>JAOXNO010000001.1:157850472-157865481 GCA_028565335.1 Limnodromus scolopaceus
GCTGGGGTTGTTCAGCCTGGAGAAGAGAAGGCTCCAGGGAGACCTTATAACGGCCTTTCAATATCTGAAGGGAGCCTGTAGGAGAGCCAGGGAGGGACTCTTTGTCAGGAAGCGTAGTGAAAGGACAAGGGGTAACAGTTTTAAATTGGAAGAGGGGAGATTTAGACTAGATACTAGAAAGAAATTCTTTCCAGTGAGGGTGGTGAGACACTGGAACAGGTTGTCCAGGGAAGTCATGGGTGCCCCATCCCTGGAGGTGTTCAAGGCCAGACCAGATGAGGCTTTGAGCAACCTGCTCTAGTGGGAGGTGTCCCTGCCTATGGCAGGGGGCTTGGAACTAAATGATCTTTAAGGTCCCTTCCAACCCAAACCATTCTATGATTCTATGATTATGTGGCTCAATCACATCAAATCTCCTAGCTATACTTTTTTTTTCAAGTAAACTGAGATAAACCACGTTGATGTTAAGTACTTCTGAAAATTTCTTAAAAGCATCGTGGTTACTGATTTTCATGTTTTTTCAAGAACAAACATTACTGGTGGTGCACTTTTATTAAGGTCTATAAAGCACATATATAAACCTTTAAATACAGCTCATAATACTGAAATTTCAATGGCCTGCCTTGTTCCTCTAACGCGCTGCTCTGTGCATAGGTAGCCATTGCATCTGGTAAACAAGTCAAGTCAGCCTGCAAAATTGGAGCTGAAAATGCTATGAAATCATAATAGTGAAGATGACATTATCTGATGCTGCCATATGTACAATCTGGTATGAAGATTTTGTTTGTTCTTTAAGCAAAATCACCATACCACAGGTGGATGGAAATACGTATCAAGATTTTTGTCACATTTAATCTCAGCAGCTTCTTTTTCTTGTCTAGCTTTGCTTATCCAGCTTCTATTTTCCAGAATTCAAGTGCTAATATACCTCACAAATTTAACTGAACTGTGCAAAAAGATTTAGTGTGATAGAAAATAAATTCTTCTAATTTCAACTTGCACAGCATATCTGTTTTATTAATAGGTGAGCAGTTTTTAGAAGATATATGCTCATCATTTATTCAGGAACATATAAATGTACATGAGTCATGGAGGGAGGAATGTATATAGTTCCCATTTTCACATTTTCAATATAGATAATACTTCATCAGATTTTATAAATCTAAGCTGTTCCATGTTTCATTTCTGCTCAACTGTTCATATTTTCCTAGAATTAAGTTTTTATTTATACACAAACTTTATAGCAAGTTTTGTTAACTTAAAAAATACAGGTTGTGATATGCCTTCATAAACAGAACTAGTCATAATTTTATTTGCTTTATTAGTTTGCTGCATCAACACAGAGCAGACTATTTTTGAAAGGTAGAGTTTCATACTACCAAAGAAACTACAGAGAAGAATATATAATTTTGAAACTTAAGTCCATTTCATGAAGAGTTATTTTTTGAACAAAGTTTGATTATACAGGCCCAACTGCAAAGTCAAGACTACAAACTAGAAAATGGGCGTCTTTCATTACCCTTTTAAAAATTTTTAAAAAAATAGTGTAACCAGAAAAAGATGGATATATTATAGTAATAAGCATATTGAAAATTACAGTAACAAGCATACTGAACTCTCTTCACTTTACCTGTTTCCCCCTCTGTTGCTGTACATTTTTATTTGCAATATATTAAACATTGAGCTCAAGTTCTCTGTTCTAGAAGTTACAGAAAGCTGTTAAAAATACAGTATTGAGACATATAAAAGTATATGCATTTGAAATGGCTATTTCTAACAACCAGATTAGATTTTCAATGATCTCACCTGCATATAACCTGGATCTATCCAGAATGCAACAATGCATAATATGAAATACAGCTTCGGTGGTGTTTGGATTGATAAATATTCTAATCTCTTTCTCGTGGGTAAATAGCAATAAATCTAAACTGTTAATGCCATTTAGCATTCTGAATTTCTAGTTTCAATTTTGTTTACAGTACGTACAGTAGTATTTTCTTCATTACGTTTTGCTTCTTTGCACAACATAATTTTGGTTAATAACAGCAAAGCAATTCAAACTAGAGTGAGGAAGATATGATATGCCTTATTATCATTCCTCATAATACCTTATTGTTTACATAAATTTCTGAGACACTTAAAACAATCATTGAAGAGTTATGCTTTTTATTTTTTTAAGTAATCATCAAATTAGCGTACAGAAATGAGAATGTTGAATGCTCAGGAATAATTATATTTGTTATGCTGGCTGCATTGCTATAGAAGTGCCACAAAAACCCACAAGTAATACAGTTTTAACCATTCCCGATACATACGAATTAAACTGAAGTAAGACAATTTAACAGACTATTCAGCAAAACATCCTCACAGAAAAGGAATATGCACATCATACCATTATCACAGAGAATAAACTATACACTAGACATTGAAAATTTTAGTGTTGCCAGTTAATGAAAAGATAAGAATTAGTGTACCAAAACTTCTACAATTAAGATGAATTAATTTAAAAATCAGTGATGAAAACTAATGTGATAAAACTTAAATGTAGTGGAAAATAACTTTTTCTAACCAGAGATTTTATAAATTAGCATTTTCTGAACATTTAACAAAAGAGTGTTTAGGGACTTTAAAGATGTATACGTAACACTAAACAAAACATCGATCTTAGTCTAGGAAGACAAATTACTGATTTTTAATTTCTGAAATTAAGTTTTAGGCATTATACCATATTGAGAGTTTGTAAAAATACAAATAATTCAAAATTTTTGAGCGTTAAAAAATATTAATAAGATTTTTTACTGACCCTCTAGAAGTGATATCAAGGAGGACAACGAAGTATACAATGTGTGTGGTAATAACAAACACTTATAATGATATTGGCACATTTTAACTTTATAAATCTAGGAATTCAAAATTCTTTTAATGTATCTTGGGGGGTCCAAAAATGTAGGTTTACTTTCAGTGTTAATTTAAATAGTTGTCCCTTACTCTCATATACTTACGGGGTGAACGCCCTGTGTTCACCTCGAAAAGCTGCTTGAATGACTGCATAGAAGAAACAATTTTTTGCACAGTTTTCATTGCAGCCAGGTCAGTCTCCCAGTCTACATCTCTGCACAGCCACACAAATGCCCATGCTAGCACAGAACTGATGCAGGAGCAGGAAGAGGTAGCTGCGGGGGGACACAGGGATTCATGGAAAGAAAGAGACACAAAAGTTAATGAAGTGCCACAGCTGGAATCACCTGAAAGCCCCATCAAGGTTACAAGTAAATAGGGTTGTTAATTAAGGTATTTAAGCTAGATACATACAAGCACATAGTGTCAGCTTTCCTACCCTTTTCTTCCCCAAAGTATACATTAAATATAGACAAATAGTATAAAAGTCAATAAATAAATAATCTAGAAGTCTCACTGTTTGTATGAACTAAGATTTTTACTTCTAAGGATCACTCTAGAGAAATCAAAGGAATGTTTCAGGTGTATCTACCAGCAGGAATAAGAATAAAAGATGTTTCTTTTCTTATTATTTAATACTATAACAGAGGCTGTGCTGGTTTTTTCCTCTGTATTTTTCAGCCTAATGGAGCTCGTGGGATACAAGTCATCTATATAAAGAACATGTATAGTTAAATCAAAGATGTTCTAAAGAACATGAGAATTGATTGAAATGTCTTTATTTTAATGAAAACTTATTTTGAAGGCTCCGTGACAGAAAATGACAAAATGGAAGGGAAAACAGACAGGTAAAGCCAGCACTGCAGTGCTTAACACCCCTTGGAACTGTGGGTACAGGACTGCCTTAAATTTAGCTCTTTCAGTTCTGCATCCAAAAATTCTTACCAAGCTCTCTTAATTTTGAGGAATGAGAAGGCCAGATTCTGAGCTTCAGTCTAATAATTTGTCACAGGCAGTTATGCTGTTTTTTCATGGTTATTTTTAACCTTCTAACTTGCTGGCCTTCTGGTCTTTCTTTTCACTCTGCTGCTCTCTCTTTCACTAACGATTTCAGTTGTTATTTGTGTGAGAAAATAATGTAGGATTCAATTCATGGATATTAAAGCTTTGACAAGAAAGCCTCTGAGATGAAAAATTAAATTATGACGGTCTAGAAATTCAAGTACTGAAAATGAGAATATACATTGTTTCTGATTGAGTTTCGTATTTAAGAAAAGCTCACAATCTCTGCTATGTGTTTAAAACTGACAGAGATCTAAGTTCCGTACGAGTATCTGGGGAAACTTTCCACATTGGAGTAGTGCAATACAGGAATGCATATATAGGTAAAGTGTAATTTTGCACACATTTCTACAGAGATGGATAAATATGAGGTATGGTCTACAAGGCATTCATGATGGAAATCATTGTAGTAATTTAAAAGTAATTAGATGCTGTACTGAGGAAAACTGTAAGCAAGGACTCAAGCCTGAAAGAAGAAAGTAGGTTGTGTGGCTTTTGGAACTAAAATGTCAGCTGAATTAAATGAACATTTATCACATTTGTTTCCTTCAGGAAGACCACAGAACTTCAGAGCATCAGAAAAAAAAAAAAAGGAAAAACTTCAAAAAAGTAATGATTCTTGCTTTTTTGTCTCTTGCTTTTTTTGACTCCTCTTAATTGTGTCCAGCTTTCATAAGTCTGCATGTACTGTAATTTATTGGTGATATCTTCCTTTCTGTACATACATAAATTTATGGATTTTCTAAAGCTAGAAACTTTGTTAGAAAGCAGAGTTTTTGTCAATGAGGTTTATTTGTCTCTAAAAAGTAATATAGCCAGTGAGTAGTCTAGAAGGTCCTGAACAAGTATCTTAATTTCAAAGATCCTGTGGTTAAAAAAAGAGAAATACCTCTACTAAATTAGAAATAGGGCTCTATTCCTATGCTGCCAAAAATGACTTTCTGCTAGCAGTGAAAATTTATAAAATGGGAGACTGCTACTTGCCGATCTCCCCAAATGAAAGAAGATGAGCTCTTGTTGAGTAGTAGAAGGAATAAATGCAAATATAATTTTCTTATCTTGCATCCTGTTCCAATCTCCTGCTTCTAATACAAGTATTCCCCTAGATCAAAATTGGTAAGTATTTCTACTCAAGCTCCAACATACTCTGTGTATGTAGCTTTGCACCTACATACATATTAACAGTACAGTACCAGGAAACTCGTACTACTATATTGAAATTTACTGGTTAAAGACTCAACAGTTTTTAAGGGTTTAAGGTTTCAAATAGGTATCATCTGGATGAGTTGACAAACAGAATCTGCTGTTAATCAACACGTGAGCTGCTCCAAATAGTGGAGATTCTTCAGAGACATCTTTAAGGAATAATTGAGGGAAAGACAAATTCTCTTATTTTTTCGCTGTCTTGGAAATGACTGAGACGTTTCTTTTCCAGACATAGGAAAAAATAAACCTTAATCAAAGAAATAAAATGTTTGGCAAAACTATATACAGGTAAGAACAACGATTTATAACAGAAATTACTAAATAACCTTGATTACCTACCATTTGCCAAAGTGAAAACTATGGAGATTTGTAAATAATTGAGGTTAATAAGCTGTTTTCCTCCTCTTCCTCTAACATGTTCTGAATTAAAAGTATACATTAGAAGCAACAAATTGTTTAGAAAGCCAAAACCAGCAATCATAACTTGTTTGTATATGACAGATTTTTCATTTTGAGTAACACCTTCCTCTGCAAATCCTTAAAATATTTTCTATGAGAATATGGTGGATTAAGTTACTGTTCAGAGTAAGACTGGCAGAAGTACATCCTAAGAGATTTCTTGTGCTATGCTGTGATCCCTGAAGAGAAGGAGTGGGAATTATACTATTAAAATCATTAAAGCTAAACAGGATTTATCATTTAATATATTTAAGAAACATTCCCACATCGGCATGGAGACAGACTAGACAGCTTAGAACTACATATTTTTGTCATGTCTAATTCATTTGATACTATCAACTTGATCCTTGTCAAAGGTATTGCTGTTTAATTTTGTTTTTAAATCTAAGAGATTATAATTATTTCTGTTACTGGAATATATTAAAATTATCAGCTCATACAATAAACCCATTTTCAGCCAGGTTGGTTTTTTTTGATTGCTTGTTTTCATTTAGGTTTCCTGGGGGGAGTTGGACTAGATGTATATGATCTCTAGAGGTCCCTTCCAACTCTGAAATGTCCGTGATTCCGTGAATTTTGTTGGGATGAGAGGGGAGATGGGAGAGTATAAAACCACAGACCTTGTGATGGGAAAATGTAGAAACTGGAAAATTACATTGTGATTTATTTCATGAAAAGAAAACATATCTCCTCATCATACACTGAAAATGAGACATTTGAGACACTGAACAAAGTGAATTCACTTAATATATCACATCATTAGAGATACCAAATGTAAAAACTTGATACCCCATCCACTGTAAATATTTTCAATGTTCAGTAACTTTCATTTTCTTTTATCTTATGTGCTTCTGCAGTACACAGTTTCTTACTGAAATATTACAGTATCCAAAAATTATTCAGAATACTTTCTGTAAGATTTTTTAGGAGAATAAGTAAAGCATTGTAAGTGTGCATCAAGAGCACTATACAGACATTTGAAACTATAAATACCAAATTGTGGTCCTGATTTCATTCATATTTTTTCATTATTATAGTTAAAAGACAAAAAAAGTATACCTTACAAACTGAGGTATCTCCAAACAACAAGTCTATGAACCTAGGTGACCTAAAATTCCCTTATTCTTGTCTTCTCTGACTTATTTTTCCTTTAAGTTACTGCTTTTCATTTGGGTTTTTTGTTGACACTGTTTAAATTAACCTATTAGTATTTGGGAACTTTTTTATGGTTTTTGTCTCTGGTTGCATCTGATATAATCTATAAAAGCATGCATAATTTATAACAATATACTACACCACATTTCAATGTGAAATGCTGTTGAAGAGCAGCATTTCTGGAACCACTGTAAACTGGAAAGTGTTACTGAATTCAGTGGTGAGACTGAAGAAGTGGAATCTTTGTGAGGAGCAAGAAGACTGGCAGGTTTAAGGGCAGATGCTTCTTCAATAAATAAAATGATAATGAGGAAGCACAAAGCTGTCTAATTAGGAAAAGCTAACATCAGATCACTTTTGCTTTTACTTCAATTTCTTTTATTCACTTTGGTCCAGTTCTGTTTTCCAAAAAATCACAATAATTGCATCTAACTGAAGGAAATTTGTATAATACAGATATAAAACATGATATATGAAATAATTTCCTCTTGCACAAGGAGAAAGTGTTTAGAAAAACTCAAGAGTTAGTGTACCATCCAGCTAGTAATAAATGTAAAATATTGTCTATAATCACAAGTGTATGTCACCTGGTATGTGTTCAGAATCACTGCTACTCCATGCAAATCAGTCATTATCACATAAACACACTCTTGTGTATGCAATTTCCTCCTCTGCATGGACAAACTAGGGTCTCAAACACACAAAGCAATTTATTTTTTTAAATGCCAATTGGATTCTCACACCTGCTTGAATCTCTGACCTTCTTCAGAGACCTATTCCTTTCTTTCTGTGGCCTCTGCATTTATTCATTTTATTCTTACCTCTTATTTATATTCTTTCTGTACATCTCTGTTTCTGGTTTTCATCCTTTTTTCTGCATGTTTCTATTATTTGTTTATTTTTGCATCTTCTTTCTAAGAGCTCTGCCATCACATGTAACTTCTACTCATTGTGCTTCCTACTTTCTGTTAAGCATTGCTTGAGGCAAGTGGGATGTCATGTGACTATGTTTCAGAGGTACGAGCCAGATCCCATGCTATGGGAATTCTTTCCTGAGGACTAATTCTGCCTCCTCCTGCATCTCCAAGGCATGTGATTCTCTCAACCTTTCCTGAAATCTGCTTCCTCCCAAAAGCCTACTCTTTCCCAAAACCTCTACTTCTCCAAAACCTGCCCAATAGACAGTACTGGCATTTTTCAATACCATTTCACAGTACAGAGCTGCTCAAATGGGGCAGACACAGAGACAAGGTTTTGGTTCAAGTTTTTCTACTCAAGGAATTGAGAAGGAAGAATAGCCTGGATCAAAAACCTGGTAGAAGTATTATGAAAGCCATATAGCGATGAGAAACTGTGATTATAATAGCATCAACCAATCACCAATCCTCCCATGTATTTAGCTGCTTATGCAGAAGGTATGTCTTTTTTTGGACCACAGTTTGTTCTCCTTGCCTTGACCAAAATCATCAAAATAGGTGCCTTAATGTAGATTCATCTTGTCTCTATAAACGTGATCACATTCTGCCTATACATATTGTGGCCCTGAATACACTAGTAAACGTTTGCCACAGAAGTAAAAGAGGGTTTCAAATTAATTAATTAGTTAATTGAATTAAGTTATTTATTTCTGAGGAAGCAATACAAAGAAGATCTGATATTTATTCTACTGACATATATGTGTTTACCCAGAAAAAAACTGTTGTTCTTTCTCCAATCTATTATTACGCTTTTTCTTTTGAGATTAAGTTAAAAAATTATACCTGAAATATTTCTGCATAGGTTAATGAACTACAAACAAGTGCAAAGTGCACTAAGTTGTGCTTTAATATATCACTATTTCAGTAATAAAATTAAAATACTGGTAAGGGGAAGCATGAGTAAAGGCAAAAATTATTGTGGAGAAACTATCCAGAAAATGGGGAGAAAAGACAATTTTAAAACTTGTGAGGAGAGTTCCTAAGCAGATGTGAATTGCCTGTATCTTATATGTATCTTTTTCTACCTACCTATGTCTTTGTGTCACCCTGATCATCAGTGTCCCTTTGCTTTTAAATATGTAGACAGAAACAATAATGCATATCTATCATGCATAACACAAGCTCAAATCATCTGCCAGAAATGAGGGTTCCCAGACCCAGTGCCTTCAGAAATAGAGACATGGAAAAATTAAAGGAAATTAGTTCTGTTTTTACTTCCAAGGCTGATTAATAAGGTATCCAAAGTCTCCCACCCGGTATCAGACAGATTTGCACCTTTTTGGCTTACTGTCCACACAGTTCCCTCCAGAACTATTCTGTTGCTGTTCTCATTTTTCTTTTCTTTCAAATTTTAGTTTTATTTGCCTTTAGAGTACCTACTTTGAATCAGTACAGATTGATCAATATAAAAATGTGCCTTCCAGAAAAAAAAAACAGAAAATACGTGTGAAAGAAAAGCAATCAGAGTAGTTAGGACAAAACTAGGGTCGGAAATGACTGGCAATGTATAGTTAGCATGTACCAAATTCTAGAATCCTAACAGATTATTAACTTTGTAACTTAATAAAGTAATTAATATAATTCTGAAGTATTAAGCATGAGTAGTGAAGGGATAGGATAGTCTTTTGTATTTAGGCATTGAGAATACAAATCACCACCTTCCTCTCATGTAGCTTCACCCTTGTTCAAATTGAAAGATCAGTCAAGGTTTTATAATATGTGATCCAGGATGATATAAATACACGTGTCATGTTAAAATAGTGCTTCCTAAGGCATGACAACATGCCTTAAGTTAGGCAAGTTAATACCTATAAAAAGTTTTTTTCTTATGTCCCATAAAGGCAAGAGCTACAGACATACATATTGCAGTATTCTGATCAAGAAAACAGATATAAAGACTTCTAAGAAATCTCATTATATAGAATAACAATTTACTTATTGTCAATACATACAAGAAAGTTAATGATTAGGAAAAATAATTAACAGGAAACAATATAAGGAACATCATAATTTAGCAAAGGTGTTGCTGCAGTTTACAAGAGAAATAAATTCATAGCCTTGACCCACAGTCCTACTCGCTTTACAAATGTCTTAGGAATTTCTTTAAATGATTTTCATCATGTATTAAATGATAATGAAATTGTTCACACTGCAGTAGTTAATGTTGCATCAGCAGTTTTACTGTAACCCTTGGTTTCATGGGTTCATAAGTCTATGGTAAACATTTGCTTCAGACTGAAGTTTGGCATACCAAAGAGCAATCATGAGAACAGTAAATCAAGTATCAAGAAAAATGTGTTCATTCAGTTTCAGGTTTTAAAAGGAAAGGCATTCAGATGAGAATGATTGTGTAAAAATTATTTTACTCTGAAAACTAAGAAACATCTTAACCTCTAGTTTGCCTTTTTATGATTGTCTTGTTTTTTTAATAAAAATAGGTTCATCATGAGAGACTGACAGTATTTCAAAATTTTCAGTATTTTAAGTAGTCCATAGTCCTCTATACATGTCCACAACTTTGCGTCAGCAAATATTCTGCAGTGATTTTCAGCCTATTAGTAAATGTCCATGTGTACAAAGGGTATTGTTTCAAGGTTGACCATAACAGCTTTAAGTCTCTGTTGTATCTTTTGTTCGGTTATCCATAAAACAAGATGAACAACACTAAGTAAAGGCAGGGATAAAGATGTAATGCTTTATAGAAGGAATAATGGCTTTTCAAAATTAGTACTATTGTTTTGCCACATTGACCCTCATAGAGCTTCTAAAGCTTCATCATATAATACCTCTACCATGTATTAAAACTAGATGAGAACTCAACATAAATAAAATCAATAATTACCTTAAAAGGACTTAGATACAGCCTTGAACACTTGAGTCCAAGGAGTGGATGGCTTGACTGCGCTAGAAGGCTTCCACTGAGCAGGAGGTGAAGATACAGGGTCTGATCCTATTCCATACACTCTGACAACTGTTTAGGGACCTTTACTGTGGCAAAGAACACAATTTGCCAAAGGAAAATGCATTGTAACTTCTCTGCTGTGGTCAGTAGCACTGGGGAGCTTCTTTGAGTGAGGTACCTCTGTCCCGTTAATGCCAAAGCCTGATGAGTCTGTGGCTTTTGCTTAAGCACTTGCTACCACAGGCATGTGTCTGCTGCAGGACTTTAGATGAGCTCCAAGCTTTTTTTGCCCACAGTTCAAAGTCTCATATACTGTATGGAGGACACTCTTATTTCTGTTGAGATGCCATATCACAATACACTAGTTATTGCATCCTCAACTAGTTTTACATTGCATTGTCCCCAAAGAAATTAGGGGCTTCATAATTATAAACTGGGTCCTTTTAGTTTATTTATTTATTTTATAAGAGCAAAGAATATTTTAAGCACCTCATAAATGTTGAAGAAGGGACATTACTTAGAGTAATTCTTAATTTAAGGCTACTTTATAAGTTTTCATTTGAAGTATTGCATTAAACTAACTGTTCAAAAGCACCCAAAAGAAAGACCGCAAGATTTTCTTTCTGCTAGCAATACAGACAAAAAAAAAGGTGTAAAATACAAAGTTAAAAGGACATCGGCAAGGTAAATGTCATCTTTCTAAAGTGGATGTCATTTCCTTCACTACTAATAACATTAGATTTATAAGACTCAGAAAGGAAATGGTAATTTAATTTTCACCGTTTGTGTCATCTGTTGGCAAAGGTCACTTTCTTCACAGAGCAGATTCTACCTGCATCTGATAGTATGTGAATTAGCTCACAACCAACTCCACCAAAAGAAATGGAGAAAAATAGCATTAAAAAAAATCTAATGACACAATTTATAAGTGATAGGAGAGATGTGTTTTTGTGAAGCATTGAGCTTTGGAGTGATACTAAGCAAGCATACTGAGTACAGGGCACATATCCACAAGGAATCAGCAGAATTATGTATCTAGTAATAATGAAATAAAGCAACTTGCCATATTTTCCACCTTGACAGAGCTACTACAGTAAAAGAGCTACTACAGCAAAGGAACTCTTCCTTTTTCCTATAGCTGCAGGAGGTCTCCAGACAATTCAGAAATCCTGGATTAATGATTTCTAATTCACCCTAGATGCTCTTCTCTGTTTACAACAAACGCATTTGAGGCTGAAAGAAATCTTATTGCTATCTGGCTACTTATCATTATTAGTGTCATAGTATGTAGAAGATACTAACTTAATGCAAAGAAAATTGCTCACTTTTTTGTTCAGTGCTTAAGTAGTAACCCTGAAAAGAGCAACTAAAATCTATTGCAGCAACCAGTAAATGTGTATTGTGTCTCAGATGGTTATCCAGAAGTGTCAAGCTACTCTACTATCAAATATTCCATTTTCTACTGAAGAGTTAAGGCAGTCACTACAAGTAGCAGGAAGGATGACAGCACGACAACACAGTTGTGAGAGCTCTTGGCAGCAGGTGCACTTGGCTACAAAATGGAAAGAATGAATATAAAGACACCAATGCTGCTGGAGTGCAGCGAGAGTGTGTAAGTAAGGCACAGACACATCAAAGTTTTTTACAAATTCGTTGCGAAGCATAGCTGGATCCAGCAAAAACCAGAAGCACAAAACAGAGAAAATCCTAATATAAGAATACAGAAGATAAAGCACTGCACTAAGCAGGTGACAAGCTAAAAGTCTTGTGCTCCTTATAGTTTCTTGACTTTTCTACAGAGTGCTAATTCTTCTAGTAATAATTATATCTGCTACTGGACACTATTGGAGAGCATGAGCATTTCAGCTCAGGTGAACAGACCCTTAGATTAATGTACATAAAAAGTGATCAGATTTTTAGAACTCTATTAATTGTTATCAGACTTCCCCTTACAATAATATACAGAAAATTGGTGAGCTAGAAAAGGTTTTGAGAATAGCAATACAGATGGAATGACAACAACAAATCCAAAGCGAGTTTCATGAAGCAACACTGAAGTTCCAAAGGAAAAATAATATGTATGAGCTTTTTTCTTAGAAATGACTAGAAAATATTCAGGATAAAGAAACAAGATTCCCATTTTAGTTGTTGGCTAGAGTTAAAAATGACAGTGCTTCACTTCACAATAGACTGAGCAAAGCCATAATGTCCATTCCCCTCATGTTCTTCACTAATCTACTAAGAAAAACTAATCCACTTCCTGGAGATTACAGATGACTGAAGTTGTTTTGACCCATAACAATGTTATAGGCTAAAGGCTTCATGCCTTTATTCTTTTGATAGGATCGTTGAGAAATTCTGTGATCAGTCCCAAGGAGGTAGGACTGGAGGACTTCTGTTAAGTTCTTAAGTGTTAAAGAGCACCTTAGTCAATACCTCACTGTAAATCAGAACACTCAAGGAAGGCACAAAGACTTAGACAATATCCTCAGAGCAATGGTTAATGAAAGAATAAGTTGCGTCCATCCAGAAAAAGACACCATAGCAAACTTTTGCAAACACAATAAAAATAAAGCTTCTAGCCAAGAAGCCTACTCTGATTCTAAACACAGAGTCCAATTGCTGGTTACAGAGCAACAGCTAAAGAAATCTGACTACAGTGTAAATGATACCTGTTCTTTGTCTCCTAATCTCATAGTATGAAATTATTTTCTGAGATTTGGCTTGTTGACAGAGATTTCAATAGGAAAGAATATTTCTAAAATTTTTCAAGATGCTAAAAGTTAATCGCATCTATGTAACTAGAGAAATAATTTCACTACAACCTTAAGTTTTGTATTCAATGAAGTAAAAAATATACATGAAAGTAAATTAAATCATATAGAAAAATAAAGAATTTTTAAAAGATTATTTCTTTCAAAGTTCAATTAATTCATGTTACTCACAGATAACGTTTCTTTTCACTGTCTCCATTGGGCATCCTAACTTTTAAGTACCAGACATGTTTTCTTTGAGGAACTGTTTTAGATACTAAACAGTCTGCAGGTAACTGATAGACCAAGTCTGTAGGAGCCCCTCAGAGGTTGAAAATATTCTTCTACATTTGTAATATTAATACCTAGTTTATCCTTGCAAAGAAGCAAAGACTATGTTTCCTGTTTAAGTTAGCAACCTCCTTTTCAATCAATTATGTGAGCACTTTGAGTTCTGAGCATGGACTGGCATAGTTCAGGACAAGAAATGGAACAGACTGGATTTGATTTATTAGGTTCATGCAATAGTCGGACTAACTGGAACAGACAGAACTTATACATCTTTAGACTGAAATTAGTCATGAAAAATTATACTAAAAGTATGAAGAAATTGACATGCAGTAATTATTACAATACTTGAAACAGTCTCAAGATACTAATAGTTTTCCATCTGTTTACTTATGTTCTTAGAGTTTTCCTCATGAATGTACTACAGATTCAGCTCTCCAGTGTTGCTAAGAAAATTTACATAAACAGTGAGTTCTCAAAGAACTTCTCAGATGTTAGTAATGAAAACTTGGCAAGCATGCTCACTATCATAGTTTAGTAAAATAAATACAAACATAGTTTTTCTTTTAAAAAAGGCAGACTGAGATGTCATGTGCATAGTTATGTAATGCACTGTATGCAAGGTATTAGGGTAATTATTTTTAAAAAACAAGAATTGTCTTTTACCAGAAAGCATAGGTTATTATGAGCTGTTTCGTCTTCACTGACCCAGTAGACAGTGCATTTAAATCAGGTAGTTTTCAATAACATTGACTCCTTTGACAAAAAAAAACCACCCCAAAAACATCAAAACCCATCATATAGATCACTAGCAGCATACATTTGGAAGTCCAAATCTCCCAAGTCTTTTCTAAAAATGCATTTCTATGTTACATATCTATAATCTGTGTTTATCAGTCAAACTTGGCCTTTTTACAGGTTAAACTTTCATTATATTCCTTTGGTTCATCAGAAATTAAAATATATTATTTCTCATGCTTTCTATTATTTTGCTAAACAGTACCTGTTAATTTACCAAAAAAAAGTCTTCAGGAAGAAATAGTTTCCTTTCCTGAAAAGTAAATAGTATTTAGGCACATAATTATCTCTGAAGACATAGTCTGTAATAATCCTAATTTCCTCGAAGAAATCAAAAAAATTGGGCATTTAGGAATTGTATGGGAGCACCTGGCCAAACCGGTTTCAGAGCACAGTAGGTGAGATGCAGGGAGTTGTCACCCGACTCAGCTTCATCTCCGCCTGGTCTCCTCTATGCAGAGATAACTTGGGGGGAGCTGCAAGACGGCTCAGCCCGGGGTTATCTCAAGAT
>JAOXNO010000001.1:157865581-157885309 GCA_028565335.1 Limnodromus scolopaceus
CTTGTCGGGATCATTTGTAGGTTGCGATAGTGTATTCCGCGAACTGATTTTAAATTGCAATAGTGTAATCGTCATTGGACACATAGAACCTGCAATAGTGACGTACTGGACCTGTGAGTGAAGTCCAAATAAATTGTCAATTTGAACCTCTCAGTGAAGTCCTTTTCCTGTTTCGTCACAGGAATCAAGAAAATTTCCATTACAGTGCCTAAGTTATTTTTTGAAAATCAGGTTTATTTTTGAGGCTGGATTTTTATGTGAATACATTAAGATATCTTTTTGTTTTCTGAGTGATCTAGAGTCTCTCTCTTGTCATCATAGAAAAATAGCTACATATGGAGAAAAATTCATCCCGGTTTTCTTAATTACATAACTTTTGATCAAGAAAACTTTATTCGGAGTTATCCAATTTTCTTGATAGAATACAAAGTGAATATAGATTACTCTAGATTTAGAAAAAAACTTTTAAAGTGAGACAAATCTCACTTTGTATTACTTATATTCGCCATTTGAACATGAAAAGAATAAAAAAATATTTGTACAACTTTCACACTTGAACTGGAAGTTAATTATGCATATACTGCCTACTAATAAAATTTGGAACATATATTTCAGTTATATATTAGGAAAAAGGATTAATAAAAAGGTTGGTAAATGAAAAAAATAAATTTAACTCTGAGCATAAATACTTTGGACTGTTTATAATGTGATGCATTGCAACTTTGAATGTTATTACTACAACCCAGGGAAAAGGTTAACACGGGAAAATTACAGAAATAAAATCCTGCTACTGAAGTTCACTATTTGTTTCTTTTAGAGTGTTATAATTTAGTTTATCTAATGAAATAAATTTGAACTATAGGGCGTTTTTTAGCAGTGGTTCCTTTCTGTTAGATGTTACTATTGATGAATCCGTACAGGCTTCCTTCCTTCCTGGGATTCTCCAACTAGCCATGCTTTAGCAAAAGAAGAATGGCAGAATGCCAAGAGCAATCCAGTCACCACAAATCCAAGATAAAACTTAGATTCAAGGAAGTTTTTCAATTGAATTTAAGAATAAAGGCTACTTTGTTAAAAGTAAGCTGAGACATAGGAAAGGAGATTCTCAACCAGGAAGATAGATAAGGAAAAGTCTGGAAAACAGTAATTTATTAAGGATAATGCAGAGTAAAATAATATAGATTATGTTTAATTTTGAAGCACTAGGTGATTCACTAAAGTTTAAAGTAGAAAATATGGTTTAATACCATAGGAGTACAATATTGACACAGATTCATTGTACTTGAAAGAAAGGAAGGGTGTAATGGAGAAGTATACATTTCATTTTCAGTTTGAATGTCTTCATGTGTGCATGCACAACAGTCTCTGAAGGACCAACATGACTATATTCACAGATATTGGAATTATAGATGAGATGGTGAGAACCATAAGGTGATTTACTAGCAGCAATAGCCCATGTTCTGAATAGAATGTTGTTCACAACATTGAAATACATTGCCATGCTTGCACCAGTGCTGTGTTGCACATCCTGTGCTAATAAATGAACTGGAAAAGCCCAAATAAATAAACCAATAAATAAAAAAAAAAAAAGAAAGGCTAAGAAACCTCATAATGCTGGTTGATTAACTTCTGAAGACACCTTCTTATGGGTAGGGCAAAGAAAAGTTACTGCATTCTCTAGAAAAAGCAGATTCCTCCTGAAAAGGCAGAATTTCTGGTCTTTGCAGCCTTTCCTTATTGGTAGCAGATCCACCTGGAAGATTTCTTCTTGACTTAAAAAGGATGACGGGCCAGAGGAAGGACATTTCTGAAAATAGTCTAGATTCAAAATAAATTGTAGTATCTTGTAATCGGGAATCGAGCATACATTAGAGGCAAATACCTGCTGAGACTCAGCTGGGAAGTGATAACGTGTGAAGCTCCTAAAGCTCAATGTGGCCTATAATTTCACTAAAAGAAAAGATGTACACTGATTTGTGAAAAAACCACTACTTAATGTAAACTCCTCTGTTTCTGCATTTTCCTTTGTAGGCATTTAATTTCAATTATTCAACAAAGAAAGATGAGCTCTTAATTTTATAGGCAATGAATGTTAAAATTTGTGCCAGTGAAATTTTGAAAATCTCTCCAGAACCACTGAGAAAAAATAAAAATAAATATGAAATCATGGAATTATAGAATCGTTAGAGTTGGAAGGGACCTTAAAGATCATCTAGTTCCAACCTCCCCTGCTATGGGTAGGAACACCTCCCACTAGACCAGATTGCTCAAAGCCCCAGCCAGCCTGGTCTTGAACACCTCCAGGGACAGAGCATCCTCAACTTCCCTGGGCAACCTGTTCCAGTGTCTCACCACCCTCACAGTGAAAATTTTTTTCCTTGTATCTAATCTAAATCTCCCCTCTTTCAGTTTAAAACTGTTACCCCTCGTCCTATGGCTACACTCCCTGATAAAGAGTCCTTCCCCATCTTTCTTGTAGGCCCCCTTCAGATACTGGAAGGCCATTATAAGGTTTCCTTGGGGCCTTCTCTCCCCAGACTGAACAACCCCAACTCTCTCAGCCTGTCCTCATAAGAGAGGTGCTCCAGACCTCTGATCATATTTGTGGCCTTCCCCTGGACCCATTCCAACTGGTCCATGTCTTCTTTGCGCTGAGGACTCCAAAGCTGGATGCAGTACTCCAGGTGAGGTCTCACAAAAGCAAAGTAGAAGGGCAGAATCACCTCCCATGACCTGCTGGCCACGCTTCTTTTGATGCAGCCCAGGATGCAATCGGCCTTCTGGGATACAAGTGCACATGTCGAACTTCTTATCCACCAACACCCCCAAGTCCTTCTCCTCAAGGCTGCTCTCCAGCCATTCTCTGCCCAGCCACTATTTTTGCTTGTGATTCCCCTGACCCAGGTACAGGACCTTGCACTTGGCCTGGCTGAACTTCATGAGGTTCAAACAGGCCCACCTCTCAAGCCTGTCCAGGTCCCTCTGGATGGCATCCCTTCCCTCCAGTGTGTTGACTGGGTCACACAGATTGGTGCAGTCAGCAAACTTGCTGAGGGTGCTTGACTCCCATTGTCCATGTTTCTAACAAAGATGTTAAACACTGTTATGCACTGGTCCCACTACTGACCTCTGAGGAACACCACTCATCGCTGGTCTTCACTTGGACATCGAGCCATTGATGACAACCCTTTGAGTGCGGCCATCTACCTGGGCACACTGCTGGCCCATATTCATCTGGTTGCTGAACAACACCTCTAGGTGCTTTTCCACCAGGCAGCTTTCCATCCACTCCTCCCCAGGAGGAGTGCTGCATGGGGTTGCTGTGACTCAAGTGCAGGACCTGCCACTTGCCCCTGATGAACCTCAGACCATTGTCCTCTTACCTTGAATCCAGCCTGTTCAGATCCCTCTGTAGAGCCTTCCTACCCTCAAGCAGATCAACATTCCCACCCAACTTGGTGTTGTCTGTGAACTTACTGAGGGTGCACTCAATATCCTCGCCCAGATGATTGATAGAGATATTAAACAGAACTGATTCCAATACCAAGCCTTGAGGAACACCACTTGTGATCGACTGCCAACTGGATTTAGCTCACCACCACCCTTTGAGCCTGGCCCTCTAGCCAGAGTGCTGTGGGAAATGGTGTCAAAGGCTTTACAAAGCCTAAGTAGACAACATCCATAGCCTTTCCCTCATCCGCTAAGCAGGTCACCTGTCATAGAAGGAGATCAGGTCAGTCAAGCAGGACCTTCCCTTCACAAACCCATGCTGACTGGGCTTGGTCACTTGGTTGTCCTGTACATGCCACATAGTGGCACTCATGACGATCTGCTCTATAACCTCAGCACGAAGGTTAGACTGACAGGCCTGTATGATGCAACAGACTTAGTCTTGTTGCCTAAGGTAACTAGTGACCCTGTGGTGATAGCCATGATAAAGAAACCATTGTAGAACATAAAAGCTTAGCAAGTTCTCCTTTCAATAATCAGCTAGTAGAATAGAATTATCTTTTATCCCCTTTTAGTGTCAGTTCTTTCTTATATAGCTTCTTCAGACACTGTGCATTCCCAGATGATCAAAACTAATCCACATAATATTTGCAATGCAGAAAAAGCAAGTCTTTTTCAGTCTTTGACTGCCTTCCCTTACAACATATATTCCTGTTCAGTGTGGCTTTCACTTAAAAAACCAAGTCATTGTCTCATTTTTATTATAAAGCATCATACTAATTACTTCTGTGTGTTTAACTAAAGCAGAAAGAAGGGTGTATGTAGTTAGTCAATGTATGTTGTTGTATATATGCTGCAAAAAACACTACTATAAATAGGACATAAATTTCAATGTAAAGAATAAAATAATTCCAATAAATACAGTTTATTCAATTAAATTTTTAGTTTATTTATTTATACTTTTATTGGACCTTATAATTTAAGAATCAAAACCTGGTAGCTGGAATGAATTTAGTGGAGAAATCAATATTTGATATTAACTGTGCTAAAAAATATGATTTGATTGCTTTTTATACAAATAAGTGTACTCAGACCAAACAAGCTAACTGTGGTCATTCTCCATATCGTATGGGTCACAGCCCAATATGCTACTAATAAAAGACAAACACAAGAACCTGTCATTTTTTCCAAAAAACACAGTCAGGTCTCTGACTGCTTTTTCACTCTTCATTGCACCAGAAAATCTTGAAAAAAAGGAGCAGCAATCCATTTGCTATTTCTTTGGTTCTTGAACTCTTGGCAGAAAACCGTTATTTTGCTTATACAGATTAAAAGAAGGAAGCAAGCAGATGTGTCTGTTGTATAGACACCGAATTCATCAATATGACCAATATAACTTAACTTTTTAAACCAGTGTTTACTAAAGATGGAGGTGGTTTCTTTGGCTTAGGAATGGAGCTTGTTGCCCACATATGAATGCATGATAATACCACAGCGTGCAATATCCTCTTCCTCCTTTCTTGCCCTTACTCTTATCCCTCGTGAAAGAAAACCTGGGAATGGGAATAAATACAGTATGGGTTATGATGAGGACTATATTTCTCTATGATCCCAAAGTCTGAAATGTGTTGAAAGGATTAGGGTAGCTAAAGTTGTGTCAGCTGTCTCAGTTTATCACAGATTCTGGATATTTGCTGTCCTTGTAAAGGCAGAGCTCCATGAGTCATAGGATTACATGAATATGTCCTTCAATACATTTTTAGCATCGTTTATAGTTGTGGAGAAAATCTAGAAAATTTAACATCTTAAAACAATAAAAGTGGAATAAAAAGAAACAAAATGCATTTAAATACCCAGGAGGAAATTCAAACCTATTAGAAATTCAATTTTTGAGCTGCTAATTTTTGCAATGAATATTCAGTGAAACCTTGTTAAAGCAGCATGAGGGACTCCTTGTTCAAAACATAACAGCACTGAGATTACATCCAAAGCAAAGGAGAGCTGGTAGCTGGCTTCAGATAGATGAGTGAAACTGAAATGTTCTGTGCTGAGAATAGTCAAAGAAGACAGTAGGAAAGCAAAGGATATTGTGAGAAAAAACACTAATAATACAGTCCAGAAAAAGAACCAGGGCATAGACTACTTTTAAGATAGAGGTTCTGAATTACGAACAAATCAAACAAACAAATCTGCTATTTACTTTCTATACTTGTACACGTACTTCCATTAATTAAAAAAAAATAAAAATCACTCTATTTCAATATCAGTTTATCTTCCCTAAGAAAATGAACTAACACAAACCTGAAGACTCACTGAATACTTACGTCACAGTGAGAAATGAAGCACAGATAATATGATGAAAACTGACATTGCAAGACATATTTTCCAGTTTTCATGGTAAGAGAGAAATAAAAGATTCACATCAAAAGCAAGAATAGAACTGGAGAAAAAAAAATTCCTATATTTTAATATTCATTCTCAATACTGAGGATCACATGACCTACTAATTGCTAAATCAGCTAGTATACTAAATATGCTATTCAATCACTTCATTAATATTTACAATTTTTGATCTTGCTTTAGTTAATTGGTGGACTACAATGACCGGATAAAATCTGAGTACAGGTTAATAGGATATCTGTCAATGAAAAGAAAAATTCCAAGAAAAAAAAGTTATTGGGGAAAATTGAACCCTTGATAAACAAATAGTAAAAAAGAATGAGGAACACAGTCTGAGAAAACAGTATGCTTCGCTATATAATGCCATGAGATATCGACCACACACAACCTTAATAAAATATGCTATATGCCCCTTTCTCTTTGTAGCATCCTTATATTGATGTGTTGTAAAACTCTTCTTCAGAGAGTTTAATATGCTAATACTTCAGTAGGCATCCTGAACATAAACTACCAGTTTAATTGTAAAATGTCTCACTGTTGTGGCTATTGTGAATTAAAAGGCTGAAAAAAGAATGTGCAGAAAAGCTATTAATTTTTATTACTCTTTGCCTTTGAGAACTGTGATTAGATTGATGTAAATATTTGTTTAAAAACAGACCACTTGGAAGTTAAAGAGGTTGCAATGATAATCTTCTTTCTATTTCCCACATCTGCATTACTTTTCATGGGGTAATAGGTATACATTGGAATAAGAAACAATAAAGGCTTGATAAAATAGGGCAATTTCTTTTCTTTTCTTAATTTGAGCCACCACTTAGGTCTTTAGATGTTCTACTTGCAATCTCAATTTTGACTTCTTTTACTTCCCAGGGACCTTTAAAAGTCATGAAAATGAAAATATGTGAGAGGAAACACTACGACTCAAACTGCAAAATGAACTAAAAATACATGTATATTCTCTTGCTTTCTGCTATGCGTCTCTTGTAATTTAATAAAATATTTGTGTGTATCGGATTTGCCTGGCAAGGTTTTGGTAGTGGTGGGGCTACAAGGGTGGCTTCTGTGACTAGGCGCTAGAAGTCTTCCCCATGTCCAATAGAGCCAATGCCAGCTGGCTCCAAAACAGAACTGCCATTGGTCAAGGCCGAGCCCATCAGCAGTGGTGGTAGCACCTCTGGGATAACATTTAAGAAGGGGAAAAACCTGCTGCACAACCGCAGCCAGAAGAGAGAGAGGAGTGAGAATATATCAGAGCAACAATTCTGCAGACATCAAGGACAGTGAAGGAGGGGGAGAAGGTGCTCCAGGCACCAGAGCAGAGATTCCTGTGCAGCCCACAGTGAAGACCATGGCAAGGCAGGCTATCCTTCCTGCAGCCCATGAAGGTCCATGGTGGAGCAGATATCTACCTGCAGCCCATGAAGGACTCCACACTGGAGCAGGTGGATATGCCCAAAGGAGCTTGCGACCCTGTGGGAAACCCACACTGGAGCAGGCTCCTATCAGGACCTGTGGAGAGAGAAGCCCACGCTGGAGCAGGTTTGCTGGCAGAACTTGTGACCCTGTGGGGGACCCATGCTAGAACAGTCTGTTCCTGAAGGACTGCATCCCATGGAAAAGACCCACAGTGGAGCAGTTAATGAAGAACTGCAGAATGTGGGAAGCATTCATGTTGGAGAAGTTCATGGAGGATTGTCTCCCATTGGAGGGACTCCATGCCAGAGCAGGGGAAGAGAGTGAGGAGGAAGGAGTGGCAGAGACAAAATGTGATGATCTAATCACAACTCCCATTCTCCATCCTCCTGTGCCGCGGGAGGAGGAGAAGGCTGAGAATTTGGGGGTGAAGTTGATCCCAGAAAGAAGGGAGGGATGGGGGGAAGGTGTTTAAAGGCTTGGTTTTACTTCTCATTACCCTACTTTGATTTGATTGGTGATAAATTAAATTAATTTCCACAAATCAAGGTTTTTTTGCTCATGATGGTAATTGCTGAGTTTTCTCCCTGTCCTCATCTTAACCCACAAAGCTTTTGTCACATTTTTCTCCCCTGTCCAGTTGAGGGGGGTTGTGATAGAGCAGCTTGGTGGGCACCTGGCATCCAGCAAAGGTCAACTCACTGCATAGTGAAATGTAGATAATTTCATAAAAAGGAATACTCAAGACTGGTCCATCAAAGTGTTTAATTTTAATTACTTTCAATATTTTCTCACAATATTTACTAGTGCTGTTTTTCAAAATGAGAAAAGACTGAGAAATGGGCACAGCTGTGACTAAATGCTTCATCACAAATGATTTTGGATCCATTATATTTTTTTATAGATAAGCATAAAGATTAAATCAATGCAGTAAAAGCAGAAATAAGCAGTTTATCATGCAAAATTGATGTGCAAAGTGACATTGTATTCACTGGCTATCTCACTTGCCGTACCAAAGTATCATTAAAATTCTCTACTGCATACTAAATGCCTCAGCCACACAGTACTCTGACTCATAGGTACCTAATATTTGGTGCTTCTGAATAATAAATGGGTCACTGAACACCGGTAAATATGAAACCCATGGGCTATGTCAGAAATTGTGTTAGGTGTTTGCTAGCATCAGAATTAGTTTTTTGGGGTTCTATTTTATTCCCAAATATGCCTTTATTCACAGAAATTTTTAGCTGTATACAAGGCAGGATAAAACCTATTTTGCAGATAAAATTGTTGTAGTTACTCGTAAGAAGACCCTACATTTGAAACAGGTTGGCTACATGATTTATCTACTTTACCTTCTTTTTCAAGATGCAAAGAATTTTTGTGCATCAAAAAATTTCTGCTGGTGCATTTAAGTCATAATTTTGCCTTTTAATTGTATAAATATAACTTAACAATATAAATGTATTTTTTAGCCCTAGCTTTACAGTTTATGCTTAGTATTCACAAAAACAAAAGATGCAAAGACTAGATGCTATGGAGAAGTAATGAAAAAAGAGTTACCATGATTGATAGTAAGCAAAACAAAAAGTCTCAATGTGCTATTGTTATATAACAGTTTTATAGTGAGTCTAGTAAGAAGGCTAAGGTTCAGTCCATAGGACTTCCATCATATAAGACCATTTCTTATTATTAGACCAATTTCATAAGTGCATTCAAGTCATTTAACTGTTCCAGCAAAAGCATTTGATATAAGAATATTTAATCAAAATTATAATAGGCAAATAATATGTGAATTGTGTCTCATAGTAATCAATTGTTCAATATTCTGTCACTTGATTAAATATCTTTTCTGGTTCCTTCCTACATACTCCCTCACTAACTTGAAAGAAAGGACGGAGTGATCAGCTAGTCTTTCATGAAGATAGCTAAGCAGGCCTAAATTTCAGTCGTGTGAAAGACATGCCCAATTTCCCCACCACCTGGCAGTGCTCAATGTGCCTTTCAATACCATGGCACAGAGACCAATCTTTTATTCTACATGGTAACTTCTTAATTGTGATGACAAATTCTGTTATTGCAGCTAAAGAGATGAAAGGTATTTCTAACAATGGAGCTACTAAGCTCACAGAATGGGCTGAAGAGATGTGCTGGATGTGGAAACATTTATCATCACTTTTGACTAGTGGATGAAGGGAAGGAAGTGGACATGGGGTTTTTTGGATTTTAGCAAAGCATTTGATATTGTCTCTCACAGTGTCCTTGTGGATAAAATGTCCAGCATACAACTAGACATGCACACAATATGACGGGTGAACAGCTGGCCGAAGGATCATGCTCAAAGAGTTGTAGTAAATGGGGTAACATCTGCCTGGTGGCCAGTGACTAGTGGTGTTCCTCAGAGCTCAATTTCAGGGCCAGTTCTCTTCAATGTTTTTATCAATGACATGGACATGAGAATTGGGTACACGCTAAGTTTGCTGATGATACCAGATTGATTCCTTTGAGGGAAGAGAGACCTTACAGAGAGGTACTGACAGAATAAAGTACTGGGCAGTCACCAACCCTATGAAATTTAACAAGGACAAATGCCAGATTCTGTACCTGGGATAGTGTATTCCTGGGTGGACATACAGATTCAGGAAAAAGAGGCTGCAGTGAAGCCCTGAAGAAAGTGATCTGAGAATTTTGGTTGATGGTAAACTCAATATGAGTCCACAATGTGCCCTGGCAGCCAAAAGGGCCAACCGTATCCTGGAGTGCATTAAAGTGCAGTGTAGCTAACCTAAATAACTGATTGTCCAACTGTACTCAGCCTTGGTGCTGTCTCACCTCAGGTACTGTGTGCAGTTTTGGGCTCCAGCATATAAGAAGGATATAAAAATAGTAGAATGTGTCCAAATTAGGGCAACAAAGAGGGTTCAAGGGCATGACTTATGAGAAGTGACTGAGGATGTGAGGATACTAGATTTGTTCAGAAAAGGAGACAAAGGGGTGACATCATTGCTAAGTACAACTTCCTCATGAGGGGAAGCAGAAAGGGAGGTGCTGATTTCTTCTCCCTGATGTCCAAGAATAGCTTAAAACTGCATCAGGGAAAGTTCAGGCTGCTGAATAGAAAAAGCACTTCACTAAGAGGGTGACCAAGCACAGGAACAAGGTCCCCAGGGAAGTGGTGATGGCCTCAAGATTGTCAGAGTTCAAGAAGCAGTTTGACAATGCTCCTAGATTTATGGTTTAACTTTTAGGTTGCCCTGTATGGAGTCAGGATTTGGCCTTGATGATACTCATGGGTCTTTTCCAACTCAGGATATTCTATGATTCTATGACTGACTGAAAAACCCTTCCTCTTTCTCTCAACCCCACAAAGAGTTTAGTCAGACCTGCTTCAAATGAGGCAGAATTATCATAGGTTCTAAACATTAGCTGATAAACTTGTTTGACCTCAAGACATGAAGTCTGTATGCAATAACTGAAAAAAAATTTTTTTCACTGATAATACATGGCATAGAATTTGCATTCTACATCGTTTGTGATTAGTAATTTTTTTTCCACATTTCATACCAGAAAACCCTGCACGGATTAAATTTCAAGCATGCATTCTGGTTGCCCATTCGGTGACACTCACATTTGACAGTGGATTTCAGTGTCCCACTGGAAAGCATACATGCATACATGTCACATACATTTGCTTTCTTTCTTAGGTAGGCACCACCCTATCCCTGAGGACAAACAATTAATTAATAGAGAGTTTGTTCAAATGAAATGTTTTTAAAGTGCTTCCTCCTATTGTATTTCTTTACAGATTGTCAATTTGAGCTTCTTTGACCACCAATGGGACTCCACAATAACCTTCCTCCCTCTTCTCCCCTGTCACCAGCAAGTATCATAGCTGTCAAGAGGTAAAATGTTCAAATTATTCCTAACATAAAATAGAATAAAATAAAATAAAATAAAATAAAATAAAATAAAATAAAATAAAATAAAATAAAATAAATTAAAACAAAACAAAATAAAATACAGTAAAATAAACCATCTTTTTAGATAGAGCTTTTGGCTGCCCTGTTTCTTTATTTCCTGGGGAAAAGCCTGGTTTCTAAAGGTAGTAATGGACTGCTTACTATCAGCATTTTTTTTAAAGAAAAAGAAAGAAAAAAACCCAGAAACATGACACTGCAGTAGACAGATGATATCAAACCTCTCTGCGATTAACCGGATGTAGAAGAAAATGAAATAGTAACCTAAGGAGACTATTTTTTTAAAGTGCTTTATACAGCATATTGAACAGTGGGGAAATTCTAGAGTAACCCTTTGGAGAAAGAACACGTACTTATATTGATGTTTGTTACAGTGTTGTAGAACGTAAATATCCAAGCTAGCAAATACTGTACTAGGATTTCATTTCATGAAATTATGCCATAAAATAACTATAACCTTTAATTCCCAATATATAGATGCTTTTATTTCTTTTTTGTAAAAATCAAAAATATCATAGATTCTCATTGTCTTACCAAATTAAGACCCAGTATTTTTAGGATACTGACAGCAATATTTTTTCAGGAACAATCAATCAGATGCTCTACCTGATAATACTCATACCTTTCTCTGCTGTCATCAGTCTTTGTTATTTGTCAGCGAGTGCTACAGTGGCATCTTCTGGCATACAGAAGAATTAATTGCCTTCTCAATGTGAAAGAAGATTGCTATTAAAAGGGTAGGTTAAGTAAAAAGTTTAAAGAACTGAAATAAAAAGCACCTGCTGTTCTTCAGCTATTCTATTTAGACCAATCAAAACAGTAATGAATGATGAGAAATTAAAATCTAGTTCTTTGGTAAGTGGACATTTGGGCATGAGAGTTTGTGTGTGAGGCAACTGCTTCTAGGGCTATTAGTATCTTAAATAATGACTTATAATTGTATCAGTTGAATAAGATGACAAATGGTAGTTAATTAGAAAAAGGAGGAGCAATAAGAAAAGGAGGAAAAAAGGCAATAGATAAGGCTGACTAGAAGAGGAAAAAAAACCCTGATTATTCTCTTTTTGAATCCATCTCTATAAACACTTTCTTTTATGTATTATGACTTACATTTCATAGAAATTGCTGCAGAGTAAAATAAATTAATGTTTATGGATTTGAGGATAATGAGAGTTGTTAATGAACTGAATATTATATTTGATATTTTACTAGAAAACTGCTTTATAACTTCATAAAAATGTTACTGAGTGCAAAGATTTTACCACAATGTCTTTAATTATATATTATATTTTCCTTTTTTATTATATCTGCTGTGACATTATGCATCACACATCTTGTTCAGTGCATTCAAAGGAGTGAATGTTGAAACTCAGAAGCAGCAACTTCCTGCGTCTGCTGATGAGAGCCTTAAAATGCTATCGCTGGCAGCTCAGTCCTGGGCCATTTTTGCCCAGCACAGGTCATCAGAAGTTACCATTTATTTCCAGCATCTATTGAACGTTTCCCTCTTCTGTGGAAGTTGGTAGCAAACATATCAATCACGGGACCATTTTTCACAGTGTGAAGCTACTGGGACTTTGGTAGTTGGTGACTGTCTCAAAAGAACTAGTCCTGAATCTATAAAAATACTTGGCATAGGAACGTGAGCAGCTGAAGTCCTGACTCTACATAAGCAGATCTACAAGCAAAAGGTTCTCTCTTTTACTTTTAATAATATGATCAAATTAAATTAAAAATTCATGGAACAATATACTTGTTAATGTAATGCAGACAGAGCTGTAAAAAAAAGTAATACTTTCTGCCATCTGACTGGCCAAACCTTCCAAATTTTGCCCTTTCTGCAGTGTGAGTACAGCAGTAGACCCACAGTTGAGCCCACAGGGCTGTCCAGAGCGTCGGCTCACGGCTAGGACTGGCAAGTGATTAAGCTGAGCTGAGTATTTCCTCAACCTGTCCACTTGGTCCCACTTCCAAAAGTGATTCCCCCTTGATAAGGATAGAGGAGTCCCCTGTGGTACCTGATACATCATCGCCCAGTGTGCTATGGCACTGGGTTTATGTGGCCAGCCGCTGGCAGCAGGGGGCTGCATGTGTAGCATCTGGGGGGGGGAGACCAGGACTGCCTTGTGCCAGACACAGTTAGTTCCAGTCCGATCCAGTGGGGCCACCACAGGGCATGGCTGAGCCCCATCAGTCAAGACGGTGCTGCCTCAGGGAAAATGTATTTAAGAAAGGGCAAAATGCTGCCTGGCAGTGTAAAGGGTGAAAAGGGGGGAAAAAAAAAAATGTGAGAGAAACAACCCTGTGAACATCAAGTTGAGAGAAGAAGGAGAGGGAGGTGGTGCTCCAGGTGCTGGAGAAGAAAATCCTCTGCACCTCATGGAGAGGACCACGGTGTAGCAGGTTGTCCCAACTGCAGCCCCTGCAGAGCACCACAGTGCAGCTGATAACCACATTGCAGCCTGTGGAGGGCTCCACGGTGGAGCAGGTAGGTGTACCCCGAAGAAAGCTGCAGCCTGTGGAGAGGAACCCATGCTAGACCAGTCTTATCCAGAAGGACTGCAGCCCATGGAGAGGACCCACACTGGAGCAGGGAAAAAAAAATGAAAAGGAAAAAGCAGCAGTGAAGAGCTGTTATGAACTGACTACAACCCCCATTCCTTGTCACCCCTGCACCACTCCACAGCAGGAGGAGGTAAATGAGCTGGGAATGAAGCAGAGAAGCTGAGTGAAAAAGTGCTGGTGATGGGGAGGAAATGTTTGTTTCTTATCATCCTACTCTGCTTTAGTTGGCGAGAAATTAAATTAATTTTTCCTGAGTTGTCTTTCTTTGCTCGTGATGGTAATTGGTAGGTGATGTCCCTCGACACACAATTTTTTTCTTCTTATCATCATTATTTTTTTTATCATTTGTTAAGGATAGAGAGTGACAGAGCAGCTGGGTAGGTTCCTGGTAACCAGCCAAATCAACCCACCACATCTATATTAGCATATAGCAGAGTGACATTCAGTTTGCCTTACAGTATTGGTCTCTAAACAGTTACAGTGGAGGTCCAGTATCATGTGTAGTTCAACAATACTGGCTAGAGGAGATACAGCTCCAGAGGACAGGAGAGGTGGGCAGCAGAGGTCACCTCAGCGAAATCAATTTGCAAACAGTAGTCTGTGTTCTCAGTTCACCTATATTTAAGGTGTGTCTAAGTGTCTTATGTGTATAAGTTCTTGGGAGTACCAGAGAGTAGCACATCATAAACTGGAAGTCAATTCAAGTTCCTTATTATCTTCATTTAAATATAGGAGGATGCATATTTAATTATTGAATATAAAATCCCTGATGTGCACTTTTAACTAGCCAACATTTAACAAACAAATGTTTTAATAAATCTCAGGTACTTTTGCAAGTTACAATATATGACCAATATTTTTGCCTATAACTAGCTTTTGCTGAATAATTTGATTAGGAAACCTTCACCTTAATTAATAGTTCCTTTTTTCTTTGTCTAGTGACTGAATTTATCTATGTTAGGTATCAACACAATAGGTACACGATAGGTAAAAAATGATTATTTTGCAGCTATTAAGCTTCTTCCTTCAAGAGCAACTGTCATATTCTGATTTTGCTTCCTGGTATTTCAGAAATAGTATTTTTTAACAGCCAGCTGTCTCTACTCTGTCTAACAACTGACATATTTTCCAAATGTCACTACTGCAATCTGTAAGATTCTCTTAAGGGTGTTATACTTCCTATATCACTATCACCTGTGCGAATGTTCGGAACCATGTTTCTCACAGCCTGAAGCTGGTCACATAATCTACCCTTTGGCCTCAGAGGTGGAGTCTTACACACATCAGTATTTCTATTTAAGCCTATAAACATTGAAAAAAAAAAAAGAAAAATGGTGGAACAGACACAACAAAGGCAGTGAACAAGGACATTTCTGCTCATTTCACATGTATCCTTCTCTATTCAGACTTGTTCGTGCTCAGAGTTCTCAATCAGACTTTTTCCTCAAAAAATTCCTCTCTTCAGGACTAGTTTCTTAGTTTTAGGCATTTTAGTTCAGTCTACCACCATTGTTAGGGCTACATTTTTGCTTCTCCAGGTTGGGCCTCAGAGGCATTTTGGCCCTGAATTAAAATGACATTGATTGACTTATGTCCATAATGCTTAGGGCATTACTGATAATAAAATAAAAACAAGGGGTCAATGCCCTTCCCAAAAACCTGACACACCTTCCCATATGACCTATCCATGATCACAACATTCATAACAAGCCCAAATCATATGTTTGAAGAAGAAATGTACCAGCTGCTAGGGGGGCCCTTAATTCAACCTTGCACTATAAAAGCAGTTATTTGGGGATGACTGCGTGTAACATATACTTGAGAAAGGAAGCCAAAAGTGAGAAAAGATCCATGTTTCAGAGACCTGATGGATTTGACATAAAAACCACTAGTGACTATATGGTGCCACAAAGGATGCCTTTCATGAAGTCTGTGTCTATTGAGCTGTGGTATAACCTTCTGTTTCTGCAACTGGGTAAATCACAACGAAGCAGAAGATTTTCCCTTCCTTAAGCATGTGTACTGGCCCTGAGCAGAATCTGCTTAATGGTGCTCCAAGTAAGAAAAATTACTTTTCTAGCATGTCTAATCTCACTGCTACTGGCCAACATCTGGCAGAGAGTTGTCCTAGTTAGCCAACCTTTGAAAACACAGAGAGTGGAATTTATCTCCAGATTCACTTATCTAAATGTAGGTATCTACAATACAAAGTTTAATGTGAGCTAGCTCCTGCTATAGTCACTGTTCATAAAGTCAAAAGAAACTAGTGAGCACATACTGAAACAGAGTCCTGAAATGATCTGCTAAAATGACAGCATGTCAAAGCAACTGTGGCCCGCCCCTATAATTACGTGTCTGATCTAGAGGGGAATCCTTCCAAGAGGATCAGGGCATAAAGAATACTTTTTTCTTTGCACTATCTTTTCCATGCATTTCTTCCTAGAAAGTAAAAGCAATACTTGTGCCTATTAGCAGACTAATTCTGGAAAAGAGGCGTCACATTCATAGGCCAAATTGGAGATATTCAGATGTCTAACCACTTCGCTTTAGAAGAACAGAAGAAAAAGGAAACTCAGTTGCTGCCTTGTGGATACCTTGCTTCAGAGAATACAGGTCATAACCGAGTATTTTAGAATAGATTCACCTTTCTTTGGGAAACTTTTGCTGATTTTTTTTCTTGTTGTTATATTCATGCACATTTTACAGATTTTAAGAACTGGGCCTTGCAGAGTCACTTATTCCATATAGATTATTTCTAGGGGGAAAAAAAAGTGCTAAGTTTCTGTAACAAACAGAAATTAATTGATTCTCTTTCATTTAAAAGTAAAAAAATGGTCCAAACATGAATTACCAAGAAGCATATTATTCCAGGAATTGGAGTTATAATCATTAATAATGGAAAATGCAAATATGAAATTAATCTAATTTAAGTCTCTGCACAGGTTGCAAAGGGAACTCTCAGGAGATCACACACTTTGATTTTTTTAAAGAATATAATAAAGACTGGAGACACATGACAGGCAGAGGAACTACCTTTGATTATAAGCTACCTTTGAGTATACAGAAGTATGACATTTATCATGGTTACAATCTGTTTAAAAAATAGATTGAAGGATAAAGGTCTGATTTGGTTCATAACTTTGAAAAAGAAGCAGATTCTTTCATAAGAAGATTTAAAAAGTGTTTTACAGTTCCTTTTCAATTCAGTGAAATAATTCCTTTTTAGTATAATGGTCATGAAAGTTTTGGTTTGTTGTAGTTTTAACATGTATTTTTCTGTGTTCCAAATCTAAAAAGAGAAAAAGATAAAACAGATACCAAGACAGTTGGATAACTAAACACAGCATGGGATTTATAGCCATTTCCACATCCTTTTGCACCAGTAACCATTTTCTCCATTATAGATTGTGAAATGTGTTTAAATGATTCGTGTCAGTACGGGACGATGCTAGGACCATGAGATGGTGTGTGACAGTGTCGGTGGCACTGATTACCAAAGCCGCATTGTTGGTTCTTAGTAACAGTAACTATAGCTGACAGCGTATAGGAGAAGTTCTTGTACCCCATGATTGATTTCTTAGTTCCAGTCTGAACCTGTTTTGCTGCTAACCGACTAGTGTTATATAAGAATGAGGGTAGAACTCATGCGTAGCCCTTGGGGTCATCTAGAGGACAAGCTGAGGAAGACTGCAGCCTTCATCCACCGACCACCAGATGGAAGTCAAGAAGACCCTAAGAGCCAGAAAGCGCAGGCGCCCAACCAACGCCGCCTATGTTTGAAGTTAATTTGAAAGACCCAGCCTTTTTGTTTGAAGTAGTTATGCATATGTATTAGCAGTAGGAATATAAACTGAAAGTAAGGATTTGTTGGTGTGCGTCTTGGTCGAGCGGAGACTCCCGGCGCACCCAGCGCTGTTTGCTTGCCTATATTCATCTAATAAATTGTAGAATTTTATTTGAATCCTGTTTTGGGACTAAATTATTTATCACATGAGCGACCTTTAACTGAACCCACAGAGCCAAATCTGTACCCCCCTGATGATGGACTGAGGGGGGCAGTTGGGAGTGTTGCGCCGACTCAGACTGTGTATTATGGTGCTCTGGAACAATGTAGAAAAGAAGTTACAGCCATGGGAGGTACAGAATTGCTACAAGCTTTCCCTGTGACTGAAGCTGGCCAGCAGCCCCGCTGGGAATCTCTACCTTATGATCCGGTAAAAGAATTGAGAAAATCAGTAAAGGACTATGGTCTTTAATCGGCATATACCTTTAGCTTATTGGTGACCATTGGTGACGGATGTGTTATGACTCCTCATGATTGGAAACTGTTGTTGCATATGATCTTGTCGGCTATGCAATATGCTGTATTCATGACTGAGTACCGTGATCTCGGGACTGCTAAAGCATTGGATAACTTAACTGGCAATTTAAATCCTATTGGTGTGAATGAGCTCGTCAGTGAGGGGCCTCGGGCTACTCCTGATGCGCAAGCCCAAATGGACGGATGGTGTTTTGAGCAAGTAAAAGAGATTGTACTGCGCACGATAAGACGGGTACCTGATACAGCCGCTCCAGAAGCTTCCTTTTCTGCTATCACACAAGCGCCTGGAGAACCCTATATAAAATTCCTTGATCGGCTCCAAAATGCAGTAGAGACAAGTAGATAACCAAGCAGCTCATGATATTCTTATGAAACAATTAGCGGTTGAAAATGCTAATGCTGACTGTCGTAAGGTATTGCAAACAATTAAGAATGCTAACCCTTCCATCACTGATATGATAAAAGGTGCCAAGATATCAGCACAGAAACTCATAAAATCAGTCTCTTAGCTGATGCATTATCAACACAGCTCACTGTGGGGGCTGCTCAAAAGGACAAACTGCTGCATTTGCATGACTTAGTACAAGAACAACTGGCTGGCCATTGGCCACATTGTAAAAAGACAAAGACCTGCAGACAGTCATCTGCCAAGTCCACCTTGCTGTCCAAGGAGTAGGCTTGCAGATAGCCGAGGAAAAGGTCCAACATGAACCACCCTGGAAATATCTAGGATGGAAAATTGCAGCTCACACCATACAGTCACAAGCACTGAAGCTCGCGTTACAAATAAAGACTCTGAGTGATCTGCAAAAATTGTTAGGAACCAAGATATAAAATGTGTCGATGGATCGCCCCAAGTTGTTGAGCTTGCAGCTGTTGCGTGTGCTTTTCAGCTTTTTTCTGATGTAAATCTCAATATCATAACTGATTCTTTATATGTTACAGGAATTGTTCAGCATATTGAAGGTGCTTTCCTAAAGGAAGTCAACAACCCAGCGTTATTCGCACAACTTAAAAAATTACAGCATTATGTTTCCCACCGTAAATTACCCCATTATATCACGCATATACGGTCACACACCTCTCTGCCAGGACCCCTAGCCGAGGGCAACCGTGCTGCTGACAAAGCCACAGTCGCCTTCGCCACACCGCAATTATTTCAACAAGCACAGCTCTCACATAACCTTTTTCACCAAAACAGGAAGGCACTGCAAAAACAATTTCAGCTAACCACAGACCAAGCACATAATATTATCTTGACATGCCCTGAATGCCAATCTATAGCCCCGTTGACACAACTGGGAGTTAACCCACGTGGCACCTCACCACTGCAAATTTGGCAAACAAATGTTACACATTTTGGAGAATTTGGTCGCCTAAAGTATGTACATGTCACTATTGATACTTTTTCTAATTATATCTTTGCCACTGCACATACAGGAGAAAAGAGTCAAGATGTCCGACGACACTGGCTAGCAGCCATCGCTGCTATGGGTATACCAGAAACCATCAAGACAGACAATGACCCTGCGTATGTATCTAAAACCACACAACTTTTTTTACAGGAATGGGGCATTCGCCACATCACTGGAATTCCACACT
>JAOXNO010000001.1:157885409-157911924 GCA_028565335.1 Limnodromus scolopaceus
ACCTCTCCTGTTGACCAGGATTGTTGATAGATAATGGAGAGAGGCTTGGTGAGCTCTCCTGCCAGCTCCCTGAGAACTTTTGGGTGAATCCCAAATGAGGCTTTTCAGACAACATGAATTCCACTTTACAGGCCTTATTGGCTATATTTTCAAGTAGCCCCTCTATTTTACGTGAGGCATTTATTTTAGTGATCTTGACAATAATACTGTAAAGCACATTGAAAAATATTTAACCCTTACCTAAAAATAAGCAAAATGAAATCAAAATCAGAGCGAAAGCAAGAGTACCTAACTTAGGGAAGGACTTGTCTTCCTAACTTACGATATCTGTACTGCTACAAGCTAGTAATACAAGCTACTGAAGCTTGAGCCCTTCTACAATCAGTTGAGAGAAATAAGGATTGTAGGGCACAATTCTTCTTGTTCTAACAGAGGTGCTTAACATAGGCCTAATTAATTGTGCCCTCACATGATTATTCATTTCCAGTGATACATGTTTATTTGTCTACAGTGACTACAAAAGGCGTCTAAATTTCTTAGTTCGAGTACAGTTGTTTACATTATAAATAGCTACCATGGTGAAAAATCCTGTCCCTGTATCTATTGTTATAAAGTAAGATTACATTTTTGAAGAAAAAAAGAAATGGTAGAAAAAAAGAAATGGTTCCAACATTCATGTTTAGATTTTGGGTAGTGAAAATGTAGGGTTTTCACTCTAACATTGAAGTAGCTACCCTGACCATTTTAGGAAATTGTTACTAGGATATGATAATCCTTTCAAACTGCATAGAAGGATAATTTTTTATTTTCGTTCCCTCAAAGTAATAAGAAGAGTTAATTTCTACCAAAAAAACCACCCTCATATTTTCTTTGAGGCTTTATGTCAGTAGAGTAGAAATACACTGGAAGAGTAAAAGAATCATCAAAAGTGGATAATAATGTGGGATGGAATAAAAACATAGAGCAGGCCAAATTCCCAAAGTAAATATTCAGATTATGCTAATTTTATCTCCAATCCCAGCCACCCCAAAGCATGAAATAAAAATATTAATTGATTAAATTATGAATCAGTGAATAATTAGAAATTATTAGAAATAGAATTATAATATTAGATGTTTGGTCAATGAAGTAATAAGTTGAATAAAAGTCTCCAATTTTCAGGTAACTCCAGAATTAGTGGTGTTGTTATAAAGTAATTGCTTTTAAAATATAATTAGAAATTTGTAACTCCTACTAAAGCAATTATATGGTCTTTCTGGAAAATACAAGCTCCTATGAAGTCAGTGAAATAATGCCTACTGACTTCAGAAAGAACTTGATCAGAACTCATTTAAAATGTAACATATATTAGCCTTATTATTTTCCAATTAGACAGACTTTATATAAGCAAGCAATGGATTTTGACTCGGCTTTGCATATCTCAGATGCACATGCAAAAACAAATAGTACATAACTTAATCTAGAGTAGATAAGGGATTTAAAATGTTTTGTATGAAAAAATACATAAAGGTGCACTTTTTTTTTTTTAGAGTTTGACACAATATCTTCTTTTTCTTTCATGAAATTTTCAAAGTTCTTATCTGTTAATAGGATGAAATATAAAACTTTTAAAAGTTGTTTCAGAAAAACAAAGACCTAAATTCAGGTCAGAGACTAGTGAAGTGGTTATTTTGTTTTTCCCCTGTATGCTAGCTGAATGGCCTTAACCACGGCTCTAGAGACTTAGCCTGATCATTATCTCCCTCTAGTTTCTCCTACTGTATCCAAATAACTAAAGAGTCTTTGGACCAAAGAGAGACAGACCTTTACCTGTTATAAATAGGTAAAGACAGGAAATAACGTACTTGGGCATAATCTGCTGTTTTTGAAGGACTAACCTTAACCAATTTTCCACGGGCTCATTTGGGGGGATTAGATTAGAAAATCGCACAACTTTGATGATATCACATAGCACATCAATAACATTTTCATAGGCTAATATTAATTAGGACGCTCACCCTCCCTTCTCACAGCAAGACTGTCATAATCTGTACTCTTCTCTCTCTTTCCTTTGTCTTTTGGGGAACTGAAAATCTTTTGAAGAGAAACATTTACTGTGATCAGTACATTCCTGTCAAAAATTTACATTTTGATAAATGCGAATTTTCTTTCAGCAAGAAGATACATATTGTCAACACATATGAAGTTCAAAGATTTTTCTGTATGCATGATCAAGTGTTGTGATAGTAATACTTAATGATATAAATTATTGAAGCATAAACAAAGACACAGTGATACACAAGTTCCAATGATTTCCACAAAGTTAAAATTTACTTGTAGGCTCCTGTGCATAGACCTTCACCAGGATATGAACTTTGCACAGGTAAAGTTGCTGGATGTATAACGACATGAAGCAGTGTGAGAAAAACCAAAGCAATTTTACTTGAAATGCCATGTAAAAACAGAGAAAAATTACAAGACAACTTCCTTGTATCTTCTGCAAAAAGGTGTGACCTGCATATTTATATTATGCATTGGAAAAAACAAATTTTGACATTTCAATGTTTAGTTGATTCTTATTTAAAGAGTGTCAACTCTCTCTCTTGAACACAATCTTTGGTAAGGAGTCAACATAAAAAGCTGTACTGCCAGGTTGGATTGCTAATTCAAAAACAAGTAAGGGGAAGGGTTACATAAAATTTGCTAAGAGAATTCACACAGAGGCAGAAATAAAGTCAGCTAACATAAAATTTGTACTTTCAACAGCACATTACCTGGTATTAACATGTTGCACTCAACAGGAAGATTCTTATGACAGAAACTACCACAAACACAAGTACACACAATGCTCTTCAAATGTTTTAAGTTACGAAAAAGCATTTAACTAGTATACTCATTGGTCTAAAACACAGCACATCAGAGCAGTGTAATTATTACAAATTACCTACATTAATAACATGAGGTTATATCTTCATGGGAATTATAATAATACCATTGATTCTGAAGTTACCTTAAAATTGCAGCCTTTCATTTGATGTATTATTTCATTAAACAAATATATAAATATTCACGCTCAGAATTACCAGTAAAGAAACAAACTTTCCAGCAAAGTATTGATATATATTGCTTTCTTATTCATTCTTTTGTATTTCCTGAGGAAAAGGAATAAGATAATAGAAGCTATAGCTATTTATCTGCATAGAAAATGGCCTAAATGCTTTCTTATTTTCTCAGTAGTAGAAGGAAAATCACCAGTGCCGCTCTTCAAAAGTATTAGAGCACACCACCTGCCTGTTGAACGAACTCGGACTTAGTACTTCTCAGTTTTCAGCAACTTTCAAAAAAACCCTCATGCCTACTACTTTATGCCTCCTGAACTTGAGCACAGAGGATATACTGTGGTATGTCCTTTTCTGATCTGGATTCTTCTGTGTAGGTTACAGCTCTTCAGAAGCTCCTTTTTGGAATAATTAGAATATGATGTTGTGTCGTCAAGGTATGATGGAGGTTGAGTATCACCTGAACTATCTTTAGACTAATTGGCTATACACAGGAATAAAGCTAGCATCCTGGAGGAAAGAGTCACTTTATTTGGTACTGGAGTAATAAAAGGTATGTGGTAGAAGCATTGAAATATTTTGAAGTAAATCAGCAGATCCAGACTCGGATTTTCAAATACAAACCCCTAAAAAATACTTTGGGAGAATATTGTATCCTCAAAGCAATTATTGTTCATTAGAATGTTTAATCTATTTTATTTCTATACATATATTTTACAGTTTGCTTCCTAATGAGTTAAAATAGAGATTAAAACTGTTTTAAGATTACATGATATATTTTTTAAGATGTTTAAAAACAATCCAGAGGCTCTTCATTTAGCATTTGACAGTATGTGTGGTTGTCTACCACTTCCAATTCAGACCGCGTATCTTCATTCTTCATATTTAACTCCTTCAGTGAATCTATCTCGATCTAGCCTTGTGATTATTTATTTAAGCCTATGTGCCTAATGGAAGACTTTTTTTTTTTTATAATAAACACATTTCAAGATAAATGCAGTCATTTTGTCACATTTGCCTTTACTGCCAAAAACAGTATTTTCTTCCCCTTGTATCTCAGTCTAGTACTTTGAATGAACATTACCTCAGTGAAATCATGTGTTATAGCACAGCTAAGATTTGTACTCAGGCTAGTTGTTTTGTTCAGTGACTGACTGTTCAATTCCAGCACACCTAGGATGGGAATGGCTGATGAAGCAACCAAGAGAAGCAGCTGTACAAATGAGCAATACCACAATCAGTGTTGCCATGGTACTTCCTTCCAATTCCACCTGTTCACCTGTCTTGGCATTACTGAATTGATATTATTATTCTTATTCTACTTTAGGAAAACATTGTGCTGTGCCCTGCCCTGGGTAGGCCTGCCAGTGGTGAGAAGCAAGATTGAAAAGCCACTACAAAATTTGCACATTTCCAGGTATAGCAGTTAGTGACATCTGCTCTCCTTGAATTAGGGAGCCTAATGTAGTTTCACACGTGCTAGCTTTAGTCACAGGAGAAGCCATCTGAATTAGATTTAAAAAAAATTAAATAAATAAAAAAATAAAAAAAGAATAAAGGAACTATGGAACTATGGATCTGTACTGAAGTGGGTGAAGAAGCAGTGAGAGGAAAAAGGATGTTTGGATGTTTGAGACTTGAGAATGCAATATAACATTAGATGACTGATATGGACTGGTTTATTTGAATCATAGTACCCTCTTTTTATATGGACATGTCATAATTTCAGCTGGGATAGGGTTAGTTTTCTTCCTAGTAGCAGGTATAGTGCCGTGGTTTTGGATTTAGGATGAGGATAATGTTGATAACACACTGATGTTTTAGTTGTGGCTGAGCAGTGCTTACACTAAATCAAGGACTTTTCAGCTTCTCATACTGCCCTGCCAGCGAAGAGGCTGAGGGTACACAGGAAGCTGGGAGGGGACACAGCCAGGACAGCTGGCCCAGACTGGCCAAAGGGTTATTCCATACCATATGACCTCATGCTGAACAATAAAACTGGGGGGAGTTGGCTGGGAGATGGCAGCTGGTGCTTGGGGACTGGCTGGGCATTGCTCAGTGGATGGTGAGCAACTGCATTGTGCATCACTTCTTTTGTATATTTTTTACCATTATTATTATTTTCCCTTCCTTTTCTGTCCTTACAAACCGTCTGTATCTCAACCCACAAATTTTACCTATTTTTCAACTCTCTCCTCCATCCCACTTGAGGGGAATGAGCAAACGGCTGTATGGTGTTTAGCTGTCTGCCAGGTTAGACACAATAGTAGATCACAACATAAAGCCTTTCAAAGCTACTTTCCCTCTATCGCATAGTCTGAACAAGAAAATAATATCCTACAGGTTAGGTAGTCCTAGAAAAAAAATATTTTGGAGACTTTTTCCTTCACCTGAATACCAGGTGAAATAAAAATCAAACAAGTGAGAGACAAGGTTTGCCTGTATATACCTTAAGCTTAAAGACACCCTTGATATTTCTACATATATGAGCCCTGAACTAGGAGATCTCTGGCTATAGAAAGAAACACCCGTGTTGCATGTTAAAATGAGCAAAGAAAGTCAAAGCAGTGCTTTTCAGAAAATTAGTGGTCTTGCTAAAAGTCTTACGAGAATTTTGATAAATGGTATTGAGAACCTCAGAGGAGTGATACCAGGATAAACCCTTCCTCACAGAGCTGTTTGAAAACAGATTCAAATCAATATATAGGTGATGAGTATTTGTTGTTATTACCTCTTGCATTCTGCAAGGGGTTTTGAGGAGGTAATTCATTGTGACGCATGAAATAGTCCTGTGGGAGCTCCTGGGTTAGAGCAGAATAGAACTAGCAAATGAAATGTCAGGACTTTATATTACTGTTTATTTTATAAATTTAAAGTGCACAATCCTTTCTAGTACCATTCCTTCAAATAACAGCATCATTTTGCTGTATTTTAAAGGCACTTAAGAGGAGTGAAGCATTCAGAACAATTGTAGGGCTTTGAAATATTGAATGTAATGTAAGGATTAACTGATATGAAAACCAGAATTTTTCAAAATACAACATATTTTAAGCACTACATAAACACCAAATCTCTTCTTTGGCTTTCCAAAGCCTAAAGCCTGCCATCACACATTTGTCAGTCTCCAGCATTAAGTGAAATCAATTCTTACATCTGTAACACTGAGTGTAGAAATAATTAATATTTGACTTCAGAGGCTATGCGTTCATATAACATTGCTAGAGGTCTGTCTTGGCAGAAATGTATCTCCTCCTTTCCTCTCTGTTCCTGTGTGAGGTGTGAGGATCATACACATGTTCAGAAGGCAACGACATGGTGTCAAACAAAAGGCAGATGTGTCTTTACATTTTATACAAAGCAATGTATTTAAAAGGGCTATTTCTGCATCATTCTTTATAAGTTTATTAAGATTATGAATTTGTAGCAGGCAGGATCATTTCCTTGGAACAGCTAACAAAAAGGAACCTGGGCCTTTACTATGACCTTGACTCTATTATAGTACAGAATAGGTAGTAATTCCCTTTTCTTTTCTGGCTGACTACGAGAGAATGCAAAGTTGCCCAGAGGAAAATGACTGTTAGAAGTTTCTTTGGTGAGGAAAGAAAAAAAAATATCTTTATGTCTCCATGTATCAAAAGAATATAAGGTAAAGTGAATTAATCATGTGTATAATGGACACAGTTAAAATGTGTATGTTACTAAACCCCCAAAATAAACCTTTTTTCACCCATTTTAATGTGACTCATTAAAAGGAAATAATTCTGAAATAACTTACCTTTTACATGACTCTTAATTTTTTTTTGAGCTTCAAAAATCATAAATGCATTATAAAGTCCTATAGCAATGCTTATCTATGACAAGAAATTAAGTATCTGGTTTCTGGTTCTGGAGTTTATTAAAACTTCTTAAAAGTTCTTGTTACTTAAAACTTCTTCTTAGAAAAAATGACTGTAATGAGTATGTATTTAAAACTGCAACAGTAAAAGTTGAGTTCACATCCACACATTCAAACTACTTGGTGCTCCAGTTTAATCCTGGTGTCATTCCCATCTTTTACATATCTACTGCCTCCTATTTATCAATATAGATGCACAAGTAAGTCTGTACTACAGAGAAAGAGGACTATCACCCACATTTATGTTTTCTTCATCCCACCTTTGTTCTGCCTTCTGTCTTTATGGTTTTCTTACACTTTTTCACAAATTGAAAGTTAACAGCAATGAAATACTAGGCCACTGATATTTCAAATGTGTGTCATTTTGTATCTGCCATGATTCCTAAGTTGCTATGGTGGACATTGGCCACCTCAGTCTAATGTATCTCTACTTGTCCAGTTCTACTGCAGCTGAGGTCTGTTTCTCAGTTTAAAAATGTGCTCATGTTACACTGATAAGAGAGTGTTTTATAATGCATAGAAGCAGCACGTAACAGTGGAAAACGTGAACAATGATCTGTTATATATCAGAAGAAACAAAGTAATATTGTACAGGTGTACAGCAATTCTTGGGCTTGGCTTTTGAGTAAGATTACAAGTGTTTGCAGATCAGAAGCTTATGAAGGGTTGGATTTGAACAAATATAACTTTTCAATCTTGTTCACACTGCAAGTGTGGGTTTTTTTCTTTTTTATATCAATTTATTTAGGACTACAAATATAAGTTTCTATATAACAAATAAGTTTGGTTTGTCTTCCATGACACATAGGTATATATATATGACATATATAAATACAGAAGAATATTCAGACATTTCTGGCTATTTGTATGCAGCTAAAAAAAATTGAGATGCACAAAAAAGCACTAGAACTAACAAGCTAACATTGAAGATCAAATGTACTGTAGTCAATATCTAGGTTTAGCTGAAGTTCAGTCATGCTTTTCAAAGATCAGTAAGCAATATCACCAGAGTATATCTAGTTTCTTGGTTTAAAAACAATAAGTTCAGCTTCAGATTAATACTTCAGTCACCTGAAGCTAAGAAAATTTCACCAGCTTAAATCATGATGATGCTTGCCTTTTAATTTTTTAATTCTAGTTTCTCATGTAAAATCATAAAGCTTGAGATGATAATTTTGTTTGCTTACTAAAATATGCTTATTTAACTTTTTTCCACTTTAAATTTAGCTTTTAATTCCCAAAGTCTAACTTGTATATCACAATGTTTCAAAATAAGAATTGTTCAACATCCTGTTTGTCTTAAATATACACTTAAGTGATTTCTGAAGACAAAGATTTTCCTGACATATATTGTCAGTAAGCGTTTGTTACCCCAGAAGAAAGTAATGTTGTCTAGGACTCTTTCTGGTATACATTCAAGACACCTTTTAAGGCACATTCCAAATATTAAATGCATGCCAGCATAAATCCATAAAATCACAACAGCTCACTGAAGGAACCAGTAACTTAATATATGTGTGCAAGTCATTATACTGAACAGTATGGACTCATAGTTTTGTTAAGTATTATCTTATAAAAGGTTCAAATGAAACAACATTACATGCAAACTTCAGTGTGTAACTCATCGTTTATAATTCTAGAGATTTATAATGCATGCAGTATAAAGAGAATATGAAGGGTAATTATATTTTTGACATTTTGAAAAGATTACACTAAATATATCAATATGAAGAAAATTCTAATGCTGTAGAAGAGGGTGAAAGAAAATGTACTATTCTTGCAATTCTTTTGTCATTTAATACTTGCTTAATAGCCCTAGTCATATTCTAAGACTCTTTTACAGTCTTTCCATACCATAGAGTGTCATTATCAAATAGATATAATATATCCACTATTCCAAAGTACATCTGGTTTTAAATATTTGATCTCTAACTTCATTTTCCAAAGTCAAATCTTCAAATGCATTCTCAGGAAGTAAGTGTCCAAATCTTTTTGCAGACCTCTTACAATCCCACCTAGAGAATTATAGCAGGACTTGAAAATGTATAGAGTAGGTATCAGTGCAAGACTGTTTCAGGCTGAATCTAAACTGACCTGCTGAGGCATGCTCCAGGATACTCAGTCTCATTTCTCCAGTTGTTTAGATCAGAATTGGGCAAGCATACACTATAACTTCTCTACGGCCACATTTCTAAATTATCTTTTCACTGTCAAGTCAAGAAGGACCTTGGGTTCTCACCTGAGCTTGGAAACAGGGAGTACACTCCAATTCAGTAAATATAGGTAAATTTGGAGATTAACACCAACCTTGACCTCTTATCCATTAGTGCTGAATTGTGCAAGAAAAATGCAGAAAAATGAAAAAAACAACCAAAACAAACCACCATGCAACATGCAGAAGTGCAATTTTGAAGATACCAGACACCTATTACCATCAGCTCTGACATGCAGAATAACGTCCTGATGCAGAGAAGTAGTTAACTTTTAACTTGTGGTTCAATTCAATTGCTCATGCTCACACCTCCGTGCCACCGATGTTTACAAACAAATGATTTTTTGAAGAAAAATGAGTTTCAGAAAAGAAAAAACAAACACCACACACACACACAGAACATTAAGAAAAACAGAAAGAAATGTAAGAAGCATTGATGCTGAGTCAGCTACAGCACCTTGGTTCCAATACTGCTCTATGAAATTCAGCTACAACTAAACCTCACATTTTCCCATAGTTCCATGAAAAGTTAGAACAATTTCCCTGTTTAACTGCCAAATCTTTTATGTTTAAGTCATAACTCACTGGAACAAGTCATTGTAACACCTTTTATTTGACTAAAATACTGTGTTGAGGCCTGACTACATTATGCCAAATACGTATTAACATGTGTTACAATGAAACTGATACTCATATATCTTGATACCATGTTAATAGAAACTCTATAATTGCAGTCCCGTTCCTGTAAGTCTTGGAAACATTATACAGACAACTTTTCCACACCTTTTCCAAGATAATTCAGTGGTATTTCTTAGTGGAAAGTATGCCAATTCACTATTTAAATGTATGAAGGAAACAGAATAATGGACTTACAGTCTGTAATTTTCAGGACTCTTTTGACTTCTCCACTTCCTGATCCTCCACAACCATCTTCATCATCACAGTCTCCACTGATTTGTTCATCCACACCTCCACCACTGCCTGTTTGTTGGAGATCCCATTTATGATATTTAGGAAATGATTTGCCCTGTAACAGCTGAAGACAAGACAGGGTATGCAAGTTAGCTGTACAGATGGAGAACTTCAGTGGGTACCTAAGATTTCATATATGTCTTTCTAGTAATTATCTGATTTTAAAAGACAACTCCAGGATAAACAAAATGGTAACAACTAATGTTAATCACTATTACAAAGACATTGCTTAGATAAATCTCAGTAGCTTGGTAAAAGCCGCTTGCAACAAACACCATATAAGAACAGGGAATGCCATTCACCATTCAATCAGCAGAACTAACTTATGCTGCACTTTTGATTCAAAAGTTCTATTAGACAATAATATGCTACCCGAAAAAAAACCCACAACCTAGCTAAGAGAAAAAAAAGTTTCTTTTGTATAGCTGCCCTGCTCCCTGCATTTAGGGAAATGCACATAGCATTTAGGAAAATAAAACACAGCCAGTTTAATAAACTACACGCAGTTAAACAGGACAATTTCCTCATTGTTTTTGGCCCAGTTCAAATCATGACACAGCTCATGCAGCCAGCTGTATGATAGGATACTCTTTGTCCCTGAGCTCTGTGGCATAAATGTGGGAATGAACCTCCAGCAAGACAGTTTTTCAAACAGGGGTTGCTGTCAAGGTTTCCACAGTATAATATATATTTTTATATATGCATTTCTTCAGCCTGAGAACATGCATCCCCCTATACATTCTGTATCTTTGTCTCAGTCTTAAAAATGTATTTGCTTAATAAGGTCTTTATATTTTGCTGCTTCTCTAAACTTCAGCCCAAAGTAGTTATGTTCTCTTTCTTCTTTTCACCCCCCTTTCTATTTATTGAAAATTATTGACTTATGAATAAAGATCTGAAAACCCACACAGTCCCACTAAGTTTCTTTAAATGTACATTCAACATTGAAAAATTGTTCTTCAACTTTTCCTAAACTTTTCACTGCACTTGAAACAGTAGAGATTAAGGAATGAACAAGCTTAGTTGCAATTTGGGTTTTGTTATTCTCCATTTTCCTTTATTGTACAAGAGAAAATATTGTCTCCATATAAATTCATAAATCTCAATGCTGGTTCTCTACTAAGCATGGCTAGATCTAATATAAATTCTTTATTAAATTTATACAATGCATGAACTTCTTCAAAGCTAGCTTGATACACATTATAAATAAAGGGCATTTAAAATTATTAGTCTACTGTGCTGCAATTTTTATAAAGTTATTATTTAAGAGGAAGAGAAACACAGGTTATAACTGGAGGATTTTGTTGTATACACTGGGTCTTCCAGCTGAATAAGGGGAATTACTATCTATATACTATATGCCCAAAAAAACTAGTACAATAAATGTTCTTCACTTTCTATCGCAGGCTAAATTAATTTCATTTTCTTTTAAGTGTCCAAAAAGGTTTATTGGAAGACTGAGGCAAAAAAGTCATTGACTACATCAGCCTCGTCCATATCCTGGGTGACCAGGTCTCCTGTTTCCTTCTGGAGAGGGCCCATATTTTCCTTAGTCTTTCTTTTATCAATGACATACCTGCAGATACTTTTCTTCTTGTCCCTGACGTCCCTGGCCAGATGTAACTCTGCCTGGGCTTTAAATTTCCTAACTTGATCCCTTGTTGCTCACAGTCTCTCTGTATTCCTCCCAGGTTGGCTGTCCTGGCTTGTTTTTCTGTTTGAGTTTGTCCAGGAGCTCCTTATTTATCCATGCAGGCCTCCTGGCATTTTTGCCTGTCTTCCTCTTTGTTGGGATGCATCACTCCTGAGCTTGGAAGAAATGATCCTTGAATATTAGCCAGCTTTCTTAGGCCCCTCTTCCTTCCAAGGCTTTGTCTCATGGTACTCTGCCAAACAGAACCCTGAAAAGACCAAAGTCTGCTTTCCTGAAGTCCAGATTAGTGAGTTTGCTGTTTGCTTTCCTTGCTGTTCTTGAACTCCACCATCTCATGGTGACTGCAGTCAAGGCTGCCCTTGACCTTCACGCTCCCCACCAGCCCCTCCTTGTTGGTGAGATCAAGATCCAGAATAGCACCTCTCCTCAGCTCCCCTATCCCTTGGGGAAGGAATTTATCACTAACGCATTCCAGGAACCCCCTGTATTGCAAATGTCCCTCCAACAAATGTCCCTCCTGTGTTGTCCCTCCAACAGCTGTTGGGGTGATTGAAGCCACCCATGAGGACCAGGACTTGTAAATGTGAGGCTGCTCTTGTCTGTCTATAGAGGGCATCATCTGTTTGGTCTTCCTGATCAGATGGCCTTTACCAGATCCCCACTCTAACATCACCTGTCCCTGCCCTTCTTTTAATCCTGACCCCTAAGATCTCAGTTAGCTCCTCATCCATCTCCTGGCAGAGCTCCATGCACTCCATCTGGTCATTGACATGAAGTGTGACACCCTCGTCTTCCCTGCATGTCCTTTCTGAACAGCTTGTATCCTTCCATTCCAACACTCCAGTCATAGGACCCACCCCACCAGTCTCTGTGATGCCAATAAGATCATAGCCCTGCAGACATGTGCATGTCTCTAACTCCTCCTGTTTGTTCCCCTTGCTACGTACGTTTGCGTAGAGGCATTTAAGTTGGTCCCCCATGAAGCTGACTTTCTGGTAATGATGAACCTTTCACTGGTACAAGAACTGGAGAACCACTAAATAACAAAGAGAACCAAGAAATTTTTCTAAGAAAATACCTCATCTAGTAAGCCAGGCAATTGAATGAATTTTTAAACACATACTATAATAAAATACAGACAAATTTAAATTTGCAAGTCTAAGTTGTATTACATGCATATTAGAAGACAAAATATTCTGTTCTGTAAAATAATTGTGGGTGTCCTGAATAGCCAGCAGACTATGAATTATCAAGAGAAATGTTCTAGCCAAAAATGTTAATGTGGTATCTTTGGGGACAGAAGTAGGAATAGTAAGGGTGATTAGGGATGTTATATTAGTTCTAAATCCAATTCTTGTTTCCGTTGTTCAGAAAGGATGGCACAGGAGTTCTATAACAGTTAAGGAACAAAAAAATACTTTTGTTTTTAACAAAGGAACTCATCCTTTAGTGTACCAAAAAGAACCCACTTCAAAAATTTATTTAACCAGACTTGTATGCACCTACATGGCAAACACAGATTTGACAGATTTCTTGTATCATCCCAAAACATGTGAAAATAGCAAATGAGTAAAAACTTTTTATTTACACTTTCAAAGTGAATCAAACAAATCTGTATTATTAATATTATCATATATGAGGGTTCTTCTATATCAAAGTAATTTATTAACTGTTCTGGTCAGGTTCTTAAACAAAAAGAAAAATATATTTATGTTCTGGATCAAATAGGTTTTGGTCTTAAAGCATGAACTAATTCAGAGGTTCAAGGACAGTTTATGCAGAAGGTTAGGCTAAATAACCAAAATGGTCTCTTCTGGCTTTCAGAATTGTATGAATTCATGTCAGTAAATCTGGCTTAATTGAGAAGACTTTTTTGCTTTCCTGTGCTTGCAGGAAGTTACAAGTGATTTTATATCTCATGAGTGATAACACCGAAAGGCAAGGGAACTTAAGTTTACACTATTGAAACTGATGTGATATTGGTTCTCTTTCAACAAAAATCTAGTATCCTATTTACTTATCTTACACATCATATATCTTCAGGGGAAACATTGATTTTTTATGAATTTTATTTTATTCTTTTTCTATAAAAATATCTTGATGACAATCTGTTGCAGTCAATGTGAACAAAGCTCAGTCATAATATTTCCTCGCATTTATGTGTGTATCATAAGTGCTTGTGGAGGGAATCCCAAAGGAGTCCAGCAATGAATCCAATTTACCTATTCACACCAAATATAGAAGAATTATTTCTAGAAGTATGATTATTTTGAACTCTTTCAAATGAGAGAAATAAACTGTGCTAAGCTTTATTCCTCTGCTTAGAATTACATACCTGAATACTTAAAAATACAGCATTTCTCTTTAGCGATCTCATTAAAAAACTGCTCATACCTCTGTAGGCCAGAATCTCCTGCAGGGTTTAATTTTCAATAATGGAAAAGATCCTTAACAAACCTGTGTATTCTAAATTAGAAGTCCAGTTTATATTGGAGACTGGCATTTAGATAGATAGTATTACAACTTTTTTAGTCCCTTATGATTGTGCCCAGTGTGGTTTTTTAAATAAAAAGCTGTAGCTATAGCCTTTACATCCCTGAGACGACGCAGAAAGTACAAGCAATGCACCCGTTGCTGTCAAACCCACTGTTTTATGCCGAAGATGTAGGGCTAAAATTCTGCGTTTCAAGTCTGCAGACTCATTCTGCTCCACCAAATCACTGACCAAACAGCAGTCTGAAATTCTGATAGAAATAACACAACATTTTTGTCCAGTGTAAGCCAACTCATCTGAACAGAGAAAGAAATAGATATCCATTCTGCTCACTGAACATGAGCAAGAATCAGTAAGGTGGCTGTGAGCCAGCACTGCACCACACAGGTCTAACCTGCCCTTTGTGCTTTCTTGATATACTTTTACCACCTCAGGGTCAAAACAGCTGCTGCTTGAAGAAATAGGAATTCCCCCAGTTTATTACTATACTATTACTTCAAAATCCAGAGTTCTTCTCAGTAGTTAGTTATGTGGCATTCAAAACCACTTAGAAAGCAAACACAGTTTTCACAGAAAGCTAACTCCTGAATTAGGTAGAAATGACTAACAATTTTCACTGAAGGTACAGTTCAACAAAGCCAAGCTCCGGGCTTAAGCACGAGACATTGTCCATTTTGTTCCATTGTTAGCGTGCTTCCCAGCAATCACAGATTTTAACTGACTCAGCTAGTACTCTCCACAAAAATGCTTGACCCCAATTTAAGCCTTAGCATAGTCTAGGGACTGTTTCCAGCTGGAAGTCTGGATATAGTTATTGTGCTCTGGGAAGCAGGACACTTGCAGTCCCTGACCAATTTTGTGTAATGCAACAGATGATACAACTTTTTGGGATGTCTACAGTGCTGAATAAAAAAGAGCCAGGGACGAGCTAGAGCAATAGATACTGAATGTCGACATTTCTCAATCTTCGTAATTTACATCTGGTTTGGATTATTCTAACCAGTTCTCCCAAAGATAAATCCCTTATTAAAAAGGCTAATTGTAAGCACTGGGGACAGGAAGCACTGTGTGCTCTCATCCTTGATCCTATTCTTATTTAGCAATATAGATACAGCTCCTGAATGAAACTGTCTGTCAAAAACAAAAATCTTTTTCCTCATCTATTACATTATTAAAGACAAAGTCTTATCTGCTGTAAAAATCTTACTTTAGATCTGGGAGTGCCCTTTCGAGCTAAAAGCCCTCAACTCAGGTTCTCACATGAGTTCTATCATGAGTGATTGCTCTTCTTTCCAGTTATTACTGGTTCCAAGTTAATACAGGAGCAAAAGCTTGGCTCTTGTCCCTTGGTACAATCCCTGCTAGCACAGTTATGCACACTATCAACTTGATTTGTTTAAAAAATATTTAGGTTTTTTTGACCTTAAAAAAAATGCATGTCTTGCTAACATCTCACTGTAGATTTAAATAATCCTCAGAAAATTAAGTAAACAAGTCAGGCATTTCTAAGATAACAAATGAGAGCAAAATTAAACCCCAGAATAATAGCTTGTGCTCTTCTTTCTGTTTAGGTAGTTAAAATAACAGAACAAAGTCACTTTATATTTGATTAATGTTTAGAGACTAGTGTTCTTTGCCTGTTTCACCCAGTCATGAACACAGCATAGTTCCAAGCAGAACTAGATGATAATAATAATGAAAGAGAAACGTGTACATTTCAGAAAAAAAAACCATCACCAGCAAAATTTCATTTAAAATATTTCTAAAGCTATAGAATAAGCTTCTTCAGTATCTATTCTTTAGAGACATGGATCTGTTTGGATTTTTTATTTCACTGATCTTTTCTGTTCATCTGTTTCATTGTATTCCTTTGAAGGTTATTGGTATAATCCCATCCACTAGACATTACAAGTAATTTTTCAGATAATTTGCAAATAATTTTATCCTTTAAATTCCCTCGTATATTTTCAAGGGTGGACAATAATAGACATGACATATATTAGATCATTTTCTTCCGTTGTAATACTAGACTGAAATAACATTCTTCTTCAGAAGCTGAAATTCTGTCTCTCCAGAACAGACTATGAAACACTAGCTAGCTTAATATCAAGTAGTTTAATGAACAATTGAGTTCTAACAAGAATAAATGAAAGGATTGATTTAAATAACACAGCATACTTTGATCAGATAAAGCTCATTTTAACAAGCTTACCCAAGATTTTGGGTGGCTCTTGGCTCCAGATTCTTAAACTTCAGACATTACATTTTTTGTTTGTTTATTTGGTAACAACACAGCTTCTAGGCCAAGTGGATGAAAGCACAATGGGATCCCAACCATTAACTGTATGCTATAGCTATAAAATGGAAAATGTCATTGTTTCTTTGTAAGTTCTCTCTCTCTCCAAATGTACTGTTGTACATTTGTGAGAAAAAATGCTGATTACACTTAAGAATTAAATTTTCTGAAAAAAGTTTGAAACCAAACATTTTTAGTGCTAACAACTAGAACACATGGAGAATTAATCATAATTATATATATTGAACTTAGACAATTTCAAATACTCTGATGACTGTCATTACACAGGACAGTTTTTCAAATAAGAGAAGAAACCAAAGCATACCGAAGAAGATGTGGAATGGAAAAGAATTCACCAACCAGCAAGAATTAATTTATATGAACACAAGTACATGAACGTCAATTAGTTCATTATCATGCACTGGTTTGTACTGATAACAGTATCAATCATTTATTGGTGATGGCTGTTTCTTAGAAATAAAAATAATGACAGTAGCAAAATAATAAATGTTTATTTTATTCTTTTAAGAATAAAATACTTATTTAATGCTTCAATATGGATGTTTATATAAAATACCTACTGAAAAATAAGCTAGGGTTGGATTCTATAGATAATTATCTATACTACATCACTAGTCCATCTGTGTATTTGTAGTCTCTGGCAATTTTACATTACATGTACAAAAGTGGAAGTTACCTCACTTTTATGACATGGATTGTTGTTTAAGAAGAGTTAATGATCTGTAAACCCTAGTTTCCTCTCAGTATTAGTGAAAACATAAGAATAAACTTACAACTGAAGTGAATTAATGGCAGATCATGACAGAAAATGAAAATTGCAGAAAAACTATTTCAGGGCCTGATTTCTCCAAATACTTCACAGATCTGCAAGCAAAAGGGCATGATTATTAAGCCAGTTAAAGGAAGAATTTAAAAAATATCAACACCTTCTGGAATGCTTTTCATTGTATAAGAATAATCTGTTACTTGACATTTCATCCAGAGGGCCATTCAGAAGATGTTACAGAAAAAGCTGTATTACAATAATCACTGATGCCATCATGAGCAAAATTATTACCAGATTATTAGAGGTACATTGCATTTCCTATTGTTACCCTATTATGACTGGATAAATTGGTGATTTATCTAGATAACTGATTTCAGGGCATGTAATTCAGTGGATGGTCAGTGGAGGTGACTCAACAGCAGTGCTGGATCACACACTGCTTTCACTTATCCACCAGCAGCAAGATAAAGCTACTTTCTTTTTCCCTTGATAACATTTCCAGCCATCATGTGAGTGAACTCTGGAGTGGAGGAAAAGCAATAGCTGCAGTGTAAAATCCATGATGACTAAGTTGACAGCAGAGCTAATATTGCATTTAAGGAGATGTTTGAATGTTAATAACCATGCCTCTAACTGTTTCCACTATATCATCCAAACACAAATTTAGGAGTCAAAGAGAAGAGCTTCCTGATAGCTGGATACGATTCATGTCAATGAATTATAGGTATTTACATTTGAGCTACTCATCCAATATCTTCTGGTCACCAGAAAGAATAATCAAGTCCCTCCTCTGACTTGCTTTAGGCTTATGTGTAGGATGAGGTGGACTGCATCCTAGAACCACCTATTTCTCTCTACTGGTAAGAAAAAATAAAGCTCAGATATGTGTAGATATATGGCTACGTGAATCCTAAAATTTAAGACTGTTAAAAAGGGGTACATAACAATTAAGGCGTCTCATAAAGAATGCAATTTTACTGTAAAATTATGCCAAAAGCTTGCCACAGTTGATTCAGTTGGAAATCCATTCTGATCATTTGACTTGGGCAGTCAAAGACATCCAAACTTGCTCCTAAGATATCATTCTTTTGTTCCTGGCTTTAAAATTACCATGAAAGCCCTGTGAGCTGACTAAGCTTTCAACAAGTTTTTCCTCATTGTAGCATACAGCACAGAGAATTGACTTAAAGCTAAAACCCCTCAAGCTTCTGTTTTATCTGTACCATTTTTTGATTGTATGAAAAATGAACAAATATATTCAGGGGAAGAGAATTATTCAGTTCCCCCCAGACAAAGAACTAATTGATTTTTTGTCAGCTTGAGGTCTTTGCACCTTAATTTAAGTTACTGACTAACTTTTTAAAATCCTTTTTAATTATTGTGTACAGCTTGAGAAAGAACTTCTTTTCTATCTGTTTTGACATTATAATTGAGCCTCACATACACCATTCTATAAACTGAATAAGCTTCTGTGACAGATCAATAGTATGTTACATTCAGTTGAGGCGATGTGTATGTTTAACACACAGCAGAGATGAAGCTGCTTAGAGCTTGGAAAATAAAAATACAGCCTAGAAGACAGCACAGATATATTAAGGAAGCAGTTACAGAATTAATTTTTGCCACTTTCTGAAGTAGTTTTATGAGAGTTTCAGAGATACCAATTATCCAGCTTTTTGTGAAGAAATAGGAAATCAAGAAGCAAGGGCAACAGTAAATTTGTTTAAATGAAATGAAAGCTGATTGATCATTAACAACATGAAAGACAACTCATCTAAAGTTTGATGTTATAATTTGGACAAATTCATTGGGACTATGGTGGTTAACAAAACATAATATGAAGGATGCAAGTATGAGGAGTGCTACCTCTTCCTAAGACGCACTACGGGGAAGGACTCCATTGTTTTATCTCAGGTATGAGTGGATCTCACAAGGCAGTTATTTTCACTTATGTTCTCTATAATATTTTTTTCTGAAAAGAAAGGGCTAAAATAATATTGCAGCAGGAAATACAAGAATCACAAAAAAGTAAATAAATCTGTTTCTATTCCCATATCATGCCACTCTAATATCATACTAATTTGCAGGCTCTATGCAACTGAGTTATTCTGATGGGTATTTTGCATGACATAGTTCAGTTTTATCAATAAGTCATGAAGCTAATGAGTGGTTATAAAGCCTGTTCTCTGACAACTGATAATGACATTGTGAAATAATTCATCCATGGTTTATCAGTACAATCACTGAGAATTGATAAGAACAATTATCATCGGTGCCTAGCACATAACAGGGAATAAATAACCAATTATTGACAAACAGGACATAGTAAATCTTTTAATTCCTTGAGGAGACAGAAGAATCTTGCTTTTAACCTTGGGCAAATATTGGAAATAAGTTACAACAGCAAGTGGCACATGAAAGGTAGACTTCACTTGCATACACCCCACCTATCTCCACAGCAGAAAAGTGGAAGTGAGCAGCTCAGTCCAACAGTTAGCTGGGCCAGGAGAAGTGTTTTTAAGATTCTCAGCATTTCAGAAATATAACACAAATGACAGCATATGCTGTCATAAGTGCCTCCAAGGCACTTAGGTCTGCCAACTAATAACTGCTGTAGACAGCAGGTCCACAAAAGATGTGTGGTCTGCACTTAATCAGGAATATGGATTTTATTTTCTAATCTATCTGCATATAAATCATTGGTTCTTATAGTTTCTAGGTATAGAAGAGGAAGTACAGAATAACACTTTATGTAGACTTCACCTATCTCCAATAAAACTGAGACATATATAGATAGCAAAAAGTGCTACCACAAGTGATTTATGCACTCAGAGAACCGAGAGACTCTTACGTACATGTATGACTAAATTGTCATACAAAAAAATATGGCATCGCATCCCATTATGACAGAATTTTATAGGTTTCCTAAACAAATGGTAAAAGTCTTTTAGCAAGAAAAAAATTTCAAACAGAATGTCTTTATAAAAGTAGTACATTCCCAGAAACATTTGAAACCAAGTAAAATACAAAAAGCATGAGGAAGCCTTTACTTTTACATTAGCCATTGTTCTGTAGATAATACAAGTTAAAAATCATCCCTCATACTTAACAAAATGCAAGCATTAAAAATACATTTCCATCTTCAGCAGCTGCACAGGTACTTTTTCCTTAGATCAGAGCATTTAAAATAGCCTAAAAGATGATGTGGGAGTAAACACCTATGAAATTTAACACAGAACTCACTATGAAACAAAACCCTTCAGCATTCATTTATCTCACAGTGGACCATAACAATGCTGTCTATAAACCAGTTTTGTTGGGGAAGGATTCTCTGTGCAAAAATAGTTTCCCCGCAATACAAAAGAAATTAAGCAGGACCTTAAAATAATTAATAAGCAGAACCCTCTTTAGGTTAGTAAGATAAAGTATTAATTACAAAAACATACCACCAGTCCTTATCTGTGACTTTGTCCGGCCCAGTCTTCTAAGAGTTTGCCTGCCACACAACACAGCAAAAACATACATCCAGAGTCTTCTGCATTATATATCAAGTTTTTCTTTAGGTCCTGTATATCTTCTTTTCATTTACAACATATCTCCTTCAGACAGAAAGCTAGTACAAAGTCTAGTACATCATTGTTTCTTTCTATAGAGTCTCCATCTCTGGAGACATTCAAAATGCACCTGAACACGTTCCTGTGCAACCTGCTCTAGGTGGACCTGCTTTGTCGGGGGGGTTGTACTAGATCATCTCCAGAGGTCCCTTCCAACCCCATATCATTCTGTGATTCTGTGATCCTGTGATTCTGTGATTTATGCCCCACTTAAGCCTTACAGGGAAAGTTTTCCAGTCGTTGAGATTGTGTGCTGGCACACAGAAGGTAAGTGAATTCTCAGTGAGGTTAAAACAAGGCCTTCCTGCCACCCAATTTACTCCCTGTCCCTGTTCTTGAGTTGTCATTTATTTTCATGACTTCTATAGAATTATACTCCTTTGGTTATGCTCATTGTGTAGTAAGGCTGCTTTGCATAAATTGAGACTTATCATGTATGAAGGGCTGTATATTTAAATCCTCTTTGCCTCCAAACTATTCTTAAAATAGTTGCTATTGCTTAGTCTTGTCAAAGTGCATCATGCCTGTTTTTCAAAATCTTCAACAGAATTAAGGTATCCTTGAAGTATGGCTGTGGTGGAGGAGGGGACACTTGCATTAGTTGAGAACGGTTTTCTTGGTGCATAAAGAAGTGAATCATTTACAATCAGAGAAAGCTTTGATAGAACTACTCTTTAGGTCCCTTTGGGTCTTTGTATGTGTGGTAAGATTATAACTTTTCTCAGAAAAGCTAGCTTCAAGTTGAAGTAGCTGCCTGTGCTCTTTCTCTGCAACATTACTTATTCAGATGCAATCAAATACCATGCAGAATATTATCAAACAGAAGAAGCCTTTTTTGAAATTCCTGAGAAAGCCTGGCTCATCCATTTTGCAGCTGTAATATGTGCGCAATAGTCTAATTATAGTAATCCTAATCTATGCAGACTGTGTTATTAAACGTGACATATACTTTAATTGTTGACAGATGACTTTGAAACCTGAATAAATATTTATAAGATCCCATGTGTTACTGTAGCTAGCACACACAAAAATTCCAGGTATATTAGTCTGACTTTTCTGAATCCTTTTATATGCTCATGCAAACTACGGATTTCTGTTATGATATTTTATTGTTTAGGCTACCTAAAGACTTATAAGGAAAAAAAAATATTTTTAAAGTGAAATGAATAGTGCATAGATTACAGACAGTTCTCATTACTTTGGAAATCAGAGTACTTTTTCAACAGTATATTGTATTGTGTTAGTCCATGTGCTCACAGTTATTAAATACTGCCATTATGCTGTTTATTCATAATCGCACATCTTCACTGATCACATACACAGGAGATATCAATAGAAACCCTCAAATCTTCAAGAACAGTGCAGAAAAAACAGAATAAATCCAGGAACACCATTTATTAACACGTGGATCTAGTGCTTATCTAGTGTTCCTCTTTTTTAGAACTTAGAAATCCTCATTTAATTCACATATAATGAAAAAAATGGTTACTGAAAAAACACTCCAACTAAAAAAGGTGACGTTTACAAAAAGTACCACACTTGATTCAACTACCTGGGCTTTTCAAAGATGTCCTAGGGTAGGCTTAAATTAATGAATAATGTGAAGACTGAGGGGTCACTCAAGTCACAGAAACTGCATATGTATCTTTTCAACTGCAGGGGTGGGAGTCAATTCATGTAGCTTTAGCAATCTAAACTTGGGCATCTGTCTCTGCAGAAAGACAGGCAAGTCCAGTAATTAATCTCAGTCTATAGTTAACTGGAAGGTGTTCACTCAAGTCGTAAGTCAGATTCCCTGCCCATATTCTCAGTTTTGAAAAATACAAGCATCTGTGCATGAATGAGGTTTAATTTTTTTTCACTGTAGGATTTGCCTACTCAATTTAGATATCTGCAGGCTAAGTTAAGTGGTACTAGTCACCTTTTAGAATCACTAAACCTTTCATAGGCAATAGAAAGAAACAAACATCTTCAGAAGACTGACCTCATCTTTAAATAAACCATGTAAGAATGCATGGACATACGCATTAGTGATTTGGGAAGGGGATTAGCTGGCAACATGTATTCCAAAAAGCGTTGATTTTTTCCCTTGAATTCTTGCACGAAAAGCTCTTTCTGGCAAAAATAACTCCTTCAGAAAATGAGGGGAGGAGAGTTTAAAAGAATTAAGTTATAATGAGAAAATTTAGCATTTAACTGGAAAAACTATAACCAGGAAGTGATAGAATACTAAGTACTTTCAAGGGGTGTGAATTTCTTCCTTGAAAGTCTGGTGAAGGGATCAGATAGGAAAGAAAGAAAGTAAACATCAGCTATTCAATCAAAGTCTTCCTACCTTCCCAAAGACAGAGAAAAAATATTTTAAAAGTTCTAACAAAGAGTAAATTATAAAACAATTTGTTTTATTCATCTTCCTTACAACTAATATAGATCTTTACAGCAAGTTTTATGCATTTCTTTAGCACAGCAAAAGTAAGCTTTGAATTCCTTTCTTTGTATCACAAATATTTCACACAAAGCATGCCAACAACTAAACATCAGAAATAAATGAGTCAGCATTCTAAAGGTTTTATGAAACATAAAAAATCTTGAATTCCTTTGGAATGAGCCATGTTTATTGTATTATATTTTCTCTCACATAGAGTATGTAATTAGGAAAATACTAGAAACTCCTATTCGATGCAGTTATATATTTTTCATTTTATTGGAAGTATGAATTTCTAACATTAAAGACTTCATTACAAAATTAAGAAATCACTGTAAAAGCCTAAAAGAAATATTATAAGACTTTTTGTAAGGCACTTTGGGTGTTTTCAATTTATCGTAATCCAATTGCATATGTACATGTTCTAGCTGCTCTGGGGATAATATACGACAGATGGAGTTTGAATTGTTTCAAATGCTAGCATATATTGCTCTTAACCTGAGAAGGATTTCATTAATGTAATGCATTGATTTCTGCATGGTCCTGTAATGTAAATTTATGTAGAAATGAGAATCTTTACGAGATCAAGTATTAATGCAGAAAAACACAGAATGCTTTTGATAAAATATGAGTAAAAATATACAAAAAATTTAAGTCTGAGGTTTAGTTTCTAGAATTCAGTGTTTCCACTTCTCTTTATATCTTTTAAAAATTGAATATTTAATAAATTTTAATCCTAGAAGATGTTCAAGTCTGGAGTTTTGCATACAACCATTTCAATAATACACTACTTGTATATGTATAGTATAGATGTTAGTAAAACAAACTTGCCTTTATAAACTAATACTCCAGTCTATCAGATATAGCAAATTTGATTTTTTGTTTTATTGTAGTGGTTTTTTTACATCCAGGGCTGGGCTATACTACTCTACAAATTGCAAAGAAAACAAATTCTAGTGTGAGTTGATGCAGTATAGTGCAGTACTGGGCACTATCAATAGCTGTGTTCCAGCCTGGGAGAAAAATCCCACCCATAATGTCCCTAAGAGGCAAAGACTATTGGTATGAGCACAGTGTTAGGGAACAAGATATGTCTCAGAAATCAAGAAATTACAAGTCGTAAATTCCTTAAGATTCTGTTAATAGAAGACCAGATATAGTTAATTTTCTTTCATATAATACTTTAATTATTAGGGTTTTCATGTAAAGAATGAGAGATTCAGACTGAAGCCCTCTCCCTTTGACAGAGGCACTCTCGCTGGCAGAAACTGAACTAGAATCTCTCACCTTGCAGTATAGTACTTTAGTCATCAAACTGTTACTTCAGGCGTAAAGAAGAGAAAGAATAGTAACTTTCTCTCAGATTGATTTTAAAAGCCTATACCATTTAGAATATGGGATTAAATGTTCAACTCCAAATCGGCCTATGACCGCGACAGATGCTCTCCCCCTACTTCTTGCTCCCAAAGAAGAGGAGAGACAAAGAGATTTACAAGTTTAGAAGGAATTAAACTACCTTAATGAAATATTAATAATAAAATTAAAAGGAAATAATGAAATAGATACAATATATACAAAACTGTATCAAGGCCCCAGGATGATGTCACTGGCAGGGAAGATGTACTGCACAGTGCAACCCACAGCCCTGGTGGCCTGACTGTCCTGTATCTAGTAGAAGAAAATAATGGACACCATGGTTACATCTATGCTAGCACTCATCCATAGTATGCATCTTTAGCAGCCCAGGAGACAATCTTGGGCATTAGAATGTAATTGACCATATATTATAATTGCTAGTATAGTTTTGACTCATGACAATCACCAAGTAACCTCTTTGGTAAGAGGTTGAATGAACGCTAGGGTTCATTCAGAAGTTACAACAAGCCAGAAATCCAATCTCAATTGTCAGTTTGGGTGTAGCTGCCCTGTTTTGAGGGGTGCAAAAATACCTGTACGAAACCAAGCTGTTCCAGGGCAGTTAGCCTCAGCAGTAGAGAACAAGCTCAGGCATGTCAATTCTGTTAGAGTACGTGCAATCGGAGTGTCTTTCCTATCAACTTTATATATTCAGAACTCACCCTAAACATTTTTTAGATTTGAAAACTACAATCTAGCTTGCCAGCTTTCAGTATTATCAAAAGTTCTCTTTAATATGCCCATGAGCTTCTTTCAGTTCAATTGTATCAACATATTTTCCTTAGGTAAACTCAGTGTCAGCTTGTTTCCTGATAAATAATATTAAAAAAAAAATCAAAACAGTTTCTTGAAATTTATCTTTATTATCACAGACACAATAGTAGAGAACAAAAAAAATTAAAAAAAAAAAATATCTGTGAACAATTATCATACTCAGACCAGAAAATTGATAATACCTGAATGCTTTAGATTTGTATCCCCATTACAGACATTATAGCAGCAGCAAGACCATGAGCTGCAGAAAATGAAGAGATCGCACCTGTTTCTCTTAAATGGTAACTGCTGCTATAATCAAGGCCTCCATCTCACAACAATTGCAATATGCTGAATTGAGATTAATCCCACCCTAAGTATCAGCAAATCTGATAAGTGTCCATGTGGATGATTTTAGTTGATATATTACTTGAATTGGGTTAGCTTTCTATCCTTAAAGGCTATACTAACACATCAGGGATTAAAAATGTGTATGCTGATAATCACTGCATACAGTAGGTGGTTCACTTGGTTGTTTGGTTCTGTATTTGAGCCTGAAGTCCTCAACTTTTATTGTAGTTGCTGCTCTAAGGCTACGCCTACATTAGGAAGTTCTGTGGACCAACGGAAAGGGACCTAAACACCAAAGCAGTTGGTACTGACAACCTACTCCTCACTCTTCATGCTTTTATCTTTCTACTTTTTGAGAAACTCTGGTGTAATCCTTGGGACTGGATTCCCCTTTATGGCTGCATTGCATTGGATTTGCTCCAGGAGTGCATCTTCTGAAGGAAGCCCACAGGAGAGCCTGAGAGGGACTCTTTGTCAGGAAGTGTAGTGAAAGGACAAGAGGCAACAGTTTTAAATTGGAAGAGGGGAGAATTAGATTAGATACTAGAAAGAAATTCTTTACAGTGAGGGTGGTGAGGCACTGGAACAGGTTGCCCAGGGAAGTCGTG
>JAOXNO010000001.1:157912024-157941401 GCA_028565335.1 Limnodromus scolopaceus
CCCTGGAAGTGTTCAAGGCCAGGCTGGATGGGGCTTTGAGCAATCTGCTCTAGTGGGAGGTGTCCCTGCCCATGGCAAGGGGATTGGAACTCGATGATCTTTAAGGTTCCTTCCAACTCTAACCATTCTATGATTCTATGATTCTATGATTCTGTGATTCTGGTTAACTTTCATCTAAGAGGAATCAAATTTGTATATTCTGAGACTGGTCTGAATGTTCAGTGGTGGCAGCCTAGTGGACTTCTGATATACATCTAAACACTAATGCAGATGCAATTTTAAACATCTTAGAACAGCACTGAGTGTACACCCATTTGTAATAACAACATGAGAAGCCATGAAACAGATATTTCATTATTGCCACCAAAACAAGACATCCATGTTTGTAGAGGGTGGTTTTGTAATACTAACTAGAGGAGGTGGAAAGCAAGAGAGGAAGGAGAATGATATGATAATGCAGTTATCCAAATCTTTCCTGTTTTCCAAAATGAGGTACAATTTGGAAGGAATGAATATTTGTTTTGCTGTCCTTTACTGTGTATAAAAAAAAAGCCTTTACTCTCCAATTTGTAGTCACAGAAGATGATGAGGATACACACACAAATACATAGAGAAATTGTTCATTTGGGGCAGTTTCAAATACTCAGCTCCAACAGAATAATCAGAAATGTGGCAAAGAATGAAGCTTTCAGTAGACTACCATATTTTGAGATACAATTTATTCTGACATAATAAAAACCATCTGCTTTCACACTATTACTACTTCTATTATATAATTGAGTCACTATCTTATTTTCTTTTACCAGATCATTTTTCTCTGGTTCACAACTTCCAAGTAGTGTAAGTCAGGAATACCAAAATGAAGGCCAGATATTGCAGCAGACATATTTTCTATCAAGAGACCTCAAAGCAATAGATGATCTAGGAGAACAAAATTTCACCTATGCAGTTTTGACACTGGGGTCTTATTTTATGATTTTAATTATTCTGTTTAGCTATTACAGTTTTAAGTGTTTTGTGGTAATCAGCAGAAACTAATTAGACATAAAACTGTGAGACATTCATTTTCAAATACTATCTTAATTACATTGTAAATGCTGATATTAACAGATTACACAGCAGTTTGTTTGGCTGCTTCATTAAATGATCGCTAGAGTGCTTTAGAACCAGTAATAAATGCACACTAATACCCTCAGAGTCTGCAGTAGATGTGGACAATTGAGGGAAAGACACAGAAATTATGTACATTTACTTTAAAGTGCAAGAGACAGAGAAAAGACCATTACTTACATCCCCAAAGTTGCAGAGTGACATGGGAGCCACCTTTCATCATTAATGACACAAAATGTTCCTGGACATGAATGGATTAATAGAAAAGGGTCTAGTATATTAACTCTGAATTTTTAATCCTCATAATTCAAAATAAATCTGAAGAAAATGTTAACCACAGAGGAAAAAAAATATCTAAATAGCAGCCAAATACATCAGCGGAATAATTCTTTCAACAGTGATAGTACTATTTCAAGGGCAAATGCAGCCCCAGACCTGAGAGAACACATATTTTAACTTTATTCAGTTATTTTTAAGTAATTATGTAGCTTTATAATGCCATCAATTTGTTTTGCTAACAACTCTGTGGTAAATTATTATCATGCTATTCAGACTTTTCTTTCTGCAACATGAGGATTATGAAAACTAAGCCAACATACCAGTGTGTATACCTCTTCGGGATACTGTGTTTATTCCAGGAGTCTGATTTAACAACAGAATAAACTCTTGGCAAACAAAACAGAAGACAAAACAGCTGATTGCATTCCTGCCAGGCAGTTTCATAGTTCATAAACCCCCAAAAACCAAATGAAATACATTAACATCAAACAATTCTTGGATTTTACCAAGAATCTTTCACTTCACATTTGAACACTACAGCATAACCTCATTTTTCCTGAAACTGACCCATGCTCACTTCAAAGTCTTTCTGCAAAATAATCAGCATGCTGAGAGATTCAACAAAAATAGTAAGGCAGGACTAATTTTACTCTTTCAGGAAATCATGGGAAGCCGTTAAATACTGCAGCCAAATTCAGAGCCATTTTATTTACTCTGCTTTGAATCCAGGGCATGAAAGTGAATTATCACATTTTTGTATGAGAGAAAAGTAGAAAGTATAGACAATGAAAGCATGTATACAATTATAAAAAAGTTAGTGTTTGATTGGATATTAAACAATTATACTATTTGTTATTCTAATATAAAAGAAAACTTACCACATATTGACAAAGCTGAATTTCAGCTGTATCAATGGTATATTAAATAGTCTACATGCTCATGACTCATTTTAATGCTGGCACAGATAATAAGCAGAACACTTTCAAAGACTGACATGTAATCTATGAAATAGATTTTGCTGAAACCAGTAAAATGTGAATAACTTCTGTGATTTAACAAAAAATATTTCGAAGACTAGGGAATAGGTGTTGTCTTGATACTTATTTCACTTCTGGGTTTAGGAATTTTCTCCCAAGTCAGCATCTTGTGAAGATTTACTTTTGTGATTTACTTTTGTAATTTACTTGAATTCTGTAGACTCTACAAAAGGATGTCCACACCATTTAATAAATGAGCTGTGGCCATTGCTCAGTTCTCAGCCATAATCATTCCCCTTTCCCCCAGAATGCTGCTTTCTTGGACAATCCTTCATCTTTATTATCCTCTAGGCTGTATCAGTTGGCAAGGACCATAGCTTCCAAAGAGCGTATTAACATTTAAACACTGTAGCTGATCTCATGTGAGTGCTTAGGTTGTCCCTGTGCAACTTCCTAGTATGTATACAGCCATCTGATCTAGTAGGGTGATATTTCATGTAGCAACATGAATCCCATATTACAAAAAGAATATTGACAAGCAGATGATTAAGATAGTCAGTAACCATCACATAGCTGTTGACACTCAGGATTAGACTGCCCAAAATTTCCAACCTCAAATTCATACAAAAGGGGATTTAGTAAAATCGAGTAGCAAAGTCTACAACTGTCAATTTTGTCACTGTTTTTTGCAATACTTGGTCTCATTGAGGACTTATTCCTAAAAAATTAAAACCAAAAACCTTGATATAAAGCTTGTTAAAATCAATCAAAAGGCTTTGTCTGATTGCAGAGGCTTGTGAATCAAGCTCCAAAACTGTGAAATGGGACTAGTCCAACACAGTGAAAGTTTTAAGTAGAGGAGCATAATTGTTTTAAATCTATCCTCTGTAAAAGTAAATGAATGATTTAGTATGCAGAACTCAGACTATAAGTAATTGTCAGAAATAAAAATCAATAAATAAGAGAGGAATTGCAGAGGGACATTCCAGCATATGAAATACATTATATTAAAAATGTGCAACAGCCTCCTTGGAGAAGAGTTGAAAACTGAATTATATGAAACTTTTTTATGCAAAAAAACAAGAAAATAGCAGTGAAATCTGGTATTTTCTTTTTCACTCTCAAATAAACTTTTTCACTTTCAAATTCATTTTTTGAGCTCTAAGTAAGCCACAGCACAACTCAATTTGGAATTCGTGATTCATATTATTCTCAGTGAAATACTTACTAATCAGCCATTATTGCCTACAGGCATGAAGCCAAAGAAATCACCAGAGTAGAATGTATTTATTTATTAATTTATTAATTAATTTATTTATTTTAATCAGTGCAGCTAATGCCAGGACCTTTAAACCATCTGCTTCGTTTAAGGAAAAAGTATGGATGACTGGTGATGTTACTACCAAAAAAAAAAAAAATACATTTAGAGGAGAAACATATGTTGCAATGGCAATTTGCCTCCCGAGTGCAGAGCGAAAGAGGGAAAACACTTAAAATGTAAGAGCAGGATCTATGGTTACTGTTCCAAAGTTCTGCATATTCCGAATTGCCTTTCAAGATATTAAGGGCTTTTTCTACACGTCTGCTAATGCACAAAGGGGCAGGGGAACAGGAAAAAACCCTGCTATAAGCAAACAAAAACTCTTATGATGTACGTGTATACACATTTCAAAGTGAACACACGAGTATTTGTACATTGGCGACTGAAACAACTATCTAATCCCTCACTCAAGCACATTTAGAACAAACACCCTGGCAGACTAACCTGACAATTAACGTGACGGCTTAGTGCAGATAAAATTTGTAACTTAACCTGCCACTGCTACTTTCAGTATTTCTTGGTTTATCCATACTTCAGAATTCTCCAGCTAAATGATTGTATAAGCCAGCAGCATGAGTAGAGGGCACAGGCTCTTTGTCAAGACAGGATTACCTTCTTTCCCCATTCTGGACTGACTTGGTTCTGGGAACAACTTGGCACAGACAGTGCAGTATAATGTGGGCTACTTGCCTTGCCAGCATCGCAGCTGCAACTTTCTCCCTTCCTACCCTACTTTACTGTGACAAATAAGACTGAGAGCACTTCTTCACTTCAGATTACTCTGAGCCATGTCCTTCCACAAGACTCATGAGAAGGCAAACAGAGAAGGATTCTCCCATGGAAAGGGAGATTTGTCATCGCATCAGATTTGTTTTGGCTTTTATGCATTAAAGAGCAACTTCCTGGTTGTGGGCTGTGACTATGTGATGATGTCTAATGGTGCGAAGCCTGCTGAGACACTTCTGAAGGTCCACAGAGACCCGAGGAGCCAGACTAGGGTGAACAGCAGGACCACCTAAGCAAAGCACTCCCTGAAGTGCAGTAGTCTTGGGCTATGTACTGGAAAAAGACTGGTTTTTACATATGTAAAAAATACATTCATGGAAATGGCTTTTACATATGTATTTGTTATGTTTACAGTCCTCACAGACAACCTTCAAAATAAATCAGAACAGTGCAGGAGGCAGCTAAGTATAAGACCAGTCATCGAGAGGTCACCCATATGAAATGCAATGTTTGGTCTTCATTAGGCAGCACACTTTTAGATGGTATATACATGATATATAGTGGTATCTGCTTTTAAAAATAAGAAATAATATTCTTTCTACAGATTCTACAAAGCATGAATGGTTTGTGTGAAGAACACAGCTGCTATCCATTCTTTAATAAAACCAACCTGAGATGACTGTACATCCTTTTAAGATTTACTTAAAACATCAGAATAGCTTTATCTTTTATTGTAACCAGCAGGCATAATATGAAATGCCTAGGAAAAAATCCTTTAGAAAAGATTTCTGAAGGAAAATGTAATCAGAATCCTAGCTACAACAATTCTTGTGAAAACTGTTAAAATTATTGCCTTTTCAAAATTAAAACTCTAAATACAAGGAAAATTCATTGAATACAAGGAAAATTCATTGGGAGCATATACTCATGCCTGAAATATAAAGCTAGAAACATATATCTGATATCTGCCACCATGTCAAACTAAACAGCATTCAGCATTTATGTATTTCAGAATCATATTGCGTCATCAAAACATAAGACTTTGCAAATATCACTTTACTGTGGAAAAACGGCAAATTTTGGGTTCTTTTTTTTTTTCATTCAGTCAATTCCTAGGAAAAAAAATAATGTACCAACATTTTGGTTCTGTAGATAATAATAAGCTCTTTCTGGAATTCAAATAAATTATCAATATCAAGACACTCCAGAAAGACTTACAAGACTGAGCATATTCCAGATATGATTCAACGTAGGTGAAAGAAAGTAATGTCACTACGGAAAAATTATCTAAATCATGCCTACATGATGCTCATAACTTGCATTTACAATTTAAGAAGGAATTAATAATAGAACTAATAACAGATAAATTAAGACAGATAAGAATCAGTCCTTTCCGTAGAGCAGGAAGTTAATCTGCAGAACTTCTTGCCATAGGAGATTGTGAAGGTGAACAATAGGAGAAGTTTTATAAAGGAATTCAATAAATCCATGAATCACCTGGAGTGGAAACCATATTCATATCAAAAGGGACAGGCAGCTAACAGTTCTAGTAGAACTATTGTGGATGGTGGCAGAGTATAACAGGAATGAAGCGCAGTCGTGACCAGGATCACATTCTCTCTAAATAACATCTCCTATTGCCACTGTAAGAGATAGTGAACTGGACTCAATGGACCACTGGTCTAAACAGAAAGGATATTTCTGGTGTTCTTAATTATTTGGTACTGAAGCAATAACCTTTTGGAGGGAAATAACAAAAAAGACAATCCTATACATAAGATTAATTAATATTATATTAGCTTCTGGTGAAGGAAAAAAAAAAAGGTCGAAGAGAGAATCTTTGAAAGACAGAACTCTTCTGATTTCAGGCTAGAATAAAGATGATGCTTATTTCCATATATTTTAATCTTTTAAAGTTGTCAGTGTAATTTGCCCATTTCTGAGTAACATCACATTCTGGTTCCCACCCCGGGTATATAAAGAGGTTTGCTATACTGCATTTCTCCAAACGCATACAGTGTCTGATGACATAGATATCATTGTGTATAAGCACCTTACTGAGCTTCAGACATTAGAATTATAAGCATATGGGGACACAAATACAAGGCAAATATTTGCATAGAAGTGACTCAGTAAGAACATTTGTATTTGAAATAGCTTTTGAACATTTGGATTAAAAACCAAAGCTGTGTGAGAGGGTTGAAGACAGATTAGACCAGAGACAGTTGTCTTTCAGTAATATGCCTTGATATATGCCATATCAGTATGCCATAACCATAACAATCATGAATCCTAGGAGTAATTTACATTGGAGACATTATCTCTTGAGAAAGCTGGAAAAGATCAGATCTTAGTAATTCCATTTTTTTAATCCATCACATTTTTCCTCATATTAATTTTTCCATCTCCACTTTGTAAACTGAAATTTAAAAAACAATCAATAAATCTCATTACTGCACAGCATTCACAACTGCATTAATTGGCAGAAATGTTTTTAAGAAAGCATTATTCATTTATCTCTTGGACATGTACATTACACAAAATATCTGAATTAAAGGCCAGGATAAAGGTTAAGTTTCTTGCAATTTTTAAAAAGGGTTAGATTCAGTGGTATGATTCTAACAAGTTTCTGACTAGTCATACTCAAAGACAATCATATTTTATTTTCCCACATATGTCATGATAACATAATACAACAATGAAGGAAAACCAAAATCTCTTTAAGAATTTATTCTCCCATGTAGAAACAATTGTCCAGGTACAATAATCAGAACTAAACAGTTCTTGCCTTCCCCTGCATAGGGAAAAATGAAAGTTCACACTCCTTTCTGTAGGCTCCTTCTTCTGGATGATTAAGGCACTTGGCTGCAAGACCAAGCACACTACAGCTGATTCAAGAGCAGACATCCTAAGCTTTACTCTTCCAGATTAAAATCTAGCAATATGGACGGAAATATTCAAATCCTGATTTTGGCCTCCTTTGGTTTGCTGTTGGTCACTGTCTTCACATATACACACAACATACAGAACTAACAGAACAAAAAACATTTCAGTATAAAAACAAATCCTTTGCATTCTAAGCCTTATATCCACTGTGGTGGGTATAAAGACCACAGTTCTTTTAAAAGTAGATATTGATAGTAATATTAAAAATGCAGACAGAACAAGCTGCTACTATTCATGGTACAATACAGCTTTAAGTTCAAGTAGACCTTTCAAACAGGTTTCCTGCTGGGTAGCAGTGCCTGACATGCAAGACAGAAAATATGGTTATGCTTTTGCTAAAACATCTATGGCATTTATAAATTAAAAAATTTTCCATAACAAATAACTTGTCGGTAACATTACAGTAGTAGTTATCAGTGGGACTAGTAATATCACCAATGAAGATTAAAAATAAAGTAAAACTGAACACCTGCCTTTTTCCAAAACAATCCAAATCAATAATATTCTGGATTCCATGGTAAAGCTTCCATTGTCTTTAATGATACATAATGGGGCTCCCAGTCATAGAAAGATGGCCACATTTCTGTGTAATACCAAGAACCCATTTGCACTGAGAAAAAAGCCACCTAAAACTAAAACTTTTTGTGCATAATAGCTTTTCATGAAAAAGATGTATAACCCAATTTCATTTTGACAGAAACCACACATTGAAATGGCCATCTGAAGGGGAATGTTTCTATTAAAATTCATTTGTGTTGTGAGCTTTAATTCTTAATATAACTGGGGCTATACAGTGTTTAGGTACAAATGCAGTAGCCACTAGCTCATGCAAAACCTAGCACAGAAGTCATACTTATAGCTAGAATCCTTAACTTAAAGAAAGAAAGTGTCTAATGTGATATTTTGCTGTAGTTACAACTCAACCGAAAGGCCAAAACCCACTGTCCTTCCTGGCAGAAAAGGGAACAAATCCAGAATAATACAACCATACGGAAGTTCTTTTCAGGGCTTTATTTTAAACAGGCTGAGTAAACATCACACTATAGCAAAACATCTATCTAAATACTCAGCTTTTTGAATATTTCCACCAAAGTCAATGAGATAATTCAAATGCTTTCAAGATGAAATAAGTGTGTTGAACATTTTATACCACTGAACAATCAGTCAGAGCAATGAATAGCCTAAGCATTTTCAACCTGATTCTCAGTAGGTGTAAATTGCTATTATCCCCTGAGTTTATTTTAACCACACAGATTTACAGCCATTGAAGAAACAGGGAACTAAAAATGGTTTAAATGCAAGATATGGAAGAAGTGTAGTTTTCTCTCTAAGAAAGCAGAAAGAAAATGTAGAAAGTTATTAATAAGACCATGGTTACACAGTGCTTTGTGATAATATTCCATTCAGTTATAGCATATAAGGTAAATAGCCTATTAAAAGTGAGCAAATAAATTCTGTAAATTTCATAATAGTAAGATAAAGAAAAGTAGTTAAGCTATTAAGAAATAAATAGTCATCTTATAGTTTTCCTTAGAGATTCAAAAACATTAAAAGGCCTAACAAAATATGAAAACCAAATAAGAGCAATTTGAAAATGACATTATTTAAGCATTGAAATAAATTGTGTGCAGAACCATGCTGGAGAACCTAATATATTCTGAAATTATTTCTTTCTTATTTTCTGATTAAATATATACGATCTGGCCTCTACTGACATTTTAAAATGCTACTTTTAGAGTCATGCGATGCTTTAAATTATTCCATTTTGAAAGAATTGATTTATGACCAATTTATCTGATTTACTTCACTGCCAATGGGTACAAAGAGACAGAAATGCTCTCTGTCACCAGCTGTGGGTGTGGGTAAAAGACATAGTACCTGGAGTGGCTTTCAGTATTGAGAACTCTGTAAATTAGTTTAATAAATAAATTTAACATTCAGTTTGCAATAATTATTGATGTTTAGACTATATGAAAAGAGAAGTGTTTGTTTATTTATGTTAGAAGTTATGCTATAAAAAGATCCCTCCTAAATATCATGAACACACACTTTGATCAGTCTCATTTTGTGTGATCAAATACAAGAATACAAACAAAGCCCTAATTAATGATTTCCCATATGGGATATGTAAACTTTGAATAATCCAAAAGATTATGATATAATAAAAAATTGAATCTGGCTCACATTCTGCATTTCAGCATACAATTTGAAAGAAAACTTTATCTGGCATCATTTTTTGGACCATCACAAAGTTCCACATGAAACATTCCCCTACAAAAATTGGTTATTCCCTTTGAACAGAGTAATGCTCTAAAACAGTAAATTCATCCAGCAAGGTAAACATTAAAACTTCATAGTTAAGCATAGATTTAAATTATTTCTCTTTCTATGTTTTCATCACACACTGTTTCATAATAATTTATAAGATGAATATAGGAAAAGCAGAAACAAAAACTGTAACTTGGACAAAACACACTTCAGCATTTTGCCTCCATCACTATGTATGCAAGCACTCTTTAAAATCTTCAAATTTATCCATAATGCTCACTTCTGATACGCAACCTACAAAACACTGTGTCAGTGAGCAGGTAATGCATTCAGAGGGATTTCATTTTTCTTTTTTTAATCATAAATTTGTGGTTTTCCTTTCAGCCTAATGTATTTATTACGTGTCTTAGTCATACCTGCAGATTTGAAATTATTGCCTTTGTCATACAATTAGAAATGACTAAGTAAAAATGTAGGGGCTACTACTGTATAAATAATATTAGTCATTGTAAACAGAATCTTCATTCTTATTCTCTCTCAGCTTTGGGGAATTTGAGGATTTACTCTGTTCTTTTTCTGAATAGGATACCCTCTTATGTGAAAGTAATAATGGCAATTAGATCAATTCAATGAAAAACCAATGTTGGCAAGGGGAAGAGAGAGAAGGAATATGTAGAGGACTTTCAATAGCCTAAAATCTCACTGTCATTGATTTAGCTGTTCCACTCCACAAGCCTGTGAGAAAGAGCAACTAGTTGGACTGTTTTGGACACTTTATTCATTCAAAATCTTAAAGAGACTGTGTGTTTTTTTTAAAGCCACACATAACTGAGCATCTTGCTGACATCAAGATAAACGCACTATAATTATGCAACCAGTGATATAATCAGGAAAAGCATGCTGCACCCCCAGAAGTCCCCTCCTGAAAAGTTCAAGAACAAACTCATTTGCAAAGTTGCTTTATTAAAAGCCCTTGCTGGCACCTGCTACAATGGAACTGCAGTAGCTTTTAAAGCAAAAATCTCTTAACCAAGTAGTGAAAAAAACACCAACGACAAAGTTATCTTTACACCCAGTACTGTCATTAGAGTTTGGAAAATATTCTCTTCTTTAAAAATACATGGCTATGTACAATTTTAAATGAGCTGAGAGAAAGTGCAAAAATTTTTAAGATATATCCATTAGCATCAAAACTGGGTTTCATAATCACCACAAATACTGCCTTGAACAAGTATGATTTGCATGCTGAGATGTTGATTTGTTTTGGGTTTCTTTTTCCTTTTTAATCTAAAAAAAGGTAGAGCAGCAACTGGGGGAGAAAAAAAGCATTTTCTGCTGATTCCTTTAACCTACAAGCTGAGAACAGTGGAGTAGGTAACAAACTGAGGCCAGGGATGAATGCAAAAGGTACAAATACGGAAACATATCACTAAATCCTGTTACTTCTTCCCAAAACGGGAACCAAGTGGCAAGCAGGAGGTGAAGAAAACAACAGATGGAAGTTAACCTGAGAGGAACCACTTGAAGAAATCTATATCAGGCATGAAGGTTTCTTACTACACCTGTGAGGTTTGGAAATACCAGTAGCTCTGTCTCAAATCATGCAAAAGAATTTCCACTAAGGAGATGTTGCTAGTGGTGGAGCACTTGGAGTTCAGTGTATAGGAGACACACACACACCATCTTCTGATACCAGTGACCAGACGATGCAGAAATGATGTGTGGAAGGCTGAACTGCAGAGTCTGAGCCATCTTGCCAGATTCCCTGCTTGGCCATTTGCTGAGGAAGATCCCTGGATGGCTCCAGGGACCAGGACATCTGGCGGTACCATTCTGGACAGATTGCTGAGGAGCTTCTCAAGGGGATCAAGGAAAGATGAGGGACTGCCACTCATCCTTACATCCTTCTCTGATGAAACGCACACACTTCTGATACCAAAGAATGGAGAAGTAATCTCTGAGAAATGGAAGTGTTAAGTATTGGAGTATGCTCTGAGACAGCATGCCCTCCTATTGAAACTACTGGAGCAACAACAGACAAGAATAAACAATGCGAGAAAACACTGACAAAGTTATGATTATCGAGTGACAGCTACTGAAGAAAGTTGCACAGGTATCCAACTAGATGCTTGTTTATATGCAAAGATTAAGTGCATCTACATGTCATATATAATCATTTTAAGAAATGGCATGATGTGCTTTCTTGGCAGGTGAACCCTTTAATTCCTTTTTTAAATTGCTTAGAGAATTTTGACCTATACTTCATCAGATAAGCTAGCTGAAGAGCAAAAAACTGTTTTATTTATGTTATCTCCTCAACACAGTCCACAGACACTTAGGCTATGTCAAGACTATATAATGCGGGAACAATTCTGACTTCCTGGACTTAGGCCATACTGCCATACTGCCTCCATCCTTGGGGATGAAAAGGATGTTGATGAGATCATGCTACAGATGAAGGAAAACCTTTTCACAGAAAATAAATTTATTTGGTGACAAATATCTGTCACGCCTCTTCCGGCTCCAGCATATAAACACAGCCTTAATTTTATTCTGCTTTTATACATAAGACTTTGACTTAACACGAGTGATACTCCTGCCTTTTGTATACAATAACAATACACTCAAACTTGGTTTCAGTGGAGAACATTTGTGCCTATAGCCTTCTACATGCTAATACTCTAGCAAGGTATGTTCAGAAGTTACATTGAACATATATTTACTTTAACAACCTAACTACTTCTTCCAGATATCCTGCTTGAGACTGCATGCATATTAAATTTCAGGAGAGAATAGTTTCCATACGTCATTGGCAGATTACAAATTTAATCTTCATGATATGAGGATTTTGTTCAGGGATCTGCCAAGCAACCATACATCAGGAATTTATTTTCATATATTACAGCTCATTTTAAACTTCAAATAATCCCTATGATTAAAAGACTGAACTTCTGACAATATGCCTCTGATTGTACATTTGTTCCTTAGGGTTCTTCAAGGCTGCAAAGTATAGCTCAATAAAAAGCTTAATCTAACCACATGTTGCTCACCATTTAGAAAACCAGTAAGTCTAACATCTTAAGAATTCTAAAATGATCCATTAACCAGTCCCGTAAATTTTTTCTGTACCAAAATAAGTCAATTTTTTTTTAACTATTATTATTTAACTACCAGTGTCTTCAAAGACATAGAAGAGTGGATCTGGTCTGTTAATTCAGTTTATGCAGAAAACTGCCTTGTGCAACAGATAGCACTCCTGTGAATTTTCATTGATTTAGTCTGCTGTATTACCAGAAGAGTAACACCGTTTATACAGATACTTTGAAGAGCAATCAATCAGCCACTGCTCCAAGTGAGCAGGAACTGAGCTCTGGAACCTTTTCCCAGCAGGATCACAGCTTCTGCGCTTCTAAATGAAAGAAGGGTTCTTGCAGTTTCTCTTGAACAAAACGATAAAAACAAAATACAAGATACAAAAATGAAAACTAAAATCCAGTCCAGTTGGAAGAAAGGGAGGAAAAAAAGTCAGCAGATTATTCAGTGAAGCTCTCCTGCTTACATCTTTTTGTTCTGAACAATGTAATCAACCTCTGTATTATCATATTCACTTTACATTTTCCCATTTGACTGATTTTCAAATGGAATCACTGTCATATAAGGGCACTAGAGAGATTTACTATGCCTTTTCTGCTAGCTACTGCATTACATTTCTAATACAATATCTGATCTTAATTTGGGGCTTTTTTTCTTTTTTACATCATTATTTTAGCTTGTCTCTTACCAGTGACACCACTAATCCTAATTGCGCTCAATATTTTGCATGTATTTTCATTATTTAACAGTAATTTATCTCCTAAGTACTCACATTTTACAAAGTAGCTGCACAACACACTGTGTACAGGAATACACATATAGCAGTATAATAGCACCCTTTTAAGTCTTTTCTTCATGTTTTATTCCATATCTTACTCCCTGTGACATCTTTGCTGCGTTAGACTTGATTCAGGACAAGTAATAGATAGGTCTTCTATTACCACAGTTTTTGAGAACTTCCTCTTATTCCATGAATAACAGTTGAAATACTTGATTTTAGAATAGCTTTTATAAAGCAGCTTTTACAATCATTTGTCTTATTCTGCTTTGTTAGCAAAACTAAAAACTGCAAGGATTAAATTTCATCATGTCAAAAACTTTTGATGCTAAACTATGAAGTAATCAGAAAAGTTATAAAAACAAATCTTGTTAGATTAAATAATTTTAATTCATGTTTCCAAGTTTTCCTCTGACTTGTAAACCTATGGTGAATACTACAGTCTTCCTAGGTAACACTGGTGGTCACAGCTCGTGGTACTGGGAGGTAGAGAGCATGTCGGTCCCAGAAGGGTTCCTTCTCCCATACTGGAAGAAACCATAACCTTCATACCCTACGCTCTCCCATTCCTGCACTAGGACCTTAACTATGCCTCTGCTTTACAGTCCCCAAGTAGGAGTTTAACTACATGCCACCAGTTTTTCCTACCTCTTCTTCAAACTGGTACTCTGTCCATCCACTTCACTTCCTGCCTACATCCTTGTCTCTGAAAACTGTAATCCTCTATGGGAAGGTACATAATCCCACAGCCAGAAGTCAGCACCTCCAGACAATCAGTCTGAGTCTCAGATTTACGAGAGATTTACGTTTAGGACCTCCACAAAGGCAATTGTTAATGACCACAACCTCTGTTATCTAAAGGATCTACCCTGCAACTAAGGTGAGCTTATCAACATGGGCAGTGGGATCATATGTATATGTTTCCTGTAATACCATTTCAGGGCTAAAATAGGCTGGGAAGTTTGTAGGGTGGCCAAACCAATAGCTTTTATAAAAGATTTATAAAGCAGTGGTGCTGTATATTCCTCTCATTTCCCAGAATTTCAAAATCTAATTGGGATCTTGTTGCTGAGTATCATGCCTGGACCAGACTAGTCCAATCCAGAATGCTGAAAATAACAGTTTATAAGTGTTTTTTGGGGTGAAATGTATTTGGATTTTTCAACTTTTCCCCAACGACAGGAGAGCTAGAAATTTTTTGTACTGGAAGAAAAAAAGAAGATTGTGCTGTTTCATTGCCTGCCTGCTGTACCCCTCTAAAATCTTTTTAAAGCATTAGTGAATTCCAGACAAGGTTGATACAGGGATTAGAGTCAAACATTTCCGTACATGTCTTTGGAAATCAATGACAGCCATTTCAAAAGCAGAAGGGAAAGTTTAGTTGTGTTTGGCCATGGTCAACTAATCAGCTGGGGAAACGGCAACCTAAAAGGACAGACGATAGGTGAAGAGGACGTCTGCACTATACACTAGTAACATGCCTATGACGGTCATGGATTCAAACTGTGCCCATATTATTGATAAAAAGTTCTTATAGACCAAATTAAATGTGTAGAAATAATCAGAAACTTCAGCCAGTCTGATGAACTAATACATTTTATTCCTTCTGTAACTCTAATTTCAAAGTAGAAATCACAAATGTTTACCTCTGTTGAGGTTTTTTTTTACTTTTTTCCATTAAAATTAGTGTCTAATATGTGCATAACATCCAGAAATAGTGAAGTAAAAGCAAGAATATTTTTTGAGAATGGGCAGATCTGGTTCTACAAATCCAGAAGGATTACAAGGTTTTCTTAAAAAATACAAGTCTTTGTTCAAAAAACCGGCAGAGTCTAGAAGGAAAAGGAATAAAAAAATATATTGAGATGTTATAATACAGGTAAAATATTTTAATTTTTAAATTAGTAATCTGGGTTAGTACTAAAATACGATTTTCTTTTGAATGAAATGTAAAACCACTCCGACTAGAAAAGGCTCACAGAGCTTTATTAGGCACGGATGCCACCTACTGGAAATCAAACAGGGCAGAAAAATAAAATCTGAGTAATGCTCAAATACTCAAAAGAAAATGAGCAAATTACTGTCACATATAATCTCTAAATGCATAAACCTCGGGTCAACATGTGGGCAAGCTCACTGACAAAATTAAACCCGTGACACTATCTAGGTCAGTAACCTAAGAGAGTGTCAGCAACTGCATATATCAAAGCAAAGAAATCTGTCAATTTCCAATTTTGAACTCTAAACTAAATGACACAAATGATAATCTGTGCTTGCAGAATTCTGAATTGTTAAGTGGTTTTTGGACAAGGGAAAATCATGCAAAAATGTGACCATAGGAAATATTTCCTTATAGCCTTAGGCCAGGCCAGGAGCAAAGATATTTTCTTTGGTGAGAGCTGAAATAGACCTTCCAATCACATTTGGTCAACAATACATTAGAACACATAACAATGTCTTTCTATAATAACTTTAAAAACATGGAGCTGCAGACTGTGTAAAATAAAGACACAATATTACATCAAGATCAGAATTAGCCTGTCCCTAAATGGAAATTAAAAATTTCCTTCAATATTATTTATTGACTTGAACAGCAGTTGGTATAGCCACTTAATCAATGATTTTATGTTCTAAAGCAAAAAGTGTAACACACCCACCTAGACGATAAATGTCTTTTGTTCTTTTTTTGTCTCACAGACAAATTTTATTCACACGCACAAACACACAAAGCATTCCAGGCATATACACTTTGTGGCAGTTCCAAGTTTTTGGGAAGTAAAGACACTCTAGGCATCCTAATGCCCAGAGACTAATGCCATTCTCATCCCATCTGGCAAACACCAAAACAAGTTTTAATGACAAGCAATAGTGTGAAAGTAAAAATTATAATGGAATAAAATGGTCTTGGATATTCCTAAAGGAAATAAATTTGAAGTCATTGCTGCTTCTAAAATAATGTTTTCTGGTTTTATGTATTGCAGTCTTTTTAACAAAAAATTCAAACTTAAAAGTCATACTTGGTTCTTAGTGTCTCAACTGTTCTACTCTCCCCAAATTGTTACAGATAAGATATACAAATGCAATAATCTAGAAAGAAATATATATGACAAGAAGCAAGACAGTTCTTAGATGCTGTAAACTTGTTATAATAGCTCAACTGAAATATAAAATTATAAAAAGTGGATGAAGTAAAACATGTCAAGAAATCCTGTATCAGATGTTTATCCGATTAAGAGTTAAATTTGTTTTCATAATGCAATAGAACTCAAAATTAAATAAGAGTGTATTCACTAATGTCAATTCCTTACCAGCCTCATCTAGAGGATTCTGGTCAGACAAGACTTCATTAATTTGATACAATATATATTTCAAGAATTAAAAACCTATTCCAAAGAGAACTCACATACCCTTAGTCTCATAAGATTTCAGCATTTTTTGCAGTGCCATTGGCAAAGGTAGCAGTAAAACGCAGGGGAAAGATTTGAAAAGTGATAGAATCCTGCTAAGCTATAAGCACATCCTAGTGGTTATTGCACAGGAAAAAGCCTTGTGAAAGGCTGCACGAGACAGATACATGCTGAAAGGAAAGTGTAAAAAACCATAAGTTTGGTCCTACAACTATGAAGAATATACTTAAAATTACTAACTGATTTCATATATGCAGTGACATCACATTCTTGACAGCATAAGAGACCATGTATTGAATTTCTGTAATTTTAGCACAGTTATAGCAACAGCAAAACAGCTATAAAGCAAGTGCAGAGTGAAAGTGCTTTTCTCTCTGAGGCTGCACTCTCTGTGCATCAGTTCTCACTGATGTCAGAAAAAAATTTAGGAAAAAGTACAGCAAAGTCAAGCCCCATGTCTCCTTATATAATGTTTTCAAGTAGTACGGATGAGCAGAACAGGTCTGTGCAAGTACCCCTGAACATACAGGATGCTCTGAGGCATTAAGGTCAGTAGTTCAGGAAATCCAAGCAAACAAATAGATCTGCAATAGGAAAGGGGGAAAGAAAAAATGTCAAGAAAGTAAAAAAAATGCAAGTGTTGAGCTGGAAGAAAAATTGGCAACTCCATGTCTTCAAGCCTCAACAGTACACTTAAAACCTAGACCTCCCCCGTCACCAAGCACTTTCATATCCTTGAAATTTATAAACCATATGTAAGACTTACTTAATCACAAAATCATAATCAACCTTAGCTACTGGGACAAAATGACTGCTAAAATAATGCAACCTGACCCACTAGAGAACATCTCAGAACTGTACTGCTCCTTGCTTTCTTCTCCATCTTAATTGGCTTGTGACCCCACTGTAGGTCCCCAGTAGTTACTAAATCTACATTTACTTACACAGGAAAAAATCTGAGTCCATAAACTATTTTGTCCTTACTGCTTCCTCTTGCTGTTAACCTAAAAAATGGTATATACACACTCCTTTCAGACATCAAAATTAATTCATTTCCTATCCTCTCGATATCTTTTTCACTCCTCTCCCAAAGCACCAGTCAGAAAGCTCCAGTTGTCCCAAGTAGGTCAGACTAATGGTATGTATTTCTAAGTCTTTGATATCTTCTGTTCTTCTCTTCTTTTCCTATCATCTGTATTTTCCTAGTTTTATTTTTATTTTTATCCCCCACTTGGCTTTTCTTCCTTCCTTCCTTCTTTCCTTCCTTCCTGTCTTCATTTTCTCCTTCTCCTTTCTTTTACTTCCTTTCATCCTTTCCCTGCCCTTTAGTCTACTTTAAATACTTCTCTTTTTCACATCAATGTTTGCATATCTGTAACTGTTGTCACTCTACCTAAAAATTTCAAAAACAGTTTTTCTCAGATGCTTTAGAGGGGAATCTTATAGTAACAAGTGTCATGCAGTGTAAAAGACGTGTATGTTTATTAAGACTTTATAACATCATTGATATGTTGCATGGTATTAGCTGTCTTTATAATAAACAATATAAACTTTCATTAAAATAGTCTTATGAAAACAAACACATGTTGGCAGTTGACTTTCAGTGGTCATATGCCTGCTTCAGGCCCTCACTGCACGTACTTATCTGCATAAGTAAACCTGGGTAGCAGGAATGGAGATCTTTTTTTCATCAGAACTTTCGACAGATAACTACGGCCTCCTTGCTCTAAATTTTCTTTCAGAAAGAGGAATTTCTGGCTTCCTGTCGATGGCTAGATATAACAATACACAAAATTAACATTACATCTATTTTTAAAGAATAGTATTGATTCTTTTGATCAGATGAGATTTTGGATGCAAAGGTACCGCAGTCAGGATAGAAGTTCCTTACTTGTTTTGAGAGCAAGTGAGAAAAGAATCCAATGGCAACGCTCTTCTTTTGTAGACATTTCCCACAGAATCTTCTCATAGGATCCCACCTTTGCATTCTTACACACACAAATTTTAGTCAAATAGCTATTTCAGCTATAAGAATAATTTTACAACAAAATAACCCAAAACCATGAAACTAATACACATATCTCACACATACATTCAAGGATCTCTAAAGGTATCACAAAAAATATGTAAGATTCTGGGTCAGCTGTGTCTGCAGGGATTGCCAACTACATCGAAAAGTTTCCATTTTAGATTATGTAATCCTTCCTTTATTTCCTTGTTACTTCATGTCCTGTTTCCTAACCTCAGATGTTTCCTTTAATATACATTTTAACAAAAAAAAAAATATTATTGATCAAAAATAAAAAAAACCCAACAAACTTATTCAGAAGACCAAGAACATGAAGTAAAATGAAGAATTTAAATATTTCAGGGTTTTTTTTACAGCAGCATTGTTTTATCAGAAATAGAGTCTGATTGTCTCCGGTCTCCAACATCTGACATAAATATGATTTCCTAAAATGGAAAACTAGACCTTCACACCATATCTTATTTCAACAACAGCAGTTGAGACCAGAAGTGAAAGTATAGCCATAATAGGCAACTGAGCCAACAAAGAAAATGACAACATTGTCATGTTACTAAAAAAGAATCCCATGAAAGAATTTATTTTTATTCCAGTACAGAATGAAAAAATGGTTTAATGTTCAAAATTTACCTTGGTTATTTTTTACTGAAGAGTAGATTAAATGATAGTAACTTTCACTATCACCATGGACATTTTATCATTAAGTATTTCAGCTTCAGTAGGTTATTTAAAAGTCTACATTTGACAGAGGATCAAAATATTTTGAAAAATGACTTCTTTTCAGTCCCCGACATCAGCCACAGATTCTTTTGTCACACAACCTTGCTTTGATGTTACATGCACATTGTTTTCACTGACCTATGCTGTTCAGACAGTTAGCACTCAATTTCTAAGTCTAGCCTGCTGTGACTCTTTAATGCCCCTGCTCCCAAGAACCAGACATATGCTGCTATATTTAGAGCATAACTCAACAAAATATTAAAGTATACATTTAAATCTACTGCTGTGAGTTATGTACTTAAATAACTTAGAAGATATGGGCTTTAAAGTATTTTTTAGCTTTTATATGGATAGGATTGTTCTGCTTTTATATGAAATACATGCTTTTTAAAACAAATGTATTTACCAAATTGTGTGCTCTCAGTTAACACTGTTGAGAACAAAGTGTGAAGAGTAAATACTAGCTGTCATACTGTCGAATCACAGCCCAAACCTGGATTTATAATCTCAAAGAAGTCAACACACAAACACTGAATCATGATCAGCCATAAAAAAGCAGGTATGCATAAAATAATGAAGATTAAGTCTGGACAACTATTAAATGTATTGGATTTACACATATAGACACCATGATTTATCTTTCATTTTGATACATGTAACAAGAAAGGAAAGGAAGAAGTCTCCAGTCTCATAATCTTAATCATTTAAACAGGGTCCTATAAAAGTAATTGGAAGCATTTGTAAATTTATAGAGAACAATATTCCTCTTACAGGGTTCTCCTGATTATACTGTTGTGTTGGGTTTGTGTCACAAGTTGGGCACCAAAAAGGACTGCAGCGGATTGACCTTGGCTGGACGCCAGGTGCCCACCAAGCCACTCTATCACTCTCCTCCTCAGCAGGACAAGGTGGGGAGAAAGTAAGATGGAAAAAACTCTTGGGTTAAGCAGTTTAATAAATCAAAAGCAAAGACTATGTCCAGAAGTAAAGAGAAACAAAAGATTTATTCTCCACTTCCTATCAACAGGCAATGTTCAGACGCTTCTGGGGTAGCAGGGCTTCAGTACATGTAGTGGTTGCTCCAGAAGACAAAATGTAATAATGAATACCTCCCCCTTCCTCCTTCTTTCTCTTAGCTTTTATTGCTGAGCACAGATTATATGGTATGAAACATCCCTTTGGTCAGTTTAGATCAGCTGTCCTGGCTACCTCAAGATCTTGCCCACTCCCAGCCTACTCTTGAGGGGGGATTGTTGGAGAGACAGCCTTGATCCTGTGCCAGCACTGCTCGGCAGTAGCCAGCACAACTGGCTTTTCTATCAACACTTTTCTATCAATACAAAGCACAGCACTATGAGGGCTGCCATGGGAAATATTCACTCCATCATCTCAGCCATACCTAATACAACTATAAATGGAGTCCTGGAAAAGATACACAGGGCCAAATCAAATTAATGTCCCCATGCCTCCAGAAGAATCAATACCAAGTTGGGTAACTGGGCTCTGTACAGAACTCACAATAATAAATAGGTATCTTGGACACAAAGTATGGAGATCATTGGCAGAATTCACAGTTCACAGTGTTCCTCATTCACCTCTTGGAACTGCTTTTACTGTTCAACAAAGAACTTAAAGAACAGGGTGAGTAACACATGAAGAGGTCACTTTTGTAGCCTAGTGATTATGGCTGCGAAGATACTTAGTATGAGTTCTTGCTGCAAGGGCTGCATATACATTTTTATGCAGTGATGTTTAAAAAAGGGATTAATTTTCCATATTCAAATGTTAAATTGTTTATTTTATGGTCCTTATGAACTTCCCATGGTTCTTATATTTGACATGTATGTTGCAGCCACATTCATGAATGTAGGAGAGAAAATTATGTCTTCTTTTTTTTTTTTTTCTCAGAAAGCAATATCTTTATGATGGAAATTTTAGTGTTATCAATATCTCTGATGTCGTTATTGCTGTCTCATGTATTAAAAACTTCTGAATTATCTCACTAACCATAAAACTGTGGTTACACCTGGTTTACCATGGACTTATATCCACTTTCCCATATGTTCTCTCTGCCTGTTTTCATTGAAATAAAACCAGATCTCACCTCCGTCTTATCCTTACAACAACCCCACTGTAATTCGGTTCTCCTCTGGCAGTTCTCAATCCCATAACAGCAATGTCAGATTCTCTCTACATCCACACGCCATTATGCTTCTCATAATTTAGCACACTTTCATCACCAAACCCTCCCTACAGTACCCTTCGTTCCCTCTAGCAGAAGTTCCGCTGACTTCAGTACTTCTAGCTCCCTCCCTTCCTTTTTAGTACATGGCTAAAGTTAGTCAAAACCTGCAATGTCTCATGGCTGAGTGACATCTATTCTTTTGTTAAATGTGGCTGAAGAAGGCTATCAGGTCCAGAAGTTACTAGAAGTACTGGCAGACATTGTGCCACTGCACAGGCTCCAATTTCTTAGAAAATTACAAAAATGTTGATGACCACTTAGCAAATCCATGTTACTGGAGGCATTAACATTTGTATATTCATGTTTCTCTAGGCAAAACTTGTTTTATATTGCAAAGGTACATTGGACTCATACAAATGGATTCATTCAAAATACTTTGATGCAATGCTGCTGGGAAACTCTTTATCACATTGTATTTAATTAGGTCCATGATTGGCATATATCTGTAATGTACTCAGAAATATCATTTTTGTTTGTTTGTTTTTCCCCAGTAGCAATTGTATGTATCTTTATATACATACATGCATGTTGGTGATGCATACGCAGTTTCCATACTATAGGGATGCATATCAGTTTTAAAGAAAAAAAAAAATTAACAGATTGACTCCATCTTGAATCCAGAGTGGCACTCACACATATCAGTCCAGTTAGTAATACTGCCTGCTGTTCAGGTTCAGCTTGCAATGTGGTTTTGCAGAATTTCAAACCACATCTTTCTCTCATTTAAATAGGCAATTTCCTTATCTGAAAATAAATTACTCTTGGAGATATTTTGGTGAGAGAAAAAAGTTTCCAAGCATTTCTCATACATAAAATATATCAAGTCCACATGAAATGCCTCAAACAGAACACTCAGCTTGTAGCAAAGGCTTTCAATTTTACCTTTTATTCTCTGTAATAGTTACAAGCAGTTTTCCCCTTCTTTTCTGTATTTGAATGGCATATTTCATTTCACACATCCATTGCTTTCTGCCCAGCACTGTAAAGGAAAGAGCTTAGTATTTGAAAATGTCAGCTGCCCAAAAGATATTTGAAAGTCTGTGAATGTTAACCTTTCTAACATTTGCTTAAAGCCATCTGAAATTAATTCTCCTCTCTGCCTTACCGTATCTAAATAAGTAGAAAGAACTATTCTAAGATGCCTATTTAAGCAGAAACTGATACAAAGTGTATGATCTCTTTGGGGAAAACAGGCCTCCTAATACATGTAAATAACTGCCATTCACATTACCAGAACTGCAGAGGAACAGATTTTCTCCTAAGATTGTTATTCAGTAAATTAAAGTCATGCTCGCCCCTCTCAGTTCCTCTTACCTATTCTTGTAAAAAGTATATTTTTCTGATGTTCTGTGCACACCTTCCTTATCAGTTCACTGTGCATAAAATTAAATGAATAGCTAGAGATATATAATAATCTTAGGGCTCAGGATATTTGTTTTAACAACTGATTATCAATTCATCAAGTCAAGATTACTGGCAAAGACATAAATCCTGAAGAAAGCTTTGAAATTATTATCATTTCAAATAGAGCTTTACAGTTTAACCACAAAACACAACTGAACAACAGAGTAAAATGCGTTAATTTGCTGGATCATCATTAACATGAATCTGAGGGTGCGTATTATATTGCATCCTCTCAGTATGAAGTAAAATGAAACTGTGAATCCGATTTAAAAAATCCCCAGCATGTAATCATTTTGAGGAAACAAAACAGAACTACAATTTTAGTACAGAGTAATCAATGAACTTAAAATTATTTGTGCTTGAAGCAAGTAACTTTCTGTTATTGATACAGTTTCCTCTCTCTTCCACAATAGGGTTGTTAAAACTCTGCTCCCCAAAATAAATTAGCTTTTCTTTAGACAAATAAGTTGCATTTGGATAAAATTATATGAGTCTAGGGGGGCAAATCTTGCTCAGAGCCCCATCCAACTTGACCTTGAATATTTCTGGGGATGAAGCATCAACAACTTCTCTGGGCAACCTGTTGGAGTGTTTCACCATCCTCACTGTTCTTTATATCTAGTCTAAATCTACCCTCTTTTAGTCTAAAACCATTACCCTAGTCCTATTGCAACAGGCCTTGCTAAAAAGTTTGTCCCCATCTTTCTTCTAAACCCCCTTTAAGTACTGAAAGGATGCAAATAGGTCTTCCTGAAGCCTTCTCTTTTCCAGGCTCAACAGCCTCAACTCTCTCAGCCGGTCCTCAAAGGAGAGTTCTTTTTTTTTGGCCCTCTGCTGGACCTGCTCAAATGGGTCTATGTCTTTTCTGTGCTGAGGAACCCAGAGTTGGACACAGTACTCCACATGGGGTGTCACCAGAGAGAGTAGAGGGGCAGAATCACCCCCCCTTGACCCCGCTGGCTCTGCTTCTTTTGATGTAGCCGATGATACAGTTTACCTTTTGGGCTGTATACGCACATTGTCTGCTCATGTCCAGCTTTTCATTACCACTACCCCCATGTACTTCTCGGCAGGTCTACTCTCAATCCCTTCATCCCTCAGCTTGTATTAATACCAGGAGTTGCCCTGACCCAGATGCAGGACCTTGCACTTGGCCGTTTTGAACCTCATAAGGTTTACATGGGCACACTTCTTGAGCTTGTCCAGGCCCCTCTGGATGGCATCCCATCTCTCAGGCATATCAGGCACACCACTCAGAATGGTGGTGTTGGCAAACTTGCTGATAGTGCACTCGATCCTATTGTCTATGTCACTGTTGAAGATACTAAACAGTACTCATCCCAATATAGATTCCTGAGGGACACCACTTGTCACCAGTCTCCATCTGGACATTGAGTCATTAACCACTACCCTCTGGATGTGACCAGCCAACCAATTCCTCATTCACACAACAGTCCACCATCAAATCCACATCTCCCCAATTTAGAGAGAAGGATGTTGTGGGAGATTGTGTCAAAGGCCTTACAGAAGTCCAGATAGATAACATCCACAGCTCTTCCCTTGTCCACTGATGTAGTCATTCCATCATAGAAGGCCACTAGGTTCATCAGGCAAGAATTTCCCTTGGTGAAGCCATGTTGGCTCTCTCGAATCACCTCCCTGCCCTCCATGTCTCTTAGTACAGCTTCCAGGAGGATCTGTTCCATGATTTTCCCAGGCACAGAGATGAGGCTGACAGGTTGGTAGTTCCCAGGGTCCTCCTTTCTACCTTTGTTAAAAATGGGTGCAATGTTTCCTTCTTTCCAGTCACCAGGGATTTAACCTGACTGCCATGACTTTTCAAATATCATGGAGAGTGGCTTGGCAACTACATCAGCCAGTTCCCTCAGGACTCTGGGATGCATCACATCAGGCCCCATAGACTTCTGTATGTTTAAGAGTTCCTCAGGGGGTCAAAAACCTGATCTTCTCTTAAAACGGGAGGTACTTTTCTTCCCCAGTCCCTGCCTTGCAGTTCATCCACTTGAGAGCTATGGGAAGAGAGTTTGCCAGCAAAGACTGAGGCAAAAAAGTTGTTTAGTGCTTCAGCCTTCTCCTAGTCTAACAGTTTGGCAGGCTTGTTCATCATGGGGAATACACTTTCTTTGGCTTTCCTTTTCTGGCTGACATACCTGTAGGAGCCCTTCTTATTATTCTTTGAGTCCCCTGCCAAGTTCAGTTCCAGCTGTGCCTTGGTCTTCCTGACCCAATTCCTACACAACCAGGCAGGGTGTCTATACTTTTCCCAGGATACTTGTCCCTGCTTCCTCTGCCTGTGCTTTTCCTTCTTGCCTTTTTTAGTTTGACCAGCAGGTCTCAACTCAGCAATGCTGGTCTCTTGCCTTCCTTTCATGATTTTTTACATTTGGAGATCAAGAGCTCTTGCACTTTAAGGAAAGAATCCTTAAAGATCTGCCAGCTCTATTATGCTGCCTTGTTCCTAAGGGCAGTTCCCCAGAGGGTCCTATTGACTAACTCCTTGAAGACCTGGAGTTTTGGGTTCCTAAAATTCAGGGTCCTGACTTTGCTATTCGCCTCACCCATATCCCTCAGAACTGCGAACTCCACCAGCGCATGATCACAACAGCCCAGGCTGCCTCCAATCTTGACATCACCAATTAGCTTACTTGCACTGATGACCAAAAAGTCCAGTATCACATCCTCCTGTTACCTGGCTTAAGTTATCCTCAATGCATTCTAGGAGTCTCCTGGACTGCCTACAGCTCTCCATGCTATTTTTCCAGCTGATGTCAGGTTGGTTGAAGTCCCACAGCAGGACAAAATCCTGCAAGTGTGATGCCTCCTGTAACTGGAGTAAGAAGACTTTGTCAATAAGCTACCCCTGACCAGGTGGCCTTTAGTAGACACCAACCACAAGGTTCCCTTTGTTGCCTTGGTCTCTAATTTGTACCCATAAGCTTTCAACCTGCTTATGGCTATTCTTCAGAGACAGCTCTTCATACTCTATCCATTTCTTGAAGTGAAGGGTACACCTGCACCCCTCCTTCCTCACCTGTCCCTTCTGAACAGCCTGTAGTGATCAAAAGACACACTCCAGTCCTGGAATACATCTCACCAAGTTTCAGTAATGACAACTATATCATAGTCTTTCTGCTGCGCAATGACTTCCAACTCCTCCTGTTTGTTGCCCATGCTGCCTGCGTTGGTGTGGAGGCACTTCAGCTGGGTTGTCAACCATGTCACCTTCCTAGATGAACACCCCTTAATTCCTTTGAGGTATTTTACTGATGTTTCCCTCCTGGCAAATATTTCCTCAGAAAACCCTGCCTCATCTCCATAAGACTTCAAGTATAATGCAATGTAAACAATACATCTCAGAGCAACAGGCTGCAGGCCATTGCCAGCAAACTGTCCTGCAAACTGTTGTCTGTTGTCCCACAGCTTGTCATATGCAAGCCTGATATTGCCCTCCTCCCCCCTCAAGTCTAGTTTAAAGCTCTGTCAATGGGCCTTGCTACGTTGTGAGCAAAGACTCTCTTCCCCCTCCGAGAAAGATGAATCCCATCTGACACCAGCAAGCCTGGTGCCATATTGGCCATCCCATTGTCAAAAGAACCCAAAATTGTGGTAATGACACCAGCCATGGAGCCATGTACTAATAAACTGAGTCAGTCTGCTTTTTCCAGTGTCACTGCTTACACCTGGAAAGAGAGAGAAAAGAAATAACCTGTGCTCCAGATTCCCTTATCAACAATCCCAAGGGCCTGATGTCTCTTGATTGCCCTCAGACTGTGCATTGCATCTTCATTACCACCCACATGGAAGAGCAGTAATACATAACAGTCCAAGGGCCATACCAGGCTAGGAAGTTTCCTAGTGATGTCCTCAATCCATGACAAGTACATCCGAAGCCTTCCCTAAGACACAACAGAGTTCCCCTTTTGCACAGCTGAGTTAGGAATTCCTTCACCCAAGCTGAACTCCTCAAATCTAAGTAGGTAGTAGGGCACTCATGGATACAATCGACTACCAAATTCAAAATATCTGTTTTCCTTTGTTTCTGAGGTATTCCAGCAGAGACACGTAAACTTCCATTTCCCTCAAAAAACATCAGCCTCCATGCTAGCAGAGTGCTAGCGTGCACTGTGAACAGTACCTTCCTGCTATTTTGGGCCATACGCTCATTTCTGGATAGCTGTAGTTTTCAGCCAAGGCTGAACTCCTGTGACGCTGGAGATGGATATACACCTTCAGGTAACTGACTAAATGCTGAAGGACTCTTAGGGACATTCATCATGCCCGCATCCCTGAAACCATGAGGATTACTGTGGCTTATTGCATCTTGCTTTATTTCTGAGAGGAGTCTGAAGAACCATATTTTGTACACAAAATCAAAATATCTTGCTCAACTTCATAAAGCCTGGAGAAACTTCTACCATCTCCCTGGTACTCAGGAACAAAGACAAATGAGTGACACCATGAAACATATGCAGATGCATGGTTAGTCTGGAGGTAGCACTACTGTAGCTGACATGAATGGCCCCAAAATTTTATCCTCTGCTATGATTGTGTGGTACAGGAAGTCTACTGTGCTTTTCCCATCTGCACCAAAAACCCCAAAACCGATGTAACAAAACCAGGTTAATAGAACAGACTCCTACATCTCTCAAACAGAAGTCCTTTTTTTAAAAATCAATGCACATATGTGCATGTACACAGGTAGATGATGTGAAGTCTCTTGAACCCTCTCCCATGTACAATGTAAATTGGGCACTCCCCCAAACCCTCAAAACCTTGTAAGGGGAAAAGACCAATAGTATTTTGGCCTCCCCTGCCAGAGGTTGACCTAGGCAGACTGGAGGTAGATTTCAGGCCAGTCTGATATGAAAAATGTTGGTCAAATAGCAACATGCCAAACCAGAAAACTCTCAAGACAGGTGGCCAGCACTTCTCTGTGGCTGCATACTTCTGTTTATGCATCTTTGTAGCCATAAGCCCCTGGGGGCTCTTGCCTTCCAAGAAGGCTGCCCATCCCTGCAGAGGAGTATAACTGCAGGGACACAAAATTATTCACACTAGTTTCCACAGAAGAAAAAGACAGCACAGTACATACTGTGAAAATGCAAATTGATTTACAATAAACCATTCTAAAAGACTAGTGTAGCTTAAAATTAAGGCACTAGTTAATCTGTCGTCGATTTACAGGATCAGCCAGTGCAGCTGAAAAAAAATTAAGGGGAGGGAGGGGAAAAGAAGGCAAAGTCTATCTGCCTGTCTGCATCAGGCACATGATACATCAGCCTGACTGCTGAAATGAGGTGGATGACAGTATCCATACGTCTGTCTTGTCCCTAAGTCTCATGTTATACTTCATTTATATCTCAGATGTTTCTAGGCCTTGGTAGGGATTTGGCAATGATTTTACAGTATAAGGCCTGATAAAGGTCATGGAATCACGGATTTGTCAGAGTTGGAAGGGACCTCTAGAGATCATCTAGTCCAACTCCCCTGCTAAAGCAGGATTGCCTAGAACACATTACTCAGGACTGCATCCAGGCAGGTCTCAAATTGCAATATTTTAGACACTTTTTTCTGTAGCCCTCAACTTTTTTCTAGATTGGAATTGGAATACCTTGTCTCTTGAGTAGTGGCTGTTAGGGCTGAGCTTCCAGGTGCCAGGAAATCTCCCTTGTCATGAAGCCTGGGAAAGCGTGAGATTTTACCATATAGAAACCAGTGCCTTGATCCTTTCTGGACCCCAGTAGTTCCTTCCTGCCAGGAAATTACTGAGTGAAGTTCTCTTCTGTGTCCACAATGAGGAAATTAAATAGCCACTCCAGAATGGAGCCAGGGAAGAAAACTACATTAAATGCAGGGTGAATGACTTAAACCCCGCATCAAAATATAAAGCAGAAAGTGATCCAACTTGTAGTAAGTATTCTCAAAGTCTCAGCGACTTACTTAACCTGAAAATGTACAGGAAAGATTGATGGGTAAGCCCAATATCACAGAATCACAGAATCTTCTAGGTTGGAAGGGACCTTAAAGATCATCTTGTCCAACCGTCAACCTAACTG
>JAOXNO010000001.1:157941501-157964325 GCA_028565335.1 Limnodromus scolopaceus
CTCCCCTCAGCCTCCTCTTCTCCAGGCTGAATAACCCCAGTTCCCTCAGCCTCTCCTCATAAGACTTATTCTCCAGAATAAGTCATGCAGAACTTCAGCTAAGTCTGACCCCACAAAGTCCCTGAGGTGTGATGGTTTGTCAGAAAGAAAAGGTATCATCCTATGCAGCTTTATCTTTCTTTCTCTGTCACACCTTTTTTCTCTCCCAATTTAGCTCTTTCAAAAATATTGCTAGTTCTTCTTCCTTTTTTATAGAGTTTCAAATTGTGCTGTCTAGAATAAATATTGTAATTTTGTTTCTAGTTATTTGCAAAGTAAATGGTGTTTAATCGTTGGCAGAGGTGATTTGGCATGACATTTTCAAAACTGATTTATTGCACTTTGTACATTAAAACCAGACCAGTTCTAATCTCAAATATGCAGAGGCCCATGATTGCACTGGTGAGTATGATGACAGAGCCAATATGTTGCAGCCTACTCTGCCTTCTATAATTATTATCACCCATTTCACAGAGAAAAGAGATCCCAATACAAAAGTTTCTCTTCACCAGGATCCTGTATGTAACCTCAAGAATAGAATTAAATAAAAACCTTAAACAACCACAATATGTAAAAATTCAAAAAATGTCAAAATCTCTGAAGCCGTACGTGGCAAGGAACTGATAAATCATTTACATTTTCTTCACAAAGTTGAAAAAATTTTTGCAGAGGAATATAATTGCCATTAACAGATAATATTTGTTTGTTTGTTTGTTTGCATCTAGTGTCTGTAAATATATGTAAGTAAAAGTCGTATATAAAGACATTATGTCACTGTACTGCCTATTGATATGCCTATCATCAATCATATGCTTGTATGAAACCAAGTTACTGGTCATTCTATCTCCATAATAAAACAAGTTTTAAAATAGTTCTTTAAAATATTGTTATCTGTTCTTTATTAATAATTGTACTAACTGTTGTACTAATTACATGTGTGTTATGATTACTGAGTTTTTAAAAATCTAGCTTAGATAGGATACTTTTGTTTCATACTGGGTAGCTTCAAGGTGTATGGCTGCTTTTATTCAGCACAGAATAAAATTTACAGGTTCAATTAGATAACTAAGATGAAGCTCAGCTATTTCATCATTAGTTTGAGAACAGGTTGGTTCTGATTTACTGTGCCTTGTTTTTGTGTACTCTTCAACTACATAGGAAAAATGAGAAAAGATATTTTTTCTTGTAGGAGTGATAGAAGCACAAATTTCCCTGATTGTAATGGTACAATGATACATGACAAACCTGAAATTCCTTTCAGGTCATATTGAGACCAAATACGAAGTGTGATAAAACACTGATTTAAACGAAATAAAACACCAACAGGGAGATCCTCCTCCCGTCCACCCCTCAGGTGCAGCTTCCCATCACCACTTGGTGTCAGATATAGCTACCTTGCAGCTGAAGAGTCAATTAGTTCAACCTGCTGATCCTACAGAAATTGACAGGGCCTCACGGCCACCACCAATCGTCCCTCCTCCTGCCTGGCTCCCTTGGGGCTCCCCACCCTGTTCGTGGCTGAGGAGGCCATGTCAACCACTGAGGTCACCAGTCCCTGCCCCAGCAATGCCACAGTAGGGCCCTGCCCTGCCATGGGCACCACCCAGTGTGCCCACATCCTGTCCCAACCTCAGCCTGTCCCCATTGCTGAGGAGGCACCTGATGCCTAGGGCTAGGTCTCCCTGGTGTCTTCCAACTGCCCTGCTCCTGGCTGGAGGGTGGGACAGGCCCTGGCTACCAAGTCTCCTGCCCAGCCACTCCATGGGGCCTCTGCCACTCCCAGTACCTTGGCCCTGTAGAGCAGCTGGCCTGCACCGACAGAAACCTTTTATGGGGGGGGAAGGGTGGGGATGAGGGTTTAATAATCGGGATTTAGTCTCTCTGCAGCAGATCAGCTCCAGAGCCCGGGAAACAGGAGTGCACAGAGGCAGCATCGCGGTGCTGCTCTGACAGCCCTTTCAGCTTTGCCTCCTCTGAAACCCAAAATAAGAAAGGTAAGAGGTATGTCTGAGCTAATAGTTTGTTCTGTCAAAAGAAAGATTTCAAAATCTCTGCTCCCACCTCATCCTTTCCATTCTTTTGGCCATGTGCTCCACCTACCTTCTGTTGATTTTGTGTCCCTACACAAATTGATATAATTATTTTGTAAAACACAAGAAGAAAGGAAGTGAAGTTAATATAGACCACCTAGATCTTTGTGCTGATACCAGTATCACAAACACTGTAATCATCATCTTCTTGCACTGCTACTAAAAAATGCCACCTTGCCTCTGACCTTCCCATGGAGCTTGTGCAGCCAGACAGGGAGCTGAACTCAAAAATTAACTACTGCTAAAAGAAACCCTCCAAATATGTCAGTTTTAACTTGCATTAATTGCCTGATCCAGTTCACCGCATGGTCAGATGAATGTGCCTGTGGGTGCAAAACTTGCAGCTGTGCCAGGCAGGGGAGAGGAAAAACTGTCTCTTTCAGAAGACATCTCAGTTGATGCCAACTCAAAACTTGACAGCCCAATGAAAGGTGCGGTAAGAAGAGTAGTAGTCACATATTTTTAAATAGTAATTAGGAAGGACACATATCCAAGAGGTGTAGGAAAATGTGGTTAGACATTGGCATCTCATTACAAGTTTAAGGAAAAGCCAACATAAATTTCAACTGTGAAAATCTGTTCAATCTACTGAAAAGGATACGGTATTTAATTACTCTGATATCAGAGAAATAGTAATAAGCTCAAGTGTGTGTTGCTTATTTCATTGACTAGTACATAACAGAGATTGTTATGGGCATTAGAAAACCTCTAAGCTCTACTGACAAGATAATACTTGTAATGATGGTGGAAGGCAGACAACCTTTTCTTCTCAGTTGACTGCTCTTAGTCAGATTTTTTGAATGCTGGACTTTGATAATATCAGCAATAACAAGATATTTAGAGTCCTGCCATCCTTTCTGCTTTTTTATGATAAAATTACATTTCCACAGGTAACTTTACCAAGATTTTATTTTAAAATTTAACCTGAAAGCTCTCAAATCCCTTCTCAAACACCAGATATGATTTTGCATCCTTCCAAGTATACTTTTTTTTATCGTGAAATGTCTATCACAGGGCTTTGCCTTCAAATGGTTCACACACATGTATCATCTGAAGTCAGTGCATTCTCTGCTGTGCAGACAAGTCCAATGAATCAGAACCTTAACTTTTTCTGCTAAGAACTGTGTATTTATGAAAAAAATTAATATGGAAACTTGCATGCTAGAGATGAATAATATTTTTAATGTTGGGTTTTTTTATGACTTGGAAATATAGTCATCTTACAGTGAATGCTTTAAAAACTGCTGAATAAAAAACAGTGAAAAAAAGTATGCAGAGTTCTTTGAAATCTATTGTGTGGACAAATTTAAATGGTCCACACAATTTTGAGTTTTCTGTGCTTTTTGTTAAAATTAATAAAATTAACTAAATCTGTAAAATAAAAGTAATTTCAAACCAAGAAACGATAACCTTTACTTTTGAAAATGTCAAACTACTTAATTTTTTTTTAAATCAGAAGCTTGGTCAAGTTCATAAATATTTGCAAAACTCACTGCTACTGAGTTTTCGCACTTCGTCAGAATAAGTTTGGAGCAAAAATTGCACTCACATTTAATACTCTTGTATTAGAATACTTAATACTCTACATTATTAAGTACAAATTACAATGTTGTACATTGTAGTACTCCAAGAAAGAAATAACGTCAGTAAAATTGAAATGTAAAGTGTCAGTGTGAACTGTGCACCAAATGATGAACTATTTTGTATAACCAAAAGTGAATCAGTTTTTCTCCATACAGAATTGTACCGAGAAGAATAATGGACTGAACACTTGGAGACTGAAAATAAAATAGAGAATGACCTTATACAGACTGTGTTCCAATTTCAGGTATTTTCAGATAGTCTTGGATAAAAATATGGACTATTTTTGTGAAGTTCTTCTTCAGTTCTATCTGAAGAAGATAATCATAAAATATTACATAATATAAAGACATGATTTCTGTTTTATGAAGTCTTATTTCAGAGCATTCAATATGTTAGTATTTTATTTAGCAAAAAATTCCACCTCCTAACTTCTGATAATGGTATCAAGTGAAGAAAAACAGAATAAATGACAGAAGTTCCTAGCTGCTGCCTAAACTTCAAAGCACAATACTAAACATACTGCATATTTTAGATCATGAAAACTTTGTAATAAATTCATGCACTCACATACTTAGAAACACTGGAAACTAGAAATTTCTACTAAGCTTTCATAAAATTCCTTACTAAGAATGAAGAAAAAAAAAAAAGAAAAAGAAAAGAAACAAAATTCAAGCCACTTTAAAGACAAATAAGCAGTCCCTGTGTTCATCCACATATTTGTGCACACATCACTTTTTTATGTTTGAATAAAAAGTAAAACAAAATTATCAAAGCTTTCTCAAATTACTATGCATCAGGTAAAGGTTTTCCCTGCACTGTGCAGAGCTGCAAGGCAGGCTCCACAATATTAAAGTCCCCTATTTGTATTGTTGAGTATAAGTTTGCACTAACACTTCTAGTATAACTTAAAGCTGTATGTTTTATATTATTTAGGTAATGATAAGGAAGACAAGCATCAGAAGATCTAAGAAGCATGTTTCCTGAAATGACAGAAACTTTCAGTCAGTCCTAAAAAACCCCGTCCACTTTCAGCTGTTGGGCAACAGATTTTTCTTTTTAATGATATAATAGTGATTCTCTCCTCAGGGTTTTAGGGAAGAAAACACCCACTTCTGATATGGTATTGGAGTCCTCTGGAGAGTAGAACAAATTCTCTGTGAGACCTTCTAACTCAGGCATCTGTTGTATGGTTTTGGACTGTGAGCATCAGGACTCAGTAATCCACATGACACCTTCCTAGCCTATATTTTCAAAGAGTAACAATAATTATAGTTGTGTAGTCAAGGACTGAGCAAATATCATGTAAGTAGTAGTTAACAGTAAGTAATAATTTCCGTTACTGCAAAAGAAGATTTAAATTTTGTAAATTTGTCTATCAATAGGGAATGGAATAGAGTTCACAGAGGAAAGACCTGGAATGCTTTAAATGAATACATACATGAGAGATTTACTTGCAAATAGAAAAGTAATATATCTGTTTAGACTTTCAGTCTTTGTGTAAAATATATGGGACAGAGAAATTTTAGAAATTTGTCAAAAGAAATTAAATCAAACATCTCGCAACAGATTATTTCCTTCAACTTCTCACTTTTTAATTGGCCTTTTACCACCACAAAGTCTTAGTGTAAAAATTTATAAAAACACTGAACCACATGTTTTGCATTATGGCTTCTGGAACACTGAAAATGAGATTAGAAGAGAGTGATGCTGAATTATGTAAATTGAAATTCAGTTTAAATCTACTTTAGTGTACAAAAATTATTTCTACAAGAGACATATTCGTAATGAACAAAATGGTACACATAGTTCAGAGTGAATAGACACAGCAACTAAATGTTATAACAATGTCATTGGGGAATCACAGTCCTTCTGATGAAGTAATTGGAGGTATTCATATTAGTTAAGCTTTTTTTTTGAAAACACTGTAATTTGATCGTGATATATGAAAGTAGGTTATAGAAGGTAACTGATACATTTATCTGCAATGCTTTTAGTTAAACCCTGCTAATTTAATAGGCAGATTCTCCTGACTTCATTGAATCTACAGAAGTGGAACTGAAGTGATGTATTTGGCATTTACATGCTCACATGTCTACACTTAACAATAGGAAAATTAGGCTAAATTGCTAAAAGGTATATACTGTTTATTTGATTACCAGCCATTAATAATGATTTCTTTTTTATTTTAAGTAACTTTTATTTTTGTAGTGCTAAATTTCAGATGAATATTACGACTCTCTTTTCAACAAGTAGAAAAAAAAGAAAACCTAGGAAAGTACCTAGCAATTGAGGATGTGACTTTTCAGCATGAAAATTAGTTACTAATAGTATAATTTGAACTGACCTCCTATAAGCTGTAGCCTTCAAACCTGTTCTACAATATCAGCCTATACATATGAAAAATGTAAAATTCCTTAATCACAAAGAAGCTAAAAGTAGGATGACATTACAGAGCAGCAATTGGTTTGCTGGGGGTCAAAAGAAATGTCACAGTTAAGCTTCTGAATTCTTACTCTTGTCTCCTTGCTAATTATTTTCTAACTTCACTACAGTTTTGTGCTTTATTCTTGCAGGCTTTCTAGTGGTTTAAATTTCAGTTTAGATTGCCACATGCCGGTACTCATAATTGCCATGGGCTTCACATCTGTGTTAAGAGGGAAAATAGTCAGAGGCTATTCTGTAAGCTGGAGAGGGACTTATTACAAGGGCACATAGTGACAGGATAAGGGGTAATGGCTTTAAACTGGAAGATGGTAGATTTAGGTTAGATATTAGGAAGAAATTTTTCACTATGAGGGTACTGAGGCGCTGGAACAGATCACCCAGAGAAGGTGTGGAGGCTGCATCCCTGGAAGTGTTCAAGGCCAGGTTGGATGGGGCTTTGAGCAGTCTGGTGTAGTGGGAGGTGTCCCTGCCCATGGCAGGGGGGTTGGAACTTGATGATCTTTAATGTCCTTTCCAACCCAACCGTTTCTATGATTCTATGTAGAAGGCAGTGGAGGTGACAGCTAACCTGTAGGATACTTCATAGGCCAAATAGGCCTTATAATTTAGATGTATGTTGGATGGTAAACTGACAGTTATTTCAATTGCATAATTCTCGCGCCTGGTGTCTTGATTTAATTCTCTATTTGGAAAATAGAAACAACAAAAAAACCACCATAGGAATCTCAGTTTTCTCATTAGGTCACAAAACGTTTTTGTCTCTCTTTAAATGGTAGTTAACAACTAATAAATCATAACAAAACATTTCCCTTAAAAACATTTTGTGCAGTGAAGCAGTTAGCTACAACAACCCCTTAGCTAAAGACAGCTGGGATTCAGACTCTGCAGTTTTAATTAATAAATTAGAAAATGTCATCTAAAATTTATTAAAAAGATATCTCACAATTAAAGGTAACTGCATTCATTTGGAGGCAAAAGCTACATATTTATCCTTAGCTGTTAGAAGGTTACTACACTAAAGAGTTTATTAAAAATTTAAAGCATTAGACAACATGAAAAATTATATGTCCCATTCCTTGCCGGAAATTTTTGCACAATTGAGGTCCGTTTATAGGGAAGAAATAAACATAGCATATAGGAGCTCTTAAAATTATTACAAGAAAAGATCCTAAGTACCCCTAGCAAATTTTCAAGTATAAAAGTCTCTCCAAAAGCAATAGCACTCAAAAATATTCAGTTCTGTGTATATTGATGAAATAACTAGAGTCATCAAAAACAGTGTGTCCCTTTTGACTAGAGAAAAAAACATATTACTGATGTATTGAACACAAGACCAGATCAAGACCTTGTGAGCCACTAACCAGTTTTTGCTATTTTACTAAATTAATAATTTTGTCGAACTTACAAAAAATAGATATTATATGGAGTTTTCAAAATCAGACTATGGAAGCTTAAGTCCCACTGAAAGTCAATGGGACCTGTTCTTTTCAGCCACCTAGATTTTATTGAAAAATATTCCCTTGGTAGAAGTACGTGTCTCCTGCCATACTTATTCTTTTCTGCAGTTACAGGAAAACGCTAGATGAAACAGACAAACTGAAAAGGATCTGTAGGAAAAAAATCACTTGAAGAGTAAAACCAGATTTTGGATGTTATATTAATGCCTCCATACTAATAAAGTGTATGCACTCCAGACTAGAGCAAAATTCAGTCATGAGTGGCTACTTTTAACCATTTCCATTCACAATGAATACATACCAAACCCCAAACTTCACAGTCTTTCAAAATGAGACTTCATGTATTACCTAATCTCTCTGATGTAAAAAAGATTATATACAAATTATATTCAACATTATCACTCCAAAGAGATCCAACTCAATCTAGTTCAACCTTCCTCTTACAAAAGTTCTGTATATAAAAAAAATGGTGGTCCTTTAGAATTTTAACTTACATCTACAAGAAACAGCAAAATTAGGTAAAATAATTTCATTTATCAAATTAGATGTTTTTAAATTATTGGCTCAGAAATTCAGTGTTGAAAAATATTTCCAGCCCTTCCCCAGCACCTTTTATCAAAGGGCATGTTTTTATGCTAGTAAAGCAACAGAAATGCAGCTTATGTCTTCAAAGAGTTATGAAAAGGTTTATTCAAAACATCTTTTGATTTTGTGCCCAGTAATGAAGGTGTGCAATTTCATAAGTGGATAATACTTTTTCATAAAATCTGTGTTGCTTCTCTAGTTCCAGTTACACCTATAGGTGGCCTTTAGCAGCAGCTATTTCTTTTTTTTTTTCATTGACTTGCTGTATAACAAAAAAAGTGGGGTTCTTATTCCTGTGCAATATATATATCACTTGCTGTTACCAACAGCTTGTGAAATTGAACATTTAAAGGCGTTTTTGCCATCACTCCCACCATTCAACGTGATGCAGTTGTACATCAACAGCAAAATTGGACTTGTCTGCATTGTCTTGAAGTAAAATTAATCCATGTGCTTATCAGTAAGAGGCAGATGTTTTATTTTAGATTTTCAAATTTTGAATTTATTGAAAAAAAACTGAAAGGAAACTGGGAGGGAGCAATACACATAAATATAAAATATCTTTTTTAAGGATTTGAGCTGTAGTTTCTGCAAATGATCTCAAGGCATGTCTCCATTATCAATTTATGAAGGTAAACAAGGCTTGGGAAGGAAGTATAAGTAAGTCCCTTCTTCATGACCAGAGAGAACAAGGAATCTATTTTTTTTAAAGGACATTTAATGTGCAAGGTCTATTTTCTACTCTCAAAATTGGAAACTTCAAAAATGGCTTTTGGTATGTTTTTTTATTTTTCTCTATGAATTGTAGTAGTCCCTGTAAACGCAAAGACAGAATGATATGCCTATAAATCTATCCCATAGAAATGTCAATGAATCGTACCATATCTTCTAACAATGCATGTTTTGACCTCAGGATATTTCAGTTTTCTGCAGAAGCCTCTTCTACACAGCATGTTTCTTTTCAAGGCCTCAGCATATAAGTAGAATTTATAGCAGAAGCCTATTTTTTTCTCTTAAAGACTGTGATACTATGAAAAAAAAAATGTAATAAGTAAAACACATTGCAGACATGTATAACTGTGCTGTGTTTCCTTGCCTTTAAAGTCCAGTCTAATTAAATAAACCAAACCAAAACCAAACACTTTTAAAGGAAATCAGTTTCCATTAGATTACCAAAAAAAAAAAGTAAAAGTAGACTTGGGACTTAAGATTTATACAAGAAACATAACAGTGCATAGTTTAAAAGGTCATTATGATGATTCTTGATTGCCGGATGAGACACAGGGTCAACAACTTTTAACCTTTAGTTATTCATTAACAGCAACATAAAACATGCTCTGACGTACCTCCTTGCAATTATTTAATAATCTACTTCTGTTTGGTTTTACACTCAGAAAAATAAATAAAATCATTCTTATTAAAACACACACAATAAGCAGGCTCTTTCTAAAGTATACTCTGAACTCCTATTAGTGTTATTAAAATTGATAAAAGTTCACTGAGAAGAAAACATACCGCAGTGCAGAAAGTGGCCCAGCTATCTGTGAAACATTACAGAAAGTGATATAGACCAGTCTGGTAGTAAGCACCGTGAAACACGGACTTTTATTTTCAACCATGGAGTGTACATTTTTGAGTTCTTACTTGTGCTTTAATTGCATCTGTGTCCCTTTCAAGTGGTGGTATTAAAAAAGCTTATTATTAAAAAGGCTTATTCTGTAGCATCCCACCACCCCAATGTATATATATCCCATTATATATATATTTATATTAATATACTTAAAGCACCTATCACCATACTGTTAAACATTCTTTGGAACCACTCTGATGGCAGAGGTAAGAACAGGAGTCGGCCTGTTGGTCCCTCAGCACTTCTGTTTCCAACCAATTTTAAAAAAAAACAAAACAAAAAAGCCACAGGACATTGCTGCCAGCCTGCCTGGCTGGTGTTTAATACTGCTACTCCATCAGGGTTGGAGGGAGACCTATTGTGAATGGCAACAGTTTGCACTGTGACTTCTCCAACTGTGCTGCAGACCAGCACAGGGGTTGCAGAAGGGCGGTGGGACACGAAGGCTCAGACCCGTTACCAGTCAAACCATCTCAGCAGCAGGGAGCTCCCATCAGGAGAGAGCAGGCGAACTCTGCGCACAAAGCTCTCGCTCTCTGCGCTTAAGGCTGAGTCTGTGACCCCGCTGGACTCTTCCCAGGTCTCAGAAGATCACCGGACAGAAATACGTGTCAGTTATAAATATATCATGTCAGTTGTATGGGATGGAGGTGGGCGCAGGGAGGGGAGAATTTAGAATGGGTGCAGGGAGGAGAGAAAGGAAAAAGACATCTTACGTTTCCAGCACTGGAAAGAACAGTTTTGACCTCGCACAATAAGTCACTGGAACTTTTCAATAGTCTTATCTGGCTTATGCCCCATCATCTTTAACACATCATCAAAGGGAATGTTGGCTGGCAAAGGGTTAAACAATCCCACACAGTGGAGAGCAAATCTGCAGTTCTGCTGGGAAGGTCCCCACCACATCACTGACGATCTCAGGGTCCAACTCGAAGGAAGGAAGCAGCTTCTCAGTCTCACACATCGCTCAGGGCCTGGAGACAGCCAAAGACAAAAAAATCATCAGGATGGACCTGCTGCAGCCCTGCCCTTCTCAACAGGAACATGGCCCTGAAACACAATCATGGCATTTGCCTTCATCCTTAAGACGCTCTGAGGGTTTTTTTTTTCTAGAACCTGCAGTTACAACCCAGTTCGGAGATGACAGAATGATGCAGAAATACAGACCTTCCTTCAAGAAGGCAGACTGAACTATGCTAGAGCATCCTTTCTTTACCCTCTGGTTTGCGCTAGAAACCACAACTGCATTTTATCTATAACTTCTGGAGTTTTCCAGTGGGAAACACCAGTTCTGCAGGCTCTTGGGCTTAGTTTTGATCACTGAAGTAGGAGTGATCAAGGCATAGGACACCAACCCAAAGACCAGTTCCAAACTGAACTACTGTCTTGCCAGACTGACTCATGCTCTGCTATGTCATACAAAATGCCATCCTGCTCCGACTTGCTCGCAGAAGCCTTCAGGGCTGCAGAAAATCCTCAGTCCTGTGTAATCCCACTCCCACCAAAGAAAAGTCACACCTCGACCTTGCTGGAGGAATAGCAGTGCAGCCTTGCTTACCTTCCGTGCAAACTCTGGCAGAATGAAAGCTGCCCGATGAATGTCAGAGTTGTAGTATTTCAGACTCCTCTCCTCTACTTGTTGCTGTGAGAGCTGCTGCACAGGCTCCCGGAAATTTGTGTTCTGCAATAAAGAAGCCAGGTAGCGTTTGGGTAGCGAGCAAAAGGCTGTGTGACAGACATCCTGATTCATGGCAGAGAACCAAGAGGACTGGCAGGGAAACAGATGACTTTCTGTTCTAGTATGAGGTCAAGGGTTCTGCACAGCTCCAGCCCCAAGGGCTGGATTTTACACTCCCAACCTCGTGTGACTCGCCCTTATTCACAGATGTCAGCGTATGAGGTCAGCTGCGTGTGAGCCATGTGCCAGATGAAGCTGTCAGATGGTGCCTGAGCATCTAAGAAGCAAAGCTTTTGCTCTTCAGAGCAGAATCCACGTCTGCGTTAAGTCAGGCACAGTGCATGCTGCCAGAGCCCCAGATAAATACAGGAGCAGCGCCGCTGGCTCTCTGCACCTATGTGTCAGTTGGATTACAGGCTTGCTGTAACACAGCAGACTGGGAAGAGAACACACCTCAGTGGTCTGACACAGAGGTACCAGCCCATGTCCTAACACTGACTCTCACTTGGAGGCCTCTGTACGAGCCAATTACCAGTCGCGAGCTTATTCTTATCAAGCAGGTGCCCACTTTGTAAGAGCCAAAGCCTTAACACAGTCTGGAAATTGGTAGTGGCTTCCTCCCTTCCAACTCCGTTGTCCTAGCGAGAAAGCCATGTCCTTTTCTAAGTCAACTGGTTTCATTACTGGCCAATTCTGCACATCATTCAGCACTGAGCAAGCTCCATTGCAACTCTCTGGTCCTGAGCTAGCAGAGCTGGACCGTGGCAAGAGTCCAGAGGCCCCACAGTTGGGACAGCCCAGTGCCACAGCTCAGGCTCTGCAAGGGACAGCCTGGGGCAGGCTCTGTGGGTGCTTCCAGGGAGTGGAAAAATGCACTTCAGGTGCCTGAAACTTACCGGGTTCTTGCTGCAGAGCATGAAGCCAATCTGCCCGCTGGGGTATGTGGGGATGGTGCAATAGGCGTATTCCACAACAGGGAACAGAGACTTGCAGAACTGACGCATCTCCTTAATGAGATCCAGGTGCAGCCACTGGCACTCACCTACGGGGAGAAAGGAAGACGGGATGCAAGGTGAGAGCTGCCCCTCTTCTCACACAGGTCTGTGCCAGGTTAACAGTGGTTCCAAGTCCAAACCTGCTCTATTCCGCACAGCTCATGTGGTTTCAAAGGCAAGATAAGACCCTTACGCCAGTTTTACTAAGCACAGTCCAGCAGTTAACGAGCTGACGTACACAGATCAGAACCGCTCCTGTGGCTGGGAGCTGAAATGAATTTCACTCCCAGTGTCACATCTCCCAAGAAGAGACTCCCCTTTGTGCCTCACACTTTGCATGCAAGGACCTGGCATCAGCCTCTGCCCAGAGACAGCATCCTCACCTTGGCAGCAAAGAATCCCATCTTCTCGCAGGGCCGTCTTCATCAGCTGGTAGTAAGATTCTTTGAATAAGCTTTCTGCAGGACCTGGGGGAAAAGCGAATAAAGAGATATGTCTAGAGGGAGAGTAAGACGGCAGGCTTCTGAGAGTTTTCTGAATGCCTAGCCTGCACAGGGACTGTGCTGGAAAAGAGACACTTCAAATGGTTTTTCAGTGATCATAGCAAAAAGTTTTGACCCTGGGTGAACTCCAGCCTGCACCTAGCACAGAAGAACCATCAAGATTTTAGCTTTGCTCAATAGCAAGCCCAGGAGCCCGTGATCTTTATCAAAGAAAGTCCTAGCAGCTGCCTCTTGCTTCAGTGAGCATTTTCTGAACTGAACTCCTGCTCTGAACTGCATTTTAGAGATATCTCTCTGTTGACTATAGCAAGAGTGAAAGTGACTCAGGCAGTTGTCATTAGGTCCCTAAAATGAGGCGCCACAACTACATTTGGTCCCTCTGTACCTCAGTTTTCCCCTTCAGAAATACAACAACCTCACTACAGCCATCTTTAGGCTAGGCAGTGACACCAACAGCATGTGAGCCACTGCTTCATTAGTGGACATATGTGCAAAGGTGTCTTTGCCAGCATGGGGCTGTATCCCCCATGGGACTGCTGGACTCAAGGATCAACTCTCTGCCAGAAGCAATAGCTGCTGGAGTTGAATTTTGAGGACAGAAAGGTGACAGCTGGCTTGAAGACTTGCTAATACAATTTTCTGGTCTTCATCCTTCCCTTTCTCTACCAATAGAATGAAGTCAGTGACAGTCTTTTCATTTGAAAGCAGCCTGGGCAGGCTGGCATTACTTCCAAGAAGCTGCCACAAGAGAAAAGGAGAAGGAGTGTGGAAAGCAGTACCCTTTCACAGCCAGGATTCTTACCCATGGGGTCAGACGAGTCCGTGATAATCACATCAAAGGCTTCCTGATTTTGTTTCATGAACTCAAAACCATCTCCCACATGCAAGGTCAGCTTAGCGCTGGAATACCCCACTGCCATCCCTGGGAGGTATTTCTTGGATACCTGGATCACATCCTGCAACACAGAGAGCACAAGTGGGTCGGGGGGGGCTACAAGGAGCCACTTCTCAGGCTACTGTGCAGCTGCAGCTAGAAGAACAGCACAATGAGTCATTTCCTTCCATGCCTTCAGCACAAACCCGACACACTAGCGAGATCCTCAAGAGCTGTCAGCATCTTCAGCCAACAAGCTACGCTCAGCCCTTTCCTATGGCCTCAGGGCTCAGTGACACTGTTGGCCTGTCCTTGCCAAACTCAACAAGAAGAACTCGGAGCTTCAAAAGCTCCCCAAGGATCTAAGAGACTACGATTACAGATCTGACTGCTCCGTGCTCCTTTTCCCTGCAGACATCTGCAGACATCACTTGCAGAGGTGATCTCTGCCAAAGACTTTTTGGGTTTTTTTCCTAAATAAAACCACACCAGCAGGTTTCTGGGTGAAAGATGAGAAATATCTCCATCTCTGCTCTATAGTCATTCTATTGATCTCCCCCATAACATACAGTTTTCTCTCTAAAATGGTTAGACAGCCACTGCCCTAGGCCCAGCAATCGTACTCAGCACCACCAGCTCCTCACAGCTGGCAGAGACAAAAAAATATGCTGGTGTCAGGCAGTGCTTGCTCAAAACCAGGCACATATGTCTACTTAGCTTGGCAGGCAGGGTACAGTCTCATATAGCAATGTTTCCCATTCCTAACACAGACCTGCTTTGAGAAGACAGCAAAACTTTCTAAGAAAGTAAAATATCCGCACAAACTGACTAAGAGAAGGAGGAGCGGCCCATCTATCATGGAAACAATACCCCCCACTTATTTCCTGCTTTCAGTTAGAGGAGATGGCTCAACAAGGCGATCATCCTCCTCTGGCAGGAGCGGGTTTCTGTTCTGCAGCGTTGGGGGGGGGAGAGGGAAAAGCATCATCTTCAGAAAACCAGAGCTTCTCCTCCTCCAGATCCCACACTTGGCCCACGCTGGCCTGGAAGGGCCTCTACCCTACGTGTGTGGAAGGAATCGCATGAAAGAGGCAGCAGCCAGCTGCCACGTAGATGACTCGGAAGGCAAAGAGGTGGCGCTGTCAGTGTCACGCCAGCAGAACCGGCAGCAAAGGCACTCGCTGCTGACAAGGGGCAGCAGGTGAAGGAGCAGCTCCCGGGGATGCTGTGAAGCAGGGGCTGCTTTCGCTTGGGCAGCCCCCCCGTCTGACCGAATCCCCCTCCCCGCCGACAGCTTGGGGAGCCCCACGCACCTCATCGATTTCGCACTGCACCACGGACTCCACGGTGGGGTGTTTCACCACCTCTCGTAGCACTCCCCCGTCGCCGCCGCCGATGATCAGCACCTGGGAGGGGAGAGGGCAGAACGCCGGCCGTCAGCGCGGGGGGGGCTCACGGGGGAGTTTCCACGGCGAGGCCTAACGAGGACGGCATTGAATCCCCGCAGCCCTCCGGGCCCGTCCTGCCCCGGCGCTGGCCGATGTGCTCCGCTGGCCCACGGGGGCTCTTGTCAAGCGCCGAGGTGCGCCAGGAGCGGCGGCCCCACGGCCGGGCGGGGATGGGGGGGGCCGGTCTGCGGGGCCTAGGGGCCGGCTGGGGGGAGACCCCGCGGAGCGGGCCCGGGGACGACTCACCTTGCGGGGGTCGGGGTGGCTGCAGAGGGGCAGGTTGGCGATCATTTCCTGGTAGGAGAACTCGTCCCGCTCCGTGCACTGGATCACCCCGTCCAGGACCAGGACGTTGCCGTAGGTGGTGCTGGGGCAGAGCGGGGAAGCGGGGTTGGGAGCCGGCCCGGGCCCGGGGCCGCGCCCCCCCGCCCCCCTCCCCAGACATCCACCTTGGAATTATTCTTAGCCAAAAAACCAATATGTTTTACAGATTTGTTGGTAATTTACAGCACCTCTGAGTGTCTGAAATTAAATTGTTTACCTTTTTGTAGAAATTATTATTTCTGTCACATAACAATGTTTTTTTACAATACGTTTTCCTTTGCCTTTAATTTTTCTGTCCCAGAGTTCTGGGACGATTATGTCCTAAGAGTCCATTTCTTCTACTGGTCTTCTTGGGATGCTGTGACTGTACCTTCTCCGGAGTGGTTTTGGACTTGGCAGGCATCACTGAGCCACAAAGACACTTGGTTGATTTGCTGGTGGGGAAAATAAACCAGCTGAGTAGCCACATTTAGCACAGCGTCATGGGGAAAAGGGAAAAAAAGAAATGTTGTCTATCATCTGCCTAGAGAGACTTCAGAAAGCATAAAGCTCAGCATGAAGCCCAGGCAGGTCTGCAACACATCTTAGTTTCAAAACAGAGACAGAAATGAGCAGTAAGAGAGACCACTGAAAGAGAGCCCACCCATAAAGTTACTGTAGAATGTAGAAAAGACGTACATATTATTTGCTTGTAGACAAATAATCCAATATCAGAACATCTCTCTGATAATAAACTCTGTGTTTACTCTTCAGATCTGAGAGTCCAAATGTAACTGGCTGCAGAAAATAGTTGTAAGCAGGTATTAAGGATTTGCTACAGTAATGCTTATCTGTTAGTCTTGTACTTATTGTACCTAAGTATAATTAATCCCATTGCAAGTAAAAGAAAGACTAAAGGCTTGACTCACTGAACAAGTAGGTTGTCCTATTTGGGGCTAAAATATATAATTCAATTTTAGGGTAGAGAACATGTAGCTGATAGTTCAGAGTTCTGTCCAAACATATAACCCAAGAATCAAGTCAGCATTGTGTAATACAGGGGATGTAAATACTTATTTTAAAAAATGATAAAATATTTCAGTGATAATATTTTGAGACACCTAAAGGACGCTTGTTTTTGTTTTGGCTTCAAATATCAAAAATTATTGTAATTCCAAGTGTCTTTCCAAACCCAAGGGTTTTATTTGTAAGGACTTGGATGCGGATGACACCATTGTCACCATGTGTGATACCATTGCCATTAATCATTTGGATCAATATATATAAAACATTGGCAAAAGAAACAGAGTTGAAAAACATAAAAGCTACTCTACTTCATATGCTTTCTCATTAGGAAAAGAAAAGAAGAAGACTAATAATACACACGAAGTATATAAAAAGATGTTAAAATAGCAAAGTGAAGCACATGAAATGATTGCAACTTATTTCATATGCTTTTGTTGCTGTGCCTAATAAGACATAAATAATTACATTAGATCACTGCATTTTAAAATTACCAACAAATGCTCAATGTGGAAAATGAGAACCTTACTAACAGAGCTGACAAAAGTATAAGTGACTATAAAAGTGTTATTGAGGAAAGCTTTGGAGACCATAACCATAAACATAACTTTACCACCTACATCAGATCCACCAGTACATAGACGGATTGGACAACTGCATAAACATAGCACATATGCTCTTTCACACAGGATAGATGTGTTCTGATTCTCTTGCTGGTATGGTCATGTTATTCTCAGACTACTGAATTATGCTTAAAAATAGAAAAACTAAAGCAGGTCCACCTAGATCAGGTTTCACAGGAACTTGTCCAAGCGGGTTTTGAATGTCTCCAGTGACAGAGACTCCACCACCTCTCTGGGCAGTCTGTTCCAGTGCTGTGCCACCCTCAGAGTGAAGAAGTTCACTGTCATGTTTAGATGGAACTTCTTATACTCAAGTTTGTGCCCATTTCCTCTTGTCCTGTCACTGGGCACCACTGAAAAAAAGACTGGCCTCGTCCTCTTGACAACCACCCTTTAAGGATTTATAAGCATTGATCAGATCCCCCCTAAGTCTTCTCTTCTCCAGACTATAAAGACCCAAGTCTCTCAGCCTTTCTCCTTAAAAGAGGTGCTCCGGGTCCCTAATCATCTTTGTGGTCCTCTGCTGTACCCTCTCCAGCAGTTCCATGTCTTTTTTGAACTGGGGAGCCCAGAACTGGACACAGTACTCCAGATGGGGCCTCACCAGGGCAGAGTAGAGGGGGAGGATAACCTCCCTCAACCCGCTGGTCACACTCTTTCTGATGCACCCCAGGACACCATTGGCCTTCTTGGCCACAAGGGCACATTGCTGGGTCATGGTCATCCTATTGTGCACCAGGACTCCCAGGTCTTTTTCCTTAGAGCTGCTCTCCAGCAGGTCAGCCCCCAACCTGTACTGGTGCAGGGAGTTATTTCTCCAAGGTGGAGCACCCTACACTTGCCTTTGTTGACATTCATCAGATTCCTCTCTGCTGAACTCTCCAGCCTGTTAGCAGACCTTATTAACAATTAGATAATTTTAACAAGACCCTTCATATTGTTTGAACATTTGGCAAAAAAAACCCCAGTATTATTAGAGATGGGTATCCAATTTCCTCATTCATATTCAAACTGCTGAACAAATACTGAATTGTAGCACGAGCAGCATTTACCATTTTTTTATTCTTTATATGATTCATATGATCCTCATCTTCAAGCAAGACATCAATCTAGAAATGTGACCTTTCTTATAAGGAGGTAAGAGATACCATTCATCTTTGCTTAAAGACTTCCATAGAAAGGAAATATCAGAAGGAGTTTAGCTCCATGAAAAACAAACAGAAGTGTCTGTTCTGTGTAAATCTCTAAATGGGTCTTTGAGAACCATTTGTGTTTGAGTCAGCAGCACAGATCACCTTATCATTATTCGGACACAATAAATGGACTTTCAAAGGTGAGACCTCTCACTGTATAATTCAGCAGCTACCAACCTAATGGAAGCAGTCATCTGGCTTTTAGCGGTATATCTGCACACTTGCCACCAGCCCTGTTGGACCTCTTATACCAATTAGACATTAGGTATAAGGCTGTTCTGTTATATTTCACCTCTTTCTGATCTCCATGTATCATACTTCCTAATATAAATGGCAAATTCAAACATACTGGGTTTAATACAGTCACAGACTATATAGGAAACTTCTTACTTTAACATATGAAGAAATTAACCTTGTATTATAAGGCATTAGTCAGCACACATTCTGATTTTGCAGATGTAAGTCATAAAGGCCAAACTGTCCTACCTACTTTGCACCGAGAGAGTGAGCTTTGACTGCTCTTTACAAGCAGCCTTTTGAAATGTGCCTAATCCTGGCTTCAGCCACGTCCCCTATCAGAAGTGTTCAGCATTTCCCTCCCTCCCTCCGACTCAGAGAAGGGTTGCAGCCAACACTGAGACCAAGACATCTGAGACACTTCATGTGGACAGACGGGTCACCAGTCAGGCAGCTGAAGTACTCAGCAGATATTCCACTCCTTTCCCTTTCCTATTTCTTTTCCCCAGTTCTACTGCAAAATAAAGCAAGAAAAAATAGTAGGAAAAAGAAAAAGAAACAAGCAAACAAACAAAAAGCACCCCTCCCCAAAAAAAACTGAGACAGTATCTCCTTTTTTTTTCAAACAGATTGAAAGCTACTAAGATGTAGAAAATTATATAAAAAGTTAACTTAGTGTTAATTTAGCTGTCTCTGTTACAGATGTTTCCTCCTCATGTAGTTTCCTCTCAGCATTAAGATCACCAGAAATTACATCATACAAAAATATTCCAAGGCAGCAGGCTAATTTAGACATTCTTGGATATACTGATAGGTGAAATTAAGTTGACAATATAAAGAGTAACATGCTTTAGTTACAGTGGCAATGTCTGGTATGCAGTTGTATTATTTTCCTAGGAAGAATATGTCTGCCATTTAAGGATATTGTGTTGGATTTTGCAACAACAATCTGTGTGTTGGATTTTAAAGTGAAAGGACTTAGAGAAAGGAACTGGTTCCTGCTCCTGTTTAGTTAACCTTTCTTAAATTTGAAGCAGAATTTAATGAAATTTATCCTTAAGGAAAAATATCCTTCAGAGTCATATATACTTAGTTAAAAAATATATCCATAAAGGATTCTGTTGAATGATTCACAGCTGTGGGAAGCAAATATATTTCACATTTTAAAAAGAAATTGTATATTATCATGATTCGTTCTTGTTAAATTGTCTCTCATACAAAGAATACTAGATGATTTCCAAATACTGATAAAGAGCAACACAGTATCAATTCTAGTTCCTTTGCCAATGTTGCAGAAATAGGTAAAATTTGAAGAACAAAGTAAACATTACAGACATTCTCATTCATGACATATATAATGTAATCTCCATTAGGAATTTACCTGCTGTGTCAGAGATGTTCCTGTTCACCCTGGGGTTACATTAGTATTTGATTTATTTATATTTTCCTGTGTCATTTAAATGTAGTGATTGAATCAGCTATTGAGACATTTCACAAAAAGCAAATAACTTTTTGACTTTTTTAAAAGTGAACAGTAAGGAAAATTGCCAGGGAGAAACAGCTCCCAGTAGAGGATCTGTGTTGGTCATGGGATATTCCCAGGATAAAAACAATTCCAGCTTCAAAGACCTTAACAGCAAAGCTCTGTCCCATCAAACAATGCCAATTATTACATAATCTGAAAGCAGTCAAACAACCTCTGGCATGTGAGACGGTTTCACATATACAGTTGTATGAATGTTTGGACTAGCAGCAACATATTTTTCAGGCAGTGATATTAAAGTTAGGAATGAAAGGCATCATGTCAGTGGCAACAGTGAGGGTGTAGTTCAGAATCATTAATACAGGTTTTGAACACCATCTACATCCTTGTGATAAATACTGAGGTGGGTTGGCCAGGTCATATAATGACATTCAAAACACAGTAACATCTCAGAAACAAAGTTTTAATACCAGGATAAATGCTGAATGGTAGCTTTAGTAGTATGACCTAAAAGCTTCAGCCAGCCCACAACTGCCTCCAGTTCATTCTGTCCATGCTTCCCAAAATGTACTCCAGTTAAAGATTTAGTGTCTGTCTTTTTCTGTCCCAGGAACCACAGATATCAATAACAAATCTGTGTATTGTATTTTAAAGGGAAAGGATGCTTAAAGAAAAGAACTGGTTCCTACCCCTGTTTAGTTAACCTTTCTTAATTTTGAAGCAGAACAGCCATTCATGAGACACAGCACAGGTTCTACTATATAAGACATTTTTGGTCTACTCAGTTATAGTAAGTACTCCCATAATCACTATAGGACTGGAATAGCCATTACCTATTAGATGTAAATACTTCTCTCTTCTCTATTTCCCCATCAATCTACTCCCCAAAGAAAAGGTGTAAAGCTTGAGAATACTCTGCTGGTGTTTCACAACATAATTCCTGTGACTATTTCTAACAAATTGGCCTACATGCTGCAGTGAAAAAGGGGATTGTAAACTATGACAAAAGGAAAAGCGACATATTTTTCCAAGAGGCACAAGCTCTTCATGCTCCAAACCGTGGGCTGTCTCTGACCAGAGATTATTGTACAATTGCAGTCAGTATAGCACAATGACTGAGCAAATATCCTTTTAAGCAGACTTTACTAGCTCAGTCACAGTACCATGGCTATGCGTTTTCTGGGCCAGAACAAGAGTGAGTCCTGATGGCTTGCTGCATTAACAGAACTTACTCATGACGGTCAAAAAAAAACAACCCCAAAACCAACCCCAAGAAGATAACCCAACCTCTTTGTTTCATTGCCATGGAAAATGTAGCTAACCATTTTGCATCAATATAGATGGCTACAAACCACAATTTCAGATGAGATAGTGCAATTAATTTTGTCAAGAATGAAAGTTCAGTGTTGTTCAGCATAGGATGCTGCATCTATGAAGGAACACTAGTTCATCGATTTCATACGAGTTCTACAATGTTTACTTAGCTCAGAAATAGCCATAGGACTTGTGTCCCTGGCCTGACACATGCACCACAGACTACCATATAGTAATTTTTGATCTTTGTCAGAACACAGAAATTTCTAATTCCTCCAAAAGAGGAGATCAAAATATGTGATTAAACCAGATTGTATTAAGAAAATGAAAAAGATTAAGGAAATCATATTGTAATAATTAGAAATTCATTAGCTAGAACCATATTAGCTTGGTGTGAAAACGTCCAAATGGCCTCAGGAAATCAATCAGGATCTTAATGACGTAACATACTGGGATATGGGCAGACTGATTGATTGCTTCAGATTTGGAAGCTCACGTTCAAGTAAGCTTAATCAGGAAGATTAATTCCAGGAATACTGGATATCAGCAGAAGCCATGGGTTTTAGCTTTCTTAAAATTATGACTAATAAAATTCTGACTGTGGGACCGGATGGGCTACACCCAAGAGTGCTGAAAGAGTTGGCAGACATGCTTGCCAAGCCACTTTCCATCATTCACAGGAAGTCATGGCTAACTGGGGAGGTCCCAATGGAATGGAGGGTGGCAAATGTAACACCCATCTACAAGGCAAAAAGGAGGATCCAGGAAACTATAGACCTGTCAGTCTGACCTCGATACCAGGGAAGGTCATGGAACAGATCATCGTGAGTGCCATCACAAGCCACATAATTGACAACCAGGGGATCAGGCCTAGTCAGCATGGGTTTATGAAAGGCAGGTCATGCCTGACAAACCCGATCTCCTTCTATGACAAGATGACCCAATTATTGGATGAGGGAAAGGCTGTGGATATTGTATACCTGGACTTTCGAAATGCATTTGATACTGTCCCCCATAGAATTCTTGTGGAAAAACTGGCTGCACATGGCCTGGATGAGCATTTGATCCACTGGATCAAGCACTGGCTGACTGGAAGGTCCCAAAGAGTGGTGCTTAATGGACTTAAGTCCAGCTGGTGGCCAGTCACAAGTGGTGTGCCTCAGGGCTAAGTGTTGGGACCATTTCTGTTTAACATCTTTATTGACAATCTTGATAAGGACATAGGGTGTATCGTCAGCAAGTTCAAGTTCACAGATGACACCAAGTTAAGCAGGAGTGTTGATTCCCAGGAGGATAGGGAAGCTCTACAGAGAGACTTAG
>JAOXNO010000001.1:157981248-157994001 GCA_028565335.1 Limnodromus scolopaceus
CCCATCCAGCCTGGCCTTGAACACTTCCAGGGATGGGGCATCCACGACTTCTCTGGGCAGCCTGTTCCAGTGTCTCATCACCCTTACAGTAAAGAATTTCTTTCTGGATTGTATTTTTACAAGTTTCACAAAATAGAATTTTAAACTCATTCCTTTCATACAAATGAGGAAATCCAAACAGAAAGCAAGATTGTAATATGTGTGATCACAACTGACTAGCAACATTCTGTACGTTTTTGTCTCTCTGTTTCAGTGGAAACTCTTCCAGTCAAGTGCTATCTGGAATAAGTATTTAATCTTATAACCTCTCATGAAAACTGCATGCAGACCATTACTTGGGAATACACACATTTTTCTATATAGGAAAAAGAATTTATCATTGGTTATGAGATCATGATTCATTTTTGTTTATAGTGTAGTATTGATTGCATACATTTTCCACAACCACAATAGTTTTAAATGTAATAATAATAATAATGCTTTATTTTATCTTACCTGTTTCTACAGAAATAGTCAGAAGATCACAATTGAAAAGAAACTACAGAAATGTGAAATAGTGATAGCTGAATAGACCAGGCAAGATGAAATGCTACAGTGTTTCTTTAAACACAGAATTTTTAACACTGATCTTGTGTTCTACTATTCTGCATGCTCCTTTTGTGTGCAAGTTACCCATGGATTCTAATTCTCTGCTTTTGTGAAAGCCTGGTAAGAGTTATCAAAATACTGATAAGAACAAATTTGGTCTCTAGGATTTCTGTAGGGAAAACATGACCAGATTAAAATATGCAATAAACACTCTTCCAGAAGCTGCATTTTGTTTTGACTTAATGACAAGGAACCGCCAACAACATATATCACCAATAGAGAAACGGAGAAGCTGACAGCCACATGTACACATTGACAACTGGGAAATACAAGGAATTGCTAAAGGAAACTAAATGTATTCATGAAACTTCTAAGGCAAATATTAAGACTACTAAGTACTATACTACATTGGAAATGAAACATATTCTAGCACTGATATATGACCTGAAGTTGACACAGATGGCCAATTCATCAATCCGTCATAACGCAGCACGTCAAAACAGTACAAGAATATTTCTGTGTTTGGAGAAAAGCCAGGTGAAATATTCTATCATAAGTTATAAGAAAATGCTTTCTATCCCATGACTAAACAAAATGATGTTAAATGACAGTTGTTAAATGTTTTAAATCCAGTTTAGATACTATTTTAAAATGATAAAATATGGGCATTGAATTTCACCACAGTGCAAACTGAGAGGCTGTAGTAAGATAAGTCAGAATATACATGCAAGCTAATCAGACTAACTTGCAGGGAAGAACATTAAAATTACGGATCAAGGAGCAGTCTGGATGACTGATGTTGATTCTTTAATAAATTTCAGACTGCAGTGTAGGGTCTGGGGAATTTGGACAAGCTAATGTTCTCCCTGTCATTTTAAAAGGGAAAATGGTTGACCAAGATATCTATGGGTCTGTTAGTTTCACAACAATCTGATAAAAATTCAAGAAAAAAATTATATGTGATATAGCATATAAACACTTAACAGATGGCAGTGAAATCACTGCTGATTTCACACAGTTTATATATAATTCTCTTCTCAGACAAGACTCATATATATGCGTGTTCTGATATGCACTCATGTTTATGTGCATGTATGATCATTTATATGGGTGCATATATTCATATGCATAATCATCACTCAAGACAAAGAAAACTACTGATAAAATAAGATTTCCATAGAATAAAGCACTCAGGTTTTAGAGGTATTTATTAATGTGCCTATCATTCATTTCAACCTTGCATGACATAATAACAAGAAGCTTATATTAAATCATTCTTTTGTCATCTAAAAATCTATGAATCATCTATTCAAACAAAGCAAATGACTGTCAAAATTTCTTATGTTGGTATCTCAGGGAGAAAAGTGTTTTAGCTGTCTATTGATACTCAGGAAAAAGAAATCCTGTGTGATAGTTATATGGAGCTTTTTTTCTTTATTAGAAGGGAAAGGTGTTATGGGCTTTTGTTTCCTTCTTTCTCCTTTTTGCTTGCACAAAGCAATAATGTGTAAACATGATAAATTCATACTTTAGCCATTTGATGCTAGAAAAACAAAACTTTAAGACAGTCTTGTAGAGGCCAGGCATTATTTGCTTGCTAAGTAGTTAATAATGCTGTTGTTTTGCTCAGGATCAGGTGAATCAGGAACAGGGAATGAGGTTTGTGCAGATTATGCTTCAGATTATGCTGAAGGATCTAGCTAATTTAGAGTATGCAGAATTTATCACAAGGAGAAAAAAAAAATTATCAAGAAAAATACTTATATGCTGACTCATCAAGCAGTGGTTCCCTTCAGCAAAGTCAGTGCAGGAGGAAGGAAGGTTCTAATTTCATTCTTTTTAGGATTTCTCTAAATCCTAGTTTAGATCTAAATCCTCATTTAGAGGAAAATTTAGTTCATTTGTTCCTCACCCTCACTAAATGCCTCACACAGATCCAAACTGTAGTCTCATGAAATTACGTACCAGTTTTTGGGTTCTATTCCATTTTTTTAAAAATGAATATTTTGAAATAAAGCATTAGTTCATATTGAAAATCTGTGAATTACATGAGGACATTGTACATTGCAAGGTTCTTTTTATGCCTGAAAAACTCATGTAGAATGCTGTAGTTTGTCCCCTTTCAACAAGTGGTGAAGTGTCTTGCATAATGGATCACCGTGCCTCAAAAGGTAATTTAAACTTTTTTTAACAGACTTGAGAAACTCATCTGTGAGGGTCCTTAATGAGAATACACTCACTCATAATAGCAGGAGGACAGATAATCTTTCCTAATTTTCACTTTAAGACCACAGATATTTATAAAAAGCAGAAATGCTTGTTCATGTTGTGTACATGCAGTTCTCTCTTTTCTTTTTTTTTTTTTTTTTTTAGATAAAATATAGATTTCATGAAAAAACATGTCTACTAAACATTATATAAAGTTGTGGCATAGTGTAATTGCCCCCCCTACAGTTCACACCTCAGTATTCTTCTTAAGACATTTTTGGAAGAAAAAAATAAGGCATCATGGAATGACAGAGTTCCAAGCATGTTTTCAGTAAACGTGTTGAAGATTAATCTCCCTTGATACATCTTCCACAACTTCATATTACTATTAAATAAAAATAAATCCAGTTGAACTCATTCAATAATAAAGAACTTTATTTACATTTACAGCATAGACCTGTGTAGTCTTGTAATCTCTCTTTAGGTTTGTCCACCACCTAATGTGTGCGAAACAAATCCCTTCTCTTTAATGATGCCTCACTGCATGAAAGAGAATCTGAAATCCCTGAAATATTAGGTTTAGTAGAACTTCAGAACTTTATTAAATCCACTTTGCTTAAATAACTACTAATTTTGATTATGATTTGCATGGATTTTTAGCTTATTTGGCTCCATCTTTATTTTCCTTGCAACCTCTAAAGAAGGATCTCTTTTTTGCAGTTCATTTGGTACAGACTGCTTCCATAACAACCATTACTAGACTCCTCTAGATCAGACTCACTACACCTCACTCCAGGCCCAGGAATTATCCTTGCATTGATACCTTACCTACTCTATAGAGCTACTCATATACAAGCTCTTCAGTGTCTTCCACGTGCCCTGCACAACATTTTTCTGTTCCACAGAGGGAGCAAAATGTGCCAGTTCTTATAAACTCATTTTTTTTATTTCCATGAGCATAGCCTTAGGCTATGCTCACACAAGTTGGCACCAACTGCTGCAGATGTACAAAGAAATTCTGACAATTGTCAGTTGTTGACTTGGTATGAAAACACGTGATATACCCTTTCTAGGCCTGAAACATTTTAAGATTTTTTTTAAGCTTCTAAAATGACTTATTAATCAAGGCATCAAGAAGAATGACTTGCAAGCATGGTATATTATAATTCAAAGCATCGGGACAATGCTTGGATTTAGGCTTGGACAGAGGTTCTTGCTCAGGGTGTTCTTTGCTTCATTTCTAAAGTTGTATCTTAGGCATGATCAACTATGCTATTGGGACCACTAAAAATACTAAGCTAACTGTAAATTTTAAAGAATGCTTTACTTTCCTTTTACTTTTCCTTTTTTATCTTCCCTTCAGTTTCATTACTGCATATATAAATGGAACTAAATATATATGCCAAAATCTAACTAATAGTTACATGTTTTGAGATGATTTTAGATGATTTTAGAGTCATTATATTATCAAAAAGATCTTTCATCTAAAATAAATGACAATGAAATTGGGACAGGGACCAAGACCTGTCCTGTTTCTAGGTACAAACATTAGGATTGAAAAAGATGGCTTCTTTCACTCATTCAGTCATTTTATACTACTGTTACTTGTGGGACAGTAAGACACTTTAAACAGTATAGTCAGAGATCTCTCAGTCCTAACCACAAGACTTTCTCTAGATCTATTAATTGATGAGACAGGTGGTTTTGAACCTCATCAGGCAGAGGAAAAAAATCAACTGATGACATCTGCTTCATTGGTCTGTGAAGCCCTTTTAAAGTTGTGCTAATACTGGCAATTCCCTTTATCTTTAAAAGTAAGTGATGGGAAAATTTGTATTTTTTTTTCTTTTGCCTGTTAGGTGTATTTACTAGATCAGACTCTCAGGAAAGGATAAGAAAAAAAGACATTAGTTTCTGGCCCCAGTTTCACTTCAGTACCACATAAGGTACTGCATGTGTTTACTGATGCTCGCCATTTGTGTCATCTGCAGATTATTTTGCATCTCTTTTCTATCTCTCTGCTGTGTCTATATTTCTTTAGCATGAAGACAGATTAAGGAAGATGGAATTCTTTCCATGTACTATATTACCCACTACCTTAAAATCAACAGCAAGAGTCACAAGGGCAACAGAGATGCATATTAAACATAGCCCATTTTAACTTCATATCTCTTAGTTTGCCTTCAGTTTCTTTAAGAACCAGTTAATTTCCTCTCTTACTCAAGCTTCTTTTTTTTTTTTTGTATTTATTTTCTTCCCCTTCTCTTTCTCTCATTTCAGTCCAAGCTTTTATCAAAGAAATAGAAATTCCTATTTTTGACAGGCTAGAGCTAGATTCAGTCACCACGGTGCCTATCTGTTCAGCTTTCAGCAGCAGTCAGAAGCTCTCACTAAGGAAACTTGCTTTCATTCAGCAAGCAAGTGCCTTTAAAAATAAAAATAAATAAAGATACAAAGACTTGACACAGGGTGTAAGTAAAGACTGTCTCACGGCAACAAATCCTTTCAATCCCAACCAGTTAATCTCTTTAATGTTTCATGTCTATGTTGTCTTATTTGCTCCTGAAATTACCAAACTTTTCTAAAAAATAAATCATCACAAGAGGATAACAATATTGTCATTCATCTTAAGTTACCTTACTCTCTCTTTCTGCTTTCATTTCCATTGTTTGTAGACAATGGAAAGAAATATGAATGTGGTAATTCACCTCTTTAAGACAGATGTTCCACCACTATCAGACATATTCTTCTGTTTCCCATTTCTTTCATATGTTATAGAAGAAGCAGAGAGGTGCTAGCTCAAGTATTTGATTTTCAGACATCTTAAGTTATGTGATATAAATCCCCCCTAAAGTATATTTTTTCATTAGTTTGTATTCTGTACAGTTCATAACATAAGCTGTGAGATGCTGTGGGTAAAGAGATTTAATAATATAGTTAATTTTGTGATACAACAAGTGTTATAGAATTACTTTAAATGGAGTTTAATCATTTTGTTCATGTTGGAAATTTTAAGAAGCACTCCCACTGACAAGATATTTAATTTACAAGTAAAAAAAAGCCCCAAGTCTTTATCACAACAATTAATGGGAAAAGGGAAAGGAGGTAACTTCTATGTGACACCTATACCTCTGGTTACCACTTTATATGGTGGCATTGACAACGTGGTTTTTTATTAACTATCTTCCTTGATAAAGTGAAGATTGAAATTATGTTTAAAACTCTGATCTTTTAAATATTCTGTTCATCAGGAATCCAGGTCAGAAGGTAGCAAACCAAGCTCTGTTCTTAGGAATATCACATTTTTAGGAAATAGATGGCTCATTAATATGTTCTTTAATTTCAGATTTGTAAGGGAGATAATTAAAATACTAGTGACTGTACCAGTGTATTCTGACTTTTCTGCACATAGTTTTATATACAGAGCTACTTGGGCAATTTGATTTGATAGGCATTATTGTAAAAAGGTGATTTATAACTGGTTTTGACAATGTCAGTTCACCCTTTGCATATTGTAAAGGTTACCAAAGACTTAAAATAAAATGATACAGTGTGATGCAGAATTTCTGTTTCAAAGCTATGGTCATTATTGTAAGAAGACCAAGTAGAAGTTCATCCAAAACTATATTAGCTACCAAAAAAAAAAGGCAGTGAAAATAATACATATAAAATAAATAATAATACTAGAATACTCTGTTGTCATTAAAATATCTGACAAAAACTCAAACCTTTAAGTTTTGCTCAAAATATTATTAGGAATTGATTAAAAGAACTCAAACTTTTGACTTTGTATACAAACCCAAATGAAATCCATTCAAAATAAATGTACTTTTTAAAAAAAATTATTTTTCACATGTAAAAACCCCCAAAACAATCTTTTCTTGCTCTCTTTTTTATTCTTTTGCAGAGGTATAGGAGAAAGTTTGGTAGAGCAATGACAGGGAGAAAAAAAATCCCAGATCCATAATGATTGTAAATATAGTAAATGATCCATACTCAGACACAATTTCAGTATTGTATTGACTATAGGCAGAGACTAAGAAGTGGTCATGCAATAATAGATATATATTCCCAAGGGAAGTCTCCCTACCATTAAGTAAACATTCAAGATCATTACACTACAAGGACAAACAAATCTTCATTACCAGCACAGTAAGTGATAAAATATGTTTTACTGAAAAAGGAAATGTGAACTTTCAATAGACAGAATGGAAAATAATTTGTAAAACCACTACACTTTTTCAGGGCTGTTTTTAACTTTTTTTTAAGAATGTAAATGAATGATTGAAAATTAATTGTGGTATTGTAAACTATGAATTTGGAAATTCTTTTTATTGATAAAAGTGAGAAATCAGCTCAATTAAGCATTGCAATATTTATGTCAAGCAATGTAATATTTTATTCACTGTACATTGCATTCAACCACTTTATCCACGTAATTATTCCCTTCTCATTCGATGAAAATAATAGTTCTAGATTCACCTTAAAAATATGAAGTTAAGAAATATGCATGCAAACCTAACCTCAACTGTTTCTCTGTAAGCCAAACAATGACATCTTTTAATGAAGATGCTACTTAATCATGTTATTGTCTTCCAATTCTAAGTTCACCTGACTGAAGACAATTAGATGCACTGTGGCTTCCACTGAGCGTTAAGCTGGAACTGTCTTAATTTAGGCAAATCAAGACTGATATTTTGAAAGTATCATCCTCTTCAAGCCAACGGGAGGAACTTAACTAACTTCAGTGAGCTCAAATCAGACTCCAGATAAGAACAGTAAGATCAATTTTTCCCCCAAAAAAGTGTTATTTCTTAATTCAGCAACACGGAAAAAGTAATTAAAATTTTAACTACAGGCATAGAAAGATGACAATATAATTATTTTTGTGTTTAAAATCTTACAGAAAAATAAACAGGTTTTTTTGGATACTGTCCCTTGAACCAATTCATTCACCCTACTTGGTTTCAGTATGCCACACTTTATTAACAGGCAGCTAGATTGTTTCCCTGCTATAGCAAATCAATGGAAAATGTATCATTGATTTCAGGTAGAAGTGAGGGATAGCAGGGAGTCGAGGCATAAAAGGGCGAAAAAGAGACTTAAACACATTTGTTTTATTGATTGCTGTTGATTATAACTGCAAACCCATTAACAACTTGATTATAGGAGAAGGGGCCTTGGTTTTATCCTTGTGTTGGACAGAAAAACAGAGAGCATGCACACAAAAGTGAGAGTGTTACAGAAATGAAACCATGTTGCAGAAATTATATTTACTGAGTGATTGAAAGACTTAAACAGGAATTCTGTATATGTACATTTACTTAAAGTAGTCCAGCTTTTTAAGTATAAATACACCTTAATGCATTTCTAGTCTTCATAAGAAAGTTAATAAGCTGAATTGTTAATACTTCCTTAAACAGTACTATTAATTCTTTATAAAACAAAATTAATTAATCCACATGAAGTTATATTTTGTTGTAGTTTGTATGATACAAATAGTTATCTAATCCAAAGGTTACAAAGCCTAGTACATTAACACATTAAATGATGCATGTGTACTTTAATTATTTTTATTTCAGAAGTTAGAATATCATAGCAGATGGATCCAGAGCAGATACACAGAAAAAGGATTTGAAATCCCAAAATCAAGATTTCCATGGGGGTGGAACAGAAAAAAAAAATATTTTTTTTTCTGATAAGAAGTCTGTAGGTAGTAGTAAAAATGTGGTGGCTGATAGATCAGAGATTAAAGTGAGGTGGAATGTTGGCAGAACTCTCAGTTGCAGTTGAGAGATGACTACCAGTAAGTTCATGAAACAACTCATAAAAAGATATATTTCGTTTATCAGTATTGCCTAACATACATTTGTTCTGCGTGAAGAATTACTAAAAGTATTATTGGATTTCAGTAGTTTAAAAGGACAACTTCTCTATGCGTGTTTGGATCTATATGGACCAGCAGAAATAAAATGTTCAAGGGCAGATGGTATACACCTAACCTGAAGTCCTCATCTTAAAAAAACAGGATTCTGTGTCACAAAATGAGCTGCTAAACCTAGTGCAGGAGAATTCTTCTCTGGTTTTGCTCAGAAATGTAAGACAGGGAGGAGCCAAATACACCTTACTGGCAAAGGCTGGGGGTGAAGGCCTTATAGTTCTTAAGCACTTGCTGTTCCAGCGTTCAAGCATCACCTGCCCTAGGCATGGCCGCACAGTTGTACAGCTGTGCCCACTTATATCGAGCTGAGTCTATCCTGAGCAAATGTCAGTAGTTCTCTGAAACCGTGACAGTGCAGGAGTAATTAAATCCAGAAGGTACCTAATCTTTCCCTGTGCTCCACAAAGGACATATAACAAAACCTTAAGTACAAAAGACCAGATCTTCCAAACTACATGCACAGGAAGATAATATGAATAATCCAGGCCATTTTCAAATATTCTGGATTATTCTTCTCTATAACTGAGGGAGGCAATAGACACCACTTCTTTGCAATGTTCTATTTCAATGTAGCCTATATAGCATACATCTTACTGTGCCACGATACAGAGAATGATGGGGGGGACCAGAAAAGCAAGAATGACTTATTCCACTTGGCATAGCTAAGAAAATAAATGGGTATAAGGTAGGTTTATGTTCCCATAAATTCTGAGGCTACCTGAAGGCATCTCAGCACAGCATCAACTTGAGCAGCTAAAAGTCTTCGAATTTACTGCATCCAATAATATTTCCCTAGGCACTGTTGTGGCAACTAAGAGTTCCTGGAGCACAGTCAGCTATTATCTATATACCTTCCTTTTCTGAGAAAACCAGAGGGGATTCAGTACAGGAACAAACTAATATGAAACAGCATCACCAAATCACTATCCTGGCCCTAAACCCAAACAAACATATTATCATTTCAGCAGTATCTTCCAGTCACCATGTTATTCCAAATGACTTTTGCATTAAATAAAAGTGTTTCATCAGTCTGCCTTTGTGCAATCTATTGCTAGTCCCCTACCTGAGCAGTTCTAATAGTGCCAGCACAGAAATGTGTTCGACATCATATGTCAAAGGAAAGAATGAAGCACCAATGTGTTGTGTTCCATGATACGCACAGAAGCACCTGTGGTGCATGATTAGCATAATTTTGTGACATAGGTTGAACAACGAGGCAATTACAGCAACCATCCTGCATATCACAATCACCACTTCAGAAAACATTTTGTATACACAAACAGTCATGCTGTCTGGAAAAGAACTAACTCTCAGGAGAGATAAGAGCTGATTGATTGAAGTTTCTACTGTGAGTATTTTAACCAAGCATGCTTTATTGCAGCTTACTATGCTTTAGTTTGTGTTTACGAACATGCGATGCTGAACACTCCTTGATAGACAATGATGATGCCTCTGTCTGACACGACTATTACCATACTATGAGTCCACTAGCATGCAAGCATTTTTCCATTACATTTTTTGGATCGTATTCAATTTTGATGCAACTCCAATGGTTTCACTAAGCAAGGACATGAAACAGAGCACTCTGGAGTCTAGTGAGATATTAGCACTAAACTAAGTAAAAAAAACCTTGAAAATGGGATGTTTTCTACTGCTGAAATCAATGATGGCAAATCATGCTATTTGTAAAAAGTAATTTGAATTTAAAGTTATCTTAATTATCAAATTCACTTAATTATAATTTAAATCCACTTAATACTCTGTAATAAATGTTATACTTGTAATAGATAGGCTCAACCCATTAAAACAATAACTTTTATGAGTGAGATGAGGCCAATTTAAAATAAAATTAATCTGTGGGTTGAACAAGGATTGAATTCCAATAGTCTAATCTCAGACACAATACACACTTACCAAGGGGACCTCAATCAATATGCACCATATCATTCTGCAGTACAAAATATACTGAATTGGAGAGACTTTTTATTCCTTTACAATGGCTTCCAACCACTGGCTTTGGCCTTCTATAGAATAAGAACTGCTCTACATCAAGTGGTATTTTAACATAAAAACCAGAAGACAAAACCTGAGATCTCTAACCAGAAAAGTTCATCTTGGAAACAGTTATTTTTAATTTCAAAAAGTTCCAGTGAAAAATGACAGCCAGTTCTGGACACCCATATAATTTATGTCAACATCTTCAAGTGAAGCTTGTGTTTTCTAATATTTTTGCAGAACACAGCGAACGTTCTGTTGCAATACACATAAGAGAAGACATTTTCAGGCTATTTTTTATAAAGAAATTAATACTTGCTTTTTTCCTGGCAAATTTCCAAGCCTCTTGGGAAAATGCTAAAAGAAGTCAATACATCATTCTTGCCAATTCATCAGTTCTTTCAAGACTGGCTCCATTGCAGACTTTAATAAATATTTCACATTTACAAATTAGCATTTTTACTACCTTGCTCTTCTCTGGAGTTAGCAGTCAGGTACTTCCTCTGTTCTTGTAGCCAGTACTGTATGTAACAATATACAGTAGAAACCTTATTTAAATGTTACAGTTGCAAAATCAAGCAAAATTAAGGCTGCCATATTGATTTAATTCAGTTTCTTACTGCATGTAAAAATCTTTAAAAAATTAAAATGAGAGTCCACCATATAGCCAAGAAGACACCTCCATAATATAGGATTCCTGTTTTATACTTTCAGCACCAAAGAACATAATTTCTTGTCCTGAAACCTTCTAGCTCACTCACCCTGATCTTTTGCTCGTCTTCAGTCCTCTCTTTGAACAAAGTCATATTCCCCAAGGCTCCCAGAAGGCTTTTTTTTTTCTACTTGAAAATTTCAACCCAAAGCCCATAGCTAGATTTTGTTTAAGCCTTTTATTTCACAAAACAAAAGGAAACATTGCTTTCATTCAGAGCAAACTGGTAGCACAGGGTAATTGCTCATATGACATTCCGTTGCCCATTTTTATCCTAAAACCAGAAGTTAAGTGTTCGAAGAACCTCTTCAACCTTTGGAAAATGTTGAGTCACATTGGTTTTTTTCGTCTGACATCAGGTGTAACTATTTGGGGTGGGAGGGAAGATACTTTGTACTTCTACAGCTGAACCTTACCCTCCGCACATTAACATACACACAAAAATATTTATTATGCTAGAACAAGCATGACTCTTGTTTCTTACTGATTAACATACTCAAGAGAGAAGCTGTTGAGCAGTCATTTCTGAATCTGCTGTTTAAATGACTTAAAATTAACTATGATTTTCTCATTTCAAATGCTAATTTATTTAAAGCTAAAGACTATATTATTGCTTGTCATATGCACATAAAATACTGACCAATTTCCTCCTAGTCATTCTCTTTTCCATTTGTCTTCCCTTTTGATCTTACTTATAGGTAAAGGCATTAGATAGTATGCATCATGCAAGATATTTACACATCATAAATAGAAGGTTTATAACATGCATCTTGATTCTCATACAAGTAAAAAGGAGAGGAAATTAAGACTTGGCTTGAGTTCTCCTCTCTTATATATAGCCAGTAATAAAGCTTAGTTAATAAAACATGACTATATTACAGCATTGGACAGCTACAAATTATCCCAAACAGATCTGATTGAAGCTTTACAGAGTCACATGATCACAGTTCTCCAACGAGCATCCAAATCTTGTTTTGATGTGCTCCTTTAGTAGTTCTTATTTGGTTATTTAAAATGGGATTATTATAAACATTCCCATACAGCAAACACCCAAGCATTAGGAAGAGAATCAAATTACAGCACACAATGTTCTACTGTTCTGTTCATCAGTGGAGTTTCTGCCACTTCTTTGACTTCTTTTTTTTCTCTATTCTTACAAATCACGGAATCACGGAATTGTTGGAGTTGGAAGGGACCTCTAGAGATCATCTAGTCCAACTCCCCTGCTAAAGCAGGATCGCCAAGAGCACATTACTCAGGACTGCATCCAGGCGGGTCTTGAAAATTTCCAGAGAAGGGGACTCCACAA
>JAOXNO010000001.1:158010770-158035020 GCA_028565335.1 Limnodromus scolopaceus
ACCATCCCTGGAGGTATTTAAGAAACGTGTAGACGTGGCTCTTCAGGGCATGCTCTAGTGCCCAAGATTATTGGTTTGTGGTGGGGTGTTGTGTGGGGGGTTGTGGGCGTGGGGTTTAGTTGGTGGGTGCTTTTTTTTGTGTGGTTTTTCTGGTTTTTGTGGGGTTTTTTTGTTTTGTTTTGTTTTGTTTTGTTTTGGGTTGTGGGTGTGTTTTTGTGTCTGTTTGGGTGGTTTTTTGGTGGTTTGTTGTTTTTTTTTTTTTTTTAATGTGGTTGGACTCGATGATCTCAGACGTCCCTTCCAACCACTAAGATTCTGTGTCTGTGTGTGTGTGTCTGTCTTGCCCCATTAAATATTTACTAGCATTTACCTCATATTTCCCTTTTTGCCCTTAGATCTTCTGTTGAGTCTTGCCTCACTTTTTATCTACCTTTCAGTGAGTCTTTTCACTTCTATTCGTCTTTTACACTTTTCCAGACCCTCTGTTCCCTCTGGCTTCTCCTCTATTCAGTTCTTTACCTATTATCATTCAGCTTTCCATTTGAAATATTTATCTTTACGTCAGACTTTTTGGGGGGGTCATGAAGTTCTTCCTGTGTAGTTGTAAACAGCATGCAGCACACACATATAGCATCACATGATAGTTTCAGGATGGGTTTCTCTGCAAAGATTAAATTGCACTTTAATACATTTAAATATAACAGCAATAGATGACACGCGCCAGAAAAAAGTCTGCTTCAGCATATTTGGAAGTTGTAGTGATGGGATCCTTTAATAAATGATCATTCAGTTTCAAGCTTGTTTTGAAACATGTCCCATTGTCATTCTGTTCATACTTTGCCCAGTGTAGCACTTCTTGTTGATTCCAAAGACAGTAAATAAGAACTACTGCAGCATTCCATAGACCTTCTCTGTCTTTTGTTTTCTGCATAGACATCAATTTGTTAAACAACCTGAATCTTTGACGACTTACACAACAGTTCAGCTAATGGTCCATGCTTTAATGCATCTTATCAACTGCAAACATCTGCCTAAAAACGGCTGGGCTTTCATGACTGTCAAGCTCTAGGGGAAATCTGAAGTTAGATGTCATTTTGTTGATCGGGTTTAAAACAAGGACTGAAAGACAAATGATTCCTGGTTCTAAGTAGCAATTCCATGTAAATAATTTATAGTCCAAAAATAATGCACTATTCAACACTCAGAGAAAGGAGTCTTCTTTCTGTGTCTATTTTATAACCGTTCCTTTAGAATGATTCCAATTAATATTCAAAGATTACCAACTTCCTATCTATAAATGAGTTGCTTATTAATATTACATAAGCTGTCCTCCTTTCTTCTGATGAGACAGAGCACAACATGCTGTAAACAGTATTGACAGGAAAATACATGGTCTGGAGCTGCAGTGAAGCCATTTACCATTCATGAAATAACTTACTAATAATAGCTGTCTGCTTATGAAATTCTCAGTATGGTACTAAAAAGAAAACTCTAATGTTAAGGCTTTAACAGGGTGTCGAGATAAAAGAAAAAAATAATAATAATAAATTACCTAGAACTGAATTCTTTTTCATACAGCTGCATAGAATAAAAAGTGTTCATTTTGAATTGCACATGCACAAGTAAGATATGCACTTTTAGTTGGCTGGAAAATTCAGCAGAGTAATATGACTTCATGACAAGCAAATTCAAAGATTACAAACTGGTTGTAAATACCTTATCTATTGGCCTAAGATATCAATAAACAATAAAAGGGCATCTTTCATCAGTGTGGGTTTGGGGAAATAGGGTAACTATTCAAATAGGACAAGTTTAAAACAGTTAACAATACCCTAGCTAAGTGGACAAAAGCTAAGTAAAAGTTGCCTTCCATGATGATAATACAAGTAAAAACAAAAACAAAACCACCACATCCTACATCAATTTGTCTAAAGCATGCAAAAATCAAATACAAGCAATAATTGTAAAGCAGTGATGTACTGAATACAACTTCATAACTACATGCTGATAATTTTGACAAGTTCAGCTGTTTAATGTCATGCCTGACTGGCTCTTTTATGGCTGATGGTTTTCTTTTGTTCAATATGACAAACCCAAATGAATTTGAACCCAAGTGAATTAAAACTCTGGTTCATTTACTTTGGCTAGAAACCCCTATGCACAAATGAAATGTGTGGCTGTGCTTCTACTAATCCATTGGTAGAAACATATGACTATCTAAGAATACATCTAGTTGTTGCATATTTCATAATTCTTCTGCACAAGCTTGTAACAAGAGCAAAGAACTCCTGTTTGCAAAAGCAAACACTGTTCTTTTCATTAGTGACCAAAGCCATTTTATGAAAAAAACTCATTTTTTTAAATAAATAAAAAGTGATGAAGACTTTGCCATCTCTTAACATAAATTCAAATATGGTTTATAGATAGTAAACATGATATAATATTGATAATAGAAACTAGTATATTATTGTAATTAAAATAAAGATTCCTAAAGGACACAAAATGTTTGCAACTGAATGAGCAGTGTCTGTTCAAGTAGCATCACTGAACCATACCAGAATTTAGTATTTTAAAAGCTAAAGTTGGCTAGCACAGCATTGGGATGGAAAGGAAAACATACATGACATAGCTTCCTCTACTTAATAAAAAAAAAAAACTCAGCGACTGTTTAATTCCTCTTAGGATAATCTCTGCTACAGTGCTGTCTTTCAAAAGAACCCAGAATGAAAATAAATTTAATAGAGTGTATCTCTAATTTTTTTCTTAGATTAAAATATTTCTACAGCAATAGATAGACTCACAAATAGGAAAACAAGATTGTTCTCTAACACACCTCTGATTTTTGCCTATTTCTCCTTTCATAGGTGACATACATGCTTATCACTGTATAATGTCATCATATCAGTTTCTCTATTTCTTCTACATGTTGCAAAATGCTCACTGAAAAAATGTAGTAGGAGGTATAAAAGAGTCATAATAAACAAGAAACTGGGAAAGACAAAATAACTCGAGGTATAAAAAATCTACAAGGTAGATCTTGTGCAAAATAAATAAGAAAAATTATTTTTTCTTGAATTGGAATTATTACAAAGTTCTCAAACCTACATAAATATTTGTGTAGACTCCTAAAAAAAGAGAAAAAGAGATGCATGAATAAAATAAATGTGTGTAAATTGTTCATATTTCAATTTACTGAAGAGCACTGTTATCTATCTAAAACATCCAGAAACATTCTTGACATTAATTATAAATAACAGACTTGGCTTAACCAAGCAAATTAAGTCCTCAACGCATAAATCTCTTACCAAAATCCCTAACCCTCTATCCTTCCTTCTCCCTCTCCCATCCTCTGGAAAATCTTTGGATAAATACAGTTTGCAATCATTCTTGAAGGTATGCAACTCAAGCCATTTCTGATCAAGAAGTAGAAGGTAGACATATAGATTACTTTAGAAAATGTTAATTAGTATAGTCAGCTTTTCCCTGTTTTCAGACTTACTCTCTGAAGAAAACTAGACTTGAATGCCATCAATTCAGTATCAGCATTTTTAGAATACAAGTTTCAATCCCTCTGGGAACCTATTTTCTTTTTTTTCATAATTGATCATGGAGACAAGAAAAAAAAAGTATATCAATAATGTTGATGAAGTCACTATTTAATGGTATTTTGTGCCTCTTAGAATCCAACAAAAAGCCAGTTGGAGTTTGATATGACTGAAATGCAATGAAACTGAATATCTGATAAGAAGTCTTCTGGGAAACTTGGAAGGATCTTATTGTTTGAGTTTAAAAGGTAGTTTTCCTCAATAAGCATTAATAACTCCACTAAATTCTACACTTTATATTTAAAAATAATTTTTAAAAAATCTTCAAAATGTGAGTCAAGGCTGCCTATGTTTCTGCTGCCTTCAGTATGAATGCAGATGTCTCTAATGCACAGGTAAACTTGTAGGGAATGTTCTGCTCAGTACTACTCAATGAACTTTAAAATAAATGGAGAAGCAGATGTGAGGCCTCCAGGTTCCTTCTAGTGGAGTAAATTTCTGTAAAATATCTTGTGAGTAGGGAAGAAAAACTGCCATCCTCACTGAAGCAATACCAGTAGAGATGATAGAGAGTTGAAAATCTAGAACTTTAAATCAAGTTCTGAATACCTGCAGCAGCAGCAGCAGCCATGATCAAGTCCAGGTAGCAGGATAAGAACCACATTGATGTATGCCAGTGATGAGACAGGGGATAACAGCACTAATAAATCCATTTCTGATAAGCTTGAAATTCAGGTTCTGCAAGAATTTACCCTATTTCAAAGCTCTGGTCACAAGAATTTATTTCACTTACCCTACAAGTGACTCTTTCAGGAAAAGAGAGATACTGTTTACTCGTAGTTGCCCTTCCCCACCCTCTTGCAATAGAAGCAGAAAGATGTGATTTTTTTATACTCAGTATAATCTATTCTATTGAATATATAATAGACAAGGATGTCAGATGTGTCTATTTAGAACTAAAAAGCTTAAGTTTAGCGTGCTGGAAGCAACTTCACTGCCTAAGATAAAAATAACTCTGTTAGTTGAAAGCTGCTAGCTCATTCGTAAGCTAGTTCAGACACACATACACACAAGACTTTTATACTCCTTTTTTAAAAAAGAGTACTTTGAAGTAACTGCTTCCTCAGGGTAAAGATATATTTATTTCATAAACATACTACATACTCTAAAATCTACATAGTACATACTCTAAACATACTATGTACTAAGCATATTACATACTCTAAAAACTTGGCCAAAGTAGGGGTCTCCTTCTAATTGTTTTGTGAAGGTTATGTACCCCAAAATGCTTTTGGTTTCCCTGTATGGGAAAAAGAAAAATTCTATTGGCACCACATATTATCTTGCGGAAGAAATGGAAAACATAATTTCTCAGGAAGTTTTCTGCTGAATTTTATTTTTAAAGGACCACTTGAATTAAGGAGTTCAGTTTGGGCATTTAAATCATTGTCATTTTGGAAATCTATAATGTACAAAGTCTGGTTTAGAAATAAGTTACAGAAAATTGAAGGGCTACTGAAAAAATATTTCTCAGAGAGAAACATTCTCATGGAAGAAAAATTTCTCATGGAGAAATTTTGCAGTGAACCTTTTTGAGATGCATTCTCTTTAAAGCATAGTAAATGCTTGGAACCTCTGTACTAAGCCACTGTGTGAGGGATCGTACTGTTTACATATACCTAAAATAACATGGAAGGGTACTGCATTATGCACCAGCTCTAGCAATGCATTTTTAAAATATCAAGATTTCACTCAAATGCTGATGTTCCAAAGAAAGGTTATAAATTCTACCATCTGAAAGTGGCTGTTGCAGGAAACTTCAGTAAACTGGAGAGTACAGAGGTTATTATGCTTCACAAATCTTACTGAGGTAAATGATTTAAAAATCAAAGAAAAGTCCTTTAAATATTTCCATTTTTGAAAAATGAGCAGCAAAGTTCTTCCTGCTTGGTTTTCCCATAGTTTAAGGCAGTAATAGTTATTCTTTTCCTTTCATTCCCTCTCTCCTTTCTAAGGGCCTGAATAGGACTTTTAAATACTTAAAATGCTTTTTTTTTTGGACTGTGCATTACCCACAACACCTTCTTTCCAGTATCCCATAAATATTTTGTTATCATGTCCCCTCTTAAAGCCCCTTACAGAAGATCATTCCTTGAACACCCTCCAATAAAGCATTACTCCATGCTTAACACCATCATGCCACAAAATACTATTATTTTTTTCAAGAGGTAACAAAAAAGGAAAATTCTGACCTTTTCTTCTTCACTTTCATCTTTCAAAAATGATAGAAGTGAAATTCTAATGTTAAAAATTACAAAAGCAATAGTAATGCTGGTAACTTTACAAGTTTACCATAGGAATGCAGAAAAGGAGCTATTCAGTAGAAAATATACAGTTACCTGTGTAAGGCTAAATAAATTATCTGCCTTCTGAGCTGCCTGAAGTTTGGAAATTAGACATGTTTTTCACTCAGTAGAAGGAATAGAAAGTTTTGTTTCCTTGAACAGCAGTTTCCTAAGGTGTTTTAAAAACCTGAAAGGCATGGTCTTGCTCATCAATTGTATTCAGGAGAGCAACTAGGTGACAGAATAATTACTGCAACAAGGGATTCATTTGTGCCCTTGTAGAGCAAAGGAACATCTGGTGTATATTTCTGTCGCTTTGTCCTTTAACACCACAATGAGCTGTGTCATCAATATCATGTATGCTTGCTCCTACGTTACGGCTTTGTTTCTCCCCTACATGGTTTCTATATCCCATAAGCTATACGAAGTCATTTGGATGCATAAGACAGTAGCTCATGTATAATGTTGTTATTGCTCATGGGATTCATCTATATTTGAATATAACATATTGACTCTGAAAAATAAAAGCATTTTTTTTTTTAATTATAATCACAACTGAGAATACAAAATGAAAGTTAAATTGAAAATCTTAAGAGGAAAAAGCAAACAAGGATTCTTTCATACATACCTTCATTTCACTAGCCGATAAATAAGGAATTAACTTTGTGTCTATTTGCACAAAATTCCAATCTTGCAAACACTCCTAGCACAGGTCAAAAACTTCTTATGATTCTTATCAGTTTGTACTGGGCAGACCCCTACTGATTTTGATGAAAGCTTTATTGATTGAGAATTAAGTAAGGACTTCACATTTCGTCTTTATAGGATTGCACTTCTGGATAAAGGCTGGGTGTAGAAGCAGGTCTACAGGATATTAATGACGTTGATAATGCTATAATTTCTGTGGTTTACTGCTTTAACATGTTACAGATACAAATCATTGCTATTTAAAATAAGGAAAAAAAAGCTTTAACAAGGTAGGTAGGGATGCAAGCATATGTATGCGTATATATATTTATATTGGACACTTAGATACACATATATATACACATATACATAGATATGTTTAAAAAATACAGGAAAGAAGTGTGATGAGCTTAAGTTTGAAATTTCAGAATTGTTCTCTAGCCTTAAAGCTAGTCCTTGTTTGTAGATAATTTGCTTTGAGAATATGTGCATTCTCAAGGAAATTACACTTTCCCCCTCCCCTCCAAATACTTCTGTGTAAAAGCTAGTAAACCTTACCTATTAAGAACCCATTTGTCATACTGTCTCCTTTTCAGTCATTACAGATAAAGCCACAGGACAGTTCAAGTATAGTGGGTCCTGAATACTAAACACCAGCTATTTTCTTTTAAGATTCCCTAAGATTCCATCAGGGTAGAGATAGGAGAAACACAAGCAGGTTCCCATCTAAGGAGAAAAGGCATCTGTAATAACTGTACTTTCATTGTATGCTTTTTGCTCTTTTTTGTACAGAGAAAGAAAAATAAGAAGAAGCCACAAAGCCGATACAATAGCACGAAGTGATTTCTGAAGGTTTGGTAAGGCCATACATTTCAGAATTCCAGCTGAAAGAAGCTATTAACAGTCAGTTGCAAAAGAATTAGTAATGTCATTAAATAAAATGCCTTCTAAACATTTTCTTTTATAACTGGCCAAAGGAAACTGAATTTCAGTTTTCCAGGCTTTTTGATGTGTCTGTGAAAATCCCATTGGCTGCATAGATGTACAAAAAGCAGAAACCATTGGTGAATTCTATGCTGTTCCTCCCCTGCTTGAGACCCAAGAAAGTTAGGACACTCTTAAAGCATCCTATACATTTTTTAATTTTGTTTGAGAAATAACAAGATAGATAAAATTTGTGTTCTCTGTCTCCAAAACATCTGCAGTTCCTCACTTGAGAAGTTACAGCATTAATCAAATCAAATTAAAAACACTATAGTTTACATTATTGTAGGGTTTTCATTTTAAAACATACACTGAAATTGCTAATCACAGTCACCAGGATTTTTTTTTCAAAATGTGTAGTATATATTAATTGTGCTTTCTTTTCACAGTAACGTGCAGGAGAAGTAATTTTGGATGTTTGACTGTATTTCTCGTTCTTCAAACTAGAAAAGCCTAAGAGCACAGCAGAAATGATCCATTCACGTCCCAGGGAATGGAATTTAATTTGATTTGAAACTGACATTTTGTGGCCATTTGTAAGCTATATGACTAAAGATCTTAAGTGCTCACAGCAGGCAAAGAGAAAATGTATATGCATTCCCTGAAACAGCTGATTATCTTTACCCTAAAAATAAATCATTAACACAATATAAAGCAGAAAGTCACTTTCCTAAATAGTAACATATAATGAGGCCAGTGTAGTCCACAGTATTCTGACTTTAAGTGAAATATAGTCCTATGAGGACGGTAATTATCCATACATATTTGGTGGAATAGGAGAAACTAGTCTTAACACCTTGTCTAAGCCCAACAGAAAGAAAACATGAGGCCAGCAATTACAAGCTTTTCCTCACATTCTCTTCTGGGATGCTTGTCCATCCATACTCTTATATTGGGCTAAATAATCTGTTTTTCCTATTATTATGAAAAGAAATTGTCTCTAAACACTGTGAGATAGTACTAAATATCCTGGGTTTTATTTTTAATTTTTATCTTTCTTTCCTTTTAAAGAAGCATAATAAATAAGTGAAATATATTCTTGCTGAAGCAATAATAAGGTTGAAAATATGAAGTTTAAACAATGCATACAATTTTTTACTGAATATAGCATCTTATTTTTTCACAAAATCCTAATAGTTCATGCATGTCAGAACATGTAATATGCAATGCCACATGTATGTATGACTTTAGGATACAGACATCTAAAGTAGAATGTTTCACCTCAGAAATGCTCTAATACCCTGTGGTATTATAGGTTGAACTTAGTGGAGGCACACTGAGACATCTCTAAAACTGACATGTTCTTTTTCACCTCAAATCAAACAAACCCTTGTCTTATGTCAAATTCTATTGCTGTTGAGATACCAAGTTATTTTTCATTTTTTCTGACATTTTTAGTGTAGAAAATACTGATGGCTAGAATAGAATCTTAGAATCTTAGAATGGTTTGGATTGGAAAGTAACCTTTAAAGATCATTTAGTCATGGGCAGAGACATCTTCCTCTAGCTCAGGTTGCTCAAAGCTCCGTCAACCTCACCTTGAACATTTCCAGTGAAGGGGCATCCACAACTTCTCTGGTCAACCTGTTCCACTGTCTGACCACCACCTTGGAAAAAGTTTCTTCTTTATATATCCAATCTAAATATTCTCTATTTAACTGAAGAGTAACTTCTAAACATTTTGTTTCCTTGGTTTTATTTCATTTTACTTTAAATATTTTTTACATATTTTTACCATTTCAGCTCAGATCAATATCTATGAAATCTCCTCTGGTATTCCAAACCATATGGTCCCAAGTTGTATACAAAAGTATTATGGGAGTCAGTGTAGAATACTTTGCTAAAGTTGAGATAGATTACATCCACATCTACCCCTTTGTCTGAAAATACAGTCGTTTTATCACAGAAGGAAACCAGGTTGGTCAGGCATGATTTATTCCTGGTAAGATAACTTCATGATTTTCCCAGGGAACAAAGTGAAGTCCTGTCCTAAAACCTGTTATCATTCCTGAACTCCTTTGCCCTTGAGAGCTGCCTCCTATGGGATCCAACTTAAGAGTTTCCTGAATAAACGAAAGTCAGTTCAACTAAAGTTCAAAGTTGTATTCTGCTCCTGTCCTTCCTTACTCCTTTCAGGATCCTGAACTCCATGATTTCATGGTGACTGCAGTCAAAGCTACCACTGACTGCCATATCCCTAGGAAGTTTTTGCTCCTGGATATCAATTCCCGCTGCAGGACCTTGCACTTGGCCTTGTTGAAATTCATGAGGTTCACACGGACCCCACCTCTCAAACCCTCTGGATGAAATCCCTCCTCTCCAGTGTGTCAACCTGGCTACAGAGCTTGGTGTTACCAGAAAAAATTGCTGAGGGTACATTTAATCCTACTGTCTGTGTTGCCAAGATGGTAAATAGCACTGGTCCCAGTACTGACCCCTGAGAAATACCATTCATCTCTGGTCTCCACTTGGACATTGAGCTGTTGATCACAACTCTTTGAGTGCCACCATTCAGCCAGGTCCTTATCCACCAAGTAGTCCATCCATCGAATCTATACCTCTGCAATTTAGAGACAAGGATGTCATGCAGGACATTGTCAAATGCTTTGCACAGGTCCAGGTAGATGATGTAAGTTGCTCTTCCCTTATCCACCAATGTTGTAACCGCATCATAGAAGACCACCAAATTTGTCAGGCATGATTTGTCCTTAGTGAAGCCATGCCAGCTGTCACCAATCACATCTTTATTTTCCATATTCCTTATCAGAGGTTCCAGGAGGATCTGGTCCGTGATCTTGCTGGGCACAGAGGTGAGACTGACTGGACTGTAGTTCCCCAGGTCTTCTTTTTTCCCTTTTTAAAAATGAGGGTTATGTAGCTCTATTTCCAGTCAGTGGGAACTTCACCAGACTGCCATGACTTCTCACATATGATGGATAGCAGCTTAGTAACTTTATCCACCAGTTTCCTCAGATCCTTGGATGTATCTCATCAGGTCCCATGGCTTTGTGAACTTCCAGGTTCCTTAGGTGGTCTGATCTTCTCCTACAGTGGGCAGTCCTTCATTTTCCCAGTCTATTACTTTTGCCTTCTTTGACTTGGGCAGTGTGGCTTGAGCACTTGCTGGTGAAGACTGAGGCAAAAAAAGTTGAGTACATCAGCCATCTCCATATCCTGAGTGACCAGGTCTCCCATTTCCTTCTGGAGAGGGCCTACATTTTCCCTAGTTTTCCTTTTATCATTGATGTACTATCTGGGTTTAGCTTTCCTAACCTGTTCCCTTGCTGCTCAGACAATTTCTCTGTATTTCTCCCAAGCTGCCTGTCCTGGCTTCCACCCTCTGTAGGCTTTTACTGTGGCCTTGTTAAAAAAAAAAATAAAAAAAAATAGTATGTGGGGCAGAAAGAATTTCTTTGAAATCATTGATCATAAAGAAAACTCTTTCATGTATAGAAGCAGAAAAAATGCATTCACAAAACTAGCTATTGAGGTAAATTAAACAAAAAAATTGACAAAGTTGAAAATTACAAAACACTAAAAAATGTACAGGTTGAAAACCCAGGAGTTTTCCAACTACACAGTTTTTGATAAATCTCTAGCTCAAGTAAATGGGAACTTTTATTTTGGTAATATATTGCATCTTAAAAATGAACTCAGTTTTTATTGATTTTGAAAGTAACACTTGCAAGTATGAAGGTAATAGCTTTTTGATTGATTCAGTCAGGATGAGTTAGGCTTTGTGAATAAAGAGGGAATTAATCAGTAAGGGTTGATTTAGGACCTCTTTCATAATATGGATTTCCATTTTTTTGTGTCATTGTTCTGTTGTTAAAGACCTGATGGACTGTTTGCACTGAGGTGAATGATTAAATGACTGTAACTGGGAGTGACTGAAAAGTGAGGCCATCTCACAAGAATTAAAGCCTTCCTGAAATTAAATGCAACGATCAAACTTAATCTAAGAAAGTCTGCAGGAACCTATAACGTAAGCACATAGAAACAGCTCAGAAAACAGACTAAAGTATTTCAGAGATCAACCTTCAGAGGGAGAAAGAACGGTTTAGTAGACAGTACATAAAGACATGTATTGAGACATTTGTGACAGGCATTCTAGCAAGTGACACGCTTCCAGTGTACATAGTACCGGTTTGACAAGAATCACTATATAAAGTTGTTCTCTACTGGCCTTTGAGTTTCTTTTTTTCCTCCAATGTAGATAAATGCTATCTTGGCAAGGTGCAAAATATTGTTAGGCTTGCTAAGTAAAGCTGTGTTTGAAACAGAATTTATTGAATACTGAGCTGAACAAGTAGCCAAAGAGGTTTTTTATTTTGCCTTCTCTGATTAAAAACAATTATTCAGGAAAAGTTGAACTATAGGAAGTGGATACCAGTTTTGAGCCAAAATTCCTGAAAGTAAATTTACTTTTATGCTATTGAACTGGCACTATTACAGGAGAGCAGCATATATAAAATTCCAAATAATATTGATTTCTTTTTCCTTAGGGAAAAAGAAATGGCCCCTGTTACCTGCTACCTTTGAGCAGAGCACAATTCCACCATAGCTATGTATCTCTAGCCACCGAAGTAGACAGATTGCATAGTATATATGAGTGTGTATCTTTAGATAAGTATTTCTGTGTATGTATATAAATACATACATATACATAACTTGATAAAAAGAAGTAACTTTATAAGAAGATAACCTTTACAGAAACTGACATTAACTAGAATTTTTTTACGCTTGTATATGCTACCATATATTTTCTCCTGTAAGTATCTGTGAGACAGCCAGTTGAAATGAAAGAGAATACAACAATCATGAAATAGTTTTGTATCATAAGACTTTGTTAATTACAACATATATTGCAATAATCCATGAACTCATGGCTTTCAAACTGAGATTTCCTGGAGCTGACTTAACTGCTGATGAACAGCTAGCCCTTTTTTGGAATTAGTCTTCTTTAAGACCACATAGTTTAAGAAAAACAGTAAAATACGGCTTCGATACCTTGAGCTGTGACATCAGAGCATCTGAAAAGAAGACTTGATCCTGGCAAACAGCCTACATCTCACACAGAAAACAACCAATGTGTTTATATTGTAGCGGAGATCAGACACAGGGTAAAATGAGAAAGATGGATGAGAATAATTATTCAGTTCTTGTGATGATTGCAGCAACTATTTTCTTGAGGGGGGGTGGTGTTTTGTTTTGCTTTTCCAGATTGCTCTATAGTTACTGCAAGTTTTGTTTACTACATTCTATTAAAAAGGTCATGGTTTGGCAGCTGGGAGGAAGTCAACTTGTTTATGCTGGCTGCTGCCTTCCAGGTCAGCTGAATATGTAATAGAACAATCTAATGAAACAAGATAGATATACAGTCAGATTCATAAACAAGCACAAAGAAATATTGGCGCGAGACTTTTCTGGTCCACTGACTGCTGTTTCCTGTGTTCCAAAGAGGGACAAGTCACAAATAGCACTCTAATCAATGTACCATGACAAAACTACAGGAAGAGACAGAGATAACCCTGTGTAGTCCTTCACACCCTAAGGGAACATATTCCTGTAGGCAATCAAACATGCAAAAATAAAAATGGTTCCTTTTTCCCTTGAACATGTCAGATAATTGCCAAATTTATCATTACTTGTATTTGGCACCGCAGCTGACCTCGTTAGATGAGGTTCTGGGTTAAGACAAGAGAATCATTTGCAGATGAAAAAGGAAATGATCTTTAACATTTTCTTAAAAAAGCCTGAGTACATTTGGGTTTTTACAAGATAGCATTAAAGACAGTATTAATTATTGAAAAAAGCTAAGATAAATGGTAGAACATTTTTGTTTCTAAATGCAGTGGAATACAGATGTATACCAAATAAAAAAATATTGTAACTGCTTTCCCCCAAGGAACTGTATGAAGATCATGGTGTGCTTTATTCCGCTCTGTCAGTGTATTTTACAAATCTTGTTTCAGTCAGCTAAGTTAGTCAGAAAAAAATATGTGTAGACTGCATTACAGTAATGGTAATTGACTGCATTACATTGAATTGTAAAGACTGCATTGCATTGAATGGTAATTCAAAAGTTATAGAGAGATGGTGGATGAGGCAGAGGAGTCAGTTAAGGGTCCAACAGATTTCTCGTCAAGTACCTGCAGATCTCTGCTACTCTGTCAAACTATGTCATTAGGACAACTGAGAAACAGCCTAGGGGATCTTCCAAACTCTACATCAAAGAGTATTGCTGGTAAACTGACAAGTGCACGCTTGGACAGGCGTCCTTTTTCCCACCTCTCAATACTCTGTCACCACCGTTCCCCAATACTTTATGCTGTGCCTTTATGCTAGAAGGTATGCTGTACTGGGAATATCATGCCCTTATCCTTGCATACTACTCTGCAAGCTGCCGCTGATGGCAATACCTTGGTTAGCTTGGGTACCACCTCAGGATTCACTACAGTTTGGTTTACCATTAAAAACATATGCAAAATGAAACCTACATTCTTGGTGCTTCCAGATGTATTAAAAAAGCATAAAAAACAGTGCTAAAAATAATAGAAAAATTGCATGACAAGAATCAAATTCCCTTCTTTTGCTGAAGCAGATGTAACTTTTATGAAAATTTTGGAGCATGAAGTATTGAATTAATGATTTTTTGGCTTGAATACTTTCAAAGATCTTTTAATAGTAGTTTCACTATCTTATTTATTTTCTACTATTTTTTGTGCTAACAATACAACAATAGACTGCTCTCTGTGACCACTGTAATAAAGGTCTTTTTAAGATAACAATTTTATCTGGATATTTTTAAGAGAGAACTGTGCTTGGGCATGCATTTTTTCCACTCTTCATGTCAGATAACATATTGCAGAGACAACTGTTTTACTAAACACTTCTTGAGGACACTTTCAGTATTTTCTATTACTAATGCACTGGAAATTGGATAGGGTTTTTTTTTGTTGTTTTTTATCTTTTTCTTGGAGAAACAGGAGTGCAGTGGACTGGAGAGGTGTCGCTGCAAATGTTATGAACAGTTATTAGTTTGGGAGATTAAATATTGAAAATTGATCCAGATATTTTCCTCTTTGAAGGTGCAATATCTATATTAACCAGTTCTAAATTATTTATATACATTTTAAATTAGTTACAATTAGTGGTCAAGCACATGCTATTTATTGCCTAAGTATGTGGAATGCATTTCTAATAATACAGTGCAACTAAACACGTTGCCAAAACATGACTATATGAACTCCATGAACTCACAGTAACACCCTGCTCCAAAACATACGTGAAAAGAAAAAAAATAACCTAAGAAAAGCAATAGTAAAAGGCAATGGTTTTTGGTGAGAACATTTTACACCGAAACAGAAGAACTGCACTATAATAAAAGGAGAATCACACTGTTAGAGGATTCTATAGTCAATGACAATTGAGGAAGACTGAAAACTGGTTGAACAACCAGGCACAGAGGGTAGAGCTCAGTGGCTCCAAATCTAGTTGGAGGTCAGTTACTAGAGGTGTACCCCAGGGATCAATACTGGATCCAATCCTGCTTAATATCTTTATTAATGATTTGGATGATGGGACAGTGTGGACCCTCAGCAAATTTGCTGATGGGACAAAACTGTGAGTAATGGCTGGTATGCCAGAGGGTTTTGCTGCCCTCCAGAGAGACATTGATAGGCTGGAGATTCCTTGATAGGAATCTCATGAAGTTCAGAAAAGGGAAGTGCAAAGTCCTGCACCTGGAGAGGAATAACCCCTGGCATCAGTACAGTCTGGGGGCTGACCAGGTAAAAAGCAGCTTGGAAGACAAGAACCTGGAGGTCTTGGTGGACACCAACTTGAACACGAACCAGTGATATGCCCCTGTGTCAAAGACTACCAAGAATCTCCTGGGCTGCTTTACGAGAAGTCTTGCCAGCAGGTCAAGGGAAGTGATCCTTCCCCCCTATTCAATACTGGTGAGGCAACACCTGGAGTACTGGGTCCAGTTCTGGGCATGACAGTACAAAAGAGAGAAGGAACTACTGGAGAGAATCCAGCAATGGTCCTTTACCTTTATGTTAAGGGAGTCACTGCTTTCTGAATAATACCATCCCTACCAAAAGCCCCAACAGAAATTCAAACTGCAGAAAGACAAAATTCACAATCCAAAGAGATCTAATATGAAAAACAGTACCTCAGAACAGCAAACAAACCAAAGGAAGGAGAAATAAGTGATAGTATAAATCATTATGCAGTAAACACCATATACATTTAAGCTAAATGATGGTACTTACAGAACTAAACTTAAATGAAAATATATGGCAAAAGAGATCAAAACTTAACAGAAAGACAATAAACCAAATTCCACAACAAGGAACCCATAATTTCCAGTCTTTCAATTTGTGTTAAGAACACTGTCCTTCATTGCCTCTTTTTATCACACAAGTTACGTTTTCTTATTAAATACACTTTAATTCAAACTTCCATTAAAATCAGAAATTAAAGACAAACACAAAGTATGTTCTTAACAGTAGACAGCTAGCTATGATAAAGAAGCAAGAAACTGCATGCCTTTTCATAAATATTGGGTTCATATTCACATTTTTAAAAATAAAAACAATAATTATATTAATTTAATTTTCTAACAATAACTGACTTGTGTTAAAGTGAAATAGCAAATCAAATACTATATCTGAAGAAAAAAAAATATGATAAAAGGAGTGTGATTATATAGATCTATCAGAGTAATTTTTATTCCAACACAGGTAACTATATGTGCAAGATGGTCAGCACACACAATATTATAAAATAAATTTATCCATTTCCTTTCTTTTGTTTCAGATTTAGGGGTCTTCCTGAGTTTATCCTGCAAAACTAGTCATTTTAAGCTATGCTAATTTTACAAACCAGTAGTTTGGAAGCACTCAGTAGCAAAAGGATTTCTGAATGAAACTCATGCATTTTTTATAAACAAAAAAATTCACCAGGAGCTTGAAAAATCTTAAAAGACAAACACTTAAAAATATTTTTAGTAAGAATAGTTAACATTCGTAAATGCTGATACTTGATGTTTTATAAATCTATGTCTAAGCAATAACTGCTACCAAATCAAAAGAAAGATTACTACTAAATATTTTTTTAGTATAGTATTCATTATAATATTTGAATGAATTTCCAACAGTTGAGAAATTCATCATTCAAGACAATTACTTCAGAATTGTAGTTTCAATATTTTTTTCTGTAACTGTATAATTAGTAGAGTTATATAAGCTTTTGAATAAAACAATTGAGGTCCAGATTTATCTGGATAATTCATTATCAAGCATAATTCATTGAAAAATAAAAGAATCATTGAATGCCATAGCAAATGGAAGTAGATACTGTAATTAATCCTTTTCATTGTTACTAAGCTTTATACTTAATAAAAGGGAGAGAGAGACAAACCTTTGATTGATCCTGATGTAAATGTAAAAGACACAAGAGATAAATACTTAAACATCTCATTCAAAGCCTGTTTGCACTTTTTTCCCATCACAAAACTGCTTAACCAAACAATTCAGTGTTGGAAAGTACTTGGGAGTTTAAGAGAATTTTTTTTCCTTGGATGATCATTTTATTTCTACAAAGAAAAAAGAGGGTTATTATTTTGAAGTCTTCAGACAGTATTCAGCTAGGAAAAAATTATATATTGGCTTACCAAGACATGGCACAAAAGCAGGATGCTTTTCTTGCTTTTTCATTTTGCATAGTCTCACATCACTTACAAGACCTTTACAAGAAACATGCCCCAAATTTCACCACACCTACAGATTAAAAAGTTCATGTCCACCAGCACAGCAAAAGAAATGAAATGGTTTTATGAGACATTTTTGATTGCAATTCTTTCTTATGAAAAGTTCAGTGGAGGGAGAAGAAATTCCTTACGGTTCATTTCTACCTTTTTTACTTATGTAATTGTGAAATTACATATAGAAATGTCAATAGAGCAGAAAGTGGCTAAAATAAATCTACACACCTATTCAAGAGATCAATTTTAATAGAAACTTTTTATATATTTTAGGGGTGTGTGTGAAGTTTGAGGAATGATCTGAGCCTTTAAGTTTTACTGAATTTGCTAATAGTAGGATTATTGATTCTGTCAAGGCAATAAACTCTGAAATAAAATCAGTTCATCAACAGCATCTCAAAAGCATTTAACAGAATGTGAAAGATGCTATTACAGTCATTTTAAAAGTAGTATTGATTTTTCTCTAAGTCCCAGCCATTATTATCTTCTTGGTTGCATGAAAAGCTCCTCAAAAATAACAGATTCATAATTTCCTGAGTTTCAAAAAAAAAAAAGAACATGAACTTTTTTTCATTGTTAGTAGTGGAAAAAGAAGATAAAAGATTTGTAATCTCTTATTTTCAGGAATTGTAACCAACTTGAAAATAGAACAAAATAGTTTAATATTTATATATTTATTGCAAATATTGAAATATTTAAGTAAAACAGAAATAACTGAAAATATAAATTTACACTACCATTTCTTCCTTGTAATAATATGAAATGCTAAAATTAAGCATAGAACCTGAAAAATAATTAGGAAATTTTGAAAGTAATTCTGTAGGGCAAATGGGTTCATCAAATAATCAGTTAATATTTTTATCCACAGTATGTCATCTTATTTATATATTATATAGGAAATAACTGTTAGGAAGATGAACGCATGTTAAGAATCTATCTCCGGATCTAATGCTGTGCCAAAGATAATAAGCCTTCTGTGAATTTAAATTGCTGGAGAATATAGGTGGCTCAAATTCGTCTTTTGATCGGTTACCAGACCCAGGTACTAACTTTCTCAGTTGCATCCAGCTGATGTGCTTCAGCCAATAGAATTTCTTAATTCTAACTGGAAGGCTGTCCCTTATGCACAAGCTAACAATTCACATTTGTATTTTTCATCCTAGTTCTCTTACTGAGGCCCTTAAATCACTTAACTGTGTCTCTATATGATCTAACTTGTTTCTCATTGCCAAATCATACAATTTCTGAATTTGTAAAACACCACCTTTTTAAGACAATATTATTTAATACTGACTGCAGTGCCAACGTTCCAGGAACTCTCCTAGTAATCTTCCTCCAGCCTAATAACTGCTCTGTAAACAAAGATGACAGAGATTTCTTTTTCTTTTTTTAAAGTTAATTTCTTGATGACAATCTCTATAAACCTTATCTTTTCAACTAAGGCAAACTTAACTCGTACAACATTTTAGGGGCCATTTTACTTACTCCCAGAAATCATTCTATGATAATCCTTCAAGCAAAGATTCTACGTATTTTTTGCTTGGAATATTGACAAGATGTTATGTTGCTCTGTCATGGTATGCTTTCTGTAAAGTCATGTTGTCTCTTAGCACAATTTCTTTTTTCTCCTTTCCTCCCCATTTTTCCCTAAATTGATTCATGGTGTTGTGATCCATCTTTTACATATAAAGAAGTCTAAAATGAGGCTTAATTTTTTTTTTATTTGATCTTGATTATCTATATTTTATTTCCATGACCTCTAGCTGGCTTTTATTAATCTTGCTGAAGGTCTTTGTTACTATTTGTTTTACTATTCTCTGCAAGTTTAAATCAGTTGACTTTTGGCAGTTCCATGTAATCCCTAAACTTTCTACCAACAGTCTTTCATCAGGTCCCTTATTTCCAATAGACTTTTGCATTTTTATTTGCCTATTTTAATTTGGATCTCCACTGTGTTTTTTCATTTTTTCCTCTTGTTTCTTGACATTGAAATAAGAGACAGTTTCTACAATTTAGATACATTTTGTATTAAAAATCATTAACGTCTCAGAAGAGTTGCTTCCATTTCCCTAATTTTTTCAGTTTGCTCTTTGAAAAAGAAAAATGTTAGCTACGGAGCTTTTGTGTATTAATGACTTCTATCATTTTTGGCAGTATGTTAATTTAAAATGTCAAAAAGCTTTGTAAGGTGATTAAAGCACTTCAGTAACATGGCAAATGACCACCTGATGTCACTGGTGGAAAAGCACACAGGACTATGGTCAGATTCCTTCTCGTAAAGAAGAGCCCATTTGTGTAACAACTTTTTGGATGAATAGGGTTTAAACTGTACAAAAACCTTAGCGGAATGGCACATTTTCTCTTTGCTTACTCTTTTTCCATACTTGAAGTATTCTTTCTTGAAAACCAGATTACACGTCCCACTCTAAATATTCACATTACTGGATTACTATTTTAAACTTTCGTTGTTAAAATACTATGATTTTTTTTTTTAAAACTCAGTCATTCCACCAATTCCATTTGTGACTTACAGAATCCCAAGCTCTTATAGAATGACTTTTGGGTTCATTCTTTCCCAGCTTTACAGTCACCTAGAACTGAGGTTTTATATTTTGTGGGCAAGCACTGTAACAACCAACCTATTAGCAAAAGTTATCTAATGTGATCTCAATCCTGTTCTTCCTCTCCATTGTAATTAATTTACCGGAATCCCAGTATGTAGTATGGAACATTATTATTTTTAAAAAATTGTTTTCTTATCTCAGCAGTCCTGAGTTAACTAGGGTCTCATACGGCGTAGAGATCTGTAAAAAGCAATCTCATGATGCCTAATTTGTCCCTCCAAATCACCCCAAACCAGCTATATGAAAGACCCTGCAAACAAGAATAAGGAAAAAAGATGTCTGTCAGATGGGAATCATTAAGACTGGTATTTTTGCTAAGGCTTTGTGTCAAGAAAATATATTCTGAGTTAATTAAGCAGTCTCAAATTACTCCTAAGAAATCAGCTCATCAGGGGTTTTTAATGAAGTTTACATGTCTGAGGAACTGCTAATAGGTTTTAAAAACCTACAGGACTTTAGTGGTCAGTCTGTTCTTGAAAGATAGCCACCTAAGGTCCACATGAACAGAAGAAAACAGAATTTGGTGTTGCCCACAATGAATGAGATTCTGTGTCTTTGGTCACATATATCTAAGAAAGATATCTCTGTTTGGACTGTGGTTATTCTAGGATGCCCAAATAGAAAAGTGAGACATTCTAGAGTATGATTCACACCTTCTCAAGTCTGAATTGCCTCTAGAGGTGCCTTTTTCCCTTTGTTACAGGGAAAGTATCAGCAATCAATTAAAAAGACTCATGATGGCTTGAGGCCAGGCAACAAGTTTGCTTTTAATATCAAAGAAATGATAGCTATTCAGGATTTTTTTTTTCTTCTAGAAATACACACAATGCCAATATATTTTTTTCCTATCCTGAAGGAACTTGCATATTTCACACTCTGAATAATGGAACTGCCATACAAGTTAGAAAACAATAAAGGTAAAACTCAAAAATAATTATTGTATTTCTTGAAACATTATTTTAAACACAATGGCAAACAAAAGAGAGAAGGAGACAGAGAGGAAGGGGATAAGAGAAAAAAGTTGAGTAGCATTAAAAATAATTTTATAAAATTAAGTTTTTCACGCATTCCTGTAAAATACAGAATTACAGACGTAAAGAACACAATCTCAGGTTCTGCAGATGACATTCCATGTTGATCTACAATACCAGAATCTCTTATAGGCAATATCCTTGAAAGTAATCAAGTGAGATTTTTAATTATAAATTATAGAAATAACATACAGTAATGAAAATAATTTCCTGTAATTTGTGGTGATGGTCCCTATAAACAGACTCCTTTTTTTAATCAGAAAAATTGTCTAAAACACTTTTTAAAGTATCACAAGACATATCCTCTAAATTTCACTAATGTAATCAGAATCCACAAAAGCTACACACTCCCATGAATTCTCCTCTTAAAACAGGCTTCTTCCATTTTCTCAGAATATTTTTAGGCTCATTTAGAGAAAGGACAGCAAACTTAGCTTATTTAGTAGAAACAACAGCAAGTGGTTTTTTGGTATGACATGAATTGTCAGCAGTTAAAAATGCTAAAATATTTTCTGAAAATTGCTTGAGGGGTTTTGTTAACAATAACGTCTAAGAACACTAAAGATGAAAAAGAATATATTCCACTTGCTCCACCTTATTTACTTATTTATTTATTTATTTATTTTACAGGCCTCTATGTCCAGAAACATTTTTTCTACGTTCTAAAGAAACACTTCTTTCCTCCTACTTTTCCATTGCCCACAATTTCAAAGTTATCTGAGCCAGGAGGGTGCTCTGTAGCAGTTGCCCACTGCTGGCATAAGAAAAGCTGCATTTCATCCTGCTGCTGATGCTCTTCCAACAAAAGACTGTTTGTAGTGAGAGGGAATGAAGAGTAATGGGATTTACTGATGATGAGAACCTGGTGACAACTGGAGTGCATGGGATAAGTAACAGCATTTTCAGGAGAGGATGAAGAGGTACCACTGGGACTAATGCCGTCAGTTCCCACATTAAGCAAAGGAAAAGTTTAAGGTGGAAAACTTTATATGGGACATAAGGAAACAGGTAAACATTCAAGGGTCCTAGAGAGTGTGGTTAAGGGTCTGACACCCCGGCTAGACAGTTCAGAAGAATTTGAATCTGAATTGAGTAGACAGGCAAATTGGCAGAACACAAAGGACGGATAATTAAGCCATGAACAAACTGGAAAGATTCATAACTCACAGCAGATGAAAGAAAGGTAAAAATCAGAATTTCAAAAGCACTAGAAAATATCCTGACAGAACGTTCTGTGAATTTCATACACAACACTAACAAAGTCTCAGCGTCAAATAAAATATCCCAATGGAGAGCAATAATAGCTTTCTTGTGACTATTACTTAAAAAAACTCAACCAAACAAAAAAAGCCAAACAAACAAACAAACAAAAAACCAGAAGAATACAACTATGTGAGATCTTTCCTACAAAAATCATAGAAAGCTTTTTATTCACATGGACTTCAACTGAAAATCCTGGAATGTTCAAGAAAATACAGGGTACTGTTATTTGAAAATAATAACCAAAACACACAAAAGAGGTAATTATACTGACATGTAATTTATTATAAGATGAGGCTAAATATGCCAATTTGTCAAAATTAAAAATCTTCAATTATGTCTTTTTAAAACTGAATATGGAATCAAAAATCAAAAGAATGGCTGGGGGAAGGGGAGTTTTTAAGAGAAACTTTTATACAAGCATCAAGTAAAATACAACATAGAATTTAAATGTCCATAGCTTCTTATTTGTTCATATTTTCCAATTATTAATATTTTCACTTTTTTTTCAAGAAAAATATTAACTAGACTTTTGTTTCTGTTCAATCATTTATTTCTAGAGGGTTTTTTCCTTCATTTTGAAAAACAATATTAGGAAAAATTAGGAACTGAATGAAGAAGGAAACAGAAGAAAGCAGTGAAAAGTAGATGACATTAAAACATTTTTTTCAAATAAAAGTGTCATTTAAAACCAATACATTTTCTCTTTTTAAAACTTCCAAATAAAAACTTTCTCAGAATTCCATAAAGCTGTCATTTTTATTATTTGTTAGGTTTTCATACACCATCGTTTCTTGATAAAACTTCTGTTGCCCAAATGCTTCTAACTAAAGAGATGCCTTCCTATACAGGAATAGATAAATCTTTGCACCGACATGTATTAAAATAATTTTCTGACAAATACCGTTTTTTGAGGTGATCTCTTCACATGTATGCCATCAGGACACATAAAGCAAACTGACTATTATGTTAGGTTTAGTTTTACATAATTCTTGACACCAAAAATACAAATGTCTGTTTGTAACTCCTGCAGAGTTTAACTACAGTTACCCAAGAGATGATCCAGGTGACCAGGTCTCCCATTTCCTTCCAGAGAATGCCTACATTTTCCCTAGTCTTCCTTTTATCACTGACGCACCTGTAGAAGCTTTTCTTACTGCCCTTGATGTGCCCTGGCCAGATTTAACTCTATCTGGGCTTTAGCTTTACTAACCTGTTCCCTTGCTGCTCAGACAATTTCTCTGTATTCCTCCCAGGCTACCTGTTCTGACTTCCACGCTCTGTAGGTTTTCTTTTTCTGTTTGACTTTGTTCAGGAGCTCCTTGTTCATCCATGCAGGCCGCGAAGCATTTTTGCCTGACTTCCTCTTTGTTGGGATGCATCGCTCCTGAGTTTGGAGAGAGTGATCTTTGAATATTAACCAGTTTTCTTGGGGTTTTCTTCCCTTCGGGGCTTTATCCCACAGTATTCTGCCAAGTAGATCTCTCAAGAACCCAAAGTCTGCCCTCCTGAAGTCCAGGATAGTGAACTTGCTGTGCGCCCTCCTTGTTGCCCTAAGGATCTTGAAATCCATCATTTCATGGTCACTGCAGCCAAGCAGTGACTGGCTTCACTTTCCCCACCAGCCCCTCCTTGTTCATGAGATCAAGGTGCAGCATAGCAGCTCTCCTTGTTGGTTCTGTCACTTGGAGAAGGAAGTTATTATTAACGCATTCCAGGAACCTCCTGGATTGCTTATGCCCTGCTATGTTGTCCCTCCAACATTATAAAAGTATGTTCTGAAAACTATCCAAATGGAGATGTCTGCACTTCACCAGCTAAATCCTATCTTTACACTCCAATCTTAGCTACTTCCTCAAACAAGACTTCCTTAAAAGGAATGAAAGAAAATCAAAGAAACCTAATGGGTGTTTTCTTGAAGGACCTGATCAGAATGCCAGTATAAGCAATATAAGCAATAGCAAATGCAATCCTAATATTATATGTAGTAACTAAGTGA
>JAOXNO010000001.1:158038707-158069260 GCA_028565335.1 Limnodromus scolopaceus
GGTTATTTCTCCCCAGGTGCAGCACCCTGCACTTGCCCTTGTTAAATTTCATTAGGTTTCTCTCTGCCCATCTGTCCAGCCTGTCCAGGTCTCGCTGGATGGCAGCACAGCATTCTGGGGTGTCAGCCACAGGACACTTCACACTTCACTGTAAATATACATCCCATCAACAGGCAGAAGAAAAAGGAAAGAAACACTTTTATCTAAAACCAGTATACAGCACTTCTATCAGTAAAAGTCTTTAGTCCCCACAAAATTCGTTTTGTGCTTTGTGCAGTCTGGATTGTGGGCCAGTGTATCTATGAGCAGATTTATACAATAATCAGATGTCAAGTAACACTAGATATGGATAATGATTACTATTAATGATTTTGTCAATTGAAGTGATAAGCAAGTTACAAGAAGAGAAGCTTCTAATCAAAACATTATCATCCATGAAAAACTACAGTGTACATATTGTGTTTAAGAAATTATAGATAACAGGATTGGTTTCAGGCTCTCTGTACAAGTATTTTACAGATCGAGTTCATTATTTGTTGTTTGAGGTTTTTTTTCTCCTACAGCTGTTTATATCAGTGCAGTGTGGTAGTCTATAGATCAAGCTGAACTGGTCCCTGAGACAAAAAAGGCCCAGGGAAAAGAGGAAGCAGAGGTGCCTCATCAATGTCCCACCATCAGAACAGCACTTCCTACAATTATCACCAGCTCCAGGGTAGGAAAGAGAAAGAGGTATCTTCATTTTCTCTACAAAGTATGACCTACAGGGATGGAGATAATTAACTCTGAGAACAACTTAGCATGTGTCCTTGACAGCAGAACGTCCAGATCTTCCCCCAAACTTTCATTTGTCTGCTTTTAAAGATGAGGCCCATCAAAAACAGACAAGGGTTAAAAAGGGCAAAAGACAGCAAAATTTATGAGCATTAAGGAACTGGCAAGTATGCTGGTTTTAAGCCAACAAATAAGATAATCTTACTTTTAGGACGTAACGTCTTGGAAAGTCATTTAAAGAAATGGATGCATTAAAGTAAATTTAAATGAGACTTCACCATCTGTTTAATAAAGTGTATCAAGAGTAGTTTGGTTACAAAGACATAAATTGAAAAATATTTTTCAAAAGTAGTAACTAACCTGCCTTGTAAAGAGATACATAAATGTCTATTTAATCATATTACTATCAAAGTTATGATTTGTTATACAAGTAACAAATCTTAACAAGTTTTCTTCTATGAATGATTTTTTTAATGATGTGCTTATTTTAGAATGAATTTAGAATCAGCATATTTATCAGGCTTTTTTATTGTTTTGTTTGTTGTTTTTTTAAAATATATTAAAAATTAAAGTTAAATACAGAAAGGTGTAATATTTCTTTTTCTGGAGAGAACCTAGCACATTTAACAAACCTAACCAAAACCTAAAAAATAACCATAATCTGTCAGGACATATTAGCATTTGCTTGTATTATGTTTTTAAAAAAACACTAAATTAAAATTAAAAATTGCATAGCACAGTTTGTTTCTCACACTTTCTTTAATCCACTGAACAGTTTTGCTGAGGTTTCATGCAAATTATGTACTTCTCCTTTGGTTCTGATTCTTCAACCACTGGCTGTCCTACTTTCTCAAGACAACAGCAGAATTTTGCTGAGCAAAATTTGTGCCCTGAAAATATATGGTACAGTTTCAAATATGGTTTATGTTATCCACATAGATTTCACATGCACATTACAGGAGTGAAAAGCAGTTTAATGCACCATACTATGCTGCTGTTTTCTACAATTTCCTACACTTATAGAGAGCAAAAGGCTAGGCAGACGAGTTCTTTAGGCAACAAACAGCCCTCATAGATTTCTGTTTATAGGATTTCAGAGCAACAGATTGTTTTCCAGACTGATAATTCTTATGCCTGCAGAATGCACTGCTTATTGTACAGACTGACAAGGACAACACATTATGATGATGCCTGCAGCAAATGACTTGCTCTGTATTGCTGTACCCAGGCCACTGACTCAGAGGATATCCCAGGATTGAGACTCAAATCCTGTTTCAAATAAGAAACATTGAGTATGGTCCAAAAGGATATATCACATTTCAGGTCAGAGAGTCTATGGATATCAACTTTTTTCTCTCTGTTAATTGCATACCACTGAAATACTGCTCCATTTCCTTTCTGCAATGTTTTGTGCTACTGTGGTATCTGTTTTGTTTTAGACATCATAGTTTTGCACATATTCTAAGAGTATTGCACATGTAAGTGAGTATTGTACATATTCTAAGAAGTGGTCTTATGGTCACTGATGACAAAGCCTGTTTCCTTAATGCTTTATATTTTGTAGTTGATAACAACCTGTTTTCATGGCAATAGCATTTATGATGACTGTTGCCATGTGTATTATGTGGTGTTAATATTAAGTTTGAGCTCACACAGTATCATCCTAAAATCATAGAATAGCTTGGGTTGGAAGGGACCTTTAAAGGTCACCTAGTAGATCCCCCAAACCCCCAATAGTGTTTTCTGCAGCTGTGACACTTGGACTGACAAGAGGCAATGCTTTTCCCTTTTATCAACACTAATACACGTGATTATCTTTGAACTGATCTCTGCTGCTGTAGAGAATCCACTCCCAGTAAACTAATGCAGGGAATGTGCTGATCAGCCAGCACTAACATACAGATGTACACACAGTACAGTTATCATGCCTATTCCCTTAATATCATCTTAGAGGAACTGCTTACTGGTAATTTCCATAGTACTGGTGAAACTTTATCCCACTCTAGGTGCCACTTAGATCTTAATGGTACCTACTGCAATTCCAGTTATTATTTCACTCTTTTTGGTTTTTTTTTTCTTTTTAATTAATTTGCATGTATACAAAGTATTTTGATAATGTTTTGATTATATTGACAGACTATATCTGTCACTAATTAATACTAACAGGAACAGTAAGCTGCTTCTTAAATTTTTGTTGATACCGTCCATCCTGATGTGCTGTTTAGTTGCTGAGCCTCTACTCAGAAGAGGTTATCAATGAAGCTAACTAAGGAATCGTTTTGTGATATGTATCAGATTTCATAAATTAAAACCAGTGATTTGATTTTCACTTCTGATGAGAGTTGATTTCTTGCTTTACTTAAATCTTTTAAGGTCTCATTTTATATCAAAGTCTATATTTCTCTTCCCTTTTTACCAAATGTGTTGTTCCAAGTGTGCTACTTCGGAAATATTCCTATAACTTTTATTAATGTAACAGAATCATAGAATCATAGACTGTCTCAAGTTGGAAGGGATCCATAAGCATCATTGAGTCAAACTCACTGCTCCTCACAGGACTACCTAAAACTAAACCACATGACTAAGAGCATCGTCCAGATGCTCCTCAAACTCTGACAGGCTTGGTGCCATGAGTGCTTCCTGGGGGAGCTTGTCCCAGTGACCTTGATGAGCTTTTTAATCTTATTTTCTCCCCCTGTCCTGTTGAGGAAGGGGAGTAAGGGAGTAGTTCTGTGGGCATCTGGCAGCCAGCCAGGGTCAACCCACCACAAATAGTGTTTGCTTGGATGCAAATAACAGCTTCAATTAACGCAGCTTCCTCCAGAATCACTACTGTTAAAGTAATTTACAGTGCAAATCTGGAAAAAACAGTTCCAATGTAAAGACTGAATGAATTCTTAAACTCTCTTCATATGATTAAGCGAACATTTTTAATAGGTTAAGCTTATTCAAAGCTGCATATAAAATATTTGCAAAACAAATTAGCTTAAAATATTTCAGAAGACATTTAGAATAAAATATTTCATAGCAAACTGCAACCTACTGCAAAATACATTTTGTAAAGAAACTAAGTAAACAGTAGTTCTACTGCTGTACAAGAACAGCACAAGGTAGTATGACTACAATTTGATACCCAAACAGGTATTCACCTTTCACAGTTTGGACACGTATGTATTCCAGTGTAGTTAGCAGACTGTAGCTAAATGAGCTAGGCCAATCTATCCTCTGTCATATGTTATACATCCATCTTACAATTGTTCTCTGATGAAATTGTAGAAGAAAGCAAAAATGTTCAGCCTTCACAGACTGATTCCCTATGCTTCTGTGGAGCCCACCACAGTTAATGAGAGGTAGAGCAATACCATTGTGACTACTGCATTGGGGCCCTGAAGCCCTCTTGAACTCTCTAGTCATTGTATCTATCTCTGTATAGCTATATATATTCCCTTCCTTTTCAAAGTTAGGATTTGGAATTAAGGGCATCAGAAGCTCCTTTTCACTTTCAGAATTTATACTACTTCCATGAGGCAGGGGGACAAAATTGCTTGTTTTCCTCGAGTTCTATAGCCAAAATGATGGGAAGTTTGAAAGAAAGTATTAAAACATAAAATAAAAATCAATTTTTAAGAGAACCAAAGAACATAAACAATAAATTATAAATAGGAAAAAATAATTTCCTTTCTACAGTTTTGCAAATAGTAAAATAGATCAGATTTTTTTAAAGCAAGCATCACAGAATCTGTGCCCCAGATCATATTGTTTGTCATACCTATAACTCTTCAAAAATCTCAAAACTCTCCTTCACTTAATATTGTTCGTAAAAATGAGAAGATAGAACAATGTTCCTGTTTTTCTAAGAAACCCTAACACAAGCAGTTTTTACCAGCTGTAGCAGCAAGCAATTTAGGTGCAAAATAGGCTTTTGTAGAGAGCATCTGCACCATAATGAATACTCCAGTTAGTGTCACTATCCACCTAAGGATCTAGAAAAGGCTGTCTTGTTTTCTGTGCAACTGTTGTCCACAGTAAATGGATAAGAATTGATAGCATCTCTCTGCTGCATCAATGTGTATGTTTTCTCACTGTGTACTGTGCAGTGCTTTATAAGCAATGGAAGAAGAAAAGACAGCAAAAATACAAAAGTTAGGGATTTTAATTTTTTCTTTAAAAGCTCATCATTTAGAGTTTTACATTAATTTGAACCTTAAACTTAGTTCCAGAAAGCTCTCTATAATGTGCACTCTTTTCCTTTTGTTATTCACATTAAGAGAAATCAAAAGCTTTTCATTGAAGCACAAATCCTGTTTAAAAAGATACTACACAAAAATGAGGATCATTTGTGCTAATGAATGGGACTCTGATTAGCTATTAATAACTTTGGTAAGCTAGTTAGTGAAAACCAAAACAAACCAGGAAAAAGATTATTGGGTTTTTATTTAAATTACAGACAGAAAGGACTATGTGGCTGGTGACCTGTTCTTCTAAATTTACCCCCCTCGGCCTCCCAGCACTGGGAAATGTATTGTCTCAACATCATGCCCTCCTAATCACTTTTTCCTTCTCTGCCTTCCACCTGTAAATGATACATAGGATTGAGTTTGCACCTAAGTTTCCAGGATATGCGGTCATCTCAGAATGTTCATATAGCTTTCAGTGTTTTGACTTACAAATACAGAAAGACCATCTTTGTGAGCAACAAAAACATATTCACAAACGTTCTTGTATAAGAATAATATAATAATTCATGTATTATTTTTGCCCCTGCTGCGGTACATTGACAAACGCTTTACAAACACAGCTGAAAAATTTAGTTGTTAGTATGACAAATCAGTGTCAAAACAAAATCTCACCTCACAACTTTTGTGGCCAGGCAAATGGCTAAATGATGGCATGGTGAAACACAGTGCTTACCATGCCATAATAATGACCAATAGTAAACGAAAAATTAGATTGTCACCTGCATTTAATGTTTTATGAAGTAGTGGTCTCTATTCACTTAAAGGATATAGGTGTCACTTCGATTAGTGACAGTTTTCGGCCCTCTGTGGAGAAAATAAATGTTATTCCATGTATATCAGCTAATAGTCCAGTGGTATAGCAGTAAAAGACGGGACTCTTTTTTCGTTCAGGCACATCTTTTGCTGCACCTAGAAATAGGAAATCATTTATCTTAATAGAAGCATTTGAATTTCCAGTATAGCCAATAGAGTGGCATGTGCCTCTGGAGATCTCCAGATGGAGATTTGGTCTGTCTGATAGGGGTATTTTCTACTGTGACAGGATTCCCTAACATTAGGAAGTCTTTATTTCACCTGTAAATAAGAGCTCCAAGTAACATCTATTATTTTCAAAAGCAGTATCTTTTTTGAAAGAAGAAATACCTTGAAATGACCAAGGTCCGGTCACCTGTAACCACAGCACCAAAATATCATACTTACTTCATAACCTCAGTATTTGCGCTTGCAGTAAAGACAAATGAATCGTGTTTTTAAATTATAGGGGAAGAAAGAAAAATAATTATCATTATTACTGCTGCCATATGCAACTGACTTTGCCTGTCATGATTGCCTATTAAAGTAATAGTTGCAGATTGCACTACATAAGAGACTATGTACTGAGCCCATTATTTTCTTACTGTGAAGATAAATGAATGAAGAAGAGCCCATCATTTAAAACTCTCCAAAACACCAGACTGTACAAGTAAGGATTTCTACAAAAGGTGACTTTGTCAAACCATTTGCAGCACTGACTGGTTCAGCAGAGTTCATGTTAGTTCCTCTAATTGCATTTTTGGTTGATCCACTATTTACACAAAAAGAAGGAGGGTTACTGTGAGCCTCTCACAAAGGAGAAGTATCCGGAAACCACAGCCTGCTAGGAAGAGATACTCTCACTTATGCAACCAGTTTGGTTTCAGTGTTTTACATTTTTTAATAGAATAGAACCTAGAAAACAGAGTATGTTTAAGCATTTTATGTTTACATATTTTAAAGGCAATTCTTTGCTTGGGATTTTTATGCACTTCAATATCTGCCTTGCAAGAAAAGAGGAAATACTAGGAGACAGCTGTTCTTTTCAGCATGCAAGGCAGAACGGTCTTTGATCTGTTTCATTACGTACACATTAAAGATAAGCAGGAAGGGATCTTTAAGATATCTGGTTTTTTTTTTTGCTATTTGATAATATTTAATCATTTATAGAACAGATATTTAGAGTCTGATTTCCTTAAAGCTCACTGAGCCCTCCCTTAAATAGGCTCTTCCTTTACATCTCAGAGTATTCACTTTCTTCTTGCCCTCATTCTCGGATTCTTGAAAGTAGGAAGGGAAATTTAGTGTAATTTCTGAGAAAAAGACTCATCTGCTTTGATGACAAAGAGGAAAGAAGGTTTCAGAAAACAATGAAGCTTTCTGACAGAGTTTTTGTACCCTGGATTTACTGGAGATAACTACTTTTTCTAGTCTGCAAGGACAAAATTTTAACAGTATATACTTCCCAATCTGCCTTAAATTATGTGTTCTAAATGCAAATTCTATGCTTTAATTTTTATTTTTTTTTATGAGCTCCCCAAACGTTTGTATGTATCTTCACAAGTTCCTGGCTGGCTGAACTGTACCTAAGATCTCTGAAATTAAAACAGTAATTTCCAAGAAATTAAAAGCCAACCAATCAAAAAACATTGTCCTAAGTATTTGAGCTCAGCTCAGATACCAGCAAAGGTAAAAAGCTTCATTTTCACGTAAACTTTAAGTTTGTTTATGGTTTGATGATCATGTGGTCCAACATAACCTTTGGAAAAGCAGAAGGTAGCATTATAAGAAGATCCAGTATATATGCTAAATATATCTCTTTAGAAAATGATAGATTTCTAGTTTTTGTGTTCAGACTGACTACCTCTTGGAAAGGGCTCAGAAGCATGACATGAAGGGTGAAATCCTTCAGATCAGACACCTAACTGCAGGTGTCTACAATGTAGATGCCAACATGTGAACAATGTACCCAAATGCCTTTTATATTTTGCAAGACTAAAAAACTGCTGTTCTTCTTATCCTGAAGCATATATTTACATATGGCCAATTGAACAGCTCTCTAAGGTCCATGACCAGATCTACATATAAGGGAAGCTTAAACATCTAAATGCAGACGTCTGATTAAAAAACTGAATTCCACCCCTGTTGCAGACAAATGCAACAGGTTACCACTGGTTAAATTACACTTAAGTGCATTTCACCATTTTCACTGTAAGAAGTACCAGCAACAAAGTTTCTGATTCTTTGCCGCATATTGTTTTTTACAAAGTGGTAGAGACTATTCAGTCCTGAAGGTCATGGTACTATGACAGGCTGTACAAGCAAAAAAAAAAACCAAGCTATACTTACCACTGATACACAGAACTCTGAATGAGGTTGAGAAGGAAAGACCATATCCTACCATGACATCATGAGACAGAAAGAAATTCTACTTCAATATCTTGCATCTTGAAATTTTTAAAAGCCGATGTGAAAAGTCGTGTAAACCTGAATTATGACTCATTTCCTTAGAAAGCAAATGGCTACATAGAAAACACAACTAAATAACAAAAATTTACTTGTTTAGCAAGCAAGGTTACAGCAACATGAAATTTATATAAAAACAATATATAGTTGCCTACACAAATAGTAAGTTATATATTGTCCTGATAATCTCTGTCATCTTAAAGCTAAATTAAAGTATATACATTTTTACAGATTTCAGGAATTATTAGTTCTGAAAAACAGGATGAGTACATGTTGGGTTTTTTTCCACTAAATTAGCTATTTAAACTTTTGCTGTGTATTAATACTGCTTGGATAGAGTGCTAGACTTAAGTATGACTCCATCTTTCTCTGAGGCAGCACCATAATCCATTAAGCTCCCCTTATTTAATCTGTCCATCATAAGCTTAATATGTGATTCATCCTTTTCATATCACAAAGGACAAAAAGGTGATCTTTTGTATTAGAATCTCTAATTTACGCTCCCCATCCCAAGCAGTAAATGGCAGAGAAGAAAGCTTTTCCTGAAGTTTGTTTAGCCCTTTTATCTGAGAAAAAGCAGTTATATGTCCTGTCTCTAAGGAATTTGATGCTCTCTTTATCCCCTGACCCTATTTCCATACTTAGAGCTGCAAGAAAGGAAACTATCCCATAGAAAGATAACATATTCAGAGGTCAGTAAGACTGCAGTATGTAAATTATATGTCCTTCTCCCCAAGACCCACTCTAGACTTGTGGTACAAGGGCAAATAAGCTCTCAAAATGAATACCTTATAATGGAATTCTTCTATTCCCTTCTTTTAAATCCTCACTCAAGGAGGAAACAACACAACTCCTAGTCTCTAGAGGAAAACAACACAATAAACTATACATTGCAGATTTAATATCAAGAAGGAGGGCACTACTGATAGATGAAAGACCCTGAGTCTTACTCAGTAAGATGTGCAATGCTTTTTCTTTGCACAGCAATTTGTAGTTCTTAATTAAGTTATACCATCTCTTTGGAGGGAAAATTGCATTTATTTTCTCACCATCGTAGTCACCATTTTTATAAAGAAAGAGAGACAAAAGCATGCTGAAGCTGGAGGGCTACAAAAGATATTTCTTTTAAGGAGGAAGGAATAATGATTGCCTTTGAGCTTCAATCTGGATGCCACTTCTCCCGGAAAACAACCCAACTGATGGAGAAGATTTTTTGTTTCTTCTTTCCTATTTCACCACTCTTTCCTTTGCTGTCAGAGCAGAGTTATTTTTCACAAATAGAAAAATAAGAATTGAGAGAATTTATCATGAAGCTATCAGTGACGTTAGAACAGCTTGCTTATTTTAACTACAGAAGCCTTTTGGGAAACTGTATTAAAGAGCTGCCAAGAATATGGAAAAACAAATTTAAAGCAAGTCCTTAGATGAAACTAAATGTGAAAGGCAAGGAAGAGCTGTCTAGTATCTCTAATCTCCTCATGTTTGGGGAATGAGGTAGAGAAGAGGAGTGGAGACCACAGAGGTGTTGAGCTTGCAAACCCTTCCTAACTTGCCTCTCCTTTTACCACTGCAGATGAGAGGATACTGTGTTAGATAAGGCACTGACAAGCAATGCCATTATAACATTTCTTATCACTGAGAATTCAGACCAGAGTGAAAACTTGTATTTTTAAACTGAAATAATGAGTTGTCAGCAAAATAACTGCTGGTTTCAATAGGCTATCTGTACACATAGATACAGTATGTAACAAAAAAAACCTGTAATCCTTTAAACATATTACAATACTATGATTGTGCAGAACCATATTGGAATTGACTGCCTTATAAGCCTTAAACTTAATAACTCACAGATATGTACATCACGTAACGAACACCAAGTCCTTTAGCAAGCATGCTATTCTTGCTCAAACTTCCTAGTTTTTCTATCTGGCATCTAAACAAAAAACCTCACAGCAAGACTAATTAAGAAAGAGCCTAGATTTAGGAATGAGGAAAGAGGAAAATTATGATTTATTGTTTTTTAAACATATGCATCCAGTTGATATCCCTAAATTATACTGTTTGTGCTTTTGTACACTTACTGCAATGCTGACCTGTGGTAGTCACAGGTACAAAGGGTCCAGCTGCCAGAGTCTTACTTCCTACATCCATCTACCATATGCAAACCTTTTAAGTAAAACTTTTCTAATAATTGAAGTGAGACAGAGAGCAAGTAGTGTTTTGGTGTTGACGTACACTGAGCAGTAACTTGAATTAACCTTTAATGCACAGTAAATTAATACTTTCACTGCTAAAGTTGTTTTTAGTACTATACTATATCTATAGGTAAAAGCAGCTTACCTGAATAACATGTTTCAGCTTGTCAATAATTTGACTTATCACAGGATCTGTTCCCTTCACTTTTACTTCTGGATTTGCAGACTGAGCTTTGATTCCACTGCCAACCACACGATGAGTATAGCTAGTTTAATACAGAAACACACACACAAAAATGGTTTAGTAAGTTATTCTACTCTCAGAGAGCCATCTTCTAGTTTGTATTGTCTCATGGCATTAACATTCCACTTTAATGAGACACATTAATTTTGTGCACATATTTTTCACAGAAAAGAAATACCGCATAGTATAATTACTACATTCCACAAAGTTGTATTATTTATTACAGCTTTAATTTTACTACAAACTTTAACAAGAAAAGAGTTATCTACATTTTGAAGCAAGAACATTCAGTCCTATGCATATTTTTTTGTGTGTGCAAAGACTGTCCTCCATTTTGGTTTTGCTAAATGCAAACTACATGGTGATTACCCAAATGCATGACACAAGAAATTCCAGATTCTACACACACTGTGTGTTCAGAACTACACCTGAAATTTCCTAGTATTTTTGTGAATGCACATACAGATAGAATATTTATTGCAGGACAACAGCCAAACTGTGCATAAATTATTTAGCTTTACATAACTGATGTATGTCCAGAGGAGGCCAGAATTTACTTAATATATAGATATGTAAGAAAGAAGCAACAGAAACCAGATGTATGCTCATTCAAGAAAGAACTGTTGTAGTAAGTAGAACATTTCTAATATACCAAAACTCAAAATACAGAGACTAAAATTAACCACCTCGCAGAATTCTGTGGCTTATTAAGATGCAATTCTTCATTCAGCTTCCCATGTTATATGTACTACTCAAGTTATGCAAAAAACCCATGAATATCTACCTTCTCATCACAGATACTGTACATTATGCAAATACCCTCCATATGTTAGATTTTGTCTGCATACTCTACAAGAGGATAGCTCTATATATCTCTGTCTCAAAAATATTTCGCCAGCTGTTACACTGTAAGAGAAAGAAAGGAAAGAGCCCTATCAGAAATGGAGTAAAGAAATGCCTAATTCCTGCCTATTAGAACTGCATATGAGCATAGAAACAGCATATTTGAATTTTGCAGAATGTGTTTTATGAAAAACATTGCAGGTCTTCTTAGCTTTGCAGAAAACCTTCCACATATGCTAAGCAACAAAGGTGATAATAACAATATTGTTGCCACATAACAACATTTTGTCTTTGGTATTTGCTTAAATATCACCTTAAGTGAGATTGAGAATATTCCTAACGAAGCATACATGGACGCAGATATCATTCCTAAATTGACATTGGTCATGCTCATAGATACAAATTAACCCTGTCATACAAAATGGCACTAAGTTTTCCATAGGTCCCAGAGAGCACAATTTGCCTTCTGTATGAGTTACAAAAATTAGTAGCTCCTTTAGGCATTATAAGAAGATACTTTTTGGACTACAAGTTCTGCAAAAAGCTTTAAAAGAGAATGAATTCTGAGGCTTAGGAAAATTTTCCATCACTTTTAAAGTATTAAGAGCCAGCATTCTTTCATCACTTAAGTCCCTTAAAGCATTTGATTTCACACAGTAAATATTAAAATTCTAGACCTTCTACATACAGCTCTGCATGTGCAATTTAGGGCAAGCGTCCTCTCTATTTCTTCTGCTTGCAATCAATTTCACTGGAAGCAGCTATAATATCAAATTTAAATTCAATTATGTATAAATATATCACAGCAATTATCACCTACAATTAGTCACCAGTTAAAGATTCCAGCTTTATTCATTCTTCATTTAAGAAAACAGTCAGCTGTATCCAATATTCGGGACACACTGTATCAGTTAAAGGTAAATACTAAAAAATAATAAGCTTATTACTAAAAGCCATTATGGAACCCTTTACTGATTCATTAGCCATACTATTACTTGGAATAGATGTTAATGATGCACAGTCAGGACATCAAGCCTTGATTTACTTAAATGTGGTTCACTGGAACATGGTAGTTAAATGAGTTTAAAAAAATGTACTGTTGAATGCATTGAATATATGAGTGGTTCATATTCCTGACAACATGGTATTTTAGTTTATAGTAGACAGCTTTTTGTGCTGCCTCGTAGTGATGGGGCAATTTGCCATCTTGTAGTGATACGGTAAAGCTCTTTGCAGATATGTGTACAAAGCCTGCAGCCTGCCTGCTAGACCTGGGGGAATGTTTAAAGCAGCAATTTAAGAAGGGTCAACAAATCTTCCGGTAGCTTCCAAGGATAAAAAAAACCAACCAAAAACCAAACCTAAAAATCTTCTCCAATGTTTTTCTCAAAAATTCTTCTTCAACAGTCTTTTTTCTAAATCAAAATAGATAATTCAATATGGAATTCCTTCCTTCCTTCCTTCCTTCCTCCCTCCCTCCCTCCCTCCCTCTTTCCAGCTGAATACCACACCACCACACTCACCAGATGGACAACTAGTTTAACTCAACACACTGGTTTAATGCAACACAGCGATTTCTCTTCATACTATAACAAAATAAAAAAAAAACCCTTAAAGGTTATGCCTCCCTTTATAAACAGTGCTCCCATTTTCTGTTTCACGGCTCACAAAACCTATGTTCTCACTTTCTGTCACACGGAATTCTTCAATTAACACATTTTTTCAAATGCTGCAAACCCAACTATTACACTTTTGCCTGTGAACTGCATAACTAGGGGAACAAGAACACCCTTTTTCTTATTTTAATTTAATTGACAGTACTCATTTCTCTAACCATGCAGGAAGAAATAAACCACACAGAAGTTGAGAATTGTCTAGGCTACAATTTTATTAATTCAGCTCATCTGGGACTTATCTGGCAATGACTCATTCAAGGCTGAACATCATTTCTTTTTCAGCTATTTCCACAACAAAATCCACACCGTTGCACAGCTGGTATTTACCATAGGACTAACTCCCTTTTTTCACGTGAGGGAAATTTGGTGGGAAAGTAATACTGTCCTGTGAGTGGACCAGATATTAAAAGTTTCAATTTGTTCCCCAACCTCACAAGAGCTGTCATCCTCTAAATTCCTCTTCAGCTGTGGTTCATAAGGAATAATTGGATTTACTTACCAGTAAAATATGTAAGCAATTAATTTGGTTCTCTCTCCCACTCCTAGTCATTCTGTTATAGTAATTCTTTTCATATTGTCTCAAAGGCAAAATACAGATCTGCTGCTCAGGTAGAGGATATCTATTACCTAATGTAAAAAATTTCTTTCTAGGGAATGACTGATTCTCCTTTCTCACATGAAAAATATACTCTTTTTCTTATTTACACATTTTGTCAAACTGTGTGGCCCAATGGCTCCTTGCCATTTGGGTTGGAAGCTTCAAGTTATCCTAGAAATATGTCCAAAATCCATTTGAATGTTCTCTCTGTTCTCATGAATAAGGCAATGCCTATAAAAAGTCCAGATATTCCTACCCAGTAACACTGCCTGTAGCAAATACCGCTTAACCTTCACTTCTTTTGCCCACTTTGGTGTGAAAAAGCATCTCTGCGCTTAAAGGAGTTATATAGCATAAGTGGGCTTAGTCTTCCTGTCCATTCTTCTGCCTGCCCCCTCAGCTATGACATAAAAAAGCTGAAAGTTTGGTAAGCATTTTCTTCTTTTACAATCACTGCCAAGCTACTTTTTCTTCCTTTCAGGAAGGAAATCCACTCACTCGCCTACCTACCAAACAAACTCACGTTAGTTACCTAAATTGTTTCCTTGCTGACTGCTTAGAGGTGGGGTTTGCTTTTTCTGGTTGAGAGTGGGGAAGGGTAAGGTGAAGCAGAGGTGACGTGCATCAAAGCAATGACAAGCAGCACACTAGTGCTTGATAATGCACAACTTTAAGTCAATTTGTATTGAACAACTATTACATCATTAGGTACTGGTAGTAACAAACTCTATTTGTGAAGGGGAAACCTTCACAACTGCTCTGGCTGCCCCCAAAACAATTCAAATCCGGTTCTGTGACAATTGACACATTTCAGCCTGTCCTCATGATATTTTTGTCTGTTATAGGCCCCAGCAGACCCCAAACAACACACAAGATGACATCCATAGAGAAAACTTTGGGTCCACGACTGGTATAATCACTGCTCATGTCAAAGGCCTCTGGTTTATCCTCAGTCTAATAGATCTTTACCACATTCCCCAGCTTGACTCTTGAAGGAGTTGCTACTTCTCTTTCTCTCTCTCATGAAATCCTTATGCTTTTCAAGTGTGTTTTTCAAGCCTTGTAAAGTTTTTCCTACTTCAAGAGTTTGTAATTTTATATTCAGGAAGAATCCAATCTTCAAATTAATTCTTCAGGTTCTGGATGCCAGTTTTCAGCCAGAATGCTGCCTTATAAAGCGTCACATATGGAAAATAAAGAGATAAATGACAAAAATTGAGATTTATTTGGATAGAACAAAAAGAATGCAATCCCATTTTGAGGAATGGTTTTCCCCAAATGTGTTGGGTTTGTGTGGCAAGGTTTTGGTAGTGGGGTGGCTGTAAGAGTGGCTTCTGTGAAAAGCTGCTAGAAGCTTCCCCTATGTCAGAGAGAGCCAATGCCAGCAGGGTCCAAGATTCATCCGCTGTTGGCCAAGGCTGAGCTCATCAGCAACGGTGGTAGTTCCTCTGGGATAACGTATTTAAGAAGGTGGGAAAAAAAACCCTGCACAACAGCAGCCGGAGGAGAGGAGTTGAGAATATGAGAGAAACAGCGCTGCAAACACCAAGGTGCATAAAGAAGGAGGGGGAGGAGGTGCTCCAGGTTCCAGAGCAGAGATTCTCCTGCAGCTTGTGCTGAAGACCACAGTGATGCAGGCTGTCCCCTTGCAGCTTATGGACATCCACCTTCAGCTCATGGAGGAGCCCACACCAGAGCAAGTGGGTGCCCAAACTAGACTGTGACCCCGTGGAAAGCCCACGCTGGAGCAGGCTCCTGGCAGGACCTGTGGACCTATGGAGAGAGGAGCCCACACCGGAGCAGGTTTGCTGGTAGGACCTGTGACCCCATGGCAACCCATGCTGGAGCAGCTTGTTCCTGAAGAAATGCACCCCATAGAAAAGACAAACACTGGAACAGTTCATGAAGAACTGCAGCCCGTGGGAAGGACCCCGCATTGGAGAAGTTTGTGGAGGACTGCCTCCCATGGGTGGGACCCCACACTGGAGCAGAGGAAGAGAATGAGGAGGGAGGGGCAGCAGAAACAACACGTAATGAACTGGCCACAAACTCCAATACCCGTTCCCCAGTGCCACTCACGGAGAGGAGGTAGGGAAACCAGGAATGAAGTATAGCAGTGAAGCCCGGGAATAAGGGAGGGGTGGGAAGAGAAGGGTTTTAAGATTTAGTTTTATTTCTCATTACCCTACTCTGATCTAAAATAATAATAAATTAATAAATTAAATGAATTCCCCAAGTCGACTCTGTTTTGACCATGATGGTAATTGCTAAGCATCCTTATCTTGACTCATGAGCCTTTTGTCTTATTTTTCTCCCTCTGTCCAGTTGAGGAGGTGAGTTATAGAATCACTTGGCTGGCACCTGGAGTCTAGCCAGGGTCAATCCACCACACAAATTAGAAAAAACTGTCTTTGTGTACCAGTTCACAGCATAAATGTTGAAAAACATTTTACATGTGATGTTGCATTGCTAAACGATAGGGGTCTCAGCGTAGAACCCCCAAGATCATAGAATCATAGAATGGTTACAGTTGGAAGGGACCTTAAAGATCACCAAGTTCCAACACCCTGCCATGGGCAGGGACACATCCCACTAGAGCACGTTGCTCAAAGCCCCATCCAGCCTGGCCTTGAACACTTCCAGGGATGGGGCATCTGCAATGTCTCTCAGCAATCTGTTCCAGTGCCTCACCACCCTCACTGTAAAGAATTTCTTCCTGATATCTAATCTAAATCCCCCCTCTTTCAATTTAAAACCATTATCCCTCGTCCTATCACTCCATTCCCTGATAAAGAGTCCCTCCCCAGCTCTCCTGTAGGCCCCCTTCAGGTGGAAGGCCATTATAAGGTCCCCCTGGAGCCTTCTCTTCTCCAGGCTGAACAATCCCAACTCTCTCAGACTGTCTTCATAGGTGCTCCAGCCCTCTGATAATTGTTGTGGCACTCTGCTAGATCCATTCCAGCAGGTCCACGTCCTTCCTGTGTTGAGGACTCCAAAGCTGAGCACAGTACTCCAGGTGGGGTCTCAGAGCAGAGTAGAGGGGTAGAATCACCTCCCTCGACCTGCTGGCCATGCTTCTTTTGATGCAGCCCAGGACACGGTTGGCTCTCTGGGCTGCCAGTGTGCACTGCCAGCTCATGTTGAGCTTCTCATCCACCAACACTCCCAAGTCCTTCTCCTCAGGCCTGCTCTCCAGCCATTCTTCACCCAACCTGTATTTGTGCCTGGGATTGCCATGTCCCAGGCGCAGGGAATACACTCAACATACTGAAGTAAATAAACACATATTTTTGCATTTTTTCCTGTTATTGGAAATTCTAACCCATATTAAATTTGTTTTCCCTGCAAGGTGATCTGGCATTGATCAATTGACGTTAAAAACTATTATTTAACTTTGACTCTTTTGTAATTACAAGCTTTGACAAGTCACAAGGCAGGTTGAAAACGCTTTTGCTTTCTTCAGGTGTATAATAAGGCATTGACAAATCCTTATGAAGTATTTCATTATTGATTCTTATCATAAAAGTAAGATTATGGAAGTCAATCTCTTTTTGTTTAATCTACTCTTGCTGCTTGAAATGATAACTTTTGCATATAAAAATTATAAACTTACTTATATGTTGTTGGTTTATTTTCCACATATCATTGTGTTTAATTAACAAATGTCTATAAATCTAACATCTTCAAACATTCTAATGTGAACTAAATGATCTGTCAGAACTAAATGGGCTATAGGGAATCAGCATGGTACACAAAGCTTCATCCCTGTAGACCTACATTTTCATGCAAAATATGTTTCCCCTTAGTTGGGGGAAAAATATAAAAATCTCATACTCTTGGTTTGAGAGACTTCATTCATTATAAAGTTTTAATACAGCATTAATCACTTTGTGTTTCTTTTACTCCTAATGTACAAGTAATGGAAAAAACATTTTAAGGATCCCCACAGAGGTAGCCTGACTTGAGCAAGTGTTGCTCAGATTTGAATCCTGAGGAAAAAAAAAAAAAGAAAAAAAAAAAGAAAAAGACAAATTTCTTGCTAGAGAAGTAATAGACCCGCCATCTGTGCTCATTTCTGTACAAGCATGGTAATGTATCACATCACTTTAATAGGCAGACTTGGTCCCTAAGTACTATTCATTTTCATCAACACTAGGGGAAAAAAAACAAGCACCAATATATTTGTATTCTATAAACATGTTTTAAAGTGATGAATAACAAGGTGCACATTTTCTGAGCTCAATATATGAATATTCATGTAAATTTCCTATTACTCTCTATTGTATCTAGGAATACAGTTGGTGTGATTTACATTTGATTGTATCAGTATCTCTGTTAAAAGAGCAGATCATGCTCTATTGGCTATCACTGATTTCCTGGTGCATGCAGTTGGAAAAGCTATTAGAAGTAATGAATATATTAACTCTCATATCAGCCATTTTGGACATGGTGTATAAGGCAGACCTACCTCTATGTCCCTCCAACACAAATAATCTATATTATATTGAGATCACAACAAATACTGATACATTACATTTATTGTCAACAACTGATTTTCCATTCCTTCACATTAGCTTTGTAAAGTAACATCAGTATAGATAAAATAGAGTAAGAAATCAATGCTAAAAATGGGTCTGAATGATAAAGTTTTGGTCTAAATCCAAAGTTCTCCAGAGTTCAACTCCCAGTGTTAGTAGTGTTTTCTTTCAGACCTGCTTATTCTTTAAAATTGCTGCTAATCTCTGCTATCACTTCAGTATGAAGAGAACACAAATTCTTTGTTAGTAATATATTTGCTTCAAGTAAAGCCAACCTTATTCAGCACAGCCTTTCATACAGCTAATGAAGAGGTTTTAAGAAACCAATTATCTAACTACAAAAAGAAGAAACACGTATTATGGAACTAAACAGCGGAAAAAATCAGTTGAAAAAAATCTGGTTTAGTGCTTTCAAATTGAAATTCCTGCAATTTGTGAAAGTGGGACTGTGGTACACGGATGTACATTAGAACCAGAACTCAAGCAGAAAAAGAAAGACATTAAAGTTCAGAACTTCACCCAGACTAATATTCATAAATAGAACAGGCCTACATGTTGCCTGGGGAACCATGTAGAGCTGGACATATGGGCTTATGAGGAACAGGCACTGGTGAACTCGCTAAGTGTTTCAAGCTTGAATAATTAATAGTTTCACTGATTCACGGATTTGACAGAGTTGGAAGGGACCTCTAGAGATCATCTAGTCCAACTCACCTGCCAAAGCAGGATTGCCTAGAGCACATTACTCAGGACTGCATCCAGGCGGGTCTTGAAAATCTCCAGAGAAGGGGACTCCACGACCTCCCTGGGCAGCCTGTTCCAGTGTTCTGTCACCTTCACTGTAAAGAAGTTCTTCCTCATATTTGAGTGAAACTTCCTATGTTCCAGCTTATGCCCGTTGCCCCTCGTCCTATTGCTGGAAACCACTGAAAAGAGTCTGGTTCCATCATCCTTCAACCCACCCCTTAGGAACTTGTAAACATAGGTGAGGTCTCCCCTCAGTCTTCTCTTCTTGAGGCTAAAGAGCCCCAGCTCTTTCAGCCTTTCCTCGTAAGGGAGGTGCTCTTAATCATCCCTTAATCCCTTAATCATCTTAATTGCCCTATGTTGGACTCTCTCCTGTCTCTCTTGAACTGGGGAGCCCAGAACTGGACGCAGTTTTGATAACTGTTAAAGATGACCATGATCCAAACCCACAGTTCATCCATTCCCAAATACTCATTCTGGAATTCTGGACTCTTTTTTCAAATCTGTGACTTTTCTTGATTGTTTTGATTGGTCTGTTTTGCCCAGTTTTGCCACATCCTGAAGTTAAACACTGAAGCAATGAGCAGGGCTTTCCAATACGGTCATAGAGGCACAACAGCTTGGCTTCTGGATCACAGCAGCACGGCATAGCCCTTCCACTTAAGAACACAAGTAAAATGAGGGCACACACCCTGTAGACTTACAGTAAGCCTGAGGAACATACAGACAGTGTGATAATTCACCAGAGATGGAAATCAGATCCACAATTAAGATAGACTTGCTTCTAATAATCTGACATAAAGTACTTCAGTGTCATTCTTTATGAAGAGTAGCATCTTAATAGATATTTAAAAAAAAAAAAAACAAAATCTAACCAATATTTAAACAGAAATCTTGCAGTTTTCCCTCTCCAACATAATAAGAACTTGTGAAATAGTGACATAAATATTTGTAGCCCCAAAAAAAGATGATATAGTCATGAAAAAGCCCAAATGATGTCTCAGGCATAGTCAGACACTTCCTAAAAATTGCGGCAGTAGGACACTCTCAACTGTGAAAAAGCTTTGTCTTTCAAGTACAGGAAAATTTTAAACTGCTATATACCTGTTGACAAAAAAATGCATATTGTTAGATCAGGATAACACGTATTACCTAGTCATGGCAATGATGGCCAAGATCCTTTAATAACCATGAACAATATAGAGAACAGTCAAACATTTAAAGAAACTGATTTTGACTTAGGATCAAAGACAAGGTGCAATTTTACCTGAAAAATAAAATATGTACAGATGTGTACACAGAAAAGTATATGTATATGTAAAATTTTTAAGCATAAAGGTTTTTTCTCCCCCCAGGACTGTCTCATTATGCTGATTGCCTGTAGGTTTGATAGGATTCAAATCCACAGGACAAACCTACATAATATTGCCCTCCCCCAAAAAGAGAAAGTCTTTGGGCAGTTCCAAAAAGCTGGGAACTGCTGTCTCAGAAAGATATGTCTCTTGCTATGATTTCACAGTTGTGTAGAGTCTGAACAGGGGTCTAGTATGATTGATCTTGTCTAATTGTCCTATTTCCATACATTTCATATTCCTGGTTACAGAGGAGGCCAGCTTCAATGGGAGAAAGAGAATGCCCTATGGTTTTTAGAAAAATTTCCACTAAGCAGTCATTATAGGCTGACATGCTGCCAATGACAGGTTTGCAGGGGAAGTGCACACCACCAAACACCATGATTTCTTATTGTGTTTTTAGTGAAAATGATCCCTTTAAATGAAAACAAGAGCTTCTACAGACATAAAGTTCCTTTTATCACAGATCAGACTGCCAGAGAACTCAGGAACTCTCTATATATGTTTCTAGAAAATGATGTTTCTCCATGTCCTCATAGTACTGGGGACTTCTGCAGACAAAAATGTAGCCATAGGTCAAGATAGTCGCCTCCTCCAGTTACTGGCAAAAATATTAAAATCAATAGCAGTTTGCAATAATAACATTCATTTGTACAGACAAGCAGGTTAGAACTGCTCTCTTATTGATGATGCTGAAGATAAGAAGCGAAAAACAGATGGACTAACTTTGCCTTTTATGTTTTCAGGTTTACTAGGACATGAAGCCAGCAAATCTAGAAAAAGATTTGAGGATACTGACTGGGATTCAAACTTGCTGCTTCTTCCACTGGTTGGAAGAAGTGATGTCCAACCTCTTTTAAGCACGCGGACTATGTTCCAAGTGGCAGACTGAAATAATGGAAGGTGTATTGCCACAGCAAATGCTATTCTCCAGAACAACTGTAAGCATCTTGGCAGCCAAGCCTCTCCCAAGAAACCTAGTGACGTCCTGCACTTTAGGACGTTAGCTGTTCACCCCATCCCAATGTCTCTCTGCCAGCTGCTACTATCACCTTCTACCACCACTTTCTTGGGCTTTTCACTGCTTGGCTCAATTGAATTTATCAAGAGCTACGGAGGAATCTCTACATTAAGTTGTCAAGTTACAGGATTGTGATATTGAGACAACTGCTCTGGTTATGAAGGGCTTAATCACTGGGGTGCATTGGCTTACCTCTGAAATACTGGTGTATAGAAGGGAGTCAAACTGATGAGGAGGTTCAGGTGGTTCTTAGTGCTGCAGCTGTGCAGAAACACTGCCTGACAAAGTTCATTCTTTTCATCATTTTGTGGCTATATTATTCTTACCCCCATTTGCCATATTTAATCTCAAATGAACTTTTAACTGATTGTATTACAGTAATCTCCATGAAAGCAAGAAGACAAAAATGACTAAGTCTCTCCATTGACTTAATTTTCTGCATTTGAAACTAATTTGGTGTAAATGAAGAAACGCTGATTTTCATCAGCTGACTATTTGAAGTAAGCGCTGAAATCCCAGGGAAATAGTTTGAAACTAGGTGTTTATTTCCTGTGGGTTCTCTGGGAAGCTGGAGACAGAGAGGATATAATATATGAGACCAAATGAATTAATTTTTAAAATTTTTAAAATATTTGCTCTCCTGTATTCATCTCTTTTAACTGGGATTGATACAGTAACAAAAATGCAACTTTTGCAATATGTTCCTCTTTCACAAACTGGATTTTCTTGTTTGTATGTTCTAGTTTGGAAAAGCAGGTATTAATGTACTGGCACTGCTAAAGGATTTATTTTGTTCTGATTCTCACAATCAAATTCCAAATTATTTCACAGTTTAGGCTACTGGCACTTAAAAGTTACAAACAAGCACATGTATTTATACAGTCTCACTGTGTTTAATAATGGTAAGATAGCCCAGAGTGCCTACTACATTTTGGTTTATTTCAAACTTGGGATATGATTTGTAATAACTCCTCAGCTTGCTTGTTTTATGATTGCTGATAATTGCTGTTTTACGCCTGCTATTGTTAGCATCTTCATCACTGCTGGACATTTCAAAATTCTGGGCAACTCTTAATTGAGAAATTAGCAATTACCTGAATACTAGTAAAAAGTAAGCATGTGCAGCAACAAATGAGTAAGAGTGATTAGTGGTGCAAATTTTAATTAACAAAGCTGAACAAATCAAAAAATCACTGCAATCATGAAAAAAAAAAGCTTGGAGCTTGGACAGGTATGTTGGCTGTTTTTGACTAGTCTTCCATAGTTTTTCAAGATTAGATATTGCAAAGTTAGCCTCAGAAAACTTGTCAAAAATATTTTACACCTACACATAGTTATCAGAGACAGTATTTGTAGTAATTCTAGGACAAATTCCATTTATCCTAGACATTTTTAATACTTTTTAATTGATCAACATTTATTTCAAAAGAAAATAAAGTGGCTTTGAAGTTCTCAATGAAAATTTATTTTTAGATCTGTAATTTGTAAATATTTGAAAAAAACCTGCATATGCACTTGTTAAATTTCAAAAAAAATATTGTGTGAAAAACAACTGAGTAAAAGTTGTGTTATTTTTCCATCAGACAAAAATATGTTCCTGTAATGATGTCCCCGTGTTGCCATCATCAGCAGGGACATGTCTGAGAGTAGCTTTCGCTGTGCTGACTGTAAGGGATGTGTTCAGTGGGGGAAAAGAAATGCAGGAAGCAAAACTTTTTTCCAAAATTATGCAGCAGCTTCTCTCCAGATGCTGTGTATGGAACATGTATTTTGAAAGATTGTTTTACTAAGCATCTGAAACTCGGTACAGGATGTGTGCCTGTTTCTGTTAAGACTATATCCTTCTTGCAAAGAATGCAAATTCTACTAAAGTGAAAACTACTAAAGCTAAATTTTCTTCTTCAGAACAAATGTTATATTCTACACACTGAAAATTCATGTTTTGGAGCTTTCTTCTAGCACAGCAAATAAATTCTGATCATATTTTAAAACTGATCAGTAACACAGTTGTGACAGTTTTGAAATACACCAAATTTGCCTGGATCTGCACTGACTCATTAAAGTAATCTATTTCAAGCTAAGGTTATATAAAATGTTTTTTCAGTACTGTCTTTTCTTGCTGATTTTCCATATTCCTTTTCTTGACATCATCTGAATGAAGTAGTCCACATTAACTCAAAGAATTCTAGAACAATTCTGCCCAAATATTATGAAAGCTTAAATACATTTCCTTGTAACTGCTGCTATTTCCTACTGTAAAGAAAACTTCTATATCACATTATCGATGTCAGATAATTTTGTTTTGTTTTGCTTCAAAATGTAATCTTTATACTCTTTCAAAAGTTCAAAACTTTGGAAGAGTTCTCATTGAAAGATACCATGGAAATTAGTCTTCTTCTCAATTAATGGTAACCACTGTAATAGTTATCTATGTGTACATATCTCAGCAGTACGTTGCTAAATTCCAGAGACACTATTCTTACATGTGATGCAAAATGAACATCACAAAAAGCAAGACAAAACACACAGACAACAGCTCTGTTCTATCAAACGGAGACTTAAACTCTACTGAGCATCACACCATAGCGGGGAGAATTCTTCACTCCAACAATGTCCAAATTCTCCACAGAGGCAAAAGAAAAAGCATCTGAGAGGGAATTAGTATCAATCTGCAATCCACCTTAACAAATAAATGTGTTCTAGTAATTGCAAGCTCCGTCGAAAAGAACTGAAGAGGAGCTTCGAGACAGATATTTCATTTAAACTAGGTGCCTTTGGTAAGTCACATGTTTAAAATTGAGAAAATAAATCCTTATTACATTAGAAAATAACTAAACAGCAGACATATGCAAGTGCACTAAATCTAGATAAATAAGTAAAACAGTATCTCCTTCTTCTTGTAGTATTCTTGAAATCTTCTTACAACCTTAATAATTCCACTGTAACTTCATTTAATGGAGCAAGGAAATAAGAGATATTTATTATCCTAAACAAGCCCAAAAGTGTTTATAGAAAATAGCTGGCAAAAAAAAAAAGGAGTTGTCTTGGAAAAACAATTCAAACAATTTGGAAACACAATGCTCTCAAGCCTAATTAGTCTGAAATTGAGAAACCTGCTTCCCCTACGGGACACTAAAATATCTCTGCTTGGAAATGGCACAAGGGTCATGTAACTATGGTATTATGTAGGACACCAAACCTTGGAGAGAGAAGTCTGACATTTCATATTTTGTCCAACCTAATACTTCAGTGCACAAATCAAAGTATCCTCTAATAAGTTGGAATGCTCCTGATAATTTTGGGACCGATACCTGACACAGCACTGGCACAGTCAATATTCATCACAGAGCTACATGGGGACTACACCACCACAAATCATGTCAAAGGTGCACTTTCACAATCCATTCTTTGTTATTGAGTAGTTTGGTTTTTTCTGAAGTAATTTATGGAAAATTAGTGCAAAATGACAGTGAAGTTATGGCGAAGGACTATCAAGCAGATAATAAACCTGAATATGATTATTGACAAAAGAAAAGAAGATCATTCAGCAAATAAAGGTCAAATGAAGGAATCAACCTAAGCCACTGTGCAATGCCAAGAGTGAAATGTTATTTCAGCAAATCCACTCCATGAGCCACTCAATAGATCTGTTCCTCTTTATTCTAAATTGTGAAATTCCCTGTGGCAGTGAAGCTGCTTTTTACTGGTGCTCTCTGTTGTAAGACTACACTCAGAGTTAGCGAAAGATTGGGAGATTAATAATAAATCAATGCAAGTGGCAAATCCATCTCTGTGGCTTTGAATTAACTATATCTTCCTAATTCATTGAAATGTACATGAATCATGATACTGCAAAGTAGGAATCGAAGACACGTATCTAACACATGATACATTTAGTCTTAAATGTTTTATGACACATATGTGCTTCATATTAATTGTGTGGGGTTGTGGGGTTTTGGATTGTTTGCTATTTTGGGGAGAGGGAGGTGTCTTTTGGTTTTTTTCCCACTTTCATCTAATCTGTTCCCATTTTCAATCCTGTTAAAACCTAGAGAATATAACAATATCTTGAAGATATAGGGTGTAATCCTCTCTTCATTCAAACCAGTTTTACACTTACACAAGCACGTTTAGTTCATGCACGTCTATGTGGGAGGAAAAGGAGTCCCCAGCTGTATTACTATAAAATTTGGATTCATTTCATTTTTACACAAAAGAAATGACATTTTACCAAAAAAATTTTCTCAGCAACTACAAGTTTGTTCAGCTACTAACCTTTGCTGCATGCATATGTATTACCTGATCTGCAAAATATCTGCATTGCCTCTTCTGAGAGTGCAGTGAATAGCTCATGTGAAGAACAAATACAGAGCTATGGATCAGAAGCTCTATAGCATGCTGTATTTTATTAAATAATAGCAACAAGCATTACAGTATAATGTCAGTTATGTGCTCGTGTTACTTAAGCTTTATGGGAAATTAAGCATTTTCTAGAATGCCATATTTTGTCAATTACTGTTGAGTAAAGGTTTCATTCTGTACTGGTCCTTAACTAGTCTTATGCCAAAGATAAATATGATTGCCTTAACCTTTGACGTTTTTCATCCTCCATGAGAGGCATGATGGGTAATTTTTAAACCTTTCTATGATTCTATGATTCTGTGATTCTATTTCAGTACAAGTCACAAAGAATATGGGCTTTATTTAAAGTCATATTCAAAGATAGGGGCATAAGCATGAAGAGCTCCGATTTCAGAAGCCACTCAGACTAATCAATTGAAGTGTCTGGAGACATTGAAGGGTTGTCTGTGAAGCCACTAGGAAGGTATTTGAACTGGCTTATTAAGACACATATCCTTCATTTCAAATTTTGTTAGACAAAATCACATCAGTACAACATATTTTAGATGCACATTCTTAATATCAGACAGAATAACAATAATGCAAACACTATATACAAAGCACATCACAGTAAAGGGGCATAAGAAGGGATAAAAACACAATTGAGAATGTATCAGTATTTTCCACAACATTTTGGCCCAATGGTTCTTGCATTCATATATGATGTAGCACCATTGTTCAATGTTTCTTTAAAAAGATGAACTCATTTTTTTACCCCTTGTGGGTACAACTGACAAATATATGAGCTAAGAAAGCCTTTGTAGCTAATGTTAAATTCTTCAAAGATAAGGATTATATTAGAGTCTTAAGACCTTTAATAAACATTTTGTTTTCCCTTTCTTCCCAACCACCCCTTTTCGTGTCTTCTTTTTACAAATCTCCCTTATCACATTGAATTATTTTTTTCCTTTAAGTATAAATGAGTGGATGTAAATGCATATATTTTCTCTTCACTGGGTAAAAGTTCACGGGACAACAGTAGTAAAAGTATTTTTTACAGAAGGATAGAGATGATCATATTTCAAAGTCTTAATAAAAATAATTGGTTCAGTGCTATTGTCATATGAATCTCTGTAATTGTTCTTTGTTTTGCTCCATTATGACAAAATTACAATGGAAATGTGGCAGTGACTCAGTTTCACCTTCTTCTTCCCATTCACCCAAATCTTAATAAAATAGAGATTTTTGACAAATATGACATAGTTTTTCCCTGAGAATGTCCCCATAAGAAGGAAGACGACAAATGGTTATCAGTTGTATTCCACTTACATATCTTTAGCTATTTAAAAATAAGAAATCTATTGCCTAAGCTTCCCCTACAAAGCAGGGGAATAGAAAGAAAAGAGAAAGGGCCTCTTGAGGGAAGTACAGCACCTACTGTAGGATGAAATGATGACTTGCCACCTCCATTGGACCCGCCTCCTAGAAAACGAATCTAGACAAAATACTGAAATATCAAATAACTTAACTGAAATGAGATTGCAATAGCCTTGGGGTATTCATTGCTGAAATCATAAGCTTCCTGCAGCAAACCTATTGTTCCCCCTGGTTTGCAGTTTTCCACTTGTAAAGTCATCGTAATTCTTACTTATCTGTATCATTGAAGATAGTATTAAAGGACAATTATTAGTAATAAATATTATGATTTTTCTAGCTATTGCAGTAATGGGAACCGTATACCTGAGCATCAGTAGTATGTCAAAGATCTTTGCATTTCTTTCTGGGACATGCAGTTCAGTGCATTCTAACAAACAGTGCAGCTAATGATAAGCTTCTTATCTTCCATTTTGTTCCTAAAGAAGCTCAAAGTATTTCATTTACTGTAATATTCAGTACAACCTGACAAATTGAAGGACAAAACTTACAATAAATTTGTACATATTGTAATGAACTGCTGGAAGCTAAAGCTCTTCCTAAGAAAAGAAGGGTTCCACTTTCTTCCTTTGGGATCAGAAGGAGAGGAATTCTTGTCTATTGTAAGTTTGGAAGCTCTGTGTGACTGCTTAGTATGCAGTCTGAAGGGACAATCAATCTAGGTAAGGCTATTCTCAGAGATTTGATTTTTAACTTCAGTTGTGATATTGCCTTGGTTACAGAAATTAAGTTCAAGTAAGTAGCAAGGGGTTCAAGGATAATGTAAGTCAAACAGGTTATCTTCCCTATGGGTAAAGCTGTCAAAAGACAACAACAAAACGGGGTCAAAGTGCTGCCAGAAACATTCTTCAGGGAAACAGCACCCTGCAGCAAGTATTACATGTCTGAAAATATTAAATGAATCTTACGTTGCAAAAATATATATAATTCCTGTGCACAGTTATAGATTTGTATGTGTATGTATATACATATAGATATAGATGTGTACATTTCTGTTAGGATCTACATACTGAGCCAAACTTAAGTATCCCTGTCCTGTATCATAGATCCCAATGAAATTATCAGAATGTTTACGAATAATGGCTGGATTTTAAAAACATTGTCACAATGAGGTCCTTCACTGAGAGAAAAAAAAAAGTACTTGCTTCAGTATCACGGGACTTGGGAAAGTAGGGTTTCACTTGTGTCTCTACACACTCCTGATTTAACCTTGAACAAGCAACTGGAAGCTAGGTCTTCAACACTACAAGAGTGTTACAGTGTCATTTTATTTATACATTTTAGGTCACTGGCTGATGTCAGGAAAACCACAGTCTAATTTCTTATGCAAAATCTCTGTAGAGAAAGTAGTTTAAGAAAGGGATTCACAATGGCCAGCACAGTCAGTTTTGGTAAATAGGAATTAATAAGTTTCTTATTCTAAATTTCATTTTGTTTTTATCAATACATACAAATACCAAATTGCCTAAAAATATTTCTCTCACAAGGCTATTTTATTTAACTTCTATGGATTCTGTGGAATTTACTTCATTGTCAACTGAGATGATTAAACATAATGATTCAGGTGACTGATGTGCCTCAGATTTATTCCACGCTGTAATCCAAGAAAGAGCTGGATGCAGGAAACTCTCCTCTCTGTTGACAGTGTTAGTCAGTCAGTCGCATCAGTAGATCATTCATTTATAGACTAAATTGGCCAGAGAGAAAAATAACTGTGGTTTGTTGTTGGAGAGGAAAGACAGAAAGACAAATGTTCCCATATCTTTATAAAAAGGCACATATTCTTTGTTTTACAGTTACTGGATCAAATGATGAAATATTCATGACAGCAAAAACTGTGACTCTGACATCTAGTTCCTAGCAAGCCATCCTATTCATTAGGCTAGAGGCCCATGGTCATTCCTGCGGTGTTTTTTCAACTCATGAATCTCAAATTACTGCATACAAACTGACAAAATATTAGTGGGACAGACTGAGTGCCTTTTCTGATGTCTGAAATGGCCTATATCCCTGTGGATTTTGAGACAAGCAGTGGCCCTGAATTTGCAGGCATTAGAAATGATTCAAACTCCATACCCTGTTGGCATGTTTCTAACTGCTGAATCAAAGGAATTGGGAAACTACCTTTTTAACAGTGCTAAATCCTCCTCAGTTTTTTAGTGTTTTTTTTTAAACATGCTTCTTAATCAGTTATATGAGCTCTGATAACACTTCACAGATTGCATATTGCATGTAAAACAGCCAAATCTTTTAAACTGTGAAGCCCAAAGAGATCAGCGTTTGAGCTGGAATTCAGCTGTTCCACACTCTTATCCCAGAAATAGGTGTTTAATAGCCAAGGATTAAACAGAACTTGGCAAATGGTTTAAAGAGGAAGTGCCATATAAAGGCAAGCAATAAATAGATGGAGCAGCATGAATAGCCATGCAAACTTCTGATATATGGAGGGTAGGAGTAGAAACTGAGGAAGAAAACAGAGTAGCTCTGAAAGAACGGGCTGCATCAAAGAAGCAAGACAAAGGTCTTGGAGATTTATGAAAACCACGATGGGCACATTTAATCATCATGGATTTGGATCTAAAGAGTAAAACTTAAAGGAAAATAAAAGTAGAATTTTGAGTCCTTAATATAATATATTCAGGTTATCAGAGCACAAATATAACCATATTTAGTTTGTGTTTCTGGCAAATATCCTTTCCACCCTTCCAAGTCTCTAGCATATACAATGAGATAAGTAGTTACATATATTTGTTGGTTCAGCGACCAGCATATGGGTCAGCAGTAATACATGGCTTGGAAGCAATTTTTTTGATTTAAAAAAACTGAAATTGCTAAAGGAGATGACCTTATTACTCTAGAATTTTGAAAAGTGCCACTTTAGACCCATTTCAAATAATACACATGAAGCTCCAGTTTAGAATGTAACTTCTTTATTATTTTAAGAATGCTTAAAATGAACATAATATCATTTGTCTACGAATCTAAGTGATAATAATCTCAAGGAGCACTCTTTTATTGCAAGTCTGATGTGACTAAAACAGCTGTCTATAGAATCCACTGAGAAGAACAATAAACTGGAAGGCAGATATTCAGTGTCTTGTAATAAACTGAACTGAGCATCAGTGTTTTCAGTAACACTTCAGAATCTGCCTAGAAAACACAGTTATTTAGGAATCATAGAATCATAGACTTGTAGAATCATATGGGGTTGGAAGGGACCTCTGGAGATAATCTAGTCCAACCCCCCCCTCTGGAGCAGGTCTACCTAGACCACGTTGCACAGGAACTTGTCCAGGC
>JAOXNO010000001.1:158080074-158098666 GCA_028565335.1 Limnodromus scolopaceus
TTGTAGAGTAGGGTAGATGGTTGGACTCGATGATCCCAAGGGTCTCTTCCAACCTAGATGATTCTATGATTCTATAATAAGGCTTCTAACTTTACAGAAATGCAAATAGGAAAAATTAAGTCCCAGACAGGTCTAGGCTTTTTTTTTAACTTAGAGAGTCTATGTTAACTGTGGATAAGGTACAAAGATAAAAATGCTTATTCATTAGAACGGGTGGGCCTGATATCCTGATTATTTCACAAGTGGGAATTTTAGAAGCCACTAAGTAAAAATAATAATATCCTTGGATTAGACAACAATTTTATAGATTTGACAAAAAGAATAATTGAATGACCTGTATAACTAAGGAGAATGTAATTCCATAATTTCATACTTACGTAGTTTACAAATGTCTGGAAAATGAAAAATTTGCAGGCGATAAAATACGACATAGGTGGTTATTAGAAATTATATTTATACCATCACAACAACCCATTTTGTCAAGCCACATTACAAGAGAAAACAAGATTTTGTATAGGAGCATAAATAACAGGATTTGAGAAGGTTTTGTCTGTTGCTGTGCATTGCTTTTTGATGGAAGGCAACAGCTTGACACTCAAAATAACGTTAACTCATGACTTTTGATTTCCGCAGTGAGAAACGTGACATTTTACAATAATTTTAGTGGCTGATAAAAGATGAATGCAGCAAAATTTTTTAGTTCTATCTAACCTAATCAGAATCAGTTAAGAAATTCATCAATATTAATTCTATTGATGCCACCACTTCTGTTATATACAAAGAGGCAGTTTTCCTATTATCTGTTGGTTTGCCACTATATATGTTTGGGTAGTGGGAATAAATGGCACAAGATATTCTTTTTCCTTATGTAAGTGTGCAGTCAAAAAGTCAAAATACAAAAGTTTTTCAAAATGTGGTGTGAAAGAACATAATAAACAATCAACTATGTTCTTTTTCCACTGATTAGAACACTTGCAGATTTTAAATTATCAACATCCAGTTGAATAGAGCTCCTTATGTTTAGAGCAAAATTACGTAAGTTTATGCCAATCAACTTCTTCATACTTAGTAGGCAAAAAAAAATGCCTGCAGATTTTGACTCCTATTTAACTGAATAATCCCAGGAAATATGCCAAATAAAATATGTGTTTATTTAAATGCAGAGAGAGATTAGAATTCATTTTGTTTCTCACAAACTTTTTACAGGGAAGCTTGTGATACCTTGTGATCTAATCCTATGATATTTTCACCGTCTATCATATATACAAATTTCCCAATACCCACACATACAGTGAACATGTACATACCCAGGGAATGGATATCTATATTGAAGAACAGACACATATGTCTAACACACTAAAAGTATGGTAACGGATCAAATCCTCAAAGTGGGATTTGACACACAATTGCTTGGATTAGTCTGCTATAATGAACTGTTAACAGAGCAAAGTGTAGAACAAAGCAGTCAAACAGTGATTGTAACAGAGAGCAAAAAAAGACTTTTGATCTGCTTAAAGAAATGGCTTTATCAGCTACTAGACGGCTCTCCAGTGGGAGGTCATTATCTGGAGGTACATAGGACTGGGTTAATTCTGCCTTACTAAGGAATTGGTTAAAGGTGCTAGTGCTATATGCCCAGTTGCTCGAGAGTCCCTCTGTAGTCAGTGAAGAGACAGAAGCAACTTTGAAGGGAAAATTATCCCTCGTACATCTGATTCAGCTTTTATAAGCGCCTCTGTCTCTCCGCTTGTGACAACCAACACACCCCTGCAATGGAAGAAGACTCTGAGGAGGTGGGCAAGAAAGATGAGCTCAGGGAAGAAGGTAAGGACTGATGATCAGTCACGACAGAGAAAGGTTAACTTATCTCAACACGCAGAGGAACAGAGGGTAACCTTTGTTGTAGGGTATATGGTTGTACCAATGTGTCTGCAGGTTGTATAAATAGCCTTCCCTGAGATAATTAGTGGAGAGTAATGTCTTCTTGAGCCAGCCAGACCAGGATGGGGCCAGGGGGAAATGTATGCACAGATCAACCCAACATAAAGTATAAAAACCTGGACAATTAATGAAAGGAACTTTGAAGAGAGAAACAGGCTTTAATTGGCTTTTACCCACATACTCCTTTCCGGTGACAAGGGACACCCAGTGTCATGATGGGAAGCATGTAGGGACCAGTAGTGGGAATCGCGTTTGTATTGTTATTCAACCGTATATTGCAATCACTATATTATGCTTGTATTATGATTTCAGTATATTGCTGTATCTCTTCATTAAACCAAAATCCCGTGTAATGCCAAATCATCTTCAAATAAGTACAGTTTACATTAAACATTAAACCCTCCTTATGTGGAATACCTAAAAGAACCTGATCAGACAACATTGGACTCTGACACCACTGAACATAGGAGGCAGGAGGACATATAGGCTCCTTGTTTAAGAGACAGACAAGCCTTTTAATCAACATTTGATGAACGAGGGCTAACTGATATGTTCAGGATTCATGTCACTGGATTTCAAGTAGCATGGTGCCTAATAGGATTTCAGGGACTACATGTAGCTGGGTTTGATCAATACAATACAGTCATTTAGGAAAGAATATGGCATAACCCCTTTTTGAGCAGCATTTTTCCAAATGTATGGGTACACTGGCATTTTTTGTGAGTTTGTGATGTTACGTGGGTGTTTTTCCTTTAGTAAACAGTGAAAAAAAAAAAAAAAGTGAGGAAAAAGGTCTATTTTTCCTCATCTGGGGATTACCTTTACCAAGTAATAGACATTTTCCTCATAGTTCTGTGAGCAAATGGTCAATATACACACTCTAGAATATTTAACTGTATTAATCACATTAAAAAAATGCAAGTGTTCCACGTTATGATAAAAAAGACAGACATCACTATCAGTACAGGAGTTGCACTTCAGCAATCACGTCTGGGTGTCAAAATAACTTATTCTAGTAGGAAGATTCAAGGGAGGAGAGAATGTGCAACCATATATTATGCAGGGAAAAAATACATCACAGTACCATGTAATTTACAGATGAATGAATTGACTGCCCCAGGTTCCTGGATTTTTAATGCTCTCTACTGTCATTACAACCACTGGAGTTCATGCCAACACCATCCGTTACTTCACATATATGCCACTCCACTTCTATACATTTTCATCTAACTTAGATCTAGCAGAAGTCTTTCCTCGCTTGGCTGAATCAGTTACAAGGTTTAAAGGAACTTGGCTCTGTGAGTTCACATGTTTCTGTCTTGGTTTTAGCTGGGATATAGTTAACTTTCTTACTAGCAGCTGGTATAATGATATGTCTTGGATGTAGGATGAGAATAATGTTGATAACACACTACTGTTTTCAGTTGTTGCTAAGCAGTCAAGGACTTCTTCAGCTTCCCATAGAAGCTGAAAGGGAGCATAGACAGGACAACTGACCCAAGCTGGCCAAAGAAATATTCCGTACCATAGATGCCACACTCAGCATACAAATGGGGGTTGTCTCGGGGGCAAGAATTGGTGATCACTGCTCAGAAACAGGCTGGGCATCAGTCAGCAGGTGGTGAGCAATTGCATTGTGCATCATTTGTTCTGTATATTCTTTTATCATTATTATTGTTATTATTTTATCTTCCTTCACTGTCCTATTAAAGAATTTTCATCTCAACCCATGAATTTTACTTTTTCTCCTGATTCTCTCTCCCATCCCACTGTGAGGGTAAGCATGCGAGCAGCTGTGTGGTGTTTGGTTGCCTGCTGGGTTAAACCACAACAGTTTCTAAAGAGTGCACTAGGTCTATGGGCAGGTTGTGCCTATTAGGTAGGAAAACAGATATATAACTGAAACATACTTGTTTAAATAAACCCTTGAAAAAAGGTTGAAAGAAGAAGAAATATATGTAAAACCTTTTATTGGTAGATTTGTGTTTCAATTAAAAATATTCTTAAAAGACTTTTGAAATGAGAAGCAAATAATTTAGCTAAAATACTGAGAATAGAGAGGCAATAATACATTTTTCTTCTACAGTGTGATGAACTCATAAATTTATATAGCATTTATCAATGTGGTTACCAAACAAGTACAAATAAAAGACAACTTTATTTTTTAAATTTTTATTTAAAAATAAAATCTAAAATATAAACTTTAATAGTAATGGCAGCAAAGCCGGTCTATATAAGAACTCAAAAGCCAGAAACTGATCAGACACAAAAACAAGAACAGCTGTAATTTGTACTGGAAAATGTTACTAAAAGACTTGAAAAAACATGGCATCAATGAAGAAAATTTTAAATTTCTCTTCTCCAAAGGCTACAGAAAGATATATTTATCTGTGGAATTATTTCAAGTCTACAGTTATAGAAAATTAAAAATTTGTTCTATTTTTATTACCTTCCTTTCAGGCTTGTTAATGTTCAGCCACACCAGCTATCTGTCTATTTGTTGATAGGTATATCTATATAAGTTTATGTATATATGCTGCCTTATACATCTTATAACATGTAATTTTCAGACTGAGTATTGCTGTCATAATGTGTTTCAGAAAACCATTTAGAGCACCTTAAATAATTCAGTGCAAAGTGGGTCTTTGGTCTCTTATATACAGCATAAGGCAAAAATAACGCAAGACTGAACTTTGCTTAAAGAAATTATAAGATATAATGAGTAAATGAGTTTTATTCCCAAACTTATTCCCATAAGTTTTATTCCCAAACTGGAAATGGGATTTCATTATAGTGCTGAGCTATGAAACAATTACTTACAAGAATTAACCGAGCAAGTGGAAGCTACCACCTTTTTTAAAAATAAAACTGGCTATCACTATTATGTTAGGTGTGGGTCTCATCCAGAAAGTGTTTGATAGGTGTGATGAGAACATGCCTTCAGATAGGGTCTGTAGGGGGTTTAGTGAGAAGAAAACCTAATTTAATGATCATTGTTCAGATTTGACATGAAAGAATCATGTAGCTGCTCAGCTTGAAATTGCCTAAGATAATTTTGGCTACGCACAAAAGCAGAACTTCTGGTTCATAGTTAAATTTTCTGATGATTGCTGGTGTCAAGGTAGGTATTTTGATGACCACAGTTTCTTACATATGCACGTAAATCCTTCTGTGGCTCAGAGCCAAATTTATTAACTGACTTGTGATGCAGAAAATCTCTGGCGAAGACAGGGACTGCCTAGATACCTGGAAGCAAAGGCAGTTCATGATTCTAGACCTGATCTGGAATTAGGGGAATATGTAGTTTAATTCCCTGCTCTGTCACGAGTTTCTGTGACCTTCACCAAGTCCTGCTAGATACATCTATTTATATGTGCAGCTATCTCCAGCTTTCGTTTAAATGAATTGGCGTGAATCGCTGAAGCAGCACAGCTGCACACACACAGACAGACCTGTGAAGCACAGAGCCTTCTGGAAGCTAATTCACTCCATTGTTCTTCCAGTATTTCCTTATTCCAGGATAGAATTTCCTTATTCCAGGATTTCCTGATTCCAGGACTGAAAAATACCTAAAATAATTAAGTTTTAGTAGCTATGAGATCTTTCCTCAATGAAAAAATAAGCCTTTTAATTAGGCACAATCCAGATGGCATTCCTGACTAAATCTTACTCCTTACAGAGCTGCTACTTCTGTATTGTAAGTATGTCTGGCAAATGGGATCTTGGAAGATAGCTTCACTGAGTCCTGTGCATCAGAACAGTAAGTTGTTCATTCCCACAGCCGTGGCTCCCATGGACTTGGGCATTATTGACCTAGGATTGAGCTGCGAAGCTGAAATTTGCTATTCAAATATCTTTAATAAAGCAATGTAGTAAGATGACTTGAATTTTGTTTTGTCACTTCTTCAGTTTGAAGTAATAAAAACAGTATATTGAAATTCAAAGAATGAAAAATTAAATGTTTCAAAAAAGATTGAACAGGTTTAATGTGATATTGCATATTTCCAGAAGTCAGACACTACTGCATAGGTGCCCTAATCAATGGTCTAGAAATCAAAAATATGGTTACCATTCCATTTCTATTCCTACTGTAGCACTTATTTTTGTTTCAGGCTCTGAAAGAGTTTGACAACAAAGCAACTGCATAAATAAACCTGTCATTCTTTTCAGCTCTGTTTTCAGAAAAAAAAAAATTATGATAGTGGAATTGGAAGACTTAAGGAAGGCCATTCATGTTACCCAGGAGAATACAAATCAATAAAAGTTCATGCCTCAGAGGTTCTCATTGATTGGAACATACTGGTAGCATGGTAATTTCAAAAACCAATGTGAGGTTTGCCAACCACACCACATTTTGTGATTGTACACAATAAAACATTATGACCTAGAAACAGCTCTCTATAATACAGGCTTTTGAATGTCTTAATGTGTTTGACTCTAACATGGATCAGCTGCTGACCACTTGAAATGTATTTCAGAAAATTATAAAGCTCATATAACATAAAAGTTTTAATGTAAAAAATCCATAAAATATTGTAGGCTGATGGGTGCAGACATTATGAAGAAAAAAGAGAAAATTGGTATTTCAAGGAAAATTGTATTTTGTAAAAAGGTACTTAAAGGGCATATGAGACCCTTTAAAAACACACCCAACTGAACTCTTCTGTTTATTCATTAAGTGTTGAAGACATTATTGGCTGTCACAGTCAATTCATGCATGTTGTTATGCCAGTAATTAACTTCAAGTCAGCAAGGGAGAACAAAAGATCCACTCTTATTGCTCAGAGACATATGTCACAAATTCTCAAGCAAAAATAGCCTTCTCTATCCGTTGTTGCGGTGAAAAAAGCAGATTATGTCTGAGTTGTATTGCGACTTATAATGACTCATGGGACACAGTGAATGCAACGTCCACAGTCCCAAACTGTGGAACAAAGTTCTGCATGGTACATTCATTCCTGCTGAGCCAAAACACCATTTAATTTAAGTATAAACAAATAATAGCTATCTTTTTTCATTTAAATTTACTACAAGTTTAATTTTTTTTTTCAGTCATGATAAAATGTACTGCTTGGTAAAGAAAAAAGTTGAGAAAGGTAGAAACATTAAAGTGATTGTGAAAAAAAAAAAAAAGGATACAGTATCTTAAGTATCATCCAACCTTTTTTCAAATTAAGACTAAATGAGAATATCATTAGTTTTCAAGCACACGCTTGGTCTTGGATCTTAGCTATAACTAACGGGTTCAATGCAAGTCCCCAGCACTACAGCAAGGTGAAACACCAAGACTGGGCTGGTAAGTCCAAGAATGTGATTTATCTCATCTTCTGTTTCATGTACTCTTTCACCACTGAAGATAAAATAAAACCTATTGAAGCAAAGAGTCTCTTTTCTAATAATGTTCTAACTTGTTCTAATAATGTTACATTCAAAGTAGCATATATAATAAAGAATGTAATAAAACTGATTATAAGGTACAAACATCATAAGAAAGGATAAGATGAAATCGAATGTTTCACTTGTGCATAGAAAAGTCACCCCTAAGTTAGCCAGTCAGATTTTGCAAATTACTCATCTGCACTTTTCTGTTCAAGTTTATGCCAGACAGTCCCTTTATACCCATGGAGGTTGCACATGACACTCAGGACAAGGAAGACATGCACAGGATATATGTACAGAGCAGTTAAACAGGCAAAGAAGCTACCCTAGATCTGAGATGGTTTATCTGTCTGATAAAGTGCTGTATGGTGGTCAGGCATTCAGGACTCCTCATTTCTTGAGTCGAAAAAGCTGAACAACTGAAAAGCACCAACCCCACAATTGTTATTTTTTTTCTTTTATATGTGTTTTCTTCTTTTATATGTGTTTCAAAAACAAAAGGAGGTTTTGCAGGGATGGAATACATCCGTGATCCATCAGAAGCTGTTACTCAGTTTGACCTTAATCCTATCTGATTTTCACAATCAAAAAACCTGCAGATTCCCTCACCTTTATCCACCACATGTGCTATGCCCACAATCTATATCCAGAGGAAATATTTTGTTCTGCAGCTTGTGAAGAATGTTTCTATAAATACATTAGCAACAAAAGGAGGTCTAAGGAGAATCCCCATCTTTTGTTGGATGCAGGGGGAAACATGGTGACAAAGAATGTGGCATGGTGACAAGGAAAATGCTGAGGTACTTAATGCCTTCTTTGCCTCAGTCTTTAATATTAAAACCATTTGTTCTCGGGGTACCCAGACCTCTAAGATGGATGACAGGAATGGGGAGCAGAATGAACCCCCCATAATCCAAGGGAAATGGTTAGTGACCTGCTACACCACTTAGACACACACAAGTCTATGGGGCAGGATGGGATCCAGCCACAGGTACTAAGAGTGCTGGCAGAAGAGCTCACCAAGCTACTTTCCATCATTTATCAGCAGTCCTGGATAACTGGGGAGGTCCCATTTGACTGGAGGTTAGCAAATATAATCCCTAGCTACAAGAATAGCTCAAAGGAGGAGGACCTGGGGAACTCCTGGCCTGTCAGTCTGACCTCAGTGCCTGGGAAGGTTATGGAACAGATCATCTTGAGTGCCATCACATGGCATGTACAGGACACCCAGGTGTCAGGTCCAGACAGCATGGGTTTATTAAAGGCAGGTCCTGCTTGACTAACCTCATCTCCTTCTATGAGAAGGTGACCCGCATAGTAGACGAGGGAAAGGCTGTGGATGTTGTCTACCTAGACTTCAGTAAAGCTTTTGACACCATTTCTCACAGCATTCTCCTTGAGAAACTGGCTGCTCATGGCTTGGATGGGTGTACACTTTACTGGGTAAAAAGCTGAGCACTCAAGGACCAGCAGAGTCTGAGAACCCCAAACATCTGAATTATTAGGCAGTGCCCCTGTGGCTGCTCTGAGAGCCGTGGTTTTGGGCAGACATGGGGGTGAATTTTAAACAGCATAGAAAGTAGTGTAGATGGGACAGACAGTGTTGTTCATAAAGAAATAAAAGCAAAATCAACAGGAAATTCTGTTAGAGTCTAGAAGCTAGCATATACAATAATACACCAGATTTCTTTAAGACAAAAAATGAGGATTAAAAAAAAGAAAAGGGTAGTCATAAGGTGCTTGCTTACTTCAGATCCAGACACTGGAGATATTTTAGGCTGAAATACAGCACAATTGGTTATCTACAATATAGGTCTCCTACAGGCTGATGAGGTGGCAGCATTACGGGGAATTTTTTTAGCATTTCTGTATGCCTCGTCGGCGCTTCCTGGTAGCCTGTGAATTTTACCTCTTAAAAAAATGGTCTCATTATCTAGTATTAATTATCGATTACCATATCTACTATAAATTACCTATTCTCTATTATTATCTGTTATTTGTTATCAATTAGCTGTTATCTATTATCTATTATTATTGTCATAATTATTGTTAAAATCCCCAAGTAGGTACAGACTGGCACTACAGATCTTTGCAGGATCCTGGACATTGCGGTTAGGCTGACTCTATGGTCTGAGCAGTAAAATTTTGCCATAAACTTCAGAGACAAGGTCCATAGAAGTGTTACAGACGCTTGAGACCAAGCTCATATAAAGCCTGTATATGCTGGATGACCTTGACACTAAGCCAATACTTTTTAATGCTGATTCTTCTTTGAGGATGACAAACCCAAGCAGAAGTGAACATCACTAGAGCCACTTAGACATATTCTGAAAGCTTTCCGAGGTGGCAATATACCTAAAAGCAAATACTGTCTGAGAAATTTTGTCGTCATTATATTTCAGTATCCTCAATCAAAATAGAAAGGTCTTACTACAACCTCCATCTTTTAATGCATTATATGTTTAAATACAACTAAAGTACAGCAGAGGCTAGGTTAGAAGAAGTATCCTCACATGCAAAAGCAATCCCACCACCCTGCAAATGACTTATTTTTGGTTTTAAGCCAAAACAACAGCACATCCTACTGCAAGGAAAACTCGATTTCCAGACTTAATAGGTTACAAGGTAAATACAGATTTCCTGCTTTCCAATATTAATCATGAATTGTTGAGATTTACTTGCCTCAAATCATTATGACTTCTAAATACAAGAAGGTTTTCTTTGCATATATACCAACCTTATCATTCAAGCTAAGAACAGTTAAGGTATGTTGCAAAAAGATACGTCTAAGAATAGGCCCCCAAGAGGATAATTATAAAATATGTTTCTGTGTCACCTGTCAGTTCAAAACAGTCTGCTACATATGGACGTGGCTTAATGGTTTCTGTTGCTTTTCTCATGCTCATGTTCTCCTTTCAAGTCCTCTCCGCAATTACTAGTATGTTGGAGACAGTGAGCAGGGTGTAAATCACCCCTAAACTGGTGCTTTTATGATCCCTCCTGCTGTTGTTCCTCCTCTTCCAGCTGCTTCTCCTTCTGTTATTTTGCCATTTTACAGAATAAGGGTGATAATCTGAATTTTGCAAGCTCATCTGTTGACAAAATATTTTTGAAAAAGAGTGCCAGCCTTTAAGAATTCCAGTTTCTATAATGCTTGATTGGTAATTTCCATACTAATTTCCAATCTGGTAGCCCGTTTAGTACTGAACACTATATGGGGGCTAATTTGGCATTGGTTTTGCCACTGTAAAGTCATACAAGTTGCCAACAAGAGAGTGGCAACATTATCCATAGTTGAATTTCATACACGAAACATGGCAGAATAGATTTTTATGAATGGTACAGAAGTTTAAAGATTTTATCTAAAAATCTTGACTTTTTTTTTGTCCAATTACCACAGTGTCATCCAGTGTAATTCAAAAAGTCCATCTTATCCTCTGTAAAGGAGGATATGCTATGCAAAAGCCATAGCAACTGAATACTCCTCTACCCCCACATTAAAGTTTCGGAGACTCATTTGGGAAAGACAAGTTGTCCCAGTGTGCCATCTTTTCCTCATAAAGCAACAGCTTCAAGAGAACAGCCATCAAATATTCTTGCTATTATTTCATCTAATAGAGCTATTTAAGGCAGAAGATAATTGGGTACATCATGGATTCATCTGCTTTTCATCTCCAGTACTTGAAAGATTAACAAAATGAATCCAACTGGCAATAAAATCTTTAAGAGCTGAAACAACTACTTGGAATATTGCCAAAACTAAAGGTGGTTTCTATATCTTAAAATACCTTATTTGCAAAGCAGCTCTTCTTCTATCTTCTCTATCTTTAACTTCTTGGCATTTATCACATGCTTTCCCTTTAGATACTCAGAAGAAATTTTGTGTGCTTAAAAGAGACCATGCTCTATTGGTTCTGCAGGTACTTGGTTTTCCTCTCATCTTTTATTCTGTATTCAGTGCTCCAGCAGAAATCTGAATGGCCACCTGTTTTACAGCCACGATCATAATGCATTATACCAGGTCTGTCTTGATAAACTTAATTTGAAAGATATTATATGGATTTATCTAAATCAAAATAAATTATCTTATAATGACAAAACACAAAATTATGTTTAAAAACAGAAAGAAAGAAAAAGTAACAGGATAGACCTAGCATAACACTTAGCATATTTCACACTTTGTGCAAGAATTCTTTTTTCGTATGGTTTCTTCCACCACTTTAACCCTAGTTAACAGTATTTTACTTGATGAAATTTATTCATTTTGTTATAAATTATAACATGATATCTCTCTCAATAGAAATAGATTTCGTCTCTTGCTTTCATCGCCTCTATATTCCTTGCAATACATTGAAAAAAATCTTTTATCTTTCAATACAAAAGTTTCTTATCACATCCAGTTAGTCAAAACTAAATTGAATTTTCTGTACACTGGTCATATCTTTTTGATGTCTGGGTATTGAAAAATGAACACAATATCACTAGATTATATAAAGAAGGATACAGCCTCCCTGCTTCATGTTCATATTCTCTTCATATGCATTTTAGAAAATGACAATAGATCTTTCCTTCTGCCATGTCAAACTGCAAGGCAATACATAATTAGCCAGGTAGGAAACGTAACAGAAAAGAGAGTATTTATATCCCACAGGGTCAAATCATATTTTGAACTGTTCCTTAGCAAGGACTTTGAGTTTGCAATCTGCTCTTTAGCAGACTTATAATTTTCCCCAGTTCTATTCATTTCAAATGCCTGCAGAGACCTTTTTCAGTTTTCAGAGAACAATTGAAACTTTCCACCATTCATCAGGAGTCTTTGATGATGCATTGACTACAATGAGGTGGAGAATTGTAGAGGCTTCTTCTGTTCTTCACTGACCTATTCATTACATGAGATATCACATGAGCAGCCTTTGGAACTCCTTCGGAATATCTGACCACATGGGAAAGAAATATGGTTGTAGAGAACAACAGTCGGTTCCTGCCTAGATGATCTATATTCAACCCACTCCCCTCAGGTTTTCTTTACATTCCTATTGTAGTTGAATGATCTCCCTGAACTTGGTTATTCTCCATTATATTCCTAAACCTTAGGGCCTCAGATTCTGCTACAGACCTTTGCTTTGCAAATCTTTTTTATTATTCTGCTTATTAAAAAAATATATATTTTTTCAAGAATATTCAGTAATAGTTCTATCATCACAATTTTTATATGCATAAAAATACCTTTTGCCTAAAATATCATCTTTATCAGCCTTGCAAAGTCAAAGTAGCCAACTGAAAATCAGGATGCTATAGATAATGAAAGGAAAGCAGGGCCATTATATGGTTTGTTCCATTTTCTCCATTTAATTTGTAAGAATTAACGTGAAATTCAACTTTCCAATTCTAAATAAAAGTGAAATAAATTTAAAGCTATTTATTTTCACAAATAGTAATACATCTTTTTTTACTATTAATAAAAACACTTCTAATTGAATTTTTCGAAAAATTGGTGATTTGCTCAACAAGGTTGTAATTTTCAGTAAAAGGCTGGCACTTTGAAATGAAAAAATCTTGTAAAGAATATTTGATTTAGCAACCATTTATTGCATAGTACTTTCCATAAGTCATGATATGCATATTCATAAAGATAAAATATACACGAACTAATTATAACTCCTTACAATGCAAGCTCATTATAAATGAGTTCAACATTTTATATTTAGAAATGGAAGCGCTTCATAGAATCATAGAATGGTTTGGGTTGGAATGAATATTAATGATCATTGAGTTCCAACCGCCCTGCCATGGGCAGGGACACCTTCCACTGGACCAGGTTGCTCAAAGCCCCATCCAACCTGGCCTTAAACACTTCCAGGGATGGAGCATCACCAACTTTTCTGTTAATACGTACAGTGATATACTAAATTGTTCTGTTTATACAGGATACATACTGGTCTTGCCATGTTTATCCACATCCAAACACAATTTTTTCTCCACTGCAAATATAATTTATGCAATCAATTGTAATATGGTGTTTAACTCTCCACTTTCATGTGGTCATCAAAACCCAACATTGTTGTTCTGCATTATGGAAAAAAACACCCATGAATTTAAATTCCAGCTGTATGTTTACTACATGGATAAAAATGAATTTGTTAAAATAAATAAACACCTTTTAAATATAGATATAGCTCTTATCCTTAAATTTATATTACATTCAGTTCATAGTAAAGGCAAGACAGTCTTACTCAAAAGGAACACAACCCCTTAAAGAAAGCAGGATCACACCCTCAGTAGACAGAGAAATGAAGCATTAAACAGCCTTGTTTGGAATCAATATAAATAAATTATTTTTACTCTTTAGGAAAATGAGGCTTTTCTGAGACAATTCTATTCTCACTAGATTCTCACAAAATTCCTCATAGTTAGAACCTGAAGTCTTACTTGACCATCAATGTTTCATTTTTCTTTTTTTTTCAATTAAAAACTTCCAAAGGGTATTTTTATAGCTTGTTTCTGCTTAATAAAAGAACGTGAATTACTGTATGATAAGTATTTTTCTGAGTGATTTTTTTCACATAGAATTTTTACACCAGAAGGGTTATTAAGCATTGGAACAAGCTGCCCAGGGAAGCGATTGACTCACCATCCCTGGTCGTATTTAAAAGATGGGTAGACATAATGCTTAGAGATATGATTTAGTGATGTTTTTTGTCAGTGTTAGGTTGATGGTTGTACTAGATGATCTGAAAGGTCCCTTACAACCTAGGCAATTCTGTGATTCTATGTTATAGACAATGGGTAGTTTATTCACTTGTGTAAATACAAGCCCTGAGCATTACCTGAGACCTAGTGTATGCAATACATCTACATGGGGGTGGCAAATGTGACCGAAACCGAACCTGTACCCAAAGGGGACACTCTTATGAACTGCAGCTAGAGGCTTGGCAGGTAACACTACAGTAACTCTAATGGTGTTAAACACCCCTTGTTGGACAACTCAAGAGAGCCTCTGGTGTCTGACCAGCTGGATCATTCTCCAGGTACCACTGACCAGGCTGATGATCCATCGGCAAAAACAGAAGTTCAGGTACTGAACTTACCTGTAGACATGTATATAGATACCTAAATCAAAAGTCATATCAAATAGCATCCCATTCACAAGTTTTCTTATTTAGGACTACAAGATAGCAAGCATACCACCATGTGTTGAAAAATGAAGAGCAGGAAACCTCAAGCCAAATAATTTAATATAGAGTTCTTCTTTTATACATATATATCTGCGTATATATGTGTGCGTGTGTGTGTGTGTGTATTTTAATCAGTTCAACAAAGGATTTAATCAGATTCAACAAAGGGACTATTATGCCCATGTGAAAAATCTCTAATTTTCCAATTGATTAATTAAATTGTCTACAAGGATAAGCATTCCACAGCCTTGAGTAGTAACATCATATGTGCAGTTCATGCTGTTTATCTTGATGGGCCATATTTAAACATCTCCCATTTCATCTGCCATTTGTATATCCTTCTCCAAAAAGTATCATAGTTACCCAGTGGCCACCTCTATTAAGTTTTTGATTAAATATACACATCCTGTTCATTAGCTCAGGATTAAATGCTTAGCTGTCTTAAACTCATCAATACTGCAGTTCTCCAGGTCTAGTGCCACCTGGCTGCCCACTGAGAGAAAAGAAGCCTTGAATTGTCCTACAGACCCCAGGCTCCCTTACACACAATCAGGAGAAGAAAGCTCCCACCTCAGGTTCTCTGAATTACTTTTTAAATGCTCTCAGAGGCACTTTACTTTCTGGCAAGAACCAAAAAAAAGGGTGAGCAAAGGCTTCTAACTTAGGCAGCGTTAACCACATTGCTTAAGCATCTAAACCTGCTTTTTAGATGCAGGATCCAAAAGCATTTGGGCAGTGTTAATGAATTAAATTCCATGACACATAAAGCAGAGTATAACCTATATGCTGAATTTTCCACGTTAATTCCAAAGTTCTCTCTGCTAAATATAACACATTTTTCTTTACTTTTTTGCTTACTGTTGCAGAACCCTACCTTCACCTATTACATGGCATAGTTCGATGTGGTTTGCATTCAATTTATGACAAGATTCATTGAATTCTACACCCTAATCTGTGTTTTCAAAAAACATGTATTTTCAAACCCTGCACTAAACATCCATTTTTATTATCAGAAGTAGTGTAACTATCCTGTCAGAGAGTATCTTAATTCATCTGTTTCTTTGAGAAGCCCCATCCATATGTTGTTCCAGACTATCTTAATGGACAATTCTGTATGCATAACCACATTCCACAGATCTACTGTTCATCACACACTGAAAAATTGAAATATTTTGCAGTTCTTTTGCTGGCAGATGATGAATTTCTTGTTGCTCATATTTCTTAGAAAACTAGCCACAATGCAAAAAATGTGTCTGCATTGTACTTAAAAGAAGCACAATGTCTGCACCTACTTTAAATATTTGCAGTTATTTAACCAGCAGTTGTTGCATTTGTTTCAAAATGTTTAAAAAGATTCCCATCAGACCAAAAACTGGAATGAAAAAGTGCTCATGACAATTGACAGAAGAAAGGGTTTATTCTGAGAAAAAGAAATAAGACCACAAGATGGAAAGAATTTTTAACTTTAAAATACAATAATATTAAATGGAATCCCACAGAAAAATGTTTGTGGAATGATCCTTCAGCTTTTATTACAGATGCATTGATAGTTTCATAAATAAAGAGCTGTATAGTATAGATTCAGAGAACTCTATAGTATCAAATGAGGTTCTTAAAAGAGAAAAACTATCTTAAAATACTCTTTCCATAATAATGTTAAAATTAATAAATTAACAAGGGGGAAAGGGAAAGCAAAAAAAACTTAGTCATCACTACAAGACAACATTTTAAAGTTTTATTTTAAATATCTTTAGTACGTGTAGGTAAAACACCCCCTGAACAAGTAACAGTGTTTGTACACTTAGTTCCTCATTTGAAATACTTATCTTTAAGGTTCTAAAATTAAACAAAAAAAAGCAGAGCTTTGACTTCCTTATGACAAAATTCTACAGCGAGCCTGTTTCTCATTTGATACTGAAGGCCATTTACACATTACTGGCAGGGTTAAGGGGACTTTCAGTGAGTGTAAATGTAATTTATGTTCAGCTGAAATTGAAGAGTTGATCTCTCCTGTTCTGCAGTTACATTCCAATGCATAATTTACATATAGCTGAAACATTAATGTCAGCTGAAATAATTAATTTTCAAAATCCTATATAAACTAGTATCAAACTTCATTCTTAAACAAGTTGCTAGATGGCCTTTAATTTATATGATGTACAGTAACCTTTTCCACTGGTAAATGTGCAGTTTGATCTGCCAATTAAATTAAAAAGCTGTTCATGCCAGGGAAAATATTGAAAGGATGAGTACATTCCTGATAGGAAGACCTATAAAACTTCTTTTCAAAATGTAACAAGATAACATTTGATCAGTACCTACCATTAACACAGATTTTATTTTAGTTGATCCTGTCCTTAAGCAAATATCACAGAAGACAAAAAAAGAAAAACAAAAAACCACCCAAAAAACCCAAACCAAACAAACAAAAAAAAAGAAAAAAATCCCAGTTTGATAATAAATCATACTAACCACAGTATTATCTAAATCTGTGCACTGCACTTGAGAAATTTCTTTGGATTATTGCAACCTCATCATATTTTATTAAATCAGTTGAGCTCAACAACTGTAGACTGAGAGAAAAATTTAACTTATTTCTGTAAGGTGATGCTGGGGGTTAAGAATAATCACATGAGTTATATATTAAAATATAAACATAATTAAATACATGTGAATTATGAAGTAATTTCTTTGCTGCTGATAGGCCTCAACTTCCATCTCCTTTCTAAATCACAGCACCATGATTGCACATCCATGCATCTCTGCATGTCCCTCATTCCCTAGAGAAATAATGACTGAATGAAGACAGAAAAAGCTAGAAGAGAAAGTTTTGTAAAAACAAAATTAGAAGACACGCAAATCCAAGAATAATTTTCAGACATGTCTAAGTGACACACAACCCTAATCATAGTTTGGAAAATGAACAGGAATGCTTAAAAGAAGCTGCCTGAAGACCTTTGAAGATTTATGCTGCAGTAGACTCAGCCAATTTTCAATAGAAAATTTGCTAACTTAATCCACTTAGATACTTTTACATTTTACTACAGGTTTCCATTGGCTCAATTTTCAAAACTGTGGAAAAGCATGAAAGACTTGAAACACGTGCAGTGAGATTGATCCAGATCTTTTTTGTCACTTCTGTCCCAAAGGTTTTTTAATGGCAACTTGAAACAAGGGGAAAAATCCATTATATAATACACATATTGTTGTGTAAAACATGAACTTGCAAAATCTTTCTTTTCACTGAATCATTGTGACACCATCTACTCAGCATTATTTTCACACCTTTTGACCTATTTCCATATATTAAAGCAAAACTGGTCAGAAAATAGAAAAAACAGTGAATAAGATGCATGTCCCCTCAATCCTAATTCACTTTTTCCTTGGTTTCACTGTGAGACTGCATATCGGTCTAATAGTCAACTTTATCAGAGCCACAACAGGTATTACAGGAGGATGTGCCTCCATCCTACCCACGATGGTGTGTCCAGCTCCCTGTCTACTAAGATCAGTCAAGCAATTGAGTGCACCGCTGTGCCTGTCCGGGTAACGTCCCCAGGTCTCATTTTTGAGGGAACTGGTGCATCATTTTTTCTCACAAGAATTAATCAGGATGCAGAACAGATGTGTCATCAGCAAGGTATTGGTATGGTCACAGAAAAAGACCAACCACGGACATATTAACAGGGGTAGACCTTCGCACTTTTGGTTTTTCAAGCAGCTTGCCAGATACGCTTTATTTAAATATTTTGGTATTTTACTGGAATCAGCATATTCAGTTTTTCTATAAAGTTCCACATCAGCACTGATGAATGTATGTATCATTTGAGATGTGACGGAGCAAGTGGACCTGACATGAAGGCAGAAGACTGAGAAAGCGTGACCAAGCCAAAGAATAATCTAAGAAAATCGGATCAAACCAATCAATACATGGCTCCGCGGCTGGTGTCACCACCATAACTTTGGGTACTTTGATAGTGGGTTGGTCCATATGGCACCGGACTTGTTAACAGGAAATGAAAGATGCCTCTCTCAAAAGGGGAAGACTGTTCTGGCCCGAGAGATGGCGGGGTTGATTGACAGGTCTTTAAACTAGA
>JAOXNO010000001.1:158098755-158119184 GCA_028565335.1 Limnodromus scolopaceus
GAAGTGTTCAAGGCCAGGCTGGATGGGGCTTTGAGCAACCTGCTCTAGTGGGAGGTGTCCCTGCCCATTGCAGGGGGTTTGGAACTAGATGATCTTTAAGGTCCCTTCCAACTCTAACCATTCTATGATTCTATGATTCTATGAAAATTATCTTTGCAGAATAAATGACTGGGGCAAAATTAGACATGACTATCTAGGATGACTCCAGTCATCCTTTATTAATCTTACTGTGACATTGCAATCTGGAACTACATTTGAGAGAGTTTTTCAATACTTGTTTCAGTACTTTCAATACCGTTTCTGTGAAAACATTGCCAGTTTTCACCACATGAGAATCTAGTCCACTTGTAATAGCAATTATTTCTACTTAGCTAACCTAGTTTGTTGTGTTGAGAGTATTCCATTCGTTTATTAGCAAGGAAAATAAGATCTATGACCTTGGTTACTTTCCTGTGAAAACAGTCCTTTATCTCAGGATACAGAGAAGAAGTGTGTGATGTGAATAAAGCTGCTAAAAAGAAACCTGAGCAAGAGAATGCTCTACGGAAAATGTGGAAGTAATGTATTGGGAAATCCCCTATGAGCTTCACAGGCTGTCAGGTGTGACTGAAGGCCCTCTTTCTCTGTAGCAGTGACATTCTTGAAGTCCTGAGTGTATTGAATAAAGCAGACAGATTCTAGGACAACAGTATTTTGATAGCTGCAAGCAGGTTAAAGCTTGTGACAAAATCTAAAAGCAAAATGTAAAAGAAATTGACACACTAATTATTTTTTTTGCTTCTAATGCTCTGAAACTTGTGACTGGAATACCCGTGTTTCCATCACACTGGAGCGCACTTAGAGATCGTATGGAAGCTCTTTGCTTTTTTTTCTATAAAGATTGCTGCAATCTCTTTCCCCAAATTACTTATTACAAATTTATATAGCACAGCTGGTGTTCTGTATAAGCCACTGGGCATTTGTTGACACTAGACTGAGCAGGTGTATTTACAGTACTCAAGAGAAAGTGGTATGGTATTTGTTTTCAAAAACTCTAAAACATCTGCAAGGTACAATGAAAAAAATAAATAGAGTCTACACCACCTCACTTCAATCAGCAAATGCTGACTATTAGGAATTAATTTACCTTCTACTGTACCCTTGATAGATTATAGTCATTTATCTTAACTGCCAGGTAAGGGAAAAGTAAGAGCAGATTAAAGTTGCCCTGGCAATTTAGAGATTTCCGGATGGTAAAAGCTATATGAAAATGTAAATGGAAAATTCTGGCACTAGACAATATTGTTCAACCCTAGTATAGAAAAAAGGAAGGGACTCAATCCAGTTCACTTAGAACACATAACACTAGTAAAGGCTATGGATTTACTACTTGAGGGAGTTATTTTAAAAATCACCACCTGAAACAGCAAAAAATGTCACCATAACCCACTCAGAATGACTGATGCCATGTAAACTAAGGTTATATTTATGACTTAGGTGATTTTGCAACATTGAGTATTTACTATTGAAAAGAAATTGTAAAGTCCACATCTACAAAGGAAATTAATCAAAACGGTGGGTAACTAGAAAAGCTAAAGGCACAAGAGCCAAGAAAACCTATAAATATCAGTGTTTTTGACCACTGAAATTAGCAGCTGTAATACTGTGTTTTAGTATACTTTGATTTGCTGAGGACAAATTCCTGGAAATAACTTGAATGAGAAAATGACAAAAATACCTTTTAAGAGAGCAGAGAGACTACACACTCACAAAACAGAGCTTGATAAACATGCAGCACTGATTATGTGATCTTGCTTTTTATGGCAGGGCACAGCTGAGCTTCAGCAGATCTTTTCTATGTCTATGTTCTTACGTCTGGCTAGTTGGGGTTTGATTAAGTAGCCTAAACGTAAGAGATAAACATTAGAGATACCTACATTTCTACCTCTGAGACTTCATCCTAATTATGGCAGCTAGATTTATTGAATGTCTTCAAAAGATTTAAGAGAAAAGTATGTGTTCCTTGAAGCAGTTGAAAGCATACGGGAATCCCAGTCATCTTGGCTATCCCTCTACTGGTAAATAAACTAGACTATGACCTGGTTTTGCTTCTGGGGAAAAGTAGCACGATGCAGGTCCATACAGCTATCTCCTTTTCCTTCCCAAGGGGAGGTGGCACTCCACAGTGCAGGCATGGAACTCAGAGTATTTCTCCAGTGCCTCCTGGCTCCTTCCTGTTACCATACCGGGTGGAAATACCTTGTTGTACTACTCTGTAGAGAGCTTTCATCCTAATTATTGGCTATTAATTGTGTGCTTTAACTGCGTTCAGTCTAACAAAGAATATTGATTACGTTGTGGACCCTGCTCTGAAAGGCTTACAGGATTGTTTAAGAAGACTCTCCAAATAATCCAGTTAATACAAAAAGAGTGATTATTTATTCTGACAAGAGTGATTATTCCTTCCAGTATTTTGCAGTATCTGTCCTCTCCTTAAGAAAAGCTGGCCTGTACATCTCACAGTGCAGCTTCCATACTATGAGACTTATTTAAGATGAGCTGCACATTTGTGTATACAAATTTTAAGGGCCATACGTTCAGTGCCCTGAAGAGGTTAAGCAGCATGTTTCAGCATATTTTAAAACCTGCAGATCTTTTTGTTGTTCTGCTGTGGGTCAAAAGTGCAGATCCTGACAGGTCACTAGTTCCCACTTGGTGGTAAACTGTACTACGTGCTCTACAGGAGATTTCACAGCTGCCACTGAAAAAGACTAATGCCCAGAGCCCGCTTAGGGCTCTACCTTGCCATAATCTCTACTGTTAAAAGCTTCGTTTGAAAATATTCTTCACTGGTATTTTACTTGTAAAAAATATTCGCTTTTGGGAGGGTAGGAAGAGCACAAACAGCATTTCTTCTTTCCTTTGATTCTATAAACATGTTTGTATAGATTTTAGTTTAGAACAACAAGTCCATCTTCTGCTTTTGTAAATCAGAGTCCAGGAAGAATTTACTATTATAACCCAACAGGAGAAAAAATCAATAAGTGTTAAACTTGTCTCTCTGAGTGTCTGCTAGACAATGCTTATGAAAAATGCTGACACCAACAATATGGAGGGAGTCCATGCTTATCTGTAACAAAAAAAAAAAAAAAAAAAAAAAAAAGTAATGCATTAGTTTTCCTGTTACCTTGCATTCTGTTTCAGAAAATTGGTATCCTAGATTCTAGAGCCCTTGCTCAACTCTCCAGGTTGATTACTTGGTAACAGAAGTCAGGAAAGAAAGATTTATCAGCACAATTAATTATTTTTGCCTTGCATACAGTACACTGATGCCATCTACAGACATGTGTAAAAGCATACCTAAGTGCATCCAATTATATCTATGAAGCTTCTCTCCTGGATATTAATTAATATGTTTATTTCACTGACTATGACTGGAATACTAATAGCTTAGCCACTGGAGATCAGATCCCCCTTGACTGAAATCAAATAAAAGGCTCTCACCAGTTTGGCAGAAACTGAATCAGGCCCTGAACAGTTTTTTCGGTCTTATAATGCGCTGCCCCCCCACCCCCTCCCACTCCATCCCCTCGGCTTCCTCTGCAAACCAAATTATTTCCTCTAATTTTGCTGCAAAAGACAACCTGCTCTCTCGTGCATAGATGATTCATTTAATTTGAACAGACTGACCAAACTCTTCCGAGGGGTAAACGGTTCTGCTACATCGTCATCTCAGCACACTGTCTTTTACTTGAGATTATCCCAACATAACAGTTTTACCTGACAGATGCCAAAAGCCTAGTGCTGTAATGCATACCCTTGGGCACAGCCCTACATTGCTTTTACATGTACAGGTCATCCAAACCTTTGAAAAGTTCCTCTTCCACTCACTTATCTCTATTTTAAGATTGAACAAATGCAGGCTGATCTGGTTTGGATTTTGGTTTATGGTTGTTTTTTTCTTTCTCTTAGCGTTCATTATGCCCCCTAGGCAATTCCGTTATCTCACCTGTCACTAACATTTTGTTCAAGATATACTTTGCACTGCAAAAAACTGCAACCGTTTATTTCTGGAAGTATCATCCTGCCTCCAGACATAGTAACTAGTTCATTCTCAACAGATATTCTTTATTTGCATTTTGAGTGAAATTGACATTGGAAATGTACTGTCTCCTGTACAACGTCTGATGAGAGAGGGAGGTTCTAGCTGAGGTACTGGAAACATGACTCCATGAATGTAACTGCAGTGTTCTCCTTGCTCTGAGGTTCTACTTTCATAAATAAAATAATGTAAATAAATTTAAGATTTTTATTACTAATCATGATATGAGCTTCTTACAAAGCCAAACCTTTCAAAGTCATTGTATTCACAATCTCTTTTTCTGTATGGGTACAAACAGAAGAAAGGGGAAGCAGCACTGAGAATAGGCAGCACAGGTACAGTGAGGGAAAATTGTGCCTGACTCCCTGGTAGTCGTCTGCGATGAGATGACTGTACCTGTGGAAGAGGGGAGAACAATGAATGTTCTATGACTTGACTGTAGTGAACACTTTGAAATGGCCTCTCGTAGTATCCTTATAGCCAAGCTGGTGATATTTGGTTTGGCTAATGGACTATAAGGTAAATATAAAATTGTCTGGATCACTAGACTTAACAAGTTGTGATCAGTAAAATAAAGTTTAATGGCAAACCACTTCAGTGGAGTCAATGGTGGGGCTGATGTTGTTTAATGGCTTTATTAATGACTTTAACAATTAAAGGAAATGCACTTTCAGCAAGTTTGCGTGTGATGTCAAATTATGGAAGAGCAGTCCATCTGCTGGAAAGCAGGGCTGCGATTCAGAAGTATCCCTACAGCCTGGAGAAACGGGCTAATGACAATCCCTTGAAGTTCAAGAAAAGTAAATGCAAAATCCTGTTCCCGGGAGGAATAACCCCACATCTCAGATAGGTTGGAAAGAAACTCTGCAGAAAAGGACCTGTGGATCCTGGTGGACTATATCAATGTCAGTAGTGTGCCCTTACAGCAAGGAAGCAACAACAACATCTTAAGCTGTGTCAGCAGGAATGAAGTCAGCACAGCAAGGGAAGTAATTGAATCAGCTTGAGCACAAGCTCAAGAAGTGGGCTCATGTGAATCTAATGAGGTTCAACCAGGTTGAGTGCAAGGTCCTGCACCTGGGATGGAGCACCCCCTGGTATCAGTACTGGATGAAGAATGAAGGGATTGAGAGTAGCCCTGCAAGAAGGCCTTGGGGGTATTGGTGGATGAAATGCTGGACATGAGCTGACAATGTGTCCTTGCAGCCCAGGAAGCCAACCGCATCCCGGGCTGCAACAAAAGAAGTGTGCTCAGCAGGTCGAGGGAGATGATTCTGCCCCACTACTCCACTCTGGTGAGACCCCATGTGGAGTACTGCATTCACCTGTGGAGCTCTCAGCACAGGAAAAACATGGACCTTTTGGAGCAGGTCAAAGAGGAAGGCCACAAAAATGATGAAGAAAGGCTGAGAGAGTTGGGGTTGTTCAGCCTGGAGAAGAGGAAGCTCCCGGGAGACCTTGTTGTGGCCTTTCAGTAGTTAAAGGGGGCTTATAAGAAAGAAACAAATTTTTTAGCAGGGCCTGTTGCAATGCGTCAAGGGATAATGGTTTTAAACTAAAAGAGGGTAGATTCATACCAGATATAAGGAAGACATTTTTTACAATGAGGGTGGTCAAACACTGGCACAGGTTGCCCAGAGAGGTGGTAGATGCCCCATCCCTGGAAACTTTCAAGCTCAGGTTGGACGAGGTTCTGAGCAACCCCGTTGCAAGCAGTTGAAGATGTCCCTGCTTATTGCAGGGGAGGTTGGACTAGATGGCTTTTAAGGGTCCATTCCAACCCAAAGTATTTTATGATTCGATGATTCCATGATTTTATGAAGTGAGGATTAATGCCACCAAATCAAAACATACATCAAGAAGGAATTTTTTTAAAACCTCAGCAACAATCTAAGATGGAAGGAGCAAAGAACCTTAGTACAAGAAGGACATGGACCTGTTGGAGTGAGTCCAGAGTAGGGCCACAAAGATGATCAGAGGCTGGATCACCCTCTGCTATGAAGACGGGCTGAGAGTTGAGGTTGTTCAGCCTGGAGAAGAGAAGGCTCCGGGGAGACCTTAGAGTGGCCCTCCAGTATCTGAAGGAGGCCTGCAAGAAAGCTGGAGAAGGACTTTTTACAAGGGCATGTAATGATAGGACGAGTAATGGCATCAAACTGGAAGAGGGTAGACTTAGATTAGACATCAGGAAGAAATTTTTCATTATAAGGGTGGTGAGGCACTGGAACAGGTTGCCCAGAGAAGTTGTTGAGGCAGGGGAGTGGAGCTAGATGATCTTTAAGGTCCCTTCCAACCTAAACCATTCTATGATAATTATTTAAAAGGAAGGAAAATGGTGACAAAAGAAAAAAATATTACAAACTGGATAATGAAAAAATTAAATGGAAATCAAGACAGTATTAATTATTAGTAAAACATGGTTCGTTATAGTATTCCAAACATGAAGTGCAGGCAAAAGGACTAATTAAATTCCAACTCAAACTTATTTATATTATGGACTAATATAGCACAGCTGCTGCTGACAAAAAAGCATACAGCGATACAAATCATACAAATCACCTATTCCAAATACTATGCTTCTTACATTGGTTTTACAAAGTACCTCCAAAGCAGAAGCCTTCCTTTACCCCTTTATCCTGTTGTTTTGGGTGTGTTTTCTTTTTTCAAAAAGGCAGAAGTGCTTCCTCTATCTGGGTGAGTAGTTAGCACTGGAATAGGATCTCACCCACAGTTGGCTTTTCAAGGATGTGCATTTTTAGGAATCATTACAGGCTCTTACAAAATTTTGTTCATGATGGAGGGAGCTGTAAGGACAGAATCTGTGGGACAGACCAAGAATGTTCTTAAATAAAAAGAAATTGAAAAGAGAGCACAAGGAAATACAGACTGAAATGGCCAAGACTAATAAGCAGGTGAAGGTAACATTATTCTTTGAATACACTTTACGTGAAACAAAGCATTGGTGACTACAGCTTCAGAGTAGGAGCTACCGACTTAGCACTGCTTAGCTATCTTCTTAGCCCTGCTTAGCTATCTTCTTAGCCTTGGCACTGCTAAAGGCACAAGGTGTTCCACCCTTGCCCTGTACTTCCTCATAGTGTGGTGATGAATACAACTAACATTTGTCAAAATTAGTGGAAAGGGAAAAACTTCTGCACCCTTCATCTTTAAGTGCATCTACATAGAAAAGTTAATATTCAGATAACTATTAACCAACTAATCCCATTTATTTATATCATACTATTATGAAGAAGTATGTGCTTCCCTCTTTTATAATTGCTAATGACTGACCTATGAAACAGGCTGTTTTGTTTCCTATAGCTTAACAAAGAAGAAAATGGTTAAATTTTCCCAGTTTGAATAGATTTTGGTGAAGTCTTTTGAGTAGATGTATGTATGTAATTGAAACATATATTAAAAAACAAAAAGAGTACTAGCATATATAATCTTCTTCCTTTATTTTTCACATTATACTGGGAAAGAAGATGTAAACATAGCTGTCAGAGCTACAGCTCATATGATTTAAAGCAACTGGGATATACTTGCTGAGAGAGACAGAGCCACTTGGCTGATGCGTGCATGTACAAAAATTTACTATAGCACAAATGTGAAGTGACAGTTTCATTAACTGAGCATTCAGAAAAGAAAAACCATCTCCAAAATGCACTGGCTAGACAGTTCATTAAAAAACAGAAAAAATGATAATGTAGTTGGACAATTCACGCAAAATCTTGGTTAGGACCAATATGGAGAACAGAGCATTGATGTGCCCATTTGCACAATAAAGTCTGTGAAAAATCAAAAGAATGCCAGAAGCTTGGACTGAACTTAAAAAGGAGTTAGGCTCTGTTTAGAGACACAAGTGCAACATGATCTTGTGACCTGCACAATGATAAAGTGAGGGCTAAAGATAATGCATTGGGCAGACTAACATTTCTACTGGTCAAACTGTCCTTGTAATCAGAAAAACAGAGGCACCTGCGTTTTCTGAAATTCAAATTATTAAGGCTGCTATGTAATATTTAAATCCAGTCTTTTAAATCACATTACAAGAATCATCATTTTTTTAGGCAGAACATTTCTCAGTCAGTAAATTTTGAGAGGTCACTTAGAAAACTTCCTACTCAGATTTGTTTAACATTTAATTTATTAATGAAACTAAAAAGATGCAGCAAAACAACTACAAGGAAAGAAAAACATATGATGCAAAAAAAGAAGACATGATTAATTGAAAAAGTCTGCAAAAATTTCTTAATTTCAAATCCCTAAATACTCATACATGCATATGGTTGCTACAAACTAACCATAACCAGCATACTCAACCCAAATAAAAATATTTATACATTTAAATGGAAGACAGGTATTTATCCAGCTGGACTTCTCAGAACTGTATTATTATATGGGATCATTTTACTGTAAAGATTCAATTACATTTTAAATTCTTGAAGAGATTACTAAAATAAGCATAGCTTTTCTATCAGCTATTTTCCAGTATTTAACAAATATGATTTAACAAGGTCTTGAAGCTGGGTGTCATATAGATTGAATAGCATTTGTAAAAAGTATGTAAATATCAGTGTCTGATAGTCATTTAAAACTATTCAGAGGAATATTACCTCTGAAAACTGTCTGCATTAGTGTTAATGGGAGTGCCTAAAATACTGAGGAAATATTAGCATGACTATAAAGAGACACTATGCTAACTGCCCTCTAAAACACATGCAAAATCACTGAATCCATGAAATAAAAGCTCATAATCTACTTTTATATTATATATTTCAGGCTAAATTTAAATATTAAATGCTTCTTTTTTAATAAATGCAAGGACATTGTGTGTATATATATATAGTTTACGTTTATATTTCTTTTTAAAGATGAAGCATATGAGCTCAAATTAACAAAGCATTAAAATACCTGAAACATATTTTAAGGTTCAATTTAACTTGCCTAAGGTAGACATCTGATATAGGTACCTTGACCAGTACTGCAGAATTGTATCCATACAAAACCAGTAAGTATGCCTGGGTTAGCACTAACAGGATAGTTCTTTCTACTAATAAGATAGTTCCCCCAGCATGGAACCAGTCAGATCTGGTATGACAAAGCTATCTTGAGCTCCAAGACAGAAATGGCCATGTGCAGACTCACTATTCTGAACAGTCCTTTTCTACCCCTCCTAACTCCTAATTATCGGAAGTATGTCCAATCATGACATGGGACACCCATGCAAGGCACAGGCCAAAAGTGTTCCAAGCCTTGTTCCAATAATGTAAAAATAAAAATGCTAAAACTTTCAGCACTATAGTAAGCTGATATACGATATTTTTGAGTATATATACAGTATAGAAAATCCTGTATCTTTCCAGAGACACCTGTATATGAATTAGTCTGCTCGTGTAACTTCTGCATGGGAGACATCTAATGTTAGATTAATCTGGCTTCTCAAATCAAAGATAAATACTTGTGGGGTTTTTTTTTCTGTAGATTTTTAATCCCCTGATTTGAATTCAGTAAGTATTAGCACATAAGATATTAGACACTTTTGGCTATCCTACTGTTAGGAAGCAATTGGGAAGTTGACAATGCCATCAGGCCAGGCACAGGCACCAACATGGTGACACCAGGGCGCTGAGCCTGTCCGTCTTGGGTGTTTATCTGCAAGCCAGGGAAATCACTTTGTTTCATCTTAGACATCTTGAAGATCTAAACTTTAAACATAAATTTCACTTTAAACATTTGCTTAAGTTACATTGCAATGAAAACTAAAAAGTATGTTTCGTGGAATCCTTCTGAAGATGATATACCTCAATGCATGCTGGAAAATTCATGCTGCCTCTGTGTTATCAAAACATAACTCTGAAGCAGAGGTTCAACTGTGACTAATGTCCAAATAAAAGTTGCCCAAAGATTTGACTGATGTAAAATATCAGCAGCCTATGTCGTTTGTACTGTGAGCAAGAGACTAGAAGCAGGTTAGCAGGAATTGAAGAAATTCTGGTATATTGTTGTTTCAGAACCGTCAGTATAACACCCGGGTTTCTTCTGCACTGAGGACCACGACCTAGGTATGGGAATGACCACTAGCCAGCCAGAAGGGCTGACAGTTTTGTTCCCGAAAGATAGATTAGGAGAATGGGTCATCCAGTGGGGAACATTGTTTGGAAGCAAGAAACTATTATGAATGAAGATGTATCAAAAGAAACAAAAATCTACCTGGGTATCACTAAACCATCTAGGCCATCCAAGCTGTATATAGAGGTCACTGCAGCATAGAGTTTATGGGAAGTTGCAAATAGTTTGTTTAGTCCATTAAAAATAGTAAAGAAAGAATTTAAGGAGAAAACAAACAGTAAACTGGAGTTGAAACTCAATATTTGGCTAAGGAATAGAACAAGAAATCTAAGGCTCAGCTGTGTGCCTCCATTACATAAAGTCTGCTCTGAGCACCCGTGACGCCCTACACCTGGTAAAGTTGCATTGCAAGGTGTGCAAACAAAGGACAGTCAAGGCTTAAACAGAAGAGTTGGACTAGACGTAAGTAATTGGATGGAGGATGGAGGATTTTGTAATTGACGAAGAGAACTAATATACCAGACACATTCATTTAAACTCTTGTTTAAATTCCAGAAGCTTTGGGAAAACCTATTCAGTTCTTGATGTTTCTGTTTTCCATCTGTAGAGTGGCAGTAATATTGTCCTGTTACTGAAATGCTGGGAAGACAAATCAGCTAATGGATAAATGACTGCCTCGCTATCCTTCAACTGACTATGCAAGCCACAAACACTGGTGAGTTCTCAAGCACAGCTGAGTATTTGTTTGAATTGCAAACATTTACAAGGTAAGACAAAAGCACACACAGAATCATAGAATCGTCATTATTGAAGAGACCTTCAAGATCATCAAGTCCAACTGTTAACCCAGCACCGCCAACTAAACCATGTCCCTAAGCACCACACCTACATGTCTCTTAAATACCTCCAGGGATGGTGACTCAATCACTTCCCTGGGCAGCCTGTTCCAGTCAATTCTTTCAAGTAAAGAAATGTTTCCTAATATCCAATCTAAACCTCCCCTGGTGCAACTTGAGGCCATTTCCTCTTGTCCTATCGCCTACTTGGGAAAAGAGATCAACTCCGACCTCACTACAACCTCCATCCTCTCACTCCCCTGCCTGATCATTCTCAAAGGAAGTCCAGGAACACATTCCAAGATAGCAACCATGGCGTTTTCCAGCAAATTCCAGATGTGGACAGTTACTTTGCTGCTATAAATGTAGCTCAGAAGCTGAAAAGATGGGTGCAATATAAAAACTTCTGAAGCAAAAAGGAACTTTCTATTCTAAACATACTACATCAGTTAGTTACCATGCAATTTTATTCTCTGTGTCACTAATAAAAGGAGAAAAAAAAGTACATGTGTTTTCTAATACTGACACCACGGATGCTGTTACCACATGGTGTTGCCATGTCTCAATTTAGAATCTAACTCAAAATGCATCTATTTAGATGTATTCAATTTAGGACACACTGTAATCATTTGCTTTAATGAAAAAAATGAGAAAACTAAAAGCTAAACCCTCCGGTGAAGACAGTGTGAGTTTGGGAGATGGACCATTGAAGGAAAGATAATTACTCTGAAATAATGCGTATCCAACATACAGAGCTTCAATATTTCAATTCACTCTCCAGTATATCTGATCTATCTGTATTATATTAAATTGACATCTGTGTGCTATGAATGCTATGAACATTCCCTGACACCAAGATAAAGAGGTGTGGAACAGCTCTTGCCTATGCTAGTAAAATCTCTTAGCCTTCAAAACGGGGTGACTGCAGCATATTGCTTATTGGGAACAGTGCCTAGAACCTTCAAACTCCCAAATTACATCTGGGAATTGTTTGGGGAAATGCCAGTTGGCACAAATCAAAACTCTTCCAGGGACTGTTCTAACTCAACAGGATAGATGATCATTTTCCAATGCCCAGGTACACTCCTGAATACTATTTACATTACATCAACATATAAAAAATAAATAAATACATATCTACATATAAAAATATATATTTCTCATGTGACCAGAAGTTCTGCTTGGCCAGGAGCTCCTAATTTCCCAGAAACTCCAGTTAAAAAATTCAAAAGATTATTTTTCTTTACCGACCTTCTCCTGTCAGACTGCACTGGGATTTGCCAACAGGGAAGCAGGACAACTGGGAATGGATACTAGCTCAGACTATTCTAACTGGAAACTTATATTTACAGAAGCTTAATTCATCTGGATGTGGAACTGAGTGACTGCTATAGAATATAACAATAATTTAAAATCATTTCTTTCTGGATTTTAAATACCAAATGAGTAGTCACCATGAATAAATAAATAGAGAACTATCAGCAGGGGAGGCACATGTCAGCTCCTACAAGAATATTTAGACATAAAATATCTGCATTTCAGTTAAAGTGTATAATTTCATTTTTTATCTATAAATTCATTAATGTCTTGCAATTCGCTTGACAGACTGCTCTTGTCCTCACTTTAAGCGGCACTGCTATGATAAGCAATGGGGGTAAAATATTCCCTGTATACATAAAAGAGGTGGCTGCCAAGGCAGCATCATAGGTGTGATCTCCTTCCCTTTCAAATGAACGCTTTATTCCTGAATCTAATACACCCCATAATCTCTCAAAAAGACTGCACAGCTCATCTTCTCAAGCCAGCACTGGGTCAGAATTTCTGTTGGGAAAAAGAAAGGATGCAGTGGGAAATTTTTAAAGTCAGTTCACTGCTAATGAGTACCATCTGGCTGTAAGGGAAGCAAAAAGCTGCTGTCTTGATCAAGTTTGTTTTGCACCTGCTTGTTCTTGTGTTTTGAAAATGGATGTACACAGATCCTGAACTGGCAGTCTTTAGAGAGGACCTTCTAAAACTAAAAATAATTTTTCTTTAAAAATAAAGAAAACAAAACTGAACTAACTGCTAGTGTCCTTAGTAAGAGTAATTTTTCCAAGATTTCACTGTATATGCCATATGCAAGGCAATTATTATCAATACCATTACTCCTTAGAGCATACAGTTGAGAGTAGTATGAGCGCACATATCATTTCCTCAGCTACACCTCACACTCTCCTTTTCAAGCACGGGCATAGCCCTGCTCCAGAGAGTGGCTGTAGTTCCTCCGAATGACAAAGTACCCTGAAGCAAAAGGTGTTAATGGCATTATATGGAGGGCAATCTGCATCTGATGCTTTCTAGCAAGTAACTGCCTCATCTAATGGTACTGCTCAGTGTAATCACAGACGTGTCTACAGCTCACACAGACTGAGATGACTGAACACCTGACAGGAATGCAGATGTAGTAGTTTTTTGCAGCCAGGAGCTTGACTATTCACCCAGGTTCCTACATAACTCCATTACGTCCTGGACTCACACTACCTAGTTTTAAACCAGGTGAGTACATAGACTAACATGTATGCTGTACGGTGAATTGCAGTCATGTCCTTGAGTGTAATACAGATATAGTCGTCAACACCGGCACTGGAGTTTTTCATCCGTCCATTTGAAGAAGATAGTTAATTACATACCTAATTCAATCCCACATACTGTGTCCACCCCCATTATCAGGCATCACACCTTCCACTTTTTCCTTCTTTTCGCCTCTGACAGAGTAAAAATGGTTTCAGTCACTGTTAAATCCAGTGGGCTTTGGGGGTTTGACATTTGATTTTTGGCGGCTAACTCTGTGCCAGCAGTAAGCTGTGAGTTTCTGCTCTGCCACTAGCCCCTGCAACCCATCAGCCAGTGAAAATATACTTAAAAATTAAGAATGCTGATACCTTTGCTCCATTCTGGAGCTTCTCTCCCTCTGATCTGGAGTCTCTAGGCTGGCAGTACAAGATACTGCTGTTGCACCACCAGGTTACAGTGGCAGAAATCTTGGCAGCCAGACAAAAGGTAATGAAAATTTCAAAGGTACAAGGCTCTTCTTGGAGCTGCAGAAAGTGACAGGGTTGTCAGTGGAATCATAACAGAAGCATCTAAGTAAAAAGGAAAACACCACCAATAAAAAAAATAAAGCCTTTCTTTCAGGAGGTAACTAAAAGTCACGGTTATTGTGTATGTATTTTAAGATAAAAAGTCCTTCCCAGTGCTCAGGAGGTTATTGCGATTAAAGGAACTGGCATAGAAGGGAAAGTGACTTTTTTTTTTTTTTGTTCTAAGGGCAGAATACCTCTCACATTAAACATTTAAGAGCCTGTCAGGACTGAAGAGTAAACATACAAACACGGAGGGCGTTCTGTGTCCTGCAGTGTAAATGCCTTCCAAACTGCAACTATTTAGCTGGGCCACAGTCTGGTCTTTAAAAAGGGTCCTGTATTTTCAGCCTGGAGACACAACAGGAATTAGACAAAATATACTGTGCTAATGACAAAACACAATCAAAATCAAAACCAATACTTTCAGCCGTGTGTATGTATGTATATACATTCTATACAGTATCTACAAAGTAGACAGATTAAGGAAGGAATCCAACAGAGAAGGAAAACTCAGCTTTACAGGCCATGCATCCCTCTGGTCCAAAGTCTCATTTCAAGCATGAATCTTTCAGTAACTTTACCAATAGTCGCACGGGCAAGGGTTAAAAGTGGCCAGAGAGATCAACTCCAAAATCCTTCCTAAATCTCCCCTTCTGCTAAAAGGCTTAACTAAGCAGCACAAGGTTCCCTACAGCTGCCTCTGTGTCACAGCCAGTGCAGCAAGAGCTCCCCCCTTTGTTTTCACAAACTTTAACTGCTTTGCTCGCTTAGGACTTTTGAAATAAAGGAGACAGAAAAAAAAGAAAAAAGAAGCTACTGTGCCGTATCAGACGGGGGGGGGAAGAAAAAAAAAAAAAGGAAAAAAAAAATCCTAGTTATTTATTTCAACAGAAAATATCTAACCTGTATACTTTGGGATCTTTACAAAACCATCCTCTTCAAGCCAAGCTGGGCTTGCTTAGGGAACAGGTTGTTTTGAAGTGGTCAGCCTGAGGAGAAAGGACTTTTCATGGCAAATACTTCAGAAAACCTGTCTGATAAGCCCAAATAATTTTTTCACTCCCAGATCAAAACCTGGAACATTCTTAAAACAAACAAACACCTGGCATTTCTTAAAGGACCTGTTTCTCCAAGCTGCTACTACTGCTTCGGCCAACAATCTGGTCACTGAGCCAGGGCCTCTTAGATTGAAATGATATTTACTGAAAGCTGAAGCAGATGTTTAAACACCTCAAGTATACCCTATGAAAATCAGTAATGCACATACTTTGAAATGTGGTAAAGATAACAAGAAAAAGCAAACAATTCTGGAAGATCACCAAAGACATTACTCAGGAAAATTTCCTAATTCCTCTCTGAAAAGATGACCAAATGTTTGAGTAAGAACAGTAACTGCAGTTTTGGTAACTATAGTAATTAAGGCAGAGACTGTTAATTCTCTTTCTCTGGGCATAAGCTGGTGAAAATAATGAAGATTTTTTTCTGGTATTGTAATACCACTTGCTTATGGTAACATGCCTTACTCTCAAATTACAAGTGCATGAGGCAGGAGGAAAGTTGAAGTGCATCTTATTTTCTCAGTCTTAAAAGTCTAAAATGAAGGTGTTTATATTATAATGATTTTAAAGAAATATTATTTTCTTACTCAATATATGATTTTAAAGAAAAAAGATGATAAAATTAAAATGCGTTTGCACACACTACGCATTATCTAATGCTTTGCTTCACATACTGCTGTTATGGTGAACTGGCAGGGTGTTTCAAAATTTCTGACTCATTTAGTTGTAGCTCCACAATGTGGCCAATGTGAGAATATATTGAAGGCAAGGGAGACATTTCCAATGATTTTCCAGCTGCTCTGTGCATGCATTCCCCAGTTAGGCATCAACAACCTTGTCCATAGCCTCGTCTCCAACCAGGAAAGATTACATGTTAATGTAACTGACTAATGGGCTTTTTCCCAATATTACCTTCAGGAACTTAACAATATTAACTTCAGGAAGCTTAGTGTTTTTTTATATCCTGTAGGATGACGGCTTCTTTATAAAACACCATACCACAATAAATAAGTAAATACAATTAATATGGCATTGACAAAGACAAAAGATACGTCTGCCTAATAGAACAGCTTTTCATTTTTTAGGCAAATTCATGGACTGATAAGGAGAAAAACTGTGAATATTTTAAACACTATAAACATGATTGTTTTTTCCACCAGAACAATCTACTAAGCGAGATAAATACTTTGAATTCCATGTCATTGATCATCGCATTCTCTTACAAACAATACTCTTCTTATTGTGAGTTATTTCTTTGAGAAGCTTAAAGGTAAATGCATCCAGGTTACTTGTTGCAGTATCCATGTGTGTGCACAAGCTTGTTTAATTTGAAGCTGGACCACAGATCTAGATTTTAATATTCCCTGAGGGTGTTTGGAGACAATACAGATCATTTTTCATTCAATATAAGTACTTGTTGAAATGATCAATTAGAATAAATGCATTAAAATTTCCTTCACTGTTAACTGCAAAAGTGATGAATGTTCTGAGAGTTTAGGAATACAGTTAATTCTGTGCTACCACAGGTGAACTGATTCACTCAAGCAAGAAAAAATTTGAACTCAGAAACTGCAATATAGTTAAGGTTGCCAGTTTGCATTATTTTATTCCTAGTTAAACCTTTCAGGCATTAATAAATTGACCATAAAGATTTGCTCTGCCCTGGGGCCACTATGATATATATTAGGCTGACAATTTGTTCTTTATTCAGCTTGCTATGTCTAGATAAGAAATATCACACATTATTCCAAGTTGGCTTCCAAAGTCTGACAAGGGTATGAAGTTAAGGATCCGATGACAGATTATATCCTGTCTTCTCTTATATCAGTTGACAATATTCTGTAAAATTTTGGTCACCCAGTTTTGATTATTCTTCTGAATTATAGTTCCTTCCACATTTATTAGTTAATCATACTTTTAATTCATAACTTTTAAACATGTTTTATTAACATGCAAATAATTCTACAAAGCAAATTTATCTTTAGTCATTTATAGTATTAAATTTTTTGCACAATAATGAGTTACACAAAATAAAAATTTATTTTGCCTTCTGTCTCTCTTACAATGTAATAGAATTCTTCCTTATTAAGGTCTTTGATACCAGGGATAATATTTACACAACATATACATTTAAGTGCATTAGTGCTGAGATGATACCTTTTTGTTTGCATTTAGTTCTGCAATTGAAATCAGTCTGTTAAAATTTGGTCCTGAATTACAGGTTCAAATGTCCCTTTAAAAGGCACCATAAAATATACTCTTCTTCCAGCCATCAAGCATCTGATATAACTATGTAAAAGAGACTATAAGAATTAACATTGGTTGTCTAAGTCAGTCTGTTCCTTCTGAGACTGCTTTGGGTACTTTGGGTTTAGTTGTTCTTACTGAACCTGCTGATGTCATCTCAATCACTGAAAATGCTGTTAACAGGAGAATTGTAACAAAATGCCATCTCTTTTTCTGCTGTTTTTATAGTTTCGTGGTATTGAATACTCAGAATGAGAATCAAGATCCTAAAAGATCGTGAAACGTGTCCAAACTTTAAAATTTCATTTTAAAAAATTACCTAAGAACATTTCAGTCATCACGAGTATGTGCCGTACAAAAACAGACTACAAGAACACAGTCACAGACTACATTTCAGTTTATATGATGCCACAAAGATTGCCTTGGAGTTAAGCTTTATTGAGAACTGTTTAGCCTGCTGTGCTGCATGAGAGTCCTTGCTACGGCCTGACTCCCTCTGAAAACCATCCTGATTGATTTAAGGGGGATAAGGCTATCTCCCACTGCTTCAATTAGAAGAATTTGCTTGGACTCTAGTTTTAGAAAGGTTTTTAGGAAAATCTAGTATTGCTAAAAGGAAGAATGAATTATTTTCTTGAAGGAAGAAAAGAATGTGAGAGAAAGAGAAATGTTTTTAAAAATAAATGTATTGGACATTGCTTTAGAAGAAGAAAATCCTCAAAATTATGCACTACTATTCTTTGATGTAGTGGTTGCCAGTATGACATTTAGAAAAGGTATATCATAGCTTTGGAAACACATAGCTTTGCTGAGTTTTAAATTATTATTATTATCTGTGTATCTGTGGATTTACTTATCCAAGATCAGCTGCTGAAGTCATTGAAAACAGCGTGTAACATTTTTAAAGCTCCACTGATAGCTGCAGCCATACTCTTCTTTATAAGCTCTCTGCTTGCATGTTTTTGAGAGTATCTTTCAGTGGCAAACAGTGGATCATTTCCTTTTATCTTCCACTGTCACTTCATGCCTTCAAAGGCTGTGAATATAGCCTGTATTTTAGTTTGTATAATTAAACATTCATTTTTGTCTGAAAGCATGAAAAAATATCGATTCAGGCTTTGTTTTCATGTTTCAGAGACAGGGGAAAAAATCTAAGTAACATATCGAAAAAGAGATAACCTTGACTATATTATGCTAGCATATAATACAACATATATATGTATACAAACAGCATCAGAGAAGGAAATCTCCTCTAAAGCATTTAGAGGCTGTGCCCAAAACTCACCCCAATAAAAAAAAAAAAAGAGAGAAGAGAATGGAAAAAAAAATCCACATGGCTGAGTATTCTCATTAAATTGAAAATCTGTCAATGAATATTTATCTTTGTTCTCCTGCCCGGAAGGGAGGTTGGAGAAAGACTGAGCAAAAACACTTATTTCTGTCAATGAAGCTTAGTAATCAACTCCATCACCAGAAGTCCTCTTACTGCCAGCTGTCATTCAGATGACAGGTTATTTCAATATATCAGCAGATGGCCAGCTGGCAGGGGGATAGAAATGACAACCTTGCTTGAACAGTGAAAAGTATTTTCACCAGAATTAGCAAGGCTGAGATGTCTGTATATGCTTGGGGATATGTGTAAGGCAAGAGGAGGGATGTATCTCAGCAAATAGGCAATTTATTGTCTCTCTTCTAGTGAATGTAGAGAAGCATTTTTTCCAAATAGCAAGAAGTGTGCCACTCATAGGTAATTTAATGTTTGATCTGCTTACCTTTTCTTCTCTATGCTTATTTCACAGTGTTATTCTACTGTCTCATACTTTTAACTCTTAAGAGTTTCAGCTCATCCCTGTTTCATTGCATGATATATAGTGGTTTCTTTGGACTTCTTGTCACCTTTGTGGCTTTCCTTTCCCTTCTTTTCTTTTAAAATGTCTAGCTCTAATTCCATTAGTTAGTTCAGATCCTTCTCAGTCACTGCCATTTTTCCCCTGCTGTCCATTCACAGAATCACAGAATTGTCTAGGTTGGAAGGGACCTTTAAGATCATCTAGTCCAATCATAAAAAAAAAAAAAAGGCAAAAAAAACCCCCCAAAAACCCCAAAAACCAACCAACAAACAAACAAAAATGAAAAAACAAAACACACACACCAACACTAAACCATATTCCCTAGCACCATGTCAATTTGTTGTTTGAACACCTCCAAGGGTGGTGCCTCAACCACTTCCCTGGGCAGTCCATTCCAATGCCTGATAACCCTTTCAGTGAAGAAATTTTTACTAATATCCAACCTGAACCTCCCCTGGCACAACTTGAGGCCATTTGCTCTTGTCCTATTGGCTGTACCTTGGGAGAAGAGACCGACGCCCGCCTCTCTACAACCTCGTGACTCCTTCATCTGACTTCAAATCCCCTTAGAGGTTTAACTCTAGCTGACTTTAAATTTATCTGCTTATGGACAGAACTCATATTTTGAGAACTTCACCAGACTTCCAAGGTCCGGTTTGCAGTGCTGCAGTGCAATTATGAGAGACTTGCACTGATTTTACCTGGAGTTGAAGATACCAAAATATGTTGAAAATCAGTCTCTGACTGCGAGTATAGGCAAATGAATAGCTTTGTTCTGCTACTCATTTTGTGCATTTCTTTTATTTATATTAAGTTTTGAAAGTGTCTTTTGAATATTTCTTTTCAATCCTGACTTTTTTCCATCAAAATGTTTACAAACTCCTTTACTGAAGTTTCCATTTTCACAGCCAGAATGTGTATTTAAAGCGACAAAATGAAATTAATTGGAATTCTGCATCCTACTTCCTGATTTCAATTGCCCTGTATTAAATAATAATAATATAATTATTACAATTATAACAATATAATTATAATTATAATAATATTATTCTGGGCTGCATAGGGAAGAGTGTGGCTAGTAGGTCAAGGGAAGTCATTCTCCCCCTCTACTCCGCACTGGTGAGGCCACAACTGGAATACTGCATCCAGTTCTGGGCTCCCCA
>JAOXNO010000001.1:158119284-158161390 GCA_028565335.1 Limnodromus scolopaceus
GCTTCGGCAGGGGAGTTGGACTAGATGATCTCTGTGGTCCCTTCCAACTCTAAAAATTCAGTGAAATTCAGTGAAAATAACTATTTTCACCAACAAATATAACCTTGTAGAGTTCAAAAGGTAGAGCACAGGATACATGTAGCTTCTATTTCCTCTGATTCTTTCGAAGTAAAAATATAATCAACTCTAAAATAAATATTGTATTTTCTATACCTGTAGTTACCTGAGCTATATTATATATTACAGAAAGCACGTATAGTTTTTGGAAACTGGAAAAAGGCGGGAGCTCATATAAGGGCAAATAATATCAGTTATTTCTCATGCTGCAGATTATATTACCTAGAGAAAAGAGTATGCCTAGATTAATGTTTCTCATCACATGTATGCCCTGTCCCATCTATTTCTTATAGAGTAAATATCACCCCACCAACACTGATCAGCACAGGTTGGACTGTGAAGAAATCACATGAATTTTTGAGCAATGTCTGGATTGAGTATCAATAATCATTTTGCTCCCCCAACAACATTTTAATATGCCATCTATAAATTTTTAGGATGCCCCAAGGCATGTTTTGCTAGTCCATTTATATATGACTTGGGTAGGTTCAGAAACATAAAGTAACAAAACAGCTGTCTTCAACCATCCAAAACACTTTAACATTTCTCTAAAAATGCCCTGAAGTACCCTAATGTTATTATGGTATAGGTTTTTAATTTTAAGATGAGATTTCAATAACAAGAGGCTATTTAAAACACACTTACACCTTTCTATTTTTAGATTATTTAACATATGAAGCATAAGATAAAATAGCAGTGTTAATAGTTTTCCTTCTGCTATCTAGGAGTCTTGAAATTTTCCATATTAACTTTTGGAAATGTATAGCTGATAACAGTAAAAGAGTAAACACACTTCAAATCTGATTTCAGAATACACCTTAGAATACCATTAACCACCTTCTGAATATTAGTCCCACATCTTTCTATTATTCAACATACCTTATCTTTATACAAAAACCAAAAAAAGTTAATAAAAGTGGTGTGATTCACACATTAACAACATGGATGCTTGCTTATTGGATTTCCATATGTATGATGTTACTGAAAGTATGTTTTATTGAATGCTCCAGTTGAGTAAGCAAAAAATGAAACTCGGAAACAAGCCAGCATCTACCAAAAAAAAAAAAACAACCAACCAAACAAAAAACCTAAACCAAAACCAAAACAAACCCAAAACAAAACTAAAAATTCAGTAGAGGTGTACCCATTTATATCGGATTTTAATTCAGCCTTTCATTTTATTCACAATAGTTAGAAAGTCAGGAATTACTAGAATGGTTGCAGATTGGTTGTTTTACAAATAGATTGGTAGGATCGTCTGACCAAATCTAGATGTCTACAATTTGGATATCTACATGTAAATTGGTTGTCTAGGCTTTCTTAATAGTGAGGGCATTTAGAGAGTGTTTTTTATTCTGGAATTGATAACTAGAGTGGTATTCAGTTGCCTAAACCTAAGTATCTGTGGAGTCATTCCAGATGCTATAGGGTACCTGAGACATTTCTGTGGGGCTGGTAAACATGACAGAGGAGTGATCTAACACCTGAGCAGCACCTAGAGGCCAAGAAAGAAACCTTTGGCATCTAAAATGGCCCACTGGATGCCTGTATTTAGGAAAGTGAATCTCATACCCAAAGCAGATAAGGTGAATTGAGTTCTGTAATACCTCTTTTCTCCACTAATTCTAAAGGGACCCTCATCACTACTGGCCAGAGATGTATACTGTATGGATCTAAAATTTCATAAGATTAGTCACATGCTTGGTGTTAGCTCTAGTAGATTTTATTTATTTTTAAATGCATAGTTTACAAAATAATAAAACCTACATCACGGAAATACCGATCTTGCCTATGAACAGAGAGAGGTTTGCTGAAGTGAGGAAAATATTTCTCCATCAGCTCCGAGACATAAGTAGAGATATAAAAAAAATTCATGGATGTAAAAATATATAGAAGGATAAACAAATTTGTCCATCTAACTGTAGACACACAAACTGTTTGTAGCCAAATGTCAGCAGCTTCCAAAAAGATCGGGAAGCCCTGTATTCATCTGTAAGATTTAATTCTGTTGTGACATTTGCTTTCCTTTATTTGCAGAGAGGTATTTGCACAGACTTGGTTTCACCCCTAGAGGAACTGGCGCTGGATCCTGCTTGGAGGCATTTGTAAAACTGCTTTTGCCACATTCTGTTTATCTGGCACCAGGACAGCCTCCAGCAACAGGTACAACTGCACCACCTGCCACACAGCACGGCCATATCAGCGTTTCGCTGGAGTACCAGGGTGGATGCTCTGCTCCTGGCTCTTCCATCATGTACACCAAGGCATACAAGGAATTCAGCTTTTCTGTCCTGTCTCTAATTTCCTTAGAATTGACTTCATGTATGAATCATTTTTGTGCTCTCCAACCCTTCCTACAGCTTTTTTGCAGAAGCTTTATATTTCCTGACGATATATTGAAACAAGATTTACTAATACCTCTCCTGTTTTGTCTGGGTATCAAGGGGAGTCCTGCTGAGCCCTCTGTGTGTGTGTGTGTGTTATGTATGTGTATGAGAGAGGGGGTCCGTACCAGCTGCTGGAGTGGGGCTACAGCCTCAGGGGTTTGTATGTCCAGGTACCAGCAACAGGGGAGACTGGGATCTGGGTGCAGCTTCTGGGCAGACTGAGTGTCTGAGCCCAGCTTCTGTGGAGGATACACCTTATACATACATATATATGAATATACAGAATACATCCTCCACCCTGCTTAGCCAGAGAGAGGACCAGGTTGAGGACATTGGTGTTACCTGTGTCCATGTGAGTGCTCTGTCTGTCTGCCTGTGGTCTGTGTGGCACCCGGTGTGTGTGTGTATATATATATTTTTATATATATATGTAGTGTATATATGTGCATACAGGGAATACACACTTAACCTTGCTATGCGTTGGACCCAAAGCATGGAGCTGCAGCAGCCTCATCTCTCTAGGGCTGTCAGATCCAGCACAGAATTTTACACTAACAAATACTTCTCTTACTTTGTTTTGTTCTGTTCTGTTTTTTCACAAATTGCTCCTCAACATCTGGATTTAGCCTGACTCGGCTTACCTGAGTTTATGTTCTTTACCACTCTGTGGAAAAAAAACCACAAAAAAAAACAAAAACAAAAAAAAGACAAAAAGTGCTTCTTTGAAGGATGTCTTCTTACTTCTAAGAGATTCTTTTATTCTGCTGCTTAACAACATTAACTTCTTTTCAGGGTTTGGTTTGTTTGGGTGGGGTTTTTTTGGCGAGGAGAAGGTGGTATGTGGGAGGTCCTGCTTGAGGCTCTAATAACATACTTGTAATATTGAATGACAGAATAGCTTGGGCTGGAAGGGATCTTTAAAGTCCATCTAGTCCAACCTCCCCTACAATTAGCAGAAACATCTTCAGCTAGATCAGGTTGCTCAGAGCCCCATCCAACCCAACCTTGAATGTTTCCAGGAATGGGACATCTACCACCTCCCAGGGCAACCTATTCCAGTGTTTCAACACCCTCATTGTAAAAAATATCTTCCTTATATCTCGTCTAAATCTACCTTACTTTAGCTTAAAGCCATTACCCCTTGTCCTTTCACAACAGGCTCTGCTAAAAAGTTTGTCCCTGCCTTTCCTGTAGGCCTCCTTAAAGTACTGAAAGGCCATAATAAGGTCTCCCTGGAGCCTTCTCTTCTCCAGGCTGAGCAACCCCAAATCTCTCAGCCTGGCATTTCACCTCAAAGAAAACCAGTGACGTGCTTCTCTGTTTGACCAGAACTGCCTCAGCAGTGCTTTGCTTCCACTAAAAGCCAAAAGGTTAATACAGGGACATCAGAGACCCTAAACTACCCAGCGTGCCCCATGCAGACTGATATCAGTGCATCTGAGGTCAGAAGAAGAAGCAAGAGGGAAAGACACCAGAAAGCCTGTTTCCATCACTACCAGTCATCTGTTAAACCAAATAAACAAGCATCTAATAAACCAAAATAGCACAGTCTTGGTCTCCCCACTCCTAAATGAACATACTCATAACACAGATGTGCTTATTTTCTCCTCTCCTTCTGGCCTCAGAAACCTGGCTTTTTTTCCTCTTTACACTTCCAACACAAGTTTGGAGAGCACCCGCAATCTAGCAAATCTCCAGCCTGCTGATTCAGGGAACTCCCCCTGTGAGGCAGAAGAAATAGAACTGAAATTTCTGAAGCTAAGAAGGGCACCAAATATAGAGTGCTGCAAGCATTATACAACTGTACATAAAGCCCCTGCCCCCACCTCCTGCTATTGTCAGAGATGAAAAGGAGACAAAGGAAATACCCTACAACCTATAAATTGTGTTCGTAGAGCACAGCAGTGTAAACATATAAAAACTCAAGAAACGTTCCATGGTTCATGTTAGGTTATACAATTAAAGGGTCGTTTCTACCAACACGAAGGAGCAGAGAGGGGCAAGGCCAGGCAGGTGAGCCCCTGCCCCAGTCCCACCAGGTCTGTCCCTGGAGAGCCTCAGCCCATGGGCTGGGAGGGGACACCCATCATCCCTGACTTGGCAGGGGAGGATTTCCCCGGGTCACCTTGTGACTGACAGGTGTTACTCCTGTTCTGTAACAGAAATAAAAATGATAAACACCAGCAACATGCTTATTGGCTGCAGAGAGTGATACAAAGCTTGGCTATACACCCTCTGCAGTGTCAGCTGCTTTCTGAAAGAGAAGAATAAACTGACATCTGTCAGAGATACAGGAGGTAGCAATTTATGAACACCATACATGACTTCAATCTTCAGAATTTTTTACGCATTATTAAAAATAATTTGGTATAGAATTCTCCGTACCACAACAATCAAAGAAGAAGATGCATTTATAAATACTACAAAAACTGATAAAACATATCAGTATTTTATGACACCTTCTCCAAGGAAAGAGTAGTACCAAACTCAACTGTATAACACAGTACGTCTACAAAGTCAGAAATAAATATGACACTTTTCAGAACCAGGGATAAGACTACCAAGAAATACCTCATAATACGTAATAAAAATGGAAAATTGCTTTAAAAAAATAATTTCCTAAAATAATGTAAGAGTATACGAACAACCATTTGGTTAAAGGCGTAATCCAGAATTCTGTGTCCAACAGTGGCCTTAAACAGACGACTTGGGAAGAATAAGAACAGAGAGCACAGATATGATTAGTTTGCCCCAAACACTTATGTCTGCTTTCAGCCTAGAGGACCCATAAGCCCAAAGCTGCTTATAAATATTTATTTTAACTCAAAGGATTTATCTTCTAGAATTTGTCTAATTACATCTTTGGTCCTGATTAATTTTAGTACCACAACATTCTAAGAAAAGAAAATATTCTAGCTGTTATATATTTAAGATTTTGGCAAATGTTACGAGAATTTCTAATTAAACTCTTAGCTGTTGTTTCAGTAATAAGCAAAATGTTAATTTTTGTGCTGTGCTACAATGTAAATGCACCAACTATATCACCACAACAAAACTGCTGGCAACCATCAAATAACGTTTAATTAAGTTTTTCACGAGGACAAAATATTTGTGCTCAAATAGTTCTTGAATGTTTTTGTCAGGAACTATATAATCAACAAAAACCCTAATATACATTTTGGGGTGGAAAGTTGAAAAAGTAGGAAAATTATTCCAGATGCTAATACAATCAGGAAAGAAATTCTAAAATCATTAGTATAAAACTGACCAGTACTTGAAAACCAGAAAGGTAAACAAACTAACTACAAAGAAATTTTCACAGAGATCTCCAATATAACAGAATCTGAACTGGGAAACATCTGCAATAATAAGACCAGTACATCTCAAACACTCTTTTTTGTCCAATGATTTTTTTTTAAATGTAGTTTTTAATTTGATGGCCTTTGAAGCAAAAATTATTTAGTACATTTATATTGCAGCAACTTCGAAGACATGAACACAGGTATCACTTAATATTCAAAAAATAATTTTTATTCTAAGAGAGAAGATGGATAGCTGAAAAGAAAAAAGCAATATAATAAAAAATAATAAAGACTAGTAGGTTATCTTGATTAGTGTTCTGCTACTGCAGAACTATTTGCTGTCATCAATTTATCTTTTTATGTGCCCATGAAACCATGAAAAGTAACAAAACTTCTGTATCATTTTGCTTAGAACCGTGTTCTTAACACAAGGCATATTAAGACTTCTCAAAATTCAAGTAGTGTCTTTGTTTTTCCCATTCTCCTACCACAGCTGTAGCCTGTCTGCAATCCTAGTTCCCTCTTCTGCTTCCAACACTGCCAACTTCAAGCAGGCGGTAACGGATTCGGTTCCAGACTGCAGACACACAAGTACTGGTGTCTGCCCAGGAGGTAGATATCTGCACTCCCACTACAATACATGAAAATCTAGAGTTCAATTCAGAAGGCTGAATAGAGGCATATAGTGCCATTTGATGATATCATGTATGGTCTCCAGCTACCAGTCCAAAAAGTCCTTCTCTCATAGGCTTGTGTCACCAAGAGTAGAGGACTTGCACTGGGCAATCCCTAGAAGTCCTTTCCAACTAATGTTTGTATGATTCTATACTTGCCAGCCCTGTTTAATAGTTCAGATACCCTTGGCATCTCAACTGGTATGTGGTACCTATCTTTTTTACTCAGCTGAATCAGGTGTCTAATCAATACAGTCAATGGAGTTCGGTTCAGCTCACTCAAAAGAAGACATTTAACATTTAATCAGCCTACAGTCTTCAGCAGAGTCCCACCAAACAGTATATACCTTTCTTGGTGTACTAGTTATAGCTTAGCCCAACCTACCATGATTAACTTTTTCCCACACAGTCCACGCATAAATAGGAAATTACTCACTTTTCAGGCATTCTTATACCAAAATTTCTATGAATCTCATTAACAATATGTCCTGTTTCTTCCTTTACTGGGATGCTGACACTGAACCCTCACAGATTTACTTGCCATGTTTCCATAAAAGATCCAGACTTTAGAGCATATCACAGCAAAATGCCTCTTTTCTCAGTGAGGTCTCTTTCTGGGTAAAGGGAAGGCCCAGAAATCAAAATGCTCACTGAAAGGTCTGACTGCATTACAGCCTTACCCACAAAATATTATTTGAGAATGGCCTAACTCTTCAGCCTTAAACAACCTCAAACCAGCTTTCATCCCTAAGAGCAATGCTGCTCTTTTTAATTAAAAAGTGCAACTATGCAAACCGCGGACACGACCGTCCCCTGTTTCTCATGACAGAAGAAAAGATGAAAATGCTACGTACACTTTAACCTAGCAGTACTCTATATTGTCTGGTATTTGGATATCAGAATGACAGGTGCGATATAAATATACAGAATTGCTGGAAAACATACAATAAAAATACTGATCAATGGTAAACCAGTCTTTAAAATGCATGACTGCACCGTGTTACTAATAAAGGCACCTTGGAGGTACTGTTACTGAAAGCACAGACTGGTTCTCAGTACCCTCTCCCAATTCACTTGGGAATTTATTACATTATAGAGGGAGGAGAAAAAGTTGGACTCTTGTGAGACTGCACACTTGAGAATTCCATACCATAGCTCATGGCAGAGGCATTAGCATGTTATTTCAGATATAAAAGAAACATTAGAGGATACTGTAGGAAAATGAACATAAATGAGCCACAAAGCATTAAATTAATTTTTCATTTTCTGGAGTGTGTCCTTTCCTTTTTCCCTCCTATCTTCCTTTCCCTGATATCATCAAAGACTGTTTAAAATAAAACAAACCCAGCTAAGACAGAATATAGTATTCAGCGCTGGAGCCAGCCCCAATTTCACTGGGACAGCCGCACATCATGTATTCAGTACCCCATTTCCCAGAAGTGCAGTGTAATACAAGAATTAATATTCACATGGTAGTACGTTTCAGGTTACAAGTGAAAAATAATACAAGAAAAAATAAAGTTACTATTTTATTATAAAAATGTATGCTTTGCAAAAACCACCCAGAAAAGACAGAGACACAAATATTGAACATCCTGTGGAAAGAATTAGATGTTCCAGGCCTTTTGAACGAACTCATCTTTGCAAACCCACAGAAGTATATTAACCCACCACATTTTAATTACTCTATGGAATGTGTTTTGCTATATTTAGGTAAAATAGTCAGAACTACTATGTATATTCTTAAAAACTTACATTTTTGAGATATGTTATTAAAAGCTGATTGAATGGTCATCTCCATGATTCATGAAAGTCTCGGGCAAAAGTGGATGCTATCAAGCAAAGAAGATGGGCACTCAAAATGCTGAGATGACTGTCTAAAGGCAACTTCTAAAAGATACAAACTGATAAAGAAATTAATAGTACTGATATCAGCAAGGAAACAAACTCCCTCATTTTTCACGGTAATGCACAATTCTGCTTTCACTGACCCGGCTAAAATAAAAGAGTTAATGTACCAAACGATTGCTTAAATATAGTCCAGGACATTTGTTCCTAATTTTTAGGAATCTTGATCTGAGTATGGGAAGAAATAAAAATAGCGATTATGAGATATTATCTCATCCAAATACCTCAGGAAAAGTGTCAGTATTTGGTTCGCAGTACGTTGTAGGCATCACTGTCTCTTCAGCCATGAAATTTGCTCAATGGCCTCTGCATTTTCTACATTTCTTTTTTCTCCAATATTTCCCAGGAAACAGTAATATATAGTTTATGTGTTTGTAACTCCACCAGAAGTTGACAAGTTGACAACTTCTAAGAGTCACTGTAGTTTTAAAAATATGGATGTGACCCTTTGTTTCATATGCAGCAGGCTAGTTAGAACTATGAAAGGATGCCATATTTATAGAACTAAACAGATTTAACAAACTGTTGCCCCAAAACAATGGTGTTCAACAAAGATGCCGACCTTCTGGACCTTTTTAAAATTAATTTCCTTTCCTATTCTTTCCCCATTCCATACAGTTGGTCCATCTGTTATTTTAATAATTTGTCTTATGGCACCTTTTACCTGTTGTACCCCTACTGGGGCAGCAGTGAAAATTCTACATATCTGCTCTTTTTCCTGCCTGCTACAACATGACAATCGTCTCCAGTCTTGCCTTTGCTGTACTTCCCACTCTGTCATTTTACCCATCCAACCCGTGCTCTGCTCCAATTGAAAACAACGTCTTTTTCCACAGCACATTTGCATCCAATGACTGGAGCTAAGCTTGACCACAGCTGATCCACCGATCAGATCCTGAGGCGCTGGATTGCTCTGCTGGCCTGGGATTTCATCAGGCCACGGCACCGTGTTGTACACATCACCCAAACCCAAGGATTTTGGGCAGCCAACCAGGGGTGTTGGACCTTATATATGCCTTCTGGTTCTGCTCAATCTATTAGTAACAGCTTGGTTTTCAAAACAAATAGTGTCTGGTAAGATATTCAGAAGACTTATGGAAGTTTCTGTAAGAGTAATTAATGGCTGTACGTGTAAACATAATCTAAACAAGCTCACGTAATGCCATGTCCAGCTATACTCTGGCCAAAAACTTCAGTGACTTGAGTCTGCGTTACTGTAGATTGATATAAACATGGCTTTGCGGCTGTGCAACTGCTGCACAACGTCAGTAATTGCATTGGGGTTTTATGGTATTGTCAGGGAGGTAGGAAACAACTGATATTTACAAGTGAATCTGGGAGGCATTTTTATTAACCTATTTGTTCAACTGATGGTTTTAAACCACAGTTAATCCAATAACTTATGGAACCCAGTATGGGTCCCCATTCTGCATGTTTGACAGTTACAAGCGTAACCATAAACAATACATAAATAATTTACACCCAGGTATAACTGCATAAATAATTACTTTTATGCATAAATAATTAAATTTGCATCCTTGGTTATTTCAGCTATAAACAGGCAACTGTTTCAGAACAGTTGCATACACATTCCCAGTGTTCATATACACTTGAATACAAGTACATTGTAGAGATTGATAATTTGCAGGTATTTGATTTTATTTTTATTTTTTCTTGTCTGCACTTTATTAGTTGGTATAATAATTAGCATTTCAGCTAAAATGGTCAGGGAATATTATGTACTGAAATCTATTTTTCTCTAAGTGTTGGATTCAGTAGGCAACAGGAATGGGAACAAGATAAGGAAAATGAGTTTAAGAACTGGGTTTTATGACTTAATGTTTGCTTGCCTGGCTTTTGTAATTAGTGATTGACATTTCCTTCTAGAATGGAGACAAACCTATAGCTGAAAACTTAAATGATAATAGCAAAACACAAAAAGGAATGTACTTCAATTCAGCACAAAAAGATCTTAAATTCATAAAAAATATGGACAAAACAAAGTTTGAAATTTTCCAAAATTTTCAGGCAAAAAATACATTAATAGGAATCTTTTGAGTACATTTCAGTATCTCAGACAGAATGTTTTAAATAAAAGCTGTTGCCCACAGACTGATAAATTACCAACTTCAAAATTAATATTCTCAAGCATGGTATTTGGGCATAATTTCCCACTGCTAGCAATTTCTCAGGTAATATTTTACTACTCTGTGAACTTCACTCCCTGCAACCACACAGAAAATACTTAGAACCACTTCAAGAGTTTAATTGCATCTTCACATGAGTTAGTATTTTTAGCATTTTTTCCCAAAGAGACTGACATTTAAATTCCATAATTTTGTGTTTATTTAATCTGCCTTCAAAGATGCTTCGCCTTTTAATATTTTTACCATCAACAGTAACTTCAGAAGTCAAATTAATCATATGGATGTCATCTAACTACTAGTAAAGGAGCTGAGAAAAACTCATGTTGCCTTCTGTGACAGCAAGAGCAAATAGGACTCAGTTTTAACACAAAGAGATTGATTTTCTTTAGGAAAAAAATCCTAACTTGTGGATCTTTTATCACTTTAATCACTTCCAAGTCTCCTTCACAGCTTACAAAATATAGACGTTATGATTTTAGAACAAAATTCAAATCTGGATTTTACACATGATAAGTCTACAAATACAATACAAAATAATTACTCTTCTTGTGAAACTGATGTGCATTGTAATTAAACAGCTTTTGAGAAATTAATGGTATTGGAGTCCTGGGATGGATATTTAATCTACAACACAAAGAAAAATCCTAGAAGTTCTCTAAAATTGTTTTGACAGAAAACCAAATAGGTGTATTTCAGATAATTTCAATTAGCTTATACCACATAAATACAATTTCATAACGGAAATGTAAACAATAATTTTATTCTACCCAGTTTGCCTGCATTGTGTGTCAGATATTTCTACCAGAGATTGTCACAGGCAATTAATATGAGTAGAGTAGAAGGAGTCAGATATTGAGTAATGGAGCCCTATATCATTACACTTCATGCTATTTGTATTTTTCCCAAGATTAGGTTCATGAACTTAACAGAAATTGGTTTAGGTCCCTATCGAGTGTACTTGATCGCAAAGTCACAATAAGCTACCAAATGTTGCAGCCATGAAAATATGATCTTCAGATACAACAGTAGAAAGAACACTGGTAGGCATGACATAATTTAAGAAATGTTATATTAAGCTATACTGTTGCCAGGAATTGGCATCTCTATGCAGTGCAGGGTGGACATGCCAGCTTGACTAGATGCTAGCTTGGGAACCTTACGCATTGCACTCCTTTGAGCTGTGAAGATAGATCCTTACGGAGCTTCAGTAGTTTAGCAGAGCAACACACTGGCTAAGGGCAGATGGTTGCTTCTGTATGGACACACTGTTCAAAACCAGGAATGGACATGAGGTATATAACCACAATTTAAAAGTGGGGTTAATTGTGGTACAAAAAGAAATCGTGGACAGACTCAACATCCTGCAAGCTGTGTAGCAATGTTTGAAGCTCAGCTCCCATGTATGGCACCTGAAAGGTCACAAAGTAGCTTAAAACATATTTTCTGTTAATCTCAAAAGCCTACTTAATTTGGGAGAAAGTAACAGAGAGCAGACTTTGGCGTGTCCCCAGATCTGCTGGGACAAAGAAAGAACAAGTACAGAAAAGCTGGTTGATTTTCAAGGTTCACCTCCAAGCTCAAGAACAGTCCATCTCCTTCTGCAGGAAAACAAGCAAAGGTGGCAGGAGGCATATGTGGATAAGTGTGGGCTAGGTAAGTGAATAATCAGGTAAATTGAAAACTGTCCGAATTGGCTCAAAAGGTTGTTATCAGTGGCACAAAGTCCAGCTGGAGAGCAGAGAGTGGTGCACACCAGGGTCAGTACTGGGACCCATACTCTTTAACATCTGCATTAGTGTACTTAACAATGAGGTAGAATGCACCCGCATGAAGTCTGCTGATAGAACTGGGAGAAGTGGTTGACAGGCCAATGTCAGCCATTGATCTTATCAATGTACATAAGTACCTGAAAGGAGGGTGCAAAGAAGATGGAGCCAGGCTCTTTTCATTGTGCCCAGTGATAGGACCAGAGGCTATGGGCACAAACTGAAACACAAGAAATGTCATTTAAACATATGAAAAAACTTTTTTTACCATGAGGGTAGTGAAACACTGGAGAAGGTTGCCTAGAGAGGTTGTGGATTCTCCATCCTTGAAGATATTTGGAAAAACCCCAGCCCTGAGCAACCAGCTCTAGGTGATCCTACTCTGAGCAGGGGTCTGGACTAGATGTTCTCCAGAGGCCTCTTCAACCATCCTATGACTATGTGAGGACCCCAGGGTACTCATCTGCTATAGAGCTATATATAAAATCCCTGAGCCATGAGCTGACTCCAAAGGACTTCTTGTTCTGTTCCCCAGGAATCGCTGACAGTGCAGGATTCCTGCAGGCTTTTTCTTTTGAAAAAAAAAACAAAACGAAACAAAAAAAACCAAACACACACCCCTCCCCCCCAAAAAAAAAACCAACCCAAAACCGTGATGAAATAACAAACATTTTTATCCGAAATGAGATCAAGACTTTTCTGACCTGTGCAAATGCCTGTAAAATAATAACTGACTACCAAAATACAGAAATTTGCACCTTTAATGTTTTGCATATCAGAGAACTTTGGGAGGACTTCTGCCTTTATATAGAGTGGCATTATACCTATTAATTCCATTACAGAGATACTTAATTTAACGTGGAGTAAATGGAGTGCTGCCAAAACAAATTACATGGAACTAAGGTATTTGAAACCCCCATAAATCACCGCTTTTTTCTCAGACATAAGTACCACTATTTATCTCTGACATAACCAGTGTTACTTCTTTCTGTATCTTTCCCACAGTAATCCTTTCCTGTTTACTTTAGAGCAACCTCTCTTGTCCGTATCTATGGTGCCAATATCATAATGAAATGACACACAAGTGCTATCTATGTACTAAACAGACCCAAAAGTCTGTGAGTCTGCCACAACCTGACATTGCTGTGTGAACACCACATCACACAGATATCAGCAGGAACTCACTCTTTTCACGCCCTGCTTACCCTGGCAGGCCACAGTATTCTGACTGAGCCTTTCTTAAAGCTGACTAGAGTTGAAAATACATGATGGTTTGGCATTCTGCGATACATGCTTGTCATTTTCCCAAAAGTATGTCTCTCCTGGAATATATTTTGACTGTGACACAGCACAACTTTTTTACCTTTTCTTGGAGAGCTACAACCTAATCAGTTAATCCAGTAAGTGCACGGTAATTATTCCTGAATACCTAGACTTCCTTGAGTTTCCCTATTATATTTCTCTTTTTTTCAGATATTTTCTCTGATATACCAAGATAATCTAAAAATTTTGGTGTTGTTCTCCATTCCATGAGCCATTAGGGATCCTACACAAGTACCTAAAGTGTTGACAATGTGAAAATGTAAAAATACTAGGAAAAAAAAAGGTAGGTACATCAGATAAAGCCTGATGATTGGGAGATGCCACCTTACATGTGAAGCACGTAGTGTTTAAAAACTAATGTAATAAAGTATCAGCTAAGAAATTTCCATTTGAAGAAAGAGGTGAGGCAGGATTAAAGAAAGGATGGCTAAGAGTGCAATAATTAGGACTACAGACCTTCCCATTCCATATTATCTAATTGATTAGCATGGTGATGAACAGTCATTAACGGATCTACATAAATATGATACCTTTGAGAAATGAATGTGCATGCAGTACAGCCCCCAGTAAACTTCCTATTTCCTATGACTTAGAATTTCTTTCCTATCTCCTGTGCCAACAAGAGACCCAGCTACTGGGTAGGCCTAGAAAATCTCACTCCTAGTTTCACTTTCGTGGATGAAGCATATGCCAAGGGGACGGTATAAAGGATGTGTTTCTGCATGGACTTTGTGAGTAAATATGAAAATTTCAGGCTAGAAGTTTATGAATATCACTCTTATGATTATTCATTTCAATCCAGAGAAGTAAATATACGCATTGAGTGAGAAAAGGTGCATTAACAATGAAACATTTTCTTTCATTCTCTTTAATTTTCTTTGGGGGAGGAGGATTACTTTCCTTTATTATTGTGTCACATCAGGACTTAGTTGTTTTGCACTGTGCTTGCAGCACTCACTGGCTCCACTGAACACAACTAATAAACTGGCAAGGAAGTAAATGTCTGGTATAAGAAATACACAAAGCAAAACAGTAATTTAGACTTTTTTTTCTTTTTTTTCTGATAGATCGAGCCATCTAGCTCTCACAGGAACAAAACATCCTTAGTAGTCACGTTTTCAATTCAGGGCTCTTGTCCAGAAACACACCAATGTTGTATTTTCCATCCTGTTTTAAGGTGTCATTGGTCTTCTACAGCTTAACCTGCTCTTTCTGTCAGCAGGCTAATAGTTGAATTATAGATTCAAAAGAGAAAAAAAAAGGTACAAAACTTATGTTAATTTATATGAATAATAGAAAAAAAACTATAATAGAAAATTATTTTATAAAAAAGATTTTCCAGGTTGACAGTAATGCCAGCTCTTACAGTCTGATTGAGTGCCTGACCTTCTTTCTTTCCTTTAAATAGTCTTTTTATAGCTTTCTTCTGGATATCTACAAGCAAGAAGGGGAGTAAAAGCTGCAGTTAATCACCTGCTGCTCTAGAGATCAGAAACAGGTCAAGCATAACTGTCCAGTATCTGAAACAGTAGTGTTGAATAAACAGAAATAATGTCTTTATGTATATGCACATTCGTGTGACAATATAGATGAAAATTCTTTACAAATACAGCCATATCTATGAAATTCAGTGGCGTAGTTCTTTCCCTGTTTATGATAAGACTCTTTATACAAAAATAAAACTGTCATCCTCTGGTGAAAAGCACATGTGAAATATTTGAGTGACTCTGTGGCTTTTAAAGTTTCAGTCAATCTTTGCAAGAGCTTCAGCATAAATACATTTTTATCTAAACACAAACATGAAAAGAAATACTACAGTTATTGATTGCAAAAGTAGAGCCTACTGGTTCCTATTTATTTAACAAATAACTCTGCCAAACAGAGAGCTTCTTCCTCAAAGACTTCATTATCTAACACCCCAGCTTTGCAAGTACATTTTTGTGTGTGGGTACACACATAAGCAGTTCCTTTGAATTCAGCAGTATTTCTCTGACTGCCTTTACCTTCCAAAATGCCTTTTCATGGTCTGAGTTTAAGCAGCTGACAAAGTCAAGGGAAAGGATGCCTGCAAGAAAGATGAATTGGAGGAATTTGGGCAAGGCTTCCTGTGTTATCATGGGAGAAAGGTAGGTGCTTCTTCAAAAGAGTGGCTTAGAGAAGAAGCTTAATTCAGGGCTTCCCAATCATCTTCCTGCAGAGTCAGTGCAGCTCTATTCGCTATTTAGGAAGAGTAAGAAGATTATCCTAGGAAAAAGCCCGAAGTCAGATGCCTAAAGCACAGGTTAAAACCATGCTCCATTATTCCCAGTGTCTGTAGACCAGGAACTGAAGCACGTAAACAGCCATGTTGTGGCAGTATTAAAATGGAGCTTTTTCAGACTCTGAGTCCACTTTTCTGACTAGGCTAGATATGTAAGGTCCTAGAGTAGCAAACATGAAAGTTTTACCCCCAAGACATTTTAAAAAAGAAAAAGGTTTTGCTTTCTTTTTCTCCCATAGGCCAGACATGAAGAGATGCCAGTTTGTGAAACATTTCCCTTCAGCAAGAAAAATATTTCATAAAGCATATTTATGGTGATACTGTTAGTGTTGCCGTCTAGCCCTCAAAACACTTTCCATAGCTAAGAAAGAATGAAAATCAAACTGTGACTATATAAGAACTGGATTCTGTTTTTTCTGTAAAAACAGATAAACTGTTACAATGTTAGGTAACTTTAATTCCTACATATTGTAGGTCATAAGTTTTCTACTTGGTCTTTAATACTATGCTAAGTTGACACACACACATTCAAACACACGTATATGGGAATGACATATTCATCTAATAAGGTTTTTGTTGCTAAGTAACATGTTAGATTTCATTTACATACTATGTCACATGCCAGTGACACAATCTTTTTAGTCTACTTGATAACATATTAACATATGGTAACGTCTAACATATTAATACTTTCAGTTTACAGACTTTTCTTTTTTCCCACCTCAGGTGTGTCAACAGGCACACAAAGAACATAGGTCCATAACTCAGTGCAACACCATCTCTAAAATAATGTGTTCTTGTCATTATGCAAAAAGTAAAGTTTTAATTGTTACTAATTTTATAAAAGTATTATTACTTCTCATGGCTTAAATAATTGTTGTAAACAATTTTGTCTTTGCAATTCTTAACAATACCATAATTTTAGAGACTGCTCATTTGTTTGGCTGAAATAAGAAAAATTATATAAGAGAAAAACCTCCCTAACACACAAATGTGGGCTTGCCTTCAAAATTTACAAAAAAACCCCAACAAACCAAAAACCCACCTCTTTGAAAACCATTCACGTCTTTGAAGACGAATGATTAATTTCTTTTTTCCTGTTTTCAAAATATTTTCAATTCCTGACATCTCCCCTTGTAAGCTTAGGCTCAAAGAAAAGATCTTAACACTCAGGCTTTACAGTCATTCAATTTGCATTTATTTTAGCAGGATACTTGTACTGCACAGGTAAAAGAACAAAAAGATATTAAGGAGAAACTATTCCACCAGGATTAATCCCTTTTAAATGTTGCTTTATAAATGATGAGTTTCAGCAATCGGTTGTTAATCCAAAGAATCAACCAATAGCAATGACTGATATTTTAAATTACTTCACTAAGCAGTATATATACATCAAAACTGAACAAACAGGTGAGCTGTCACTTCACCTAGTCATCCATCACTTGGCGACTATACTGAAGGGCTGTGTACAATTTACTCAGTGTTCCAAGATTTCGGGCAACAGGATAAAATCATCCCCCAGTCTTGGGTTTTTTTCCAGCTCTGAATCAAGCACTGGGGAGTTTAATCCACTGTCAGAAACATTTGCCTTTTCAAAAACCAGCACAATCTCTAAGACTGCAGAAACGCAGAGCAGCTGCTTCAAAACAAGATGAAGTAAGTCCATTAGTCCACTGAACGACTATACTTGGTAACTTTTTCAGTAGTGGAAGAAAATCGCATCTAACCTTCCACACAGCCGGGAGCATTGAGCCACCCTTCTGTGAATCTCCTGCATGTCGTCTTTTGCTCGACTCATCACCGAGTATAGCATCGTAGAGTTCGTTCATTCATTCGATTTCTCTCCTTTGCTTTATTTGTTAGAGTTGCACCAGGTAAGCTTTTGATACTGCTTACCAAAACGAAAGGACTAGCAAATCACTGTCCTCAGTGCCTCACTTTCAAGTTCATGTTTCCTCCAACAGTCAAAAATTTCTCTGTTGTTCTACTAAGACGATCCCTTTGTTCTAGATGATCATACTGGCAGGATTTAGAAAAATGTCAACTCCCTTATTATAATAGAAAAAAACAATGGCAAACACCTACAGATCAGTAAGCATACATAAGATTGTGAAAATCATAGCTTTTCATACTAATAACATCTTTGGTAAAACCAGTATTTTTTTAACCAGTTCAGCTATATGAATCCCTATTAGCTGCAGCTATTTCAGGAAAAATGCCTAACACATGAGGATTTTTTCCTCTTACTGTAAAGGATTAAATCATTCTGCTGCAGGCGTCTTTACACCCATGATACTGAATCCACACTGAGTGAGTAACTGCACCCAGGGAGTATAACAAGCAAACCTTAATAACAGACTCAGCAAGAGATCTCAGTCATTCTGATATCTTTTTGTGCAAGACAGGCTGAGAATGCACAAGGAGCAAAAGCCACAAGTAATTTGTAGCATTTCACAGTTACATTAACACCTCTAATTGCAACTGACAGGGCAATTAAGGCTGAAAAACATCCCAATGCAGTGGCTTGTACATGATGATTGTCCCACTGAAACAAAAGATCATGTATTCTATTTGGAGAAAAAGTGTTTCACTTTATTTTCCTCCATTGAAGTAGATGTCTCAGTTCATCATGCCTCATTAAAAGGTTTGTGTTGCTATAAACATGATTATTTCAAACAATCACAAGCCCTTATATCAAACATATAATTTAACAATTCCCTTCTCAATATAAGTATCAAGATTCTTTTTTTTTTAAAAAGGTTGTTAATTTTATCTATTTAAATAATGGGTCTTAGAATAATGAACAGTCAATATTCTGAATACAAATATATAAATATATTTAGGGCACATGTCTCCCCCTCCTTTTTTTTTTTTTTTTTTTTTTTTTAATGAAGTCCAGACAATTCCCCTCATGTGCCTGGGTTTGCCAGGTTTTGTACAGTGCTTTTCCTACCAGCTTCCCTTCCTCCCACACACACGCACAGCTCCCTGTGGTGCTGTGGAGAGCACCATTGTGTTGTGTCCTATGGACACAACAAGTCATGTCCAACATCAGCAAGTCGCTAAATTCTGTAGCAACAAATTTACAACAATTCATTTCCATAAAAACTTGGTGCTTACAATATATCTATTTGGAGGTGAGAGAATGTTGTGGTTTGGGCTGAACTGGCCACTGAGATGATTGGTTCTGTTTCACCTCAAACCAGGACAAAAAATACTTGATTAGGTCTACTCTAATCCCAAGAGTCTGAATGTCCATCAGAAGTTAGGATGTGTTAGTTGCAATCTTCAGGCACACCTTACAGTTGAGTTTCATCTGAAAGGAATCCCGTTTATTTGCCCCAAGACTGCTCCATAGCATGAACTGAAGAGCAGCAACAGGAGATGACTGACAGACTTGCTCCAAAAGCACAGACCTGATCCAAATTAAAATGCTAATGTAGGTGCATCTGTATCTGCTTCTTCAAGTAGAAAGCAGACTACTAGTAACATGTCCATAACTTAGGAGGAAAGAATTATTCTTCAGTTTCTGCACATACACTCAGGATTTAAAATGGGTGGGATTTTTTTTACTTCTCTGAGAACTCTCCCACATCTCAGCTGTTGGCTGTTTAATTTCTCAGCTACATCCTACTAATTATTTACTATATATATATTTGTATAGCAAACATTAAAAATGTCTGGCCATATTTTACACAGCTGTGATTATAAGCATACAGGGAAAAACCAAAACCAAAATATTAAGTACAAATCCCACAACCTTATGCTGTGTTGCAATCCTAAAGAACATATATGAATAAAAAATCATCTGAAAGCTGAATAATGATATAACTAGTTCTGGCAATTAACAAAATGATTGGTCCTAGAGAAGTACCCAGATCTGTGTCCACAGTGTGACAGAGGTCACATTAAATGTGAGCAGTGGATTTCAGAGTGTGCTTTTTTTTAACCTTTCTCAAATTATACAGGTAGTGCATCAAAGGACATAAATAATAATTAAAAAAACCCAAAACCAGTACCCATAATTGCAAATGTCACAGCAACATAAGGGCCTTAGAAGGCCTGAAAAGCAAAATGATTCCATTAAGATGCCACCAAGATGATTAGAGAGCTGGAGAACTGGATATATGAAGAAAGGCTGAATGACGCTTTTTCAGAATGGGAAAGACCAGGTTTAGGGGGTATCTCACCACACACTTTATGAAGTACCTAAAACATAAGTACAGAGAAGGAGGGGATATTGATTTTACAAGGATGTGTAGTGGCAGAACAAGAAGCAACAGGCATAAATTGCTCAGGGGAAATGCTGTCTGTCTGTATGAGTAAAATATACACCCTGTGATCAATTAAACACTGAAATAGGTTGCCCAGAACATTGGTGAAATCCTTGTCAATGAAAATCTTAAAGACTCAGTTTGGCACAGTCCTGAATAATCTCTTATATGGCTCTGACTTCTTACTGAAGTTTGAACCACTAATTCCAGAAGTCCCTTCCCAACCCAGGCTTTTCTCTGTTTCTGAGCCCTAAGTAACAACAGAGGTTCTAAACACAAGGTGAAAAATATTATGAAAAAATTTATCTTTTTTTTTCCCTTTGGAATCCCGAACTGCAACAGCTCATGCATGTTTTTACTTTGAAAAAGATAAATAGCAGTATGCATTTGTTTGGTTCACACTGCAGTGAGAAAAGTACTGAGGCATAGGGCTTATATCCTCCAAAGTTTCTACTTTATCTGCTCCAACTTGGTTCCATCAGTAAAAGACAGGGGTATGCTAATGTGAAGAGGAATTTAAAGAAGCAGGATCTCTCACGACAAGTTTGGAAACTGTACATGAATCATTACAGGCAGAATCAGCCTTGCCCTCCTCTCTTCTCCAGGCAAAGGCTTTGGGGGATGAATTTTAAAATAATGGAAATGCCAGGTAATAGACCAGGTAAGGAGGCTTCTTGTCGGCTGAAAATGTGAGGGACAATTTGAAAAGACTTTGATTTTCTGTTACTTTTAATCTTTCTAAAGAAAGAAAGCACTCTGAGATTGTGCTTTGTAACTTGGCTTTTGTTATGGTAATGGCCTACTACAGGCTTCCAAGGGAAAGGTAATTTGGCCAATATCTTCTTCCATTTGTGTTTGGTCTGCTCTGGATACCCTTGAATTTGTGCACAAGGGCAGAATGACAGTTACTCAGGAATTGTTTCTGATATGGAAGTTACTGGTCACTACCTTCTATTTCTTTGTTCCTTAGAGCGACCAGCATCCTTGCTATTTCCTGTACTCTTAATCACCCTTCCCTGGTGTCCTCCTTCCCTTAAATACTCAAAGTATTTCCTCATGATACAGTACTTAAATACTTTTGGCAGTCAACACTTTCCTACATTAGCCTTGTATAGCAGTTTCAAACACTTAGTGAAATAAGTACAGAATGAGTCAGATAATTCAGTAACACAAACTGGAAGCTAATTTTTGGGTTTGGGCATTTTTTGGTTGGTTTGGTTTTGTTTTTTCTTCAAAGCTGGGAGCTGCTTGTTTAAACATAGCTAAGGCCAAATGAAGTTTCTATTAGAAGAGATTTTAACAGCACACAGCATAACTTCTAAGAAGTTGAAAATAATGTAATCTTTTTGTAGAATTCAAGACACTGTTACAAATCACGGTTCTGATGCACTGTCATGACAATCAGTTTTTACATTAATATAAATGAAGCTATATTGTTCTATGGGGTTGTTATATGGCATGTAACACACTGGTCAAAAACAGCAAATATCTAGAGAACAGAGGCAAACCCCAGAGGTTACCTTAAGATTCCATGCTATTGCTAGTTCACCTTCTAAATCTATATTAAAGCAACTGAAAAGAACAAAAGCAAGCACTGTTTTCACAAAAAGAAACCACCCACAGGTATTTCCTTGCAGAATAAAGGGCTGCCGGTGGGTAACAAGGTTTCTCTTTTTGAGCCTGCGAATTTACAATCTTCTCCACTGGGTGGCAACCTAGGATGCAGCAATAGAAAGAACTGCTCTCTTTGGAAGACCACCGAAAAAAAAGAGAAATCTTCCACTATTAATGTTTAGCTAAATTTTTTGCTTCTGTTGGTGTTGCACTTGGCAATGCCAGGAACATGTGGTAAAAAAAATTAACTTTGAACAATGGCGACTGATATGGCCCAATGGCATTTCAAACAAGTATTAACATAGCCCCCCCAAAATCCCACTTTTTGTTGAACTGTTCTCTTTGATCACAACAGGGTCATGCAATGTGAACTCCAGTTGCCGTTAGAAGTGTTTGAAACTAATGCTGACTTCTGATAAGTGGTTTCTCACGTGCATCACAATTACAGTTCTGCAATTTTGTTGAATCAATGATTTTAATAGTCACTTTAATTTATAGTAAGAAAATGTAAGACACAAATAGGGAAAAAAAACCAAACAACCAAACACCATGATTTGTTTAAAATGCAGATTGCACTTCTCCTGTCAAAATTCCATAGAACAAGGACTCCTTTCCAAAAAATTTGTAAAGAGACTCACTTTGTTTTCTAAAGTTATTTTCTGGCTATCAAAAGAAAATAGGAATAATAAAATTAGAAAGTCCACTTTGTCATTGTTTTACGATGATTAATGTGACTCCAATGAAGTGAAAATAAAGTGAGTGCAAAGAAGAAAGGCTTGAAGTGGAAGACAAAGTAGACACAAGAATATGGATATCAATGGGAAGAAGATGTGAGAAATACTGGATGAGAAAGGTATGCAGATGCAAGGTAAACTAAAAAAAAGGTATGAAAAATGGGAAGAGGATGACAGATTAGAGGGAAAGAAAGAAAGAAAAAAATTACATTGGTATTTTCTTCCAGAGAAATAACAAGAAATAATATATGTTTGAGCTCCTCATACTATATGAAATTACAAAGAAAAACTTAGCATTTTTTGTCACAGTGGGGAAGCCCGTAAAACTTCAAAACATTTCTGCTATGACTTGAGGTTCTCGCTTCCTAGTTCTGAGGGATTGCTGCAAAACAACAGTTATGGATCCACAGTACACACACCTTGAAATGAATGCACAAATGTGAGTGATAATTAGATTACAGTTGCCTTGCAATTGAGCGCCCAATAATATCTTTTTTTCTCTTTGTAAGAACAAAATGGTTCAGAAATACCCAGTGTAGTATCATGAAGTTCAAACAGAGAAACGTCTCCACTCAAGAACCACCACTCTCTAAGCAACCACTCTCTAAGGTTAGCCAGCAGGGACTTGGAATAAGCATATACTGCTACACTTTCTCCCTTCTCTTCCTTGGGTACAGTTCCCCAGTTTCTGGCAATTTACAGAAAGCAGAATTATACTGTAACTGTATCAAGAGTCCTTGATGAATTATTCCATGAATTTGTCTAGCAATTCTCTTTTGACACTTTTGACTTCTAGAACATCCTGGGACAGGGATTCTGTGATTTAATTACACACTATGTGAATAAGTACCTTCCTTTTTTAGATGGCTGGACAGACATCATTTGTTGTTGGTAACTGTGAAGGATTATTACCTACTCACTTTTTCACATTAATGTGCTGGAAATCTGTTTTGGAGTTAGATCTCCAGGTAAGCAGACTTATTTAAACAGAAAACCAGTCACAGGAGGACATACTATTGTCACTATTACCCTGGGTCCCCCCATTTTGTTTGTTCTTGTTTTTTTCTCATTGTGGGTGTGATGAAAAATGAACTTACTACACTGTCTATTTATCAGAAGATGAGACGTCCTATGACATGAGTTATTCTGTCCCTAAAAAAAAAAAAAAACAACTGTTCTCCTCCTACAAAAGTATAATCTTATGTATTCAAGGTCTATTTCAAGTTTATGGAAAATGGGGAAAAAAAATGCAATGCAAGTCCCAAATAGAAATAGCTTAATACTTGCCGAAGGTGATGGAAGAATTAGAGAAAACTGCTCATCTGAACAACAACTATAGGATCTTTTTACATATGGCCTCTCTTCATGTATTCCACGACAACTTCTGTACACAGCTGAGACAAGGGTTTTTCTTGTCATGAGCATCTGTTTGACTCATCGTATGTGCTGTATCTATCACTGTGAACTGTTCCAATGGCAGTGTTGAAGCATCTGCCACGTAGGCTCTCTCTACAGAGGAGTTCGAAGTCTAGAAGAATCTAAAAGAAGAAAGTAACGAAAAGCAATTCAATGGGCTCCAGCTGATGTTCGGCAAATTTGCTTTTCCTTTGCCTTCAGTGGTCGTCTTCCAGTGACATTTACCTAAGGATGGTGCACAGTGGTGCACCTGTAACTACAGCTCCCTGAGGCACAGGGTAGAAGGGATCCATTTCTGTACTTTCTGATACTCATGAAATATGCTTTGAATTGCCTCTATTTGTTCTCTCAGGCTGCAAAACTTTTTCCTTCAGAGTTACACGTCCTTGAGGGGATGACTCAGATCATCTAAGCTACGCAGCTCCTCTATGCTGCTCACTCCAAGTGATTACAGAGGTTAGAAACAGCCAGTTCACCAGCACTAAGTAGGACATGTCTCTCTCCATTGACTACACGGACTCAAGAAGTCCAGATTAAGTGCCTAAATTTTTCATAGCTAAAGATGTCAGTTGAATCTCACCCCAAAACGAAGTCTTCCTTGTATACTCAAATATGGCATTATAAACATATGAATCCAAAAGAATCAACTGTATTAACTGAAACATGAGTGAAATGATTTTTCATTTTAAATCTTTCATTGGTGTCTAAGTAAGTAAACAACTTCTCGATGTTTGATCCAGCATTTTTTTTTTTCTGCAAATATATTCCCCTGTACTAAGCAAGTAAAAGTATGGAAGAGGTGGCAGAGTCTAGCTATCAGCTCTTGAACTGGCTGGTTAAAAATTCTCCTTTGAAAAACAAATTCTCTAGATATAGAAATATGGATTTGAAATTAAATGATTACTGCCAAGATCTCTGGGAATACAGTCTGTGCTGTCAAAAGGCTGAAGGGCAGTACTCCAGAATGAGCTTTCATTGGTTTGGATCATAGTCAAAGCTTTCCTGTGCTAGAAACATATGCAGTCAAGAACCGGTTGCCCTTATCTTGGTATTCATGTTCAAGTAACTGAAGAAAATACAGTGATAATTTGCAAATACAAGAGGCTTTTGCTCAAAATATAACCGTAATGATTTATGCAGTCTCTCTCCATTAGCTGCTGTGTAGAACCCCTGTACTTTTCAGTACTGCCCTTCTACCGTTCAGTACTGCAGCGTGTTAACTGACCAGGTTTAATACTTTCCAATGGAAAATGAAACATCCTTCTATCAAAAAACTTGTTTGTTTGAATTTTTTAAATTAGTTTTTATTTATTTTAAACAGCTTCTGTATAAGGATTTCAGGAGGCACTGATACTGTATTTTTCTTCCCTAATCAGAATAAAACATGTTGCTTTGATGTTTGAACTGAAGGCAATAATATTACCTACCTGCCATGCTATCTTTTTAGATTCCAGAAGTATTCATTAAACAACAACAAAAATGCAGTTTTATCAGACCATAAGATAGGTTAGGCTTATTACTTCCTCTATTACTTTTGTACTTATGTGTGATTCAGAGGTTTTAAAGACATCAGGATATGAAAGTGGGACATATGAAAAGAAGGATGAGTAGGAACATACTTGTGTACAGGAACGTAAGCTTCTCTCAAATATTGTTGTCATCATATTTGGGAAAAGGACACAAACACAGAGATTTTTATAGCACTTTATAAGAACAGGAGACTTAAAACCTGGAGTTCTGGATGCCATAACCTCTCCTACAGTGTTAATATGCTTAGGAAACAGAGAAAACAAAAGGAAAATTTCATATTCTTTCCATAAACGCCCTAACTCTCTCCAAATCCATTCCTAATTTTATCTAGCCTTTGAAACAAAACAACTTTAAGAAACTATGCAAACCAGAAAGTTTTATACCTGATTCAAGAATATGTTCCATCTTTGACCAAAGATACTGAGAAAGAGCCAAAGTGGTGCTTGATCCTGTACAACCCTTTATACTTCTTACTCCAGTTACCTTCATACACCACTTTGACTAGAATAAAAAATATTTGCACTAGCAAAAATTGATCACCAGTGCTATATGGCATTATTTTCAGTATATGGGTGAACATGTGGACCTAGTTTTCTGGTGAACTGTCTCAAACACTCAGGCATAATGGTTCTGGATCAATCTCCCAGGTTTAACAGTTATTGTTTAGGGTATTTTGGTTTTTAATTTCAGCATAGATACTTTGTCTTAGTATATCTTAGAAATATCTAAATATTTCTGAGTTTCTAGATATTTTAAACTTAGATACGTAAATTCTACCACTACCTTTAGCCTGCTCTTTACAGCCAAGGGAGAGAAACAAGTCCTTCTAGGAAGTTCTATCCAACTGTTTAAAGACTAAATTAATTGCATCCTACAAGGGTCCATATACCTCTTTACTAAAAAAGAGGCCAAGAGGCTCACTCAGATGTGCATCTCTTCACACAAAAAAATGGAGTAGAAGAGATGAAGAATGTCACAAGTTTTAACATGGCAAGCTCTTATTACTATAAGAGATAAATGAATTTAAAAATTAACATGACAGTGATTCAGGCCTCACATTCCTTAGGAGAAACTACACCTTGTTACACAGCAGTATGCTATAGGGCAATCCCTCCATCCACAGGCACAGGATTTTCTCTAAAATATATATGATCCCTAACAGGTTGAAGGAAGGTGGTCTTGATGGTACTCCTGCCTATTAGAAGCAGCTGAGACGTCTTTTTTATTGTGGAAGGAAAACAGTTAATTATGAGTTTGGACTGTGTTTTGTGCTTCATATTTTCTTTCTCTGCCTCATAGGTCTAAAGTATATATTTGGGAGGAATCTGCAGAGTCTCCTGTTTTAATTCTGCTGCTTTGATCGGTTCTTCATAGTAACTTCTCTCATGAAATCTTAAGCACTAGCTGAACATGAAAACCTTTCAGATTTGGACACAGCTATTCACACTAGTGCTTGACTGGGTCATTTACTAAGCCTGCAGCGTGGCATATATAAGCATGTTCATTTTCATTAGTTTTTGCTTCTGTCTTTTTCAGAGATAGTTGTCACTGAAGCACTCATAGCAGGTATGTGCTTGACTACATGGCTAAACTCAAAACATCCCTTGAAACATATTAAAGATGCAAATGCATTAACTGGGCTAGCAAAACATCATTAAGTGTCTGTGTGGGATACTACACTTTCATAATTAAAATTCTTTCTGAATTAAAAGTAGGTTCAGTTTGGTTTATTCATTCAATGAACTGAGTGAAAAAATGAGCTAACATCACTGATTTCTAAATTCAGTCTTCGTTAATTCAGTTTAATTTTCCTGAGTGTCCACATGTGGACAAGTGCTAAAAAACTTTGGCCCTGAGAAAGCAGAGTTAAAATAGGAACAGTTAGAACAAAATAGGCATTTTAAAGAATATAAGCCAACTTGTGCCTCCCATCATATAATTCTAAAGGAATATAAGAAGAAGCTGAGCTGCTAGGGAAGATAAGAAACCATAACTCTTATTAAGGAGAACAGATGATACGGTAATTTGAAGTAGATGCTCATAGACTCAGAGTTGTGAATGGCAAATTCGTTTTACTTCATTAAAGTGGACATAATGATTTTTTAAACTACAAAAGCAGCAAGAAGAATCTGATACAATTGGAAAGAATAATACTAATTTCTAGAACAAATGATGAGTGAACTCATTCTTTGAATGCATTAATAAAATTGTATGAATAACATTTTTTTATCTTCTGTATTACATAAACGACTAACAAAATCAAGCTGTACACATAATAATCTACAGAATATTCACCAAAATAGGACTCTATAAAGCAAATTTTTTCTTACCTAGAGAAAAACTTGCTGCAAACTTTCACATTAGACACATAGGAAAAATCAGTGGTTTTCATGTAAGACTCCCAACCAATTTCCAGATCTCAATAACTGTAAGTATCTAAAAGTCAGATGTGAAAATTAAAAAACAAAAACCCTAGCATAATCGAAGTTTCGGTAGCATATTTTCACAGTCAGTGTGGGATGCTCAATGAAAATATGACCTATAGCTGTCACGAGAAAAGTCTTCAGCAGACGCAGCACAGCAATATGAATGTTGAAAGGAGCACCCGTAAATGCTGAACACCAGTGCTCGGAAGTTTCCTGGTGGTACTGGTCAGCCTGCAGTGTTTACAGAGAACTGCTGTGAACATTACAGAGAAAGAGGATCCCATAGAAGGTATCTCACAACCCAAAATATGGTTTAAATAATTCATTGAGAGCTGCTGTATTAAATTGCTGTGGCTAAAGGTGATAAATAATTTGGTTTCAGAAATATAAAATGTTTCAGAACATTACTGTGTGAAAGGGGCCTCATTGTAAAATATCACTAAACTTTTTATTTGAAAGGATTCCTGTATATCACAGTTGAATTCAGTTAGATCATATTTCTTTTATAAGAACTTCAGTGAGGCATAAATACACAAATCTTCTGTCTAGTATAATCTGCTATGATTCACATTTATTTTATGTTAGGCTTATTTTTGCACTATGGAGCAAAGCCTCTTGCATGAGTTTTCCTTGGTATTAATACAAAACCTTATTATACAAAAAGGAGATGATAGATTTCTGGGGGTTTGCCTCTTCATATTCATGTCACAAAGTATGGTAAAGTAGTCCTCAATTCCATAGGAAAACCTCTAAGAGTCATTAGATCACTAACACTAAATTCTGGAGTAAGTCTATTCTTCGGTGGCTGTATAAAATGAAAAGACAAAACGCTCCAAAACGAAAGTATGATGATGCCATAATTCAGACTCTTAGAGTATATTTGGTCACTGTTCTTTCTTTTGCCTATATTTCAACAGTCTTCTGTGCCTTTATAAACGCTCTTATTTACTTAACGTGGCTCTAATCATGTTTTTATATTTAAAAGTCAATACATTTTTGTAAATTATTACCTGCTTAATAAAAATTAATTCATCCAGTGTAAGAAGCCTTCGATTATAACCCCTGCTGTGCATGACAAATGATTCAAATGCTTCTAGGACAAACACTCCAGAAAATTATATATATGCTCAAGCAAACAAAAGGAAACACAGTTCCTGTATTTTGAGGTAACCAAATGAACACATATTTTGCTGCTTTTATGTAATTAAATTCTTTCTGAAGTGTCATGAGATTTATCTACGTATATATTGAGAACTGATATTACTAATATTAAAGCAGGAATGATTTTATTTCTGTATCTAACAACAAAATATTGAACAAACTCCACAATTAATATAAACAAAGGGATCATATTCTATTCCATGACTTGGATCTCCTAAAACCAACTGACACGGGGATCTGAATTTCATTATATAAACTATCTAGTTTTTACATAATCTATCATCAAGCCAGTATCTTTCTTTCTTCCAATTTTGGTATTTCTCTGGAACAAATAGTTCAGATTATATTCTCCATTATAAATTCCAAATTCATTAAGCTAACCTAAAAAGAATGTTTAAGGTTTCTCCAAAGAAAAGAGAGCAGAAAGTTACCTCCAGAAAACCAACAAGTAGATTAATGTAATTATTTTTTTATTATTCAATTACATGTTGATGCCAGAAATAGAAATGCCTTTTGTTTTCTACAATGACACACAAAAATTTATCATAAGTCCCTCTCATTCTTTGGACAAGCAAAGTAGGATCAATAAGAAATTATTTGTGATTGGGGGGGGCAGTGGTAAAACCAATGGTGCTGCTGATTAATCATTGAATATATCCTGATGTCAACAGTTTTCCAAACGAAAATTTATAAGTTGTAATTAAAAAATTCTCCTGAATTCAGGAAGGACCCTATGTTCTTCTATGCCAGGTGACCTGATTTTTCATCACAACCCAAGTGCCATATGCTGATGACTTCATTTCCAAGCATCCCTAAAGGGACAGCAGCAATTCAAAACAAAAATACTTCCAATGTCAGGCATTTGGATTTAATAATTTATTTACTTTTCTTTTTTTTTTTTTTTTTACAAAACATTCAGCCTACAAATATCTTAATCCACCATCTACCTCTTAAGTTGATTCAGTGGTTTGGTATTCAAAAACTTCTGGTTAGCTTGCCGTGTAATGCTATTAGTGTGAAGATTTTTTGAGTTCATGGGAAGACTCATTCAGGGTTCTGGGTCAGCCAATTCCAGATTTGCAGATTGTGACAAAGCACATATTTACAATTGCTTGTCTCTGTGCATCTGTCGCTGGTCCTTGTTGGCATCAGTATATTAGGCAAAGTAGTAAGAGCCATAATGAGCTGTTCCCATATTTCAAGTTACTCAGGCAAATCTTTTGCATAAGGTGGTAAGTGGTGCCTTTGGTGGCAGTTTACATTCTGCCTCATTACAAAGTGATGACTAGCTCAAATAGAAGAAAACTATGAGAAATTCGTTACATCTCCCTTTTGTTGGCTAAGAACGGATTCAGGATTGTAGTCTTGTTCCAAATATTTAAGAGTCAAAAGAGAAAATTCCTTTCCCCAGCATCAGAGCTCTGTTAGAGCTAAGAATTTATTAGGTGATAGATGCTTATTATAATCACTTTCTAACAACTTGTTCAGCAATTAAAATCAATCATGCTGTTTAATTCCTCTTAATTTAGATACTTTAGATATGTTACATATGAAACTCTTCCTTCCAAACTTGATTAGCTGTTTTTAATAATCTTCCTTACTCTTGAATCCTTCACCACACATAATTTTACTGTTTTCTTCTCTCACATCTATTTTTATTTCAGTGGAAATAAATGGTCTCAGGGTCTCAAGATGTACAGTACATATTCTGCTCTCCTCTGTGGATTTTTAATCCACCTCTCTTCACATTCTAGCCAGACACTTTGGACTACCAAAACTGTACAAATGTCAGTTATGTTTATGAAGGAGAAAAATCTGTCTATTTGCACAATTCCCATTATTTTAGCTTTCATGCTAAAATGCCACTGAAATTCCAAACCATTGCATGCAATTCTTCTTGTATGCTTTGGTAGTTGTCCTTATTAATTTATCAATTGCAATTCCTCTTTTTCCGTTGAACCTAATGAATCCTATAATGCTAAATTCCAAGCACTTTCTCTTGGCACCCAGTTATGCCTTTGAAACTGAAGTTTGGATTTCATGCCCGGCCATGGTAGTCACACAATTGGGTGAAATAGTTGAAGGCCTGAAGACTCCTCTGAGATGTCCTCTCCCTCCTTCTACAGTGATGGACCTTGAGAGAGTAGTCTTTCTCCTGCAAGTCCTGCCCACCACCAGTCTTGTCTGACATAATACAGGAATTTGTGGATTCTAGTCTAAGTTTCGAGAAAAGCATGAGCCTACACTGCGTGACAGGCTAGATTCAGAACAATTTTTAGTTTCAGAATCAAGGGCCATATTACCATGACATTACAATTAAAAAAAAAAAAAAATGCTTCAACCAAAAAGGAAACAGTTGAAGCATATGAAATGTAAACCGTTAAGTAAGCTTTCACTTCAATAATACCCTCTTTTTCTTTTTCTGACCTTTTCCCATCCGGGCCTGATAATCTCTTAGATGGTATTAGAGACGGCCAAAGGCTGTAAGATTTATCTGAGATATGATACTACAACTGTTAAAACCTTGAACCACTTTCTTTAGAAAAATGCTGAGAAAAGGAGAAAGAAGAACTGCAAAGATTTTTAAAAAACATATATATCTTCTGTCTCCAGGGCTTATTGCTACTTGCAGGTCGAAACACAGATAAAGCAGACAGTCTGAGCAATCTCTTCAGGTCCTGATACACTCACACCAGCATTATGTAGCTTATGATATTGCTTTCTCATGTCAGGACCAAAATTGCAGTCATCACCAGCTACGGTACATGATTTTTAAATAGAAGACAAAACCAGATGGAAATAATGAACACTCTCAAAACAGATAAAATCTATTTATTTTTAACTAATATGAACAACACAGACTTTCCCTCCCCTGTGCCAGGAACACTGCACAGATGAATTCACCGATATTATATGAATTGGGGGGAAGGAGGAAAGGGGTAGGGTGAAGAAAGAAAAAAAAAAGAAGAGAAGAGATTGAGTGGGTCCACAGGTTCAGGTGTTCTTCAGTATTACAGAGAAAAGCTATGATGCCTGCTCAGGTCATTATTGTTTCTAAAATGTCACAGTATTCTGGGATCATGGCAACAGAAGTTGAGCAACACAGGATTTAGATAATCCTAGATTCAGAATCAGAGGGCTGGAGGAGATTGTAAGAGGTTATCCAATTTATCTCCATATCTCTAAGGAAAAATCGGCTTTTGCTGCATCATTTCTCAGTGCCTTGCCTTGCCTGTTCTTAAGCATCCTCCTTCAGACAGATGCTGGACCCCAAAACTACCTATTTTTGCCTGTTACTGTTCTTGCCACTAGAAAACTCTCCCTAATATTTAATCAGAATATATTTTAAGTGTTTGCCGTGTTTTCTAGCCATTATGGAAGCAGATAACAGATACTTTTCTTCCCCTTAGCAACAGCCAGTTTGCACTTTGCTTTTTCTCCTTACAGTTCTTTTCCAGGTTAAACAAATCTAATTCTTTGACTTTTTTTTTTTTTAACCTGAGTTTCCTAGATTCTCTTTTGATCTTATAATGCTTCTGGGAATACTCATCAAGTATGCCACAATTTTCCTAAAAATGGTAAAATTGGGCTCAGGCTGAGTTTCATCAAGTTAATTTTGAAACGCATACCTGGATTTTGCAAGTTATTAGTGCCTTCCAATCTTGTTTGCCAGCACAGTGGTTAGGCTCACTGCCTCCAGTCCACATTCCCAAAGCCTGACAGCTTCATTTTCTTTCACAATATCCCCAAACACAACCACTTCCGTCCTTGCTCACCACCCATTCGATCTCTTTGCCAGTTGATTGATTCATTGATCCATTTCAAATGTCATTTCCCAGCACAATCTGTGGGGCAGATCAGGAGTCTTTCTTGCTCAAACACAACCGCCTTGTTTCTGAATTCACAGAATTTATTTGGGTGTGTTTCTGAGACTGAGTTTGACTTTCCATAACCAAGAAATATCTCCAGGCACTGCACACCCAATGTGTGTGCTCCTCTCCCTCGTGCTTGTGTCACACATGCCTTAGTTTCATAGCGGGCACACAGACATGCCTAAGCACAAAAAGAAAAAAGTGATGGTTTTTCCCTAGACTAACAGTTCTGTAATAATTAGTCAAAAAAGTTATCTCAGTCAAAGAGCAGGAAAGATCTTTTTTTCCCCTCCAGTTACAAAAGAACAAATATAAACAAATAAAATTGAACAGAGAACATTTTGACTGAGTAGTAAGACAAAATGAAGGGGAGGAAGAGGACAGATGTGAGAACCTTCATTCATCTACTGAAGCAGGAGAATATGTACCACAATATATGTAGTGTACTAGTAGAGGTATTGAGGTATAGGAACTGACCTTCAGGTCTCAGCTCTAGTTGATAACCTAGAGCAACTCAGAGTATCCTAATCTTCTGATTTTAATCAGCAATCTGTACCTCTAAATATTATCTACACATCAGCAGTTTCAGGAAGTTAACATTATCTTTTTCAGAACCAAAATATAAATATATATATCAAAAAATAAATATGAAAACAAAGTATTTTAGTAAGGAAATATATAAGTTAAATACCAAAGTTGTCTTTTAAGATAGAGTGTTTTTGTCCCCAGTTTTACCTTTAGGCTGATCCACAAATAAATATATTGCATTAATTAAGTATTTTTCGTCAAATAAATTACTTTTATAAGACACTATGATCTAGAATTTAGTAGAATGTTTTATTTCTATATAAGGACTGAAGTGTCTTCTCAATCAAAATCAAACAGTATAGTATATATATCAAACTTTATCATTACAGTTAGTGATGATGTGACTGAGAGCCTATGAGTGAGGATTAGGAGTGGGTGTAGTGGGTGACTACTACTGATCACCCAGCCAGGATGACAGCACTAACGAGTTATCCTATAGGCAATTAGGATCATTTATAGATCATTAGGCCTTGTCCTCATGGGAGATTTCAGCTTGGGAATATCATACCACTGAGATAAGCAGATCTTGGAAATTCTAAAGCTTTTAGGAGATAACTTCTTGTCACAGGTAGTCAGTGAGCCAACAAAGAAATACTGGAACAGCCTTCCTAAAGAGATGTCCAATGCCCTAAGCCTGTCAGTGTTTAAGACGTATTTGGACAATGCCCTTAATAACATGCTTTAACTTGGTCAGCCCTGAATTGGTCAGGCAGTTGGACTAGGTGATTGTTGTAGATCCCTTCCAACTGAAATTATCCTATCCTATCCTATCTTATTTTCATATTACTGTATAAACATAGTAATAGTATAGTAATACAATGCAAATAACTAAATACAATAGTACCAGTTAGTATAATAATATAGGTTTGAAAAGATATAACATATTAATAGTAAGACTATAAGCAGCCAAAAGCAATCACTCAAGAACACTGTTCTTAGGAAATCTGTAATTACAAGATGCTAATTTCATACTGTTACTGAAATATTTGGTAGGAGTAGTATAACTCATCTGGGGAAGGGTAGCAAAACAAAAGCCAGGAGGTAAAGCTCAGATTAAATCTCAAAGGAAGGACATGTCATCTTCAGAAGATGATTGAAACTTTAAGACAAAGATTCCCAATGAGACCATCAAGGGAGTCAACCTCTCATTGTGCCCTGGTGCTGCCGTTGGTACTGCCACTGGTGCTGCCATTGGACTACCCAAAATGATAAAGAGAAGTAGGCCTGAAGCTGTTTGTTAAAAGGTTATCCATTAAGTTTCCTTAGGTATCATTAATCAATAAATCACAGTTCCTACCTAACCTTTTTAGAGATACCTGAAGGTGCAGGCCTTCCCTGTTCCTTCTATTTGGTATCAGCTATCTGCCACTTCACTAACTCGCCTCACAGGCTTTTGCCACCTTCCTTGATATGACCTTTGACACTACCTACTAATCCCTGCTGCACTAACAGCATTTGTTTTATAAAAAAATTTGCAATAAACCTTTTAATATTTTGGTCTCAGTCATCACAAGGACTTTCTGCTCAGACAAAAACTTGTTTTGGTGATGAGAGCAATAAAGCAAAAACATAGAGATCAGCTCTCTGAAAATCCTTCTGACATCCACAAATGCTAGTGTTTTGTAAGCTGTGAAATATATTGATTCCAGAGATATACATTCAGGAGCATAGCAGTTTATTATTATCTCTTCTTTGCTATTGCTGCTGAATGATGTCTCCCAAGACACTGCATACATAAAACTATACATGTGTTTCACCCTTAAAATGTTTTATCTTTGTGTCTTAACTTTTAGCTCTCTCCTGAGAAACCATATATGAGATTACTTCATTCTTCAGAGCCAGAGAAGTTTTAAGCAAATAGCTTGAGTCTGTTATCACATACTCTGTATTAATAGGAGTATTTTATAAAGATCAAGCTCAAACAAAAATCCATATTGTCTTTCTCCAACTGTATTTTGTAAATGCCAGTCCAGCTTCTTCTCCAGTATATGTTCAGGTGCCATAAATTTGAAGGAGTCATGTCTGAATAAGAGCAGAATTCTGTTTTTCCTCAAAATAGAGTTGCAGGGAGTTTTTTTTTTTACTATTTACAGGTGAAGCCTCAGAGAAGGAAACCAATGTTGATTTGTTTTCAAACTAACTTTGACACATACCTGCAGAAACAACGTACTTGACTTGAGCTGGAAGCTACTTCAGAGAAACACAAAATACAAAAGAAAAGACAGAAGTGAGTGAGAAAGGTACCTTCTTACAACGTCTTCTCCATTCCAACACGGGAGTCCATCTGCAGCTGCCAACTCATTGCTGCACAGCTGATCAGCCAGGCCACCATAAAACGCCCTGTAGAGCCGGAGGTGGCTGATAAATTCTCTGCACAGGGGAACATGGGAAATAATTGACAGTGTCAATCAATAGCATTAAGCACTACTGCCGTTATGTGTTTCTACAAGAAGATAAAGAATGTGCTTATTCTATTACTCTTCATAGGTTCCAGTGATTTTTTAAATCAATAAGTCAATTTCCTGTTAGATAAGTTTGATTCTCTCAGATACACTTCAGTAGTTTAGAAAGCGGATACTCTCATTGGTCCAAGTTAAAAAAAAAACAAAAAACCAAAAACCCAAACTTTACTCATGCTCTGGAACAGGAATTATTTTCCTCCAACCTGAAGTTTTCTTGCATACTTGTGATACAGTTTTCAACGTTACACTTGTACAAATACACCAAAAAATGTTCAAAAAAAAAAAGCATAGCAAATGAAAAAATAGGTGTGTATGAGTAAGTCATCTGTTTTTAAAAAGTGCTATCAATTATTCCCCTACACAGTGTTACAAATACTACAAAGATTGTTTAACTGTTAAAGTTATGGAACAACTCAGATTTAGTTAAGATGGGTTTAAGATGCAGGTGTTAAATATTTAGTGGATATTTAAATTAGTCTGCAAATGACATCAGTTTTATCATGTGCTATGCTGGTAGGTTATAAAGTATTTATTGCTATTTTAAATAATTTTCAAGATGCCCAGAGCTAATGATAAGGTTTTGTATTTAAATCAAAACAAATTACTTTTTAGTTAGTATGTTTGTAACTGGATTATGATGTTTATGTTTATAAATTGTTTGCTTATGTATTGAAAATGTCTTCCTGGGAGAGCCATTCCTGCCGTGAAAAATTAAAATATTTATTCATTCTGATTTAGAACATCACACTATACTGAGTTATCTATGACCTGCAGGCACAAAGAAAGGCACCAGCAAATGCTGTACTCATTGCTCTGTAAGCCAGCAAGCTTCACTTTATGTTAACTTCTTATATGGTGTCTGGAGTTGTGAAAATATACCAGAAATATTCTATATATTTCCCTACATTTGATTAATGTAGGCCTAAAAAGGCATAAGGAATTAAGTTGTTAGTACTGTTGACTCCAAATTAAAACAGATAAAACATGGGCGATTATATGCAGTTTGTAATTTAAAAAGCCACGTGTTCTTTCTTGCAATTGTAGGGCAAATATTTTACACAAACCACAGTGATTTAGATTTATTATGCCTATTAAATGTGATATGAGTTCCTTACTGAGTCTAAAACAGCAGTTCTGAAAATCTCAGGTAGGATCAATTTTAACTATGCATCATATAATTGCCTATACACAATATACTTTAAATATATAAATATGATTCTCTTTAAGGTCCTTCCAACTCATACGATTCTATGATTCTATGACACTCTCCCATATCTTATATTTCTGCATCCCCAAAACTGCATCCAGTATTCACAGTATGTTTGCACTTTTCCTCCATTTCCCATTGAGTGGGATTGATTTTGATTTTGTCTATGCTTTGGGTTTACATTCTGGATGAAAACTAGTATTTAGACAGTCCTCTCATAGTAAAGAGTTTGAATTTCTTCTCCCGCACAATCAATCCATGTATAATAGAGAAATTGAAATAAATACAGCTACCATAATGTCTTGTGACAAACTGCATTCTAACAGAAAGGTCAGTTACTCAGTTTATTAGTAAATACATCCTGAGACAAAGCTAAAGTTAACACAGAAGTAATGACTGATTTCAGCCCCTGTTGATGTCTGACCAAAGTAGTTAGAAAGGCAGATGGTATGAATGTCAATTTTCACATCATCATCTTCTAGACCAGATAGCATGTAATTATAGGCAGCCGAGCACAAATGTGCAATTACAGTCAGTTGAAGCTGCAGATATCGTTTATTTGGAAATGTTCATTTTTTTTTACACTTTTATTCTCCTTGCTAAAAGCTGTCTGCAATGTTAAGTTCCGGAGGAAAATACACTTTCGAGTTTGTCTGTTACTATGAAGGTTCTGCGTAGAATTGTTTTTCATTCATCTGATGATTTTTGGTGTCCATAGCACAGAGAAATTTGCCTTTTATCTTGTACCACATAGTGCCAGAAAATACCAGCTTAGGTCTGATGGTAAAAATAATTTAGGAAAAGTTCAGGCAGAGGCAGTCCAACAAGCACTTCGAAAGGTAGACCTTCACCTGGAGATGGATTTGAAAAATATCAGGAAATTAGGGAACTCTTAGGAGTTACACATTTAACGGAGTCTTTTGTTCATTCGTTTTCCCCAAGATAACAGTCATCGATAAGGTCTAAACTGTTTGGGAGAAGCTTATTTTCTTCTGCTAAAGCCTGTGAAAGATGCTGAGAGCAACCTGCTGCCAGAAGTACACGGGAGGTAAATAAAGTGGAGTCAGACTCAGAGAACAGCTCTTCCTTAAAAGCAGGCTGCAAGCATTCGCTGAAGTCCTTCTTCCATCTGAGGAATTGTTACAGTTGCCATGGGAATATAAAGTGAAACATAAAGCGGTTGCATCTAATAAGGAAGGCGGTGATCCAGGAGGCAGCAAGAGAAGATGATATCAACTATGAAGTTGTTAAACAGAAATCTATGTCAGTGGATCTCAAACTTCCCCCGGTCCCGCGCTGCCTTTTGGTGTAGCGCCTGTTGCATGCCATGAAATGTTTCCAGCATCTCAAGCAGGGGGAAGTCAGGGGAAAACAACATTGCTTTGTGCTGCCCACTGCCTTTGATGCTCCTTAAGGTCTTCTCTTGGGCAACCCCCCTGAGGTCAATCTAGACACCACTTATTTTAAAACAAGGAACTAGATTAAGTGATAGTTTAGAATATGGTTTCATGTTTGAATAAGAAAACATCAAGAACTTGCTTAGCTACACAAAAGAGAGAAAATGTGCCAGTATAATGGGTATTGCCTAATGAACTTCTGTGCTGGCTAAAGCAAACTTGTGTTTTGCATCTCTTTCCCTTCTCACAATGTTCTCTAAATCCTGTGTTTGGTGTTGGTTTTTTTGTCCACCACATGGAACATGAAGGACCTTGCACTAACTAGAATGGTCTGCCTTTTAAGCTCAGAGGCACTTTTTCTTCTCCAGACATCAGGAGTGAGCAATTATTTCCTGCGATTCCCTCGCTTCGGTTTCCTTGGGCATTGCAAACTGAAATAATAGGAAAACGAGGACAAAGAAAACCTTTCTGTATTTTGGCAAACATTGGGATAGAAATTAAATTTCTGGTTTTAACTTTGTACTTTATTTGCACAACAGGGCCTTTAGTCTCAAACGTAATACTATCCTTACTCCTTACAGTGCGATTATTTCTTACAGTCATTAAAGACTCAATTCATGTGTCCAAAGATAGCTTGGACTTTGAGATGCCCCCAGCTGTCCAAGATAACTGCAGAAGGCTGGAATATATGATACAATTTGCAGGACACCTGCATCCTTCTTGGCAGCAGCAGATCAGTTGGGAGACCCGAGGGTATCCTCAAGTGGCACTGGATGCTTGCAGTTGTGTGGGAGGCTGAACTGAGTCCTCCTCTCCATAGAGTCTAACGGCAGCTTAAAGACCTAGCTCTTACCTAGCTTAAAGACCTGCTCTTAACCTAGCAGTTAGGCAAATTTTACCCTGTAATGCTCAGCCAGCTATAAATCAAGTATCTTAAGCCTTTGCAGTTACCTGAATTCACTACATACTAGCAAAGAGCCAGACAGAAAAAAAATCAGCTGGACTTGCTTGAATAAGGATTTCAAGATTTAACCCTAAATGCTTAGTTGTCTCATTTTTCACAGTAGAAAGGTATGTAAGAACAGTCATTTTTTTTTCCATCTGATCTATTTATACGAATAGTCTTCTGATAAAAGTCACTATCACTTCTTGAAAGATGTAATAATTCCTGCTCATGTGCAAGTTAAATGTAATTTGAAAATTTACACATAAAGATAGAGCTAACATTCATATTTTACCTATGTTACCCACTCTTAAATACTTTAAACCACACTAAATTACTCTGGTCATATGTCGGTTATCTCAGAAAACAAAATCTAGTCATGAAATAACTCTTTCCAAAATGTAACAGAGCAGATTGTGTTGCTGAAATGTTTCCTTGCGGTCTTTATTTATTCTCTAGGAATGCATGCCATTGCACTGAATATAATCTGTTCTTTGGAGGTCCCTTCCGGCCTGGACGATTCTATGATTCTATGATTCTATGTTGTAAAATTAATGGCTTACTTTATTCTTTCTTTCTGGCTGTAAAACTAATGTCTTACTTTCTTCTGCTGGTGAGGGTTTCTTCACTGTCTCTTGAGAATATCTTCAATCCTTGATTATCTTTGTTCTGATCAAAGGAGCAACCTGGAGACTGAGTAGGCTTCCTTACAGGAGGACCACATACCTTGTTCACCTGAAAAAAAAAAAAGCCACAATAAAAAGGAAAGAACCCATGTAAATAAAAATTATTATGTATCTCTCAATTCAGTTTAAGTCTATTTTAATAAGAAAGAAAGTTCTGTGGACATTAAGCTAAGAAAAATACCAGTAATTATCATACTTCTCAATACTATATCCATAATGAATACAGTAAACACATAACTAGGCTTTTTACAGTAGAAATAACCCAAACAAAATCACTCTTTTTGAAGGAATACCAGGGGTACAAGCTAATCACCACATGTATTTTATTGGTTGTGGGTTTTTTAATTTCTGTAAGGCAAGTGTATTGCTATGCAGACAGTAACAGTAACCTCAGAGAACATGAACAGTGGCATATTTCAATTTTTTTCTCTATTATACCCCAATCACATTTTTAATATGCATTGAACTTTGTGATTTCTTTCAGGGTTGATGAATTATTATGGCATGTTCAGCACAGTTACCCAGGGCATACAGTGCACAGTTAGCATGGTGGAAACTTGCATTACAACTTTGCAAGATGTAAATTTAATGATCCAAGATGTAAGTTAAATGATTCGGACCATAGATGTTGAAAATATCAAGGGAATTTATATTTCTGGCTTTCTGATCTAGGTGTCAAGAGATACAAATTCATGTGAACTCCCATTTTCCTCTTTGTAAAATGTGATACTGAGCGTTTTGCACAACAGAGGATATCAATTAATGTTCATAGCTCATTATTCTTCCTAGTCACTGAATAAAAATAATTAGGGCATACATATTTATTAAATAAGAGATACTTCATGCTGGGGATCACATAAGACACGCTATTAAGCAGACTGAAGAGCACGTATCTTGTGTGAGCCAGCACACATGCGCTACTGAAAAACTAATACCGTATGATTTATGAAAACTTGGTTTCAATGGGTAGTCAACTTTTTAAAAAGAAAAAGGGAGAGAGGAGATTGCTGTTGGCTCTAACACAGGATCCGATTTTTGAAGCAGAAACATGTTCAAAATGCTACCATGAGAAAGAGGAAAGGATGCATGTTATACAGCATATATATATGCTGTTATATATCCTGTTGTATTTTATATCCCCAAATGAAAGTATAGAGAAAGCAAATAAATCTCATGTTTCAAGTTACTATCATATACGTTAAAGACAAAAGTGCAGGTCTTTCCACCTTTCCAACTAAGAACTGCTGTAGTGTCAGTTAAGAAATACATTTGAAATTTAAAATAACGTGAACGTATCTGCATGGTGTAAGTGGTGATAATGAAAGACTCATTGACTGTACTTGTTTAGGCCAGTCAAAAAAAAAAAAGAAAGAATCAAGATTATTACTACATATGAATAGGCGTTCACCTTATGAATTGAAAGTGACAGTAAAGCTGAAAGTGAATAGTCCTTTTTGGGTGCAATTCATATGTCTTAATTTAGGCATTCAAATTATAGCTTGAATCCCCTTCAAATGAGGCATGTGAGTTTACCTGCAAGATAATTGTCCCTGGACATACGGCCAATGTCCTTCAAGGGACTTAATGGGATACACTTTAAACATCACTTGAAGTATTCCCCTCACCATTTCTTATCAGAGGCAGTACCTCCTTGGAGAGCATTTGTTGTTGTCCTCAAATTCAGTTTCAAATCTCCCTCACACTTTTCCCACTATTTCCCCCATTACCTCTTCTTCAGAGCACATTATCCCATGCCCTTTACCAGATAAACTGGACTCCCATTTCCCCCCTGTAAGCCTCTACACTCTTTGTAGGCTTTCACTGAATTTCACTGAAATTTTTAGAGTTGGAAGGGACCACAGAGATCATCTAGTCCAACTCCCCTGCTGAAGCAGGATTGCCCAGAGCTAGA
>JAOXNO010000001.1:158161490-158183061 GCA_028565335.1 Limnodromus scolopaceus
CCAGGCGGGTCTTGAAAATCTCCAAAGAAGGGGACTCCACGACCTCCCTGGGCAGCCTGTTCCAGGGCTCTGTCACCTTCACTGTGAAGAAGTTTTTTCTCATATTTGAGTGGAACCTCCTATGTTCCAGCTTGTGCCCATTGCCCCTCATCCTCTCACTGGCTTCACCCGTCCTTGTGCGAGTCGGCCCCTTCAGTGCTGGCCTTTCGCCAGCCTCTGCAGTAGTCTATCCCATCAGCATCTCTACACCAATTTAGTGCAGATCTACCAGAGACAAAAAACTATGCTTTTGTCCTTTTACTTGTCTCACTTTGTTCATATTCTCTTATGCTCACTGATGGGACACAGGGAGCATTACGCTTATGATCACCTTTTAGGACAAAGCAACTGATGTTTTGGATTACCTAAGTTCCAGCTTGCCATAGACTCTGCAACAATTCTTTATCTTATCAAAAATAAAAAAAAGGGTTTAAGACAGTGGGAGTCAGATGCAGATGTCGGGGAAGGAGGCTCTGTCTTATGACAGGCGTGGGTTACATGTGTAGGTTGGTGTAGGTTTTAGGCACATCACATAACGGAAAGAGGCACCTTAGCTGTCCAGGCACCCTCAGAGACTGACTGCGGAGTGGGAGGAGAAACATGGTGGAGACAAGTCACTGGCTAACAGAAACCCCAAGCAGATGAGTACCAGTCCTTTGGGTCAGGGGAAAAAAAAAAGAAAGGTAAAAAAAAAAACTGGCTCCAATTACAGTAAACTGAAAAAAACCCACAAGCATTCAGCTCCACTAGGAAGGCAGGAGAATCCACAGCTATCTATATTTCTGGAATTTACAAGAAAATCTCATTACATTTTACTCTGACTAAAACAAACAAAGTAAATCAATAATTTTACAATCATAGTGGCTTGGAATATGGATGATATTTGTTTTATATGTGTTATACAGTTACTTCAAAATAATGCATAATGACCTTTCTCTCTATTTATTCTCTGTGTGAACGTCTTGAGAAATGCATTGTGCAATGCTGGAAAAATTGCATTCACTGATACATTTAAAAACAAACATAAGTTTCAAATATAAAATCTTTCTTAAAAAATTAATCTTGGGTAAACTTTACATATATATAAATACCATAAAATCTAGTCATTAAGCGAAATATCTTTTTAAGGATGGAATTTTTTTTCCAAAAGCCATTTTTGGAAAATTTGAAAACAGCATCCGTTAAACGATAAAAAGTCTTTGTACAACACCACACACACCTCTGCCATTCCTAGAAACAAGTCCATGACAGTAATGATATTGCTGAGATCTCTGTTCTGCTAATGACAGCAACACCTCTCAGAGCTGAAAGTTTGCTTACCATTCTTTAGCAAAGTTACTCACTTCTTCAGACGTTGTTTCTGCTGCATGAGATACTTTAGCATGTACAGTAATATTGTCATAATCTCTGTTATTATATCTCTGATATTTAAGCCCCTGGAACCACTGACTGACCGGCTTTCTGTGGTGGTGGTTCTTCTTTTTGTGTTTGGGGCACTGCACTTGTATCACTCACCCAGCTGAACCCAATCTGTCTTTTTTTTTAACTGTTTTTGGCTGTCACTTTTATGTCAGGTTTAAACCATTAACTATGTATGCATGCCAAAGGTACGTTTGCCTCCCTAACTGACCCAGTCGTCATTGTCACCCAGTTTCTTCTGCAAAGAAGGCTTTTATCTTGCCTTCAGGTGCGTGTTCTGTCTCTGAGCCAAATAATTTAGAACCAAAATATCAGTGTCTCATTTCCCAATACAGGGCTGTTGATAGTCTAAAAAAGAAATCAATACACTTTTCATAATAATGTCTGCTTTTTTTTGATGCTTTCTTTAGATGCCCAGGAATGAGCACATGGTATCAGTGTAATGCCTCTTAGTTGTATTTCCCATGTTTTCTGAAGAACTACAACTATATGCCTTAGCTACATTGTTCCTTAATTATTAGTCTTTGGGCTGCAAAATTAACCTTCCAAGTAAAACTTTATTCAGCACTATTACCATCAGTCTTGAGAGACACAGACTGGAATCATAACTTTGAGAGAAGGGGAATGCTCTCACTAGACTAATGATCTAACAAACGGGCATTCTGCAGCAGCATCTGATCAGAATATATTCTTACTATCTTCCAGTTTCACTGAAAGGGTATTGCCACTGAATGCTTCCATAAACTGAGCATTTTTCTTGGCTTCAAACACAAAATCCTAAAAAAGAGTACAAAATGATTCTCAAAGGGAACTGAAAATATCCTTAGAAAAGTGAGACTGCAAAATCACCAAAAACATTATTCAGCAGAGAATTACACATCTCACTGAATTTCAGGAAGAATTAAAGACTGCTGTAAAATTTTAAAACATACAAGCCTCAGCAACTTACTAGGGGGGTTTTTGCCTTTTTTTTTTTTTTTTTGGTCAAATGGTCTTAAATACTGCACAAGATTTAAGAGCATAAAAAGAAACCTCAGAAAATTATAAAACTCCTGATTTTCACAGTTCAGACAAAAGTATTGTCATTATACTCAGCATGCTGTTATTATGCACAATTTGTATGCCACAGTATGATGACTGGGTTAATTAAAAGCTCTTGTAATAACCATGCAGTTAAATTGCAATTAGTGCCACACATGAACTTTATGGCAGTTTGATTTTGCTCAGTGCAATTCTGTAGAATGTCTACTTATGGTTACTTACAGTTGGAGCATCAAAAACCTTTACATTTATACCAGACTGGACAATGATGCGAGCATCATATCAATAACGGTGGGATACTGTCCTCTAAGTTCACACGCTTGATAGGAGAAATCAGTCACTTCCTTTGGTTTGCTTTATTTTTTTTCCACTATAGAAATGGTTCTCCCTGACCTCAGCATTTCTACTGAAATGATTTTACATCAAATGACTGAAGCAAACTGAATGCACAGTCCTGTGGTGCACTTTCGAACTAGATATGCCAACTCTTGGTGATTAACTATGCCATAATTTTTAAACGCTGCCACTCTGCCAGGAATCCCAAGACTCTCTGCTCCACTTTGGATCACAGGCTGTTGTGAAATACACCGAGAAGATGAGCATCCTCTAGTCTTGCAGTGTGTCTGTAGTCTATTCACTAGTTCTTACTGCTGTGCATAGAGTAACAGGGAAGAAAACACCTCCTGGATACAAACCTTCTTGTGCTTAGACTCAGCTCTAGCTGGGAACCAGAATCAGGAGTATGAAAATTGCTCTTTCTTTTATGTTTAACTGTTTCATGCTTCTTTTGGCAAGTTTACCAAGTACTGTAAGTTTTTGATACGTATATATGCAGGCTGCTCAGACCTGTAAGCCATCGGTGTCGCTGTGGTCCATACAGGCATTTAAAACTGCTTTTATTTAATGCATGCTTTAGTTAGTGATTAATCTAGTGGTTTTTGGTACTAGCTATCAGATCACAAATTTGTCATCAACCCTTACAGTTAAATCCTCTCAAACACTCAAGAGCAAATGGACAGCTGAAATCTAATAACCGTAAAACAAAGCTAGAATGAGATGGCAGGGATGGACTGGTTGAAAATGCATTTGTTACCAAAAAAAAAATGGTAAAGTTAATTTTATTTTATTTCCTAGGAGTACATAAGGGAATACTTTCTTCAAGAAATAGATTTTCAGAGAGTCACAAGCATTTCCAGCAACAGACTACTAATCAAACTACCCAAAATTGCTGGGGTAGTTTTCATCCAGAAAAACAATGCATTAAATGTTTATGAAAGTTTCCTAGATTCAGACCACTTGCAAGTGGACGTGTAACACTTTCAGGTAGATGCCTGCATGTGACAACACAGGAGAAAATGAAGATCAATACAGCATGCTCTTTTTTGCCCCTCGTTCTGCCAGCCAGCCTCTGCGGGCAGCACGGGAGAGGCTTCTCCGTCACCAGGCAACACAGGGGTTTCGCACTTCTGATCAGCTAAGCAGGTGAAACTGAAGATTTCTCAAAGCAAGATTAGCTTCTCCTTTTAACTTGTAATAATCTCCAGCTGAGCTCCTGCTGCAGGAGCCAATATATACCTCACACTTGATGCTAGCTTTGCTGGTTTGTCTTCTTCTGGTTAAACCACAAGAGGGGGCACCAGCATTTCGGTATTTCCAAGCACTTAAGCAGGGTTTTATCATCTGCTGCTTGCAACAGTTGCTTATTCAATATCAAACGTCTGTTGCAAGGAAAATTGTATTTTGATATGTGAGCACGTGCACACGTGCATGGAAGATTAAAGTTTCCCACTAAGACAAAATTCAAGTTCTTGAAAATAATGAGAGCAAGCATTTGATTCAACCGTCCGTTTTCCCTTCAGAACAGGAAAAAGACATTAATGCGATTGTCTTAGGAAAGAGCGGTGGAGTACCACCGGTGTTTGCAACACAGGAAACACATGCAGAAATTGTGCATTATTTCCTTTCTTTTTTTGTAAATTTTGTATTCTTTATCTGTGACTAGTTGTCTCTTTTTTTCCACTGTAGCCTCCGGACACCTGGCAATACACCTTAGGCATACAGAATTCCATGAAAGCTCTAGAGTTACAGTGGCAACTTACAATTTTATAGATTTCATACGTAAGTTTAACGCTTACATATATTATTAAAAACTCAATTTATAACCAACTGCAAGACAAATCTTAAATGGACTTGCCAAATAATGGTAATTTCAAAGCATTTTTATTCAAAATTGCAATTAAAAGCTCAGGTGATACATGAAAAAGTGAAGTTATAATTTTTCAAGTGAGATAGAGTTGGAAGTGGTTTCAAGCTCAAGAAATAAACAATCCAATTCAAACCAACCTTGTTAAATGTAATAGTTTGTTGCACATCCAACTAGATGGTATTGAGCAAAGATAAATGCAAACTGCAGATGTACAAAATGCAGACCCACCAGGAAGGTAGCCGTAACCTCATTAGAAAAAACCACAGGATTACATGTTGCAAAAAAAAAGGAAAATAATTTTCTGTGATATATAAATCAAAGTACAACTTGGAGACACTGAACTAATTATTTTACTCTGCTTGGCACTAGTGCAGCATAAGAGCCATTACTTTACACCTTTTTGAGGAATTCTACAGTCAAGACAGAGGACCAAGGAAGAGACAAATATGCTAAGAGTTTGCAAACCATTTTTTTTTTCAATCAGCGATTTTTTTATATGATTTTTCCAAAGACTGCTGTCCAAGCTGTTCGATTCTGGGAGCCACAGTCCACAACTTTCATGTGACTGAGACTTCTATCCTCCTACTACTACTCCATCTACCAAAACCAGTGCTCCAGCCCAAGTTCTTAAGACTGTTCTCATATCTTCCATTTTTTAATTATCTCTGATTTCCTTCATAATTTTGCATGTTCTGACTGTAAAATAAAGTCTAATAGCCCATTAAATGAGTTACTTAATATATTTTTAATTTGTGTCTTCTGTTCTTTAATTACTAAAACCTTAAATGGTTTTAATTCTGCTGCTCCTTTCATGAGGGACTAACAGTCAGCAAGTCTGGCAGTAAAAATAGTTTCTCCTTCTGAATGGGGGTGGGAGGGAAGGAAGTGATATTTTTTTTTTTTTTTAATGGTTTAATGTCAGGGGAAATCCTAATGTTCTCAGCCAAGTCACCCTGCAGCCAGAATACAACACTGCCAGTTCAAACTCTTCAAAGGCAGTTCAACAAAACTGCTTCTTGTGAGAGGCTGCCAGCTCCCCCGATCCAAGTCTGCTTCAGTGGATGCCAAGGTGTTTCATTTATGTTCTGTGAAAACAGTCTGTGGTTCTCCTCTGAAAAGCAATTATATAAAACCGGCAGTAGCCCCTTCCAAAGATCAGCTGCCTGTGTGTAGTTAGACTGATTTATCTATACTCTCTAGTGGTTAAAATATACTTTATTGCTCCTTACTTCTGTGTGCCCTGCAAGTAGAGCTCTGACGTAGAGGGCTAAGATTATGCCTTCTTGTCTGATACAGGCAGAATTGTTCATTAAATCTAAGTATAAATCTATCCAGGGTCACCTGTGTAAACCAAAAGAAATTCAGTAGGAATGTGGCTTTCAATGAAAGCAGAAATGGGGCTCTATAACCTTTATCATGCATTTTATTCACTTAAAACAAAAAATATATTACAACTTACAATACATAAAGAATTTGTGGAAGCAAAACAAGTTGGCTGTGTCAGCATAGCTGCATGATGTGTTTACACTTTGTGGCAGGCTGCAATTTGTGTTCCAAATTGTGAAGAGGAGAGCAGTTTTGTAAGATCTGCAACAAAACAACTATTTAGATGCTTGGAGGGTCACTTTTTCATTATAATAAAGAATCAAAAACCATCTGAAAAAAAAAAGATGAGGGAAAAACTCCACTATCTCGTTCGTCAGCATTTCAGAGAAATTAGGTGTTTCTCCCCCATTCCAAACAACGTCTTATAAGATTAGTGATTTTGCTTCCTGTATCTGTGCTTTAATCATTTTGGGTATCCTCACCCTCTTAGTTGAACCTGGAGAAACCAGTTTTCTTTGAAGATCTTTTGTGATGTATGAGACAGTCGCTTATTCATATATGTTCATATCATTTCAGGGACAAATATAGTCTGAAGAACTCGTTTGCTTCAAAATCTCTGGATTTGCCCTCACGGAGTTCCTCTCTTGCAGGACAAAGGGTTGGTAGTGATTTAAGGCCCAACTGAGACACCAGAAGTCTGCTAAGCTCAGTAGCTCTCTTTGCGAACAATTATTCTGTTTCACAATGAAAAAGGAAGGGCAGAGAAAAAAAGAAAACACAGGCCCAGCCTACAGAAAAGATTCTCAGTTGACTTCTTCCATTACACTTTTTCATGCCCCTTACTTGGCTTTGGGGAAGGAGTGAAAAGCCTCCTTTTTTTTCTGCAGCATTTTCACCCTCTTGGAGCATCTTCCTTACCTTCAGTTCAGCTCCCCAGTGAATACATTCAGAGAAGCCTGCCATGGTGCCACAGCAAAGTTAGACATCTAGCATGTCACCTAAAAACAGAACACGATGGCAGCCCAGACTGCTTACCCCACATTTTTCAGACCTCTGAGTCCCTATGCAGTCAATAGAAAGAGGAAGGCCATTTTGGATCTCTGCATTTTGCCGAAATTTTGCCCAATCTTCTGTCAAATAAGAAAAAAAGAGAGAAGATCCTATGCTTTCCTGACAAAACAGATCTCAATCTTAAGAAGGAAATGGAAACAAAAGATTCAAGCCATTTCAAATCATGAAGTGGATTTGCTCAAACACATTAAATAGGAATGCATAATGCATGCCATGATATGTTCCTACATTATTTACTTGGCAGTCTATATTGAACGTACCTTATGCAAACCTGCACTACTCAGCACTGCTTGCCAAAGCCGTGTGTGCATGTGTGTTGGTAAGTGCAGTGGGTTGACCTTGGCTGCCAGATGCCCACCCAGCCACACTCTCACTCCCCCTCCTCAATAGGACAAGGGGAGAAAACAAGACAAAGAAACTCAGGGGTGGAGATAAGCACAGGGAGATCACCTGCTGATTACTGACATGGGCAAAACAGCCTCAACTTGGGGAAGACCAATTTAGTTTATTGCCAATTAAAAACTCAGTAGGATGGTGGGAAACAAAGATAAAACTAAACCCACCTTCCCCCTAGCCGCCTCCCTTCATTCTATGTTCTACTTCACTCCTTCATTCCCAACTTCTCTGCCTCCCCTCAGCCTACCAAGTGCTGCAGGGAGACAGGAATGGGGGTTGTGGTCAGCCCATAGCACTTCGTCTCTGCCTGTCATTCACACTTACACTTTTCCCCTGCCCCAGCATGGGGTACTCCACGGACTGCTGTGTGGATATCTGCTCCATCATGGTTTACTGCATGGGCTGCAGGGTCACAACCTGCTTCACCGTGGTCTTCTGCACAATGGTCTTCTGCACAGGCTGCAGGGAGGCTATCTGCTCCGGCACCTGGAGCACCTCCTCCCCCTCCTCCTTCTCTGGCCTTGGTATCTGCAGGGCTGTTTCTCTCACTTTTTTTTCCTTGCTCCTCACTGCCATACATAATTTTTGAGCTTTCCTAAGTACCTTTTCCCTGAGGTGCCACCACCTTGGCTGCAGGGCTCAGCCGTGCCCTGTGGTCGGAGCCAGCAGGAACCAGCTGTGTCTGGCATGGGGCAGCCCCAGCCACTCCTCATAGAGGCCGCCCTGCAGCTTGGGCACCAGTCCCCCATACAACAAATAAGTCCACCGTAGGAGCTGCAGGGCAGGAACCTGGGCAAACAGGCAAATGAATTGAAAAAAAACACTTTTCAGAAAAGTGTGAGGCATGAACTTCACACTGAATTTGAACCTCTTTTCTCCAAAGGCGAGAAATATGCCCTCTCTCATTTCCAAAAATGAAAGGAAAATTGGCCAAAAGAAGAGGAATTGGAAATGATGTATCTTGAAAGAGGTACCAAAAAGCTGTGCCACCATATAGTAACACACTGAGAAGCCGAGGAATGCAGCCATTGACTTTATTTAGACAGATACGGTTTCATGGCTTCATGTTCTGCTGTTACATTTAAGAAGTTCTGCTATTATATTTGAGTACTACATCCAGCTTTGGAGTCCTCAGCACAAGAAGTATATGAAGCAGGTCCAGCAGAGGGCCATGAAGATGATCAGAGGGCTGGAGCACCTCTCCTATGAGGACAGGCTGAGAGAGCTGGGGTTGTTCAGTCTGGAGAACAGAAGGCTCCAGGGAGATCTTATAATGGCCTTCCAGTATCTGAAGGGAGCCTACAAGAAAGCTGGAGAGGGAGAGAGGGACTTTTTACAAGGGCATGTAGTGATAGGATGAGGGGTAATGGCTTCAAAGTAGAAGATAGATTTAGGTCAGGTATCAGGAAGACATTTTTCACTATGAGAGTGGTGAGACACTGGAACAGGTTTCCCAGAGAAGCTGTGGATGCCCCATCCCTGGAAGTGTTCAAGGCCAGGCTGGATGGGGGTTTGAGCAACCTGGTCTAGCAGGAGGTGTCCCTGCCCATGGCAGGGGGTTGGAACTAAATGATCTTTAAGGTCCCTTCCAACTCCTATGATTCTATAATTCTATGAAGAAACAAGTGCTTCCACTGTCTGCCACACATCTGCCGGTGTACCATAAACCTTAAAATAAAGACACTAACAGAGTATTAGCAAGTGAATGTCCAGCAATGTATATCAATTTTATTTTTTCTTTCCAATTTGCACTTGAGAAGTAATGCACTGCTAAATGAAAGGAGCAGATCATACACAAACACATTTTTCCAAAACATGTGCATAACTATGGATGTATTATTGCCTCTGTTAATATTCTATGCATGATCTGAAGCCCTTTTCCTACACATTAAACACAAGGAGACCAATTGCACTCAGAAAGGTCACCAATTTTGAGCAGAATTCTGCAGCACAGAGCTTACAACAAGGATTCCAACATACATGAGATGCTCTGGGATGTATTTACCACTATTGTTATGTTAAATATTGTAGCAGAGATTTTGTTGTTATTTGGAAAACACCAATTTTAGTTAAAAAATCTGTGAAACAGCATGGGCATTTATAGTGCTAGTATATAGGGTGTGGTATAGAGACAAAATTACAGAAACAAGGATGAAACTTCAGATCTCAGTAAGTACAAGCTGCTGAAATGTATAGCAAGGATGGATCAAACCACAAAAGATGGGAAGAGCTGTCAAACCACTAATTATATTTAGGTAGGAAAAAAAAGTCTACCATTTAATGAAAACAACTTTTCATTAGTCACAAACAAGCCATACAGACTTGCTTTGTTGATTTCCGATTTGTTTTCGAAGTTCCCCATTCTCTTTTCTGATGAATGAAGCCCAGTTTAGCCTCACGAGAAAAACTTTTGACAGAAGCAAGAAGCTTTTCCACTTTGAAACAATGGGGAAGTGAAATATCACACTAGAAGAATCTGAATCAGATGGAGGTCATGACTGCAGTACACTTACTCCGTCCTACATTTAAAAAAACCAGACTGATGTATAAAAATATGCCATACTTTATTATACAAGCACCACGGTTTTTCACAGCTACAGCTGGATACCTATCTGTGAATGGAAAGAAATGGAAGATGATGATGTTCAGTTGTGTATGAGGTTAGATATCAAACCTTCCTTTAAAACATAACAATGTTAGAATACAGACATGTATAAGATGGGGACTTTAAATCCAATTACTGTTCAGCAGTTTCCATGAATCAGTTTCTATCGATCTTGTGAAGTAATTTAAATTCATCAATTTATCAAGTAATTTAAATTCACAAAGTAATGATGGCAGAGACATATGCCAAAAGCTTCAGGCAGAACTCTCAAATTCTATTCCAAATTCTGCTTTACTGAAAATTACAAATTTCATTTTCTACTTTTTTTTTTAACAAGTATGAAAGAACTATATGACATGTTGCTCACTTGGGGTCTGTCTTTTACAAATTGGTAATAAGAATGCACACTTGCTGAAAGTTACAGGAGTACAATTCTGAGTCCAGTTAGACAGTCTGGTGATAGGAACAATATAATTAATTTTCCTATGACATCAAATTTAGATTGTATCTGTGCAATCTCTAAAACAAGGCTCATTTTCCCTCCACTCTTTATCATCAATAAGTCCATTTCTCTCAAGAACAAAAGTACAAATAGTTGATATATAGCTTTGTAACCAACTGCTTCAAGAACCTCTGGGCTATCACTCTGTTGGCCTCAATTTTTATCATCCTGTCCTGAGGAATTTCATCCAGGCTTTGAGACTGTATAAGGAACAAATCATTCACTTTTGCTTTGACCAAGTATCTGTGAAATAAGTAATGATGTGTACTGTTTTGTGCAGAGTCAGTTTTACCAGCATACCGTGGTAGTGAATACCTTGCATGGCAATGTTCACCAGCCATTAGATTGAAGCCAGTGCCCACATCCAACACTCAAAGAAGAACACCATGAACAGAATAGGTCCCTGCCTTGTCCATGATGCCCACATGTGGGTCCTATCCCACCATAGCTACTGATTCAAAGACGATTGGCTCTTCAGTAAGAATATTCCTCTTATGCACCCACCTTCTAAGTCATTTCACAGAATCACAGAACTGTATAGGTTGGGAGCTGCAGCTTCCCAGACACCCTTCCCCAAGCCTGTAGAGCTGCATGGGGTTGCTGTGACTCAAGTTCACGCCCAGACACTTGGCCTTGTTGAACCTCATACCGTTGGCCTCGGCTCATTGATCCAGCTTGTCCAGATCCCTCTGTAGAGCAATCCCACCATCAAGCAGATCAACACTCCTGCCTAACTTGGTGTCATCTGCAAACTTCCTGACGGTGTATTCGATCCCCTTGTCAAGATTGTTGATAAAGGTATTAAAACAGAACTGATCCCAGTACTGAGCCCTGGGGGACACCACTCGTGACCGGCTGCCAACTGGATTTGGCTCCATTCACCACAACTCTTTGGGCCCGGCCATCCAGTCAGTTTTTTACCCAGCAGAGTGTACACCCATCCAAGCCATGAGCTGCCAGGGGCTGTAGTCCTCTTTTTTGCGCTGCTTTCTCCTCTTAGGATATTGAAGTCTTACCATCTCAATGCTGCTCCTGACTCTCACTACCTTGACACATTCTTCCTTGCTTCTAAGAGTCAAGTCCTGTAGAGCACCCTTCCTTGTTAGCTTATCAATCACCTATGCCAAGAAGTTGTCGGCAATATACACCAGAAATCTCCTTGATTTCTTGCTCACTGCTGTGTTGTCCTTCCAGCAGACACCAGGGTGGTTATAATTTCCCCATGATCTGTGTCCCTTCCAAATCAACTTCTGAAGCAAGAAAACATTGACAGGAAGCACACCTGCCATGACTACTATCAGCAGGATAGAGTGTCCTCTGTCCACAAGTTCTCTGATATTTTCCCCCTATTTTTGAAGAAAGTCTTCCCACAGGAGACTCCATCTATTCCCTTCAGCTGTTCCAACAGTTCCATGTCCTTCCTGTGTTGAGGACTGCAGAGCTGGATATTCTTGGTAAGCTATGAGATGTTGTTGACACTAAAACATGGCAGTGCCCTGGCTCCTGTGCCACAGTTGTAACCTAAGCCTGGAAAGAGTAGAGGGTCAACAGAGTGTGAGGGACCTGCACATCTCACCCAGAACTTTCCTCACCCTTACTCACACTCCTTTTCTCCCCCTCCCTCCACACCTTATTTTAGAGATAATCCTTCTTCAGAGTTAAGTTTTCCCTTTTTTCCTTTTCCAGTGAGAAAATGCAAGCCAGTAAACAATCATACACACTACACGGGCACACGTCTGTACTTATACGTACACAAAGTAGTTTGGCTGTTTGATGGCAGCAGTAAGGGCACCGTTAATCATCCTGTCTCCCCGCTGCCTCCCTGGCTGCTAGTGGCAAGAGGACCAATTGTTAGGAGCTAGCTGAGCTAGGTCAGCTGTCCATACTGGGGCCATCCCTGAGGCACAAAACCATGCATCCAGCACTGACCGTGATTCTCTTTTCTGCCCAGGCCAAGTGCACCTGGAGTCTTGTGTTACACAGGGATCTCTTATGAAGGGAGAGTGCTGATCCTCCAAGGTAATCGTAGCAACCATGACGAAGGAGCAGGAGCGTGTGCAGAAGCACAGAAGAGAGGGAAGTCTGGGATTTGAATGCGGGAAGCTGTCCCTGCCCTCAAGCTGCTTTTCTTTTGCTGCAGCACTGGAGAACTCCCTCAGAATGACGCTGTCTGTGTGTCTCTGCATTGTGAAAATGCTGGAAAAAGTTATCTACACAGCAGCAGATCAATCACAGACAAATGCAGTGAGATATCTGGAATTTGTCTAAAATTATCTATTTCCAATCAGATAAGTATGCCTAGAATGTTTTCAGTAGAGAAATTTACTGTGCAGTTTAAGTATCAACAATATGGATAATAAACCAAAGCAGTCATAAATTATACCATGCTGTGTAATCTACTTAATTTGTAAAATAAGAAGCGATTAGCTTATTCTGTAACAATTGCCAGTTTTACTATATATATATATATACAGTAAATTAGGCTGTGAAACTATGTTTTCACATAATTAATTCTCCTTATGTGTAGAGCTTTTGTTTCTTGTCAACCATGGTTTTGATTTTCAGTCTATATAATTTCATAAAAGCACATTTTTTTAGGGGAAATGTTTCTTGTTTTCCTCCTTTACTCTATTTTCCTGATTTTTTAGTTTTAATGGAAATGCTCATTTTTAATTCCATTCTTCTATTCCCCCAATTTTTTATTAGATAGATAACTTTTAAGTTTTTCAAGTAAAATTGGGGGCAGATATTGCAAATAATACTTGGAAGTACAACCTAATATTTTCCTTACAGAAAAATACTGTAATTATTTCTCTGACTGTTATCACATCGGTAACTACTTTTGGTTAACATTATACTGCCTATTTTTATATGCATATAGAATAGATATAGAAGTCCATTTCAGCTAAGCTGAGTACAGCTCTTTGTGATAACTACAATTTAATTTTAAGTGATGAATTTCAGATCTTTCTTGATTTATATACAAAGTTTATAATACGCATTTTCTAATATTAAAATTTGTCTCATGTTCCCATGTCTCTTCATGGGAATATTAAATTTAAAGCATCACTGTGTTACAGCACTTCTGACTGTTTAAGTGTTTATAGCTAGTCCTTCCAAGCAAAAATAATCAATAAGGAAATAAAGCTCTAAGTATGGTCTGTTAACTTCTTCCTGCTAGCATTCTATGACACAAAAAAAAGATGTTGCTTTTTTCCTAGTATTAATGACAGATCACAAAAAGAGCTAGAAAAAAGTCTCATTCCATACAGTATAATTATGCATATTTCTTAGAAGACGTATAGCTTAAATGCTCTTTCAGGATTAGACTAACATGAGTCAAATGACTTGAGAACTTCCAGAATTTTGACATTTTCATTATCTCCGACTGTTTGGAAAATTCACGTGGTGAAAGTCCACATGGGTTAGATCACAGTGAAGGCATAGTGCTTTTGAAAGTCCCATTCCAAATTTTTGTAGGCTTACATCGCATACAAAAATACATACAAGAATTTTAACAAACCTATAGCAACAATTCCTCACTTCCAAAATTAGAAAATGCCATAATTTGTCTATGTGATTTTAATTTTTTCTGTTGTGTTTCTGATTCCCACATTTTTATATGCATATATAGCTTTTAATATCATGGTCACATACTTCATTTTCTTCCAGATCCCCAAATCATCAGTGCCCAGAATACACAACGAACAACGAATCAATATTCCTTTTCATCTCGTTTATTCAATATTAATCCCAAACACCATTGCTCTTTTGGGACTCAAGAACAGTAGTTTCATGGAAAGTTTGGAGGAAAGATGTAATTATAAAGCCTTGTGACTTTTTCTCTTTCTCTTCTCTCCTGTTTCCTTCCCCTTTTCCTTGAGCTCTTGCCCCAGACCCATTTCACCTCCTTTCATGTCCTCTGCTTGTTCCACTCCAACGGACCTCTCAACTCCTGTGCTACCCATTTGCTGTGCACCAAAACAACACCACGGCTAAGAGAGACTCTCTTGCTGACAGGTCCCTCAAACAGCTTGACTTTCAGCTGCTGAAGCGGCATGCACACAGGGAAAGGGGTGGAAACACACAGCTGAGGACAGTGTCAGAGCAGGATTTGGGCAACCCAGGATGAGACTGGCTAAAGCTCCACACTGTGAGTAACCCAAGAACTTGCCCTTCCACAGCACGGGGCCATGCCATTAACCCAGATATGAAGGGAACAGAAACGCACTCTTGTGCTGGGGATGGTAGGCTCCATCCACACCAAAACTTTGTAAGTCTTCCTAAAATCTCTCTTTGTCCTTCTCGTCTTAATATTGACACTCAGTAGCTAGTATAAGAGCATGGAGGTAACATGAAGCAATTTATAACAACTTGTAAACAAGTTTCCATAGGATTTTAGTTTGTTTGTTTGTTTTTCCTTAATTAAGGCTTAAATGTGTTGCAAAGCTCTTGTGCATTCATTAGCCTGTACAGTTGCCCTCAATGAGGATTTCCCCAGCTACACGCAAGTGCAGAGACCAGCATGTGGCAACTCACGCTGAGCACAAGAGGAGCATACAACGAAGCTGCAAAGTCCTTTGTAGCAATAAGCATTTTTACCCATTATCCAACACTTAACACTACATAACATCATTTTTTTCAGATTATCTTAATAATGAATACTGTTCTTGTTATGTATGATGCAGCTCTCTTAAACCCCTGTTACACTGTATTTGCATGAGCATACACACAGAAGTCTGCTAAAAAAATTCTGTTCCAACTCCTCATCAGCTAAAAAGCATAGGGTCCACTATGCACTGAGTATAAACAGCACTTAAATGGACATATATAGACTTCAGGAACACAGAGCAGAACTATTGTTAAATATGTGTCAACACACACACACACATATATATATACATATGAACATTTATAAATATGTGAATAGTTGCACAACCCACACATCTCCACTAGATTCTGCAGGACAGCATAGAAAAATGTCCAGGTATCGAGATGATGAACAGGCGCTGCTCTTATTTGTCAGTCAGCAGAGCTGTGGGAGGCAGGAATTAAAGGTGTGAATGCGAGACAGGAAGAACAAAGGGAAAGAGAAATTCCAGCTGGAGACGGTGTGGCACTGCGCTGCTGACCCAAGCAGAAAAGGGAACAAGTTGTAAATTACTGGAAAAAAGAGTTTTGTAAAAAGGAAGCCATGTTATATAGGCATTAGTGGTCTTTCCACACCACACAGAGCTTTAAGTATGAATATACATTCCATTAAAATATAGATATCCATGTTAGAAAAAAAGCCTTTACATATAGTTGGTTGGTTGGACTAGATGATCTTAAAAGGTCCCTTCCAACCTAGGTGATTCTGTGATATAGTTATTTAAACATACACAATTAGATTAAGAGCGGTACAAATACATATATCACTAAGCAGGAAACTCTGTTGATTCTCATATTGACATTTGCATATGTATATATCATACTTCCAAACTTTCAAAGTTTTTATTTTTTTCCCTCTGCTTCTTTAAAACTCATAAAAGTACTTACTGTGATGAAATTAACTTTTAAAATTGCAGAGACTGCTGCGTGCTGAAGCGAGCTGTGATTTGCTGGCTCATAATCATCTTTTCTGTGTCTGTTAGAATCACTGATGCATTAATTGCTTATCAAAATTTGAAACAGTTCATGAGTCACTCTGAAGATAAAATAAATAAATATTAATGAGCCAATTTCAACAGAATTCATGTCCTCTGCCCCTTAAAGCTGAAAGACTGTATTTATTAACTGTCAGAATCAGGTCCAGGTATCTAATGTATGGGCAAATATGAAATATACTCAAGCCATAGTCAGCAAATCAGAACTGACTGGCTTGATCACCGTGTTTCAAGGGATCAATGCATCACAGTCTTCGTTTGACCAAATTATTGATAAAAGAGAGAAAGGACTGGTCAGTTGCAACATAGAGATTAAGTGCAAGATATGTCTGTATGCATAGGTCTGACGCAGATCGAATGAAAAATGAGATATTTAGTTTTTAAAGCGTGGAAGTTATTCCATATGAGAAGATCTTAACACAACAGAAGTTAACACTTGATCAACTTGAAACAAACATATTGACACAAAATATCATTACATAAGAAATTTTAGCATTCCTTACATCATATGAGGGAAGGGGTAAAGGCATAGAGTCTTCAGGAATATCAAAATACAGTATTTTATTTTGGATCAATCCGAAATTTTCATTAAGCCAAAAGACTGGGTGGAGAGCTCTTCACCCATTTGATTTTTTACTAAAACTGAGTAAAATATACTATTTTGGAGAGTAAAAACTTTCCTTTTGAAAATATGAGCGTGCTGAGAGACTTTTAAGACTGTGCCAATGCCAGTCCACTGTTGAAAATCCAAGTCTAAAACTTTTCAAACTAAATGACCCAGGATAAAACAGGAAACAGAAGGCCTTCCCTTGAGCCTTTGCTTTATTATTGTAGCTTGTTCCTGAAAATTGTAGGCAAAAAAGATCGCCCAAAATCTGACGAAGAACAGAGACTATCCCTGAAAGGTTAACTGTAGCTCTGAAACATACTAGGAATTAGACAGGCATCAGTGAGCCACCTTTGAGCAAAACTGTTAGTGAAAAACCTTTTAAAGAAAAAAAAATCACAGTTTTTCTCAAGGTAGTTCAGCAGCAGGAGATTCTGGCTATTGTAGCCAACTGGTATAAAACAGATAAAAAGGGAAATTCATAGAAATGGACAATTTCCCTGCTACTCACTGACTACAAGCAAGATGAAGGACCCATTTTGATAGACTGAGGGTAAAACCAAAGGCATCTCCCCAGATCAAGATATTTGACCCAGCTTTAAACCAGAATATGTCACTGTCAGTGAAGTCTACATGTAAGAACACAGGGAAAAATACAACTACAAAATGTATCCTGGATTAAATATAACAGAGGAAGAATTAAAATTTTGCTCCTTACATCATCATTATAAATTCACAGATAGACTAACTTTCACCTTCATAAATTCACAGATATACTAACTAATATAACAGATATACTAAATAATGTGTATTTTCCTTAATGGTATCTTAAAATTCTTCACTTCACACATTCACAGCTAACAGACCTCTCATATAACTTGCTTTTTCTGTTAAGTATATGTAAGGAAGGATTTAGTTCATGTTACAAATGAACTACATTACTTTTTCTGAAACTTACAAAATTATGCAAATAATACACACAAAGGCATACGTTACTTAGGACAGACCACTGGTGTCTAAAAGGATTTTTTAAATTTATCTTTATGTGCATATCAGATAACAATGAAGCCATTAAACAATTTATTTATGTTCTGGAAAAATATTTTTGTGCTCCTAAAACTTACTGCCTGTATGTTGTATAACAAGTTTCCAAACTGCAAACTACTATTGCTGAAGTTTAACATGATCATTTACACAAGTGTCAGATTATTATTTAATTCCATTTTTATAGAATATTTGTGACATTAGTTTTCACCAGATAATTTACTTTCCTCTTATTATATTTTAAGCTTCCAAACTTAACGACACATTCCATTGTTCACCCTTATTCAGTAGAACTTAACAGATGTGCTTGTAAAGCTAAACCTTGACCTATTCAGTGCACCTACTGAAAATGTTAACTTCTAAATAAAAAGGGTGAAGGACTAGAAGATTCCATTGGATTGTGCAATAAAAATTTTAACTCAGCAAAATTTGAAAAAACCTGTGTTTTCGTGGGAAATGGGAACAGATAAATTCCACACAAGAATTCTTTTCATTTTGAAAAGTCTTTGCTGTAAATGCTGCCAAAATGTTAAATCTCCACTTGATGTTAAACTTGCGAATAGAATATGGGAAATTAGCAGGTCATGTGCATAATTAAAATAAAAACTGGCAGTGCTGGAAAAATGCATTGTCGAATAAAGCTGCACTTGGATACAAATGTGTTTATCACCATAAAAATGGCCAAACAAGTACTAATTATCAGTGCTACTTTTCTTAGTGTCATGTTTGCACCGAGCGTGGGGGATAAAAACAGCTTTTTACCTGTTGAGATAATTCTGGTCCGTTGATACGAGCCTGTAGGAGAGCCTCATTAACAAGGGCATGAAAGTTTAGAAGCACATGCTCAATGTCGTAGGTCCCACTCATGGCGCTCGAGAGCTCCTCCATGGACTGAACATATCCCCGCCAGTGAAGATCAACTTCTGCCATGTTAGCTAAGCAGCCTCGGATGACGTTGAGACAGTAGCCCATGCAGGGCTTGCTTAAAGTCAGCCCTTGGCAATGGGGGCAGTACTGCATTCTCAGCAAAGCTCTGCTGCAGTCTTTAGAGAAATGCAGGTGATCTGTTGTGTTGATCACTTCAATCCCCAAATTCAGAGCCTGCAAGAAAGTCCGGCTGGGTAACAGGGATCTTGCCATTTGTCCTATGGCCTTTCTGGGAACGTTACCAAAGGGCTTGATGTCTCTTCGTGCCATTCGGAGGCACTCCGCATACTCCAGTGAAATGTCAGTCAGGCCAGGGTTAATCACGTGGTTGTAGACTACTGGGAACAGGGTGTCAAAAAATCTGTTGACAAATTCCTCTGTGCTAATGTCTGTGCCAAATATGAAGAGTCCAACATCTGTGAAAAACTCCTGGACATGTGTAGTAGCCTCAGCAGCCATGTTTCTATACGCGTTGCAGAAAAGCGTGCTTGTGTAATTCTCAGCCAGTCTGATAAGCGTTTCAAAGGTTTCTGTAATAAAAACCAAGTTCATTATTTTTAAGGTTTAAAAACCACAAACTGAGAGTAGGAATTAAAAACAATTTGGACATAAGGACTCTTACTTTATCCAGAATGCATTTTTGCACTAGAATTTCTGAAGAGACAAACTTCTCAACAGTCACAACTGTGTTTTGTACATAGGCAAACACCTTACAAGTCATGTTACAACACAATTAATAATCCATGTTTTCTTGGCAGGATGTATTAAACCCAGTCTAAAAAAAAATAAATATATCTATAAAAGGAAATCAATTGTAAGCTGAGTTATTAAGTTACAAAATACAACAAAGCCCTAACGCATCTGCCTACCTATATAAATACATTAGCTCTCTCATCTCACGACTCATTCTGCAATGTGCAATAAGAAGCTAAATGCTCTCAGTCACTCCACTTCAAGCCATTCCTATTACCATCCTAAATGGATGGGCAAAAGGAACATTAAATAATTGAAACAACTCTTCCATTCCACTAAAACTTAACTCTTAAAAGATCAAACAGCTTTGTCTTCTTGTCTTCCAAAGGAAGGAGCTGTACCAAACACACATGAGGACATGCTCTTAAACAATGCTGCTTGGTCTGGCAATTGCTACAGTCAAGGAAAGTGATGGAACGTGCAGAATTGCTCTCCTCGGGCACAGTGATGGATACACCCTCTCTAAGCTTCAAGATCTGCATAACCAGTAAAGCCTGAATGATTAAACTTATATTTAATTTCACGTGTTAGGTGGCAATCCTTAAGCACACTGAGTAGCTTTTAATAAAATTTAAAGTATACTGCAGAAGTGTTCTCTCCTGACTTCATCTATGATTTGCAGGTAAGGAAAAATGCTGGTTTTCAAAACAGAAGGAGTGTTTGCATTGAGGTATTTCCTTGATCTGCCTAAGAAGCTTGCACTACAGGGAAGGCAAAGGAGAGATACCTACATCAAAAGGAAACTTACCTTAGAGTTGAGAAAAAAAAATAGCTAGAAACACATTACAAGTATTAGCCACTGAATGGCTGTGACACAGTAACTTTCTTTTATTCATTCAAGCTTTTCAAGTTTTCGTGTATTACGTATTTACAGCCAACATGGTTTCACCAAGGGTAAATCACGCTTGACAAATTTAGTGGCCTTTTACGATATTACCACAGCATTGGTAGACAAGGGTAGAGCAACAGATGTCATCTACCTGGACATATGCAAAGCATTTGACACTGTCCCACATGACATTCTGGTCTCAAAATTGGAAAGTCATAGATTCGATGGATGGACCACTCGGTGGATAAGGAGCTGGCTGGATGGCCGCACTCAAAGGGTTGCAGTCAACGGTTCAATGTCCAAGTGGCGGCTAGTGAGAAGTGGTGTTCCCCAGGGGTCAGTACTGAGACCAGTGCTGTTTAACAGCTTTGTTGGTGACGTGGACAGTGGGATTGATGCACCCTCAGCAAGTTTGCCGGCGACACCAAGCTGTGTGGTGCGGTCGACACGATGGGGGGATGCTATCCAGAGGGACCTGGACAGGCTTGAGAGGTGGGCCTGTGCAAACTGGATGAAGTTCAACCAAGCGAAGTGCAAGGTCCTGCACTTGAGACATGGCAATCCCAGGCAAAAATACAGGTTGGGCGGAGAATGGTTGGAAAGCAGCCCTGAGGAGAAGGACTTGGAAGTGGTCGTGGATGAGAATCTCGACATGAGCTGGCAGTACACACTGGCAGCCCAGAAAGACAACCGCATCCAACATGCATCAAAAGAAGCATGGCCAGCAGGTCATGGGAGGTGATTCTGCCCCTCTACTCCGCTCTGGTGAGACCCCACCTGGAGTACTGTGTCCACCTCTGGAGTCCTCAACACTGGAAGGACATAGACCTGTTGGAATGGGTTCAGTGGAGGGCCACAAAAATGATCAGAGGGGCTGGAGCACCTCTCCCGTGAGGACAGGTTGAGAGAGCTGGGCTTGTTCAGCCTGGAGAACAGAATGCTCCAGGGAGACCTTATAACGGCCTTCTAGTACCTGAAGGTGGTCTACAGGAGAGATGAGGAGAGACTCTTTATCAGAGTATGTAGTGATAGGACGAGGGTTAATGGTTTTAAAATTAAAGAGGGAAGATTTAGATTACATATCAGGAAGAAATTCTTTACTGTAAGGGTGGTGAGACACTGGAACAGGTTGCCCAGAGAAGCTGTGGATGCCCCATCCCT
>JAOXNO010000001.1:158192821-158202935 GCA_028565335.1 Limnodromus scolopaceus
TTGTTTGGCAAGATGCTTTTTAATGACTATTAATGTTTAGTTAGAGCTAACTCAATGGACCAAAGAACAATAGATGCTAGATTTAAACGTAAATCAATTAAGTTTGTTGTAGTATGAATAACTACATAAATATGGGCTCAGGAAATTATTCCCTTAAGCTTTATATCTCAATGCTCTTTAACTTTCACCAAATTCTTTCCAAATAAATACAAAAGATAATTTGCCTTCTTAAATGTTGTATTCTTTTTACTTTCAGAGAGATCATGAGTATGAGAAGTACATTATCCACTTTTACTATATAGCTCTGCTAAACCCTTTTTTGCACCTCCTGGTGCAGCACTGCCAACTCATACGTTCTCAAGGCATGTAACGCTTTCCAGGAAGGAGCTGGATACAATAGCTACTGGAAATGTGTCCCTTCCAAACTGCAACCCCACTGTGAGTTCCACTCCATCATGCGATCAGGCCCATCATGTAATGTCACAAAGGGTACGCATCTCTTGCGCGACTCAAAATTGGATGGTTACCTCCCCATTCCCTTTACAGCTGTGTATCCTACTTTATGTAGGATTGGAATATGTCTCGCTAAATAATTAAACCACACAGAAGTGCAAGGCCAGGAGGAACTTGAGATGTCCTCTAATGCATCCTTTGAAACCAGAGCAGGTTCGACTAGATTTACGATCTCATATTTTAACATAAACATCTAACTTATTCCCAAAAAATGCACAGTAACAGAGAGGCCACAGCCTCCAAGAAAATCATTCCAATGCTTCACCATACTCATATTTGTTGTCAACAATGAGAACAAATTATTTGCTTCCTCCTCCTTTTAGATATTTCAGATTAGATCCTCTCCACCTGATTGTAGGCATCTCCAAAGACCAAATGCATCTCCAAAGTAGATGAGTCTACATCTCAGCTAAAACAATATAGAGGATGATGACATGATTCATCTGTCCTAGTTTAAGTGTCCACATGGAAATAAAATGAATCATGCTGCTTTTCTCTTCTCTTTATACAGACAAAAAGGGTGATTAGTTCAGAGAAACTGGGTGATTAGTTCAGAGAAACTAGGTGATTAATCTTCCTCCTGAAAACTGTTTAAATTTCTTTTCTCTTCTTTTATAAAAATGACCAGTCCCACTTCTTTCAGTCATAAAGGGGGGCAATTCTACCCCTATGTAGTCGAACTTAATACTAAAGACTTGCAAGGGGAAGTCTAAATTGTCCAAATTATGTGCTTAAGTGAACAATCTATATGTTTAGGAGTTCAAAATTCATATATAGCTCTGCCTGACTAGGTACTTCAAAAACATTTTGTTAACCTATTTTGGAATAGCATCACTTCTCTAACTCATGTTTACCTCTCTACATCATTTCAACAGAGCAACTGCTGAGCCAGACCTTCTTCAGTCTTCAACTCGTCTTATTCCTATCTAAATGCAGAATCTGCATATGTCCCTGTCAAATTTTGACATATTTTGATTTCTAGCTCTATTTTCCAGCCTGCGGACGAGCTCTTATTGCCTTCCCTCAGTTGCTGAGAGCTCAGTGATTATTTCACCATTCAACACAGTAGTGAAACAAGTGGCTGTACTTGCCCAATAACCACAACTGAAGTGACTTGCTATCCTGACTGTGAACACTTGCTAACCAATCAAATGCAGGTTTTCAAAAAGTTTTCCATCTGTTTTGTGGTAATTTAATAAAGATAATTCCCCACTTACTTAAGAGAATGGCATGTTTAATAGCATAAAAAGTCTTAGGAAAGATAAATGACTTAATAGCTCTGTTTCTTACATATTTGGGTTCCAGTTCCATTTCCATACAGGGAAATTAGATTAACTTGACCTAACTTGTCCCCACTAAATACAGCTTCATTGGCTTCATTGTTACTTATCAACTTGATATGTTCTTGTATTTGGCTTCAAAATACTTCAGCCTTTTACTCCTAATAACTGAAGTGAAGCTAAGAAGTCTAAAATGCTCAAGTTTCTCCCTTTTCCATTTAAAAAAAAAATATTGCCCTTGTCAGTCTTTTGCTAACTCTACACATCCAAAGACAACTCCTACAGCACTACAGAATCTGTATATTGACAAAAGAAACCAACCAGTGAAAACACTGTGGAAAACAATTCTGAAGTGAAGATCCTTTACATCTTACTAACACTGCTCCATGGCTGCGCAAGGAGTTCCTTTATCTGTTAACAGTCTGATCAGTGTTGGTGGTAGATGGGCTTGAGTAGAATTAACTATTCCCAGTGGAATCTAGTAGGACATGTGAGAACATTTGGCCCTTTTCTCCATTTTTTTGATGACTCTGCATGAGGATCTGATTTATATTATTATACTCCTAGAGTAATGTATATTGTGATGTCAGCTATTAATACACATTTTACCTCTGCAATACAAAGTATAAGGCTCATTATGGAGCCTTCCAATTCCTACTGTTCAGTTCATATATAATCTTGAACGTATGCATGCCAATACTGATGAAAGCAGTGATGTTTACTAAACAATGCCAACGCCAAATCCAAAATCCACATGGAAGAAGGCAGCAAAAGATCACATGAGTTTATCATACCTATCACACAAGTATACACGGTGATGATTCATCTCAACTACCACCTCAGCTAAATCCCATATTCTCTTTTTTTGAACAGTAGAAAGTTATGGGGATGTTTAAGGAATGATTCATCTGATCTATTTTAGATGTTTATGGGGAGATGAATCATGCCAAAAAAGTGCCTCTCACTTAATTTTCATAGAGGGAGCTGATGGTGACAAGCTCAACAATCCAGTCTATTTCACCAATCATCATTAGTTTTGCTATTTCGCCTGGATAGCATGGTTATCTTAGTTACAAACTTACTAATAACTTCTGTGTTATTTATATATTTACTTGTAACTTCTGTATTATTATTACTTAGAACTTCTCTATTACCGGCCTGTAACAGCTGTATCTGAATTTCCACTGTAGAAAATTAGATCAAACTCTGCCTCCTCCAGAGACTTGTTTGTCCAGAAATTATTTCTTTGCAACTAGATCCATATTTAAAATGATATATTCATCTAACTTCAACTGCATGGATGCAATCTATAACACAAATCTCTGATGAAAGTAATGATCTCTTAAAGAAAACATACATCCTGTGCAGAAGCTGAACAATATATCTCAGCAAGTTGGAAGTCACATCACCTTTCTTTTTGATGTCTACAGTTAGTTTAATGTTGATCTAATAGTCACATAAGATAAATGCATATGCATCTCTTCTTATATATGCATCTTTAACATACACAAACTTGTATAACTCATATGCTATTCTTCACTAAAAGAGGTAATTTTGAAAAATATGCATTAAATTATCAACTAAAGTTCTTTTATCTTTTAATGTTTTTCTCTGACAAACTATTTTATTCTGTGTTAATAACCAAAATATGTAGCATGAAAAAAAGTGTAGGACATAACAGAGGCTATTTTTTGCTTATGTAGACAGATGAACTTCAGCGTCTTCTGAATATGCCTTACCGAACCAAAAGATAATCTTGTATTTTCAACCACTCTTCGTATGTAAAATGTCTTGAAAACATAGCCAATTTTAAAAATCTGTCTTCTATGCTTTTTCACCTCTGAACTGGACTATCTTCCAATTGCAATTGGAAAGACACATGCAATTCATAATATATGTGTCAATACCTGCATGCTGTAACATCAACAAGCAATTAAGCCGGAATCCCAAAAGGATTGTGCACTGGCAGCATTTGCAAAAGATCCATGCAGAAACTCTTTGCTTGAAAAAACTTCATTTTCTAGGCACAGAAGAAAGGCAACATATTTGTTTAAATTAAATTAGACTGCACTGACAGCATTTAAGACACTCCTAAAACTAATAATGGATAACAAGCCCACTGAAGAGAAAAGGCCCAGGGAAGAATTTGACCACTGGATCCATAACTATTAGCTTATTCCTAGGGTTGTTCCAGATCACTCCTCCTAGTTCTTTCCAAGACAATCCGTCTGGTTCTACAGACAGGTCTACTACAGGGATCACTCCAAAAAACAGTACGGATGCACCTGTGTAGGATTTGGCATTCTCCACACTCTTCCAATATTTCTCCAGAAAGCTTCCCATTCTCTGTATCCTTCTCATATCCCTGGGCATATAGCATAGCAACTTGGGTTCCTTTTGGTGGGTGTGGTGCATCCTTCATACTATTGCAGGCTGAAAAAATGCATTAAAAAAAAAAAGATCATGTAAAATCAAGAGTGCACACACAGCCAAGTGGTACATGAAAAGGATGTGGTCATCCAGCTCTAGAAGGACATAGCCCTAAGTGGTGTGGACACAAGTCAGATAGTCAGATGGCCCGCAGTCAGATAATGCCTCCCTAGACCTGCATAGTTAGCAATGCTGACATAGCTAATGTCATAATGCAACCTTCCTTCTGCAGCCAGGAAAACAGTGCTGTAATGCTCTGTCCCTCTTGTGCACCTTCTGTCTCACTTCCAAATTTTTTACTTGGTTGCAGAACTGCTGATGGGGCTCCCTCACCCTCTACTAATAGAGATCAAAGAGACAGAAGAGGCACAGGAGAGAAAAGCAATAGAAGTCATGTGACATCTACTAAAGATTGAAAGTGGCAGCCCTATTCTCCACTCACTTTAACAGATACCTTTTAAACCCCTGCCAAATTCAGTTTCACAAGAAGATCGCATATTAAACTATTTCCTTAACTAGTGTCACTGCCACTTTCCTGGCAGTGACAATACACCCATGACCACAACTCTTCTCCAGACTGTAGACCACGGAGAATGGAATGGGGAAGGAACACCAAGAATACTGATCTTCTGTGACCATCCCAGGAAAGAAAACTTCCATTTCAGTTCCAGTGGTATATTTCACTTATAAGAAAGCCACGTAAATTAGTCCTACTTTAATCCTAAAGGTTGAGCGATAATTGCAGCTCTTGAAAACAGACTGTTACTCTGAATACAAGATATTTAAAAGTTGTGAAAGCTTTCTCCATAACCATGAAAATCATCTGTCTAGAAAATAACAAAATACTCCCTTCTCATATTCCATGCATGCAGGAATATGTTTCCAAATTATCAAATAATGTACCATGAAAACAAGAGGAAGGTGACCAGTGAGAGAATTTCTCAGTCTCCAGAGACTCTTAGAAGTGCCCTGATATTCTCTTCTGTGACCAGAAGTTCATATTGGAAGTTTGTGCATATTGAATATTACAGAAATTATCTGTGGTGAGAACTAATTTCCTCTCTCTTTATTTGTGGGCCTTAGTGGGATGACATTTATGGCAGAGATAGAGGATCATTTTGCTCTTTCTTAAGACTCCTGAGTATTGTTATCAGTGGTTCAAGAAGACTCCTCAAACCAGTGTGACCGCTGATGAAGGACTCTCTCCATGAGGGTGGGAAACTGCCCTCAGAAAGCTGTCATTTGCCTTAAAGCAAATGGTATAGAAGGAATCCCTTTCTCCTCTAGCTGGCAGGTAATGCAAACTAATATATCTTAATGCTTCTGTTCTGTAATACCTGACTAGTCACATGGTAGGAGGCTCAAGAACAGAGCATGTGTGTAAAGAATAGCACTGAAATGTGCTTCCGAAGTTGCCGTAAGCATTACTTATCTGAAGCTGAGTATCAGAACATTCTTCAAACAACTATTTTTTAGATTCTTTGACTTATTCCTATCATGAGGATGTTTTGCTTTTTTTATTTTTTTTTTTTTGTTTCACTTGACATCTTTCTGCATGGTTTGATTCAGCTGCATAAATTAACTGACTTTCTATATGACATAAGCAATAATCATTGGTCATTTAGGCATCATGGAAGAAAGTAGCATTTTAAGAACTATTATGGATCAACTGGAAAAATGGAGCTTAGGAAACTATCATCTACATGAGAAAAGATGACACCTATAGCTATTTTTTGTGGAAAAATGCACCATAACATAAACCATTCCACTGAGCAGACACAGATCTGTGAACACTCATATTACAGCCATATGTCTTTATAGATGGCACATACGAAAAAGGACTCAAGGGAATAATGAAAAAAGGCAAAAAAAAAATCTATAGAAAAGAAAAATTGTATTTTTACTTTTATTTTCTCTTTCAAGTAGAATGTTCCCTGCTTTTTGGGTCTATTGGTTTTAGCTTTTCTAAACCTACAATAAATAATAACATGATTTAAAAATTGCAAAGTATTGGCTTTATTCTCTTTTAACTGTTGATGCAGTACTTTATGCATCATTAATAAGTTGCTGCTACAAACCCACCAAATCTATAGTCTTCAATAATAAATAAGTAAATAAATATTGTTTTAAATTTCTCCTGGATGGCTTAGTTTATATAGGTATGTAAGACAACTATGAAACTATAATTTTCCTTAATCATGTTCTGAGATGGGGGGGAAATAAAGTGGATAATATTTTTTCCTTTCTATATGTTTATGAATGATAATTTTTAGTATCATAATAATGAGATAATTCTTGCAAAAGTGTCATCTTTTCAAAGTATAAAGCAGGATTCATTTCCCTTTACTTTAGCCACCTAAAAGTCAAATACGTCACTTACCCTACCTATTTGGATAATCAGTGGGTTCAGGCAGGCACGTCCTCATATTTTATCCCTGGGGCAAATCTAAGATTACTGATAAATTAAAAAGATGCTTTACCTGTGCAAGCCATAGTTCTCACTCAGACACACAACTCTGATGGGGCAACTCATCCTGATTATGGCAGCCATCCACCTTAAGATGGGATGAATTGCACTCTGGAGTTCCTTTTCTTTCTTTATGAGATATGCTGAGCCTAAATGAGGCTAACTCTTTCAGCTACTTTATAGGTGCCTAAAATTAGAAAAGATTAACACCACTCACGGGGTCTGCAAGTTGAATCAGGTTTAGTACTAGGTGAATTTAATACTGAGTTTACCTACGTCATGTGTCTTCAATTGCCACAAAGACAATTTTTTTTGAATTAATGCATGGAAAAAAAAAAGGAAAAATAGTTTATTATAAGATTCTCTGCTCTTTGGAAACCTTTGGATGTTAAGATTAATTTTTCAAGGGCCTTCAAGTGCAAATGACTACCACAATTTTGAAATGTAAATTTTCCTCCCACCTGATTATATGCTAATTCCTGATGAAGCCTAAAAGGTCTAATCCATTACATAAATTAATTACCTTCAGCAAAGATTCCCCAAAACTCAGGAATCATAAGGGAAAAAAAAACCCTGGTAAAATCTGCTTCTGTTGGCTGTGCTGATTTTGTCTGGCATTAATGAGATATGCTACCATTGATTTGTTCAATCAAACCTTGAAATGCTGGATAGCAGTGCAGAAAGGCCAGAGGAAGCTCTTAGTGATATCCTATTAAATGTATCCAACTAAATCAGTGATATACTATTAAACACATCCTAGCAGGTTTAATGTTTTGTAATTATTTAGTACATATCTACCAGTAATATATTTACTTTGAATTTTAATGAATGCGTATTTCTTGATATACAGATCAGTTGTCACCCATCTAAGAATTTAACAATTGCCATTTTCAGTTCCCAAGGTAAGGATGCAGCATGCTATTATTTCAATGTATTTTGCCTAAAGAATACTCTACCATATTGATATGATTTTTTTTTCCTGATTTATCCCATAGAACTAAACTGGAAAAGAAATACTGCAGTGAAAAAATTAGTCTGTACTGTGCTGAATTTATTTAAGCTACCTTTTCCAGCAAACAATTACTTTCTGAACTACATCTTTACTTCTAAAAAATCCACCTACAATTAAGTATTCAGAGCATCTATCTCCACATGCATGAAGACTCCAGAATTGTTTTTTTCCTGGGTCTGGCTACATGACCAGCTCGTTCCCTGAATCTGTGCTGGGATATAATCCAGGTATGCAGCAATTCCCTGTCCCAGAAAACAAACTTCATGTCTCTAACAAGGCCCATGATCAAAACACCCAGGAAAGCAACACCTGAAGGTAGGGAGCCACTGATTATTAAATAATAACCCTTCAATTTTTCAAGATTGCTTGTATACTAAGTTGAGCCAGCTATACAGACAGATGTCTAAGCAGAGTCCTAGCATACTGAAGGTGAAAGAAAGCTTTTTTTGTAACCCAATGCTATCCTTTCTAAGTTAGCAAGAATCCAAAGATGACTGTGAGTTTTACTAACACTTTGGCCAGCAGAGGATTTTAGCTTCAGTGGAAGATGGAGAACACAGCTCACCTAATTCTTCAAAGTATTTCCTTTTCTGATCATCATTTCTATCTTCCTTGAGGGACATTATTTATTATTTAAAAGCTAATATCCCAAAGATATTCTGACAGTTAGTTATGTGCATCAATTGAAAGTAAGACACAACATAATGCATTGATAATGTGTAAGTGTAGCCAAGGTTGTGGCATCCATCTGTCTTGCACAGTGGAGTCCTGTACAGCATGGGACAGAATAAATAGCCTGGTTCCACTAATGCTCCACAGATAATGGTTTTCAGACCAGAAGAAAAATTACTCCATAACAGTTTCTAAGTTCCTCTGAGAAAAATGATGCAAGCCACTGCTGGGTTGGATCATCTACTTGTGCTTTATCACATAATCATTTGTTGATCTTTGATCTCAAAGGCCAGAGGGGAGAATGAGCTTGGAAATTGCATACTGTTCATAGTGATAAGGAAGTCATTGTTTATTGATGTTACCAGCCCTTGATCTTCTTTTTTTTTTTTTTTTTTTTTTTTTTTTGTGCTGTACTGTGGTTTGATCCTTGACTGTGAAACACACAGGAAATTCATTCATGTTGTGTGTTAGCAGAACTCAGTGATTACTTCTTCCCAGGAATGAAAAACCGAGCATGGGATGCTAGCCAGAGAGATCCTGGCTCAAATGCTGACAAGAAAAGCTACTGCATTTTCAAACAATATGCTAAGTATCCTTATCTGAAGGAAATCAATTATTTGGATTAATAGTGAGAACAGTGTTGTTCTTTTATTTAGCAGGCAGGAAATAAATCTATTTTCGAGAATGGAATTTAACTTTTCAAAGCTGTTTGAGTGTCAGCCTGCATTTTTGTGCTGAGTGAGTCAGAAACAGTGAAGGAAATGTTTCTAATTCCTTCAGGTAGAAAGCAAGTGTGCTTGGATCTCCTATATTCCATTCAGTGTTACGGACTCGTACACAAGTCTATTGATTCCACAGGAGCCTCCAAGAAAAGCCAGGGCTGCTACAGTATTTCATAGTGAGCCTAATCCTGTGCACTCTGTGAGAACCAGCATCCAAGTGGCTTTTGCATGGGGACCTCAAATCTTTTTGTATCACTACAGTTAAGCTAAAAGTTCTTAAAACTTTAAGAATGAAGTGTAATGGAACATAAATTTATGGAAGCACACTTCTTGAGCACCTTAGGGCATTTAGACACTGAAGCACCTAAAGAGTTAGGTACCAGCTAAACAGCAGGTTTGCAGATTACAGTTCTGAATGTAGACATTTTTTCTCCAGCTTCTGGTATTCACTATCAAGAATTTTGTGAATGAGTCACCCAAAAACATTACTGTTCAACACGACTTGAATTCTTCCTGGCAACACAAGTCAGTTATCAGCTATACACATTAAGCCTATTCACGCGCTTGTATCAAGAATGCCTGCCAGTTAACAAGTTGATATGGAATTAGGAGGCTGTCACACATCACACTGAAATGTGTGCGTCAGACCCTAACATGGGAAAGATGCCTGAACCTATGGAGGTTGGTGTTTACTATATTTGGTGTTTAATTGCTTCTCTGGACTTTGCTTCTTGATCCTATGTTTTAAAAATTATTCAGAGACTTAGAAGCTTTACTTCCACTGAATTTGAATGTACTAAAATCCGACAAAAAATTCCAGTTTTCTTACTGTGCAGCAATACAGTATACAATTCATTCTTCAGTCATAGTTACAGCATAATGAGCAATTAAATGGCACTTTGAATTATGTGCTTCACTGAGTGAACAGGCTAGACTGCTTATGCTATTAAAAGCTGTCCAATCTAAGACTGGATCTATTAGGTCCTTATTTTTGTTAACAGCAGTTAACAGTATTTGG
>JAOXNO010000001.1:158203035-158224966 GCA_028565335.1 Limnodromus scolopaceus
AGCAGTTAACATTATTTGGTAAAAAAAAAAAAAAAAAAAAAAAAAAAGAAGAAAAAGCCAACAAAAAGCAGCTTTTTTTTCAAGCAAATTTTACTAAGTGTTCCATTTGTGTTTTAGCAACAGAACTACTAACAGATTCCATACAAAATGAGTAGGTACTCTTACCATATATGCTGTTATGATAAGGTACTGTACAGAATCTGTTTCATAGTACTGCATTATAGCTAAGTTACAGTGGGAAGCTGTCTTCTGAGATAATAGATTGAAATGTATGATATGTTACTTAGAACTGAGAATTGAGGATATGGAAATAGAAGTAAAATAGTTAATAATTCCCACAATAATGCAGGGCAGTTTGGATGACTGAAAAGTTGTCGGAATCAGGAAGCCTCAAGTTCCAGGAATCCCAAACTGACCAGAGGCTGATTACTGTGAAGACTCAGGGAAGTCCTGTAATTCCCCCTATTTCTATTCCTTTGGAATAGGATAATATGCTTGCATGAGAAGGAGGCTGTGAGGAATATTTATTATTTTATCAGCGTGTTTCATACATTAAGTGCCATAAATATTCTAGCTACTTTTATACAAAGCCATGAAACTTGTCCAAAACGTCATTAATATTGCATCTTTGTTTTTATATTAGAAAATAGATAGAACTACTTGACTTGTCATATGTCTGTCACTGTCATGTTTTCTGTTATTGACTGCTTATTCTGTTATGTGTTGTCTTCTCTAACAAGAGGAAAAGAAGGTGGGGGGTTATTGTGTGAGTGCCAAACAAGAGACTGAACAGACAATGGTAATTCTTACAAGCATCTAAGAAATAATGCCTGAAACATAAAACCAGAGATAATTCTGATCTCTGACTAACTAAATTATTTTTTTGAGAAAGGAATACAGTGAAATGCAGACAATTCTTCAGATGGACTAATAATAATTTGTTATACAAAACAGAGAGCAAGAAGGCATAGACCTTATGAAAAAAAGACAGAAGAAAATAGACAGTAAGAGATTTAGGTGAGTGTCCACAGAATCACAGTATTTTTAATTCTTAGGATGGGAAGGAAGAAGAACAATAAAATCAATACAAAAGACATTAAAAAAAAGACTTCAGGAAACTCAGAAATGACAAGTAAGATCCCCTGGGAAAAAAATTCAATGAGGAACTTCTTTAAAGAAATTCTGTTTAAAATGTGACTGTAAATCATCTAGCACAGAAGAACGATGGAAACTGTACAAGACCAACTTCGTAAAATCACAGAGTCATTACTTCAGACACAAGAAGAATAGGTACAGAAAATGAGTACTATTCAAATCACTAAGGTGAGAAATGAAGAACAAAGTAATAACAGAACTACCAGGAACACGGAAAGACACACTGAGAAAAGTGAAGGCACAAAATGTGAAACAACTAGCAAGGAACATGCAAGATAAACAAAGAAAAAGATCAATAAGTACATTAGTTGCAAGAGGAAGACTACAGAAGAAGCTGGTCCGCTACTCAGCAGGGAAAAAAACCTATGGAGTCATGGCACTAACAAAACTCTAAATGTTTAATGCATTTACTGCTTCAGTCTTCACTAAAAAGGTTAGATGCAATCAGGCAGATAATGTAATTAGCACAAACAACAAAGAATTCAAGATAGAAAAAAGGAAAAGATTAGGGAATATGAACCTAAGTTAGTTGGCTTTAAATCACTCAGACATGATGAAATACAGGGAGTATAGAGAATTTGCTGAAGCAATTTCAGAAGCAGTTAAAAAACTCATGGATGATGAATGGGATTCTGGAAGACTGGAAAAAAATCAAACAAGTTACCTATCTGTCCTTAAAAAAGGGAAAGCAAAAAGATCTGGAAAACTATGTATCATTCAGACTACTTTCCATTTCTAGAAAAATACTGGAATATATTAGCAAGCAAAAAGACTGCAAGCCTCAGCAAAAGGGACGATGACTAAGAGCCAAAACAATTTTTTAAAAATAATTGCTGTAACTGGGTTGGGGGAGAGGGGCGTAGGTGTGTGGCGGTGTGTAAAACAAGAGAGTAAAACAAGATTTTACTTGTTTAGTAGGCAAAAAAAAGCTTAAGTGAAGCTTCTGATACTAACATAATGTTCTCATAAGCTGACTAAAAATCGTTCCCTCTTAAAAATAATATACTGATTTGAGATTCTTGGGGATCTAGTATTGGTCTAATCAACGTTTTCCTTAATGTGCAGTATGATAAAATGGAAGTTTTAAGAAATGTGAAATTATGAAAACTGAAAGTGTTGACAAACTGTAAGATGTAAGCATTTTTCTTGATAGAACAAAAATTCAAAATGACCACTGCATTTTAGGTACTTGTTCTACATAATACTACACTCAGGCAGAAGTAGTCAATGGCACAAATCCAGGCTTTAGAATAACTGCCCCCAGGAAAGAAAACATCTGGGGGCTTTAGGGGATATCAAGTTGAACATGAGTCTTCTATGCCATGTGGGAAAGCGAAATACTATGCCATCGGTGTATGAAAATATAAAATATGTAAATAATCTTTCTGCTGTAGCTGGCTTTAAGACAACTTCTGCTGGAATATTATATTTGATTTTGGTACCAGAATTGTATGTGAATTGTCTAGAAGGAATAGAGGTGACAACAACAAAAATCATCAGAAATGATGATTCAAACATGCCTTCTAATGAAAAATATAAGTAATGTAAGTTGAATCCAGCCTAAAACTGAGGAAAGACATGATAAAAGGTAACTGCAGAGAGGAAGAGAATAAACTATTCTTCATGTCCATTGTGGTAGTACAAGTAATAATAAGCTTTAACTGTGGAAAGGGAGATTAATTCAGACATAGAGAAAAGCTTCCTAGAAGTGATAGCTAAGGTCTGGAACAGATTCCTGATAAGACTGCAGAGTATACATCAGTGAGATTTAAAAAAAAAAAAAAAGCTAGACAACAGCTGCCTAGTTTTGTTTGTTGTTTTCTGTCACCTACAGAATCTTGAGAGATTCTATACTGAAAACATAATGCTGCATTTGTTTCCCAGACTTTACAGTTCTCTGACCTCTTGAGCTAGTTGGGGTGCTCAGTATCCTTGTGACAATCCAGGAGAGAAGTCTCATGATCCATGGCGACCATGGAGAGGTGGGAAGGAGATGCTAGGAGGAAATGCTGACTGTTGGTCACAAAGTGAGGGGAGATGAGAAGCCGAGGTTGGCAGGTGGGCTAGCACATGGCCCTGCAAATACAGAACCAAGGGTCTACCTGAGCTCAGCAGTCTGATAGCCAGGTCACCTGATAAATGAACTGTTCAGCACAGTAATCACAGGACAGTGAGGAGCTTGGAAGACAGGTTAATACTAAAGAGGGACCAAATTAGTCACAAGATCCAAAAGTCAAAGTCCCTAGAGACCGCAGTAGGGTTGTAGAAAACGAGACCCGAAACAGGTTAACTCAAGTAGGGCACTTGCTGGATTTTATGTGGAAAGTTTTTCTTCAATCAATATGGGCCTGTGGAATGTATAAACTGTGACTGGATCACCATTTTCCAGTGAAACTGCTCCCCCTATCAAAAAACAGTTTTCTGGAATGGAACGAGATCTCAACAAGTTGCAAGGGACCTTTGCCACTCCTGCTGATGAAGTCTTAAGAAGTGTTACAAATTTAAAGAAGGATGAAACTCTTCTCTTTCTGAAAGATACCAGCTCACAGGCTCCCGTAAAATGACTTGTGTTTCTTGTTTAAAACGTGTGTTAGGTGGCAAAGAAGTTTTTATCATTTTCAGGTACAACAAGAGTTTCAGTTAAGTGAATTCAAGTAATATTTGAGTAAAGAAATGAGAAATATTTTTTGACTGTTAATGCTCCTCTCTCTTATCTTCACTTACCATGTGAAGATAATTATGGGGCTGATTGGACTGTGGGTCACCCAGATGTTTTGCTGTCTGTCCCTAATGGTTCTGTATTCCTTCCTTACCTGCCCCAAAATTTCAGCTGGAAGAACAAAATCTAGGGGTGATTTTTCTCAATGGCTGTACCAACAGGGGAGTACAGCAGCTGCCAGTGGCCCATGGAGGGGCAGACATGGATGCTGGCAGCACAAGGGTCAGGAGGAGCTGAGCAGCCCTGCTGATGGTTCTGGGGTGAGCAATTAGCATGGATTTGGTGGAATGGGGAAGCCCAACGATGTATTAGAGGGCTCACAAGAAAGTGGGATAAGGTCCCAGGGCATAACATACTGTGGGACTTGGTGTGGACAAGGTTTGGAAGACTTTAGATAAAGCTGAGTCTCAGACAGGATGGAATATGGGCTGGTCTGAGAGAGAGGGGATTAAGAAGAGTTGTGGGGCTTTGGTTTAGGAAACCTATGCTTTAGAGTTAGCAAGACAGGGAGACTTACGTGAGACTTAGTGAACCTCTGCATTGAGAAGTCTTCAAGGCTCTGGAGCAGCTGTGGTGATAATTCAGTTCTGGGCAGAAGACTTATGATTTGGCATGTGCAAGGCTCTGGGTCAGGGGAATAATGAGTTTTAGAAACTTCCTCCATTCTCTAACCATCTGTAACTAGGACCTTGGTATGAAAAAGGATCACAAACACATGTAGCTCCTTCCCAAGCTGTCATAAAACTGTGTATGCTCTACCTTCCTTCCACATTCCTCCACTTTTTTTATTTTTTTTTTTTAATAGAGATTATGGTAGCTTTACCTCACACAGGACTCTGAATTTCACTCTCAGAGGGATGCCTCAATGCCTCAATTTCAAAAGCTTCTGTGCTGAACTTTCAAGTTGTAAGGAATATTTCTCTCTCCTAATATCTTCAGTGTAAACATCAAGATATGGGTTGGCTGTATAGCCTTTCTTTACAGAGAGAAATATACTGAAATATACTCCAATATATTCCCTCACACTCTAGAAAAGCACAACTAATATGGAATAGATCAGTCATGACCTGCAGATGTCCTTTTCTCTCCCCAACTATAAAAATTACCTTAGCTGTAGACTGAAATCTTCTGTAATTAGATGAGCTGAATCCCAGCTCTTCACACTATAAAACCACTTTTTAAAATGTTATTCAGAACCATTCATGTACTTAAGCTATGTGCCTAAAAATGGATGAATTCAGGTAATAAATAGGTGTATTTTTGTGGCTGTCATAAAAATTAAATATAACTAAGACTCACGTGGCCTGAGTACATGGTTAAATGTATTGTTATGTTCCTGAATTTATGTGAACTTGGTCTGGTTATTATCTATAACTGCATGCCCACAAGTGGCTCCTAGGTCTTGATAAAATACGGAGGCCAATCTTGCACAAACAAGTGACCATCTTCAGACTTGGATACCAACAATTTATATTACAGAAGCCGATTTGTAAAACTTTACTACTACTCTTTGTCACATTAATAAAGCTAGTTTTCACTCACACGGACAATAAATGAATCCATGCAAGACCTTAAAAGTATAACACAACTTCTGCATATCGCCCAGAAAAGATGGTAAGTAGATCATGCTTCAGAAGCTGTTGTGTTTTGCATTCCAACGGCAGCTGCCAGTGCTCCCTCGTGCATTTGTTATTACAATACTGGATTGAAATTTCTCTCATTAACTAATAACATTATGTCGTTTGTTTTATTGCTGTCATTAGGAAGTACTGCTTTGCTGTGCTTTGCAGAATCAGTCATGTATGCAAACAGTTAATCAACGGGTGGCAACCACTTTGTAAAGCTAGATTTCTACACTTCTACACCTGTTTCTCGCTCTTGTTCAGAAAACGCCAAAGCAATTATCAGAATTTTTTATGAAAGCCCACCACAATATCTAGTTAAATCACTTTACTAGACACATTCTGTTTATTACTTATTCTTTACTTTAAAAACCCAAGATAATATAACATCTCCTATCTGAAATTACTGCTCTATATCAGGTGTTTTAAAGGAAACATTTTGAATTCACAAAATTGTATTTCTAGAACTTCTCTACAACAGGCAAATCATAAAGCACAGGCGCTGTTTTCAGATAGCGTTTTCAATATCATACTTGGATTTTTTTCATATTGAAAGATCCTTTAGATACATATTCTCCTTTCCTCATTTTGCTGTCATGCAGTCATGTTCTTGATGCCAAGACATAACGAATATAGTAACGGTAAAAATAATCCACCAAATAATTAAGAAAATCATTACCTTACTTTTTAAATGTCTCAAATACTTCAATTTGTTTCAGAAGGAATATTCAAAGCATGACAAAATTACCTTTAGAATAACTCAATTACCAAAAAAGCAGTAGCTGTTTTAACCTCAAACTTTTTCAGACTCACATGTAATTCCATTACTTGACATAAGATACTTGAACATAAAGGCAGAAACTGCTAGAAGCATTTACAATTACCGAAGATGCCAATAACAAAGTATTCACACTTCTTTAGTTACTTCAAAATACTCCTTAGGCATTCTAAATTGGGTGCAGGATGATTACTGGGATGATTAAGGTCAAACTATCATGAATTGAAAAAAAACCCTGGACAATCTTAGAGAAATTACTCATGTTCCTAAGAAGAATGATTTGAATGAGGTTTGTATAGGCTAGCTAGTGAGATTACAAACACATGTGGAAAGGGCTCTGTTCCTGATGCCCATTCAAGTTTATGAAATTTTTTCTGCTGACTTAAATGGACTTTGGACCAGACTTTAAGCCTGCTTTTGTCTTCTGTATACACTGAATATGCAGCATGTATGTATCACATTGAGGAATATTAGCAGAGGACTAAGTTTTCTTCCAAGAATATACTTCAAAATAATTTTAAAGTGCAAAGTGTACAAAATTTCATGCATTATACTCATGTCTATGTTCACAAAAAAAAAATAAATTTAGGATTTAATCTACTGCCATGTCCTTGAATGACATTATTAGATTATAATTGGAAGTATGTCTTCACTATATGAGTTGTTTAGTGGAGGTTCTTTTACCCTTAAATTCTTGTATCACAGTTGCTTTATCAACATCATGCTTATTCATTTTCTCTGAAGAAAGCAGAGCATCCTGAGAGACAGCAACTATGAGAAAATATACATTCACTTCCTTCTTTGCTAGCTGCAGCAAATGAAAGGCATTTATCGGATGAAAAGTAATTTAGAATCTGGGCATATATGATTATTTTAAAGAAATGTTTTATTATATGAATCTTTTGAATGATGAGAAACTTCTCTGGTTCTGTAAGATTTGTTCACAAGGAAGGGATTTTTTTTTTAACATACTTGAAAGGAAAATAGATGACCAGTTTCATTCAGAAGGTAAATGGTGAGGTGTCTGATCTGACTTTGATTGTTAGAAAATACAATAGATGAAGAGTTCTATTTCATATAATGTAATAGTTATTTTACTCCCTTTCCTTCCTCTCAAATAGTTTTGTAAGTATAACTTCTACAACATCTGAACATATTACTGTACACACACTCAGTGTAAACATGTTTTATAACTCTTTATTAACTGAACTAAACCCCCACCAATATGATGAGCACACGAACTTTTATAAAATGTAGTTAAGAAAATATTTTTGTGCATCTTAATTTTTACATTCATATATTTTGAGAAGTGGTTTCAGTTTTAAAACAGGCTGTTCCAGGAAAAATAAAGGTAAGAGGTGGAGACTAAAAACCATGTTCAAGGATATCACAGAACTGAAATTAATTTGGTGCTGAGGAATGTCTTTGTATATGTGTTGGTTATGTTGACCCTTTCATTTACATGTTATAAATACTGTCCTTGTGTGAAAGGCTTCACTATGCATAATGTATTTTTCTTACTGAGACAACCTAATAGCTTGCAGTGTTTTTGCTCTGAATAATTCCCCTTTACCTCCATTTAACAGATGGAGCTAAGATTTCTTGTCCTTGGGTACTGGCAGGGCAAAGGGGTCCAGAAAGTGTTGCTCTGTTTGACTTTCTAGATTATTTTGAATTTACATCTTTCTGAATTTCTCTCCTCTGTCTCAATCCCTCATTCCTTCTTTGAAATAAACAGCATTTTTTTCTCTTGGTACTTAGTATGATGAACCAGTGCTTAACTCACGAAACTGTTGGCTCATACAGCAGAGATGGATAAGCAGTATCCTGGGGAGTGTCCTACTCCCCTGCTTCTGAAGTGGGCAGCCTGATGACTGCAGGCTCAGGATTGAAACACTGAGAAGACTAGCTATAAAATTCAGTCAGTTAATCTGGCATCTCTTCAGCATCTATATTATTCTACATTACTTACATTCCATATTATTACTGAGTATGAACACTTCAGGTCAGCATATATTCTGTATCTTTAAAATCTGCAGGAATTAAATATTTTTAAGTGGCCAGCAATTGTGGGCACATGATGAAAAATATGAGAACTTTCTGAGTACATTTCACAACAATATTAAACATCAAAGTCACCTCTTTATCTCATCTCTTCATCAAATTCAAAGTATGCCACCCATGGTACAATTAATCTAAGAAAAGATAGACATCTACAGTGTAAATGTGTATTTCAGGTACCAATTCTAGATTTTTTTTATAGTGGCAACCAATGCAGTTCCAGTGGAGTAAGTCTGGCATATACCTCATTTTTCCATTGACTGTAAAAGGAGTGGGAACTACTTATATTATAAACATGAAGGGTAAAATGGAGAAATTCTAGATTAAGTTCCTGAACATAAATTTTCCTATTGCTTACTGTTAGCCAAACTTTCTTCTCAACACTGGGACATCTGCACCTTAGTGCCTTCACATGTTGGAAGCCTTGTAAAACAGTGATGAAATGTGCTACTGTACACAAAGTAAGGTCCACAAACCCTGCCTGAATTTTCTTTAATTCCACAATATCCCATCTTCCAGGGTTGGTTATGTGCAGAATAAAACGACTTTAAAGGAAAGTATGATAAAATGACATAAAGCAACACACCGATGCATTAAATGTTGATAAAATGTGGAGAAGCCCACAAAGCAGTTTATGACAATAGAACAAATTAATTCATTCCAAATGTTACGCTACAGTAGGTTATATGATTCTGCCAGATGTTTCTCTTTACACAAATTTTATTATGCCACAAAGGGCAATTTGTTTTAATGAGACTACTTTTTGAGGATAATATTTGTTCTGGAAAGCAGTACTTCTCTAGCTTCATTTTCTAATGAGAACAATTTCCTTTGATTCATTGGTTGACTTTGGTTGATTCATTGGTTTGATTCTTTTGTTGACTCAGTCAAAACACCAATTAGCTGCACACATGCTGCAAGAGAAACCAGGAAAATACTGATTAGGGTCCCGATCCTGAAAACTCTTGAGCAATATCATTAACTTAGAGGAGTTCTTTGCACGTGCTGATTGCATGATTAGGATCTTAAAAGATGCAAAAGTAATCTATAATTCCAAGCAGAGCATCAGATTCTTTGCTTCTCCGTATGAATATATTTCTCAAGCCCACTTGGTAGCTATGTTTTTATGAAAAATTTTAAGTACTTCTATTGTTTTGGTTGTGTTATCTTTAGCTGTTTGTCTTTCCAGGGTATACTATTGTTGCAGCCCTTTTTCTTCAACATATATCCACTGTGTATTTGTCTCTTAGGTATTACATATTATTCTTCTAGCGCTTCAGATTTAGCATCTGAACTCTCTCTGATATAGAGCTAGGACAAAATTCAAATATATAAATACAAGCGTTCCCTTATGTCCACCTATATTTCCCTGCATTTATTTGCACTCTTTCAAGCTGCTATCAAAAAAGCCTACAGCAACCTAAATTGCGTGCTAAGAAGTCAAATTTTAAAATAAGTGATTTTACTTAAGAAAGCGAAATTATTTTCATTCTGCTTTACCTTATGGGAGTTTTTACATCTTCTAGTCACTTTGACCACATAGATTATCTCATGAAAAAATTAATTCGGTGTTAGGTATAGAAAGACTCAGATGTTTTAGCAAGTAAAAGAGAGCCTAGTTTATCTTTCCGTGCGCAAACGGGCCCCTTGAATATCTGTATGTTTTATGAAGTGTCTATCAGAAACTGGGATCCCACAAAATTCATACATGTGTCATGCATAAACTCAGAATTGTTCAATTTTTGAATTACCAGGGCAAACAAAATTGGTTTGTCGTCTACAGAGTAATCTCTACAGGTAAAGCTCAGTTACAAAACTATATATTGAAAATGCATTGTCTTTCAGTGAGTAGTATAACTCACCATCTCAATTTTCACAACTTGATTTCTAAAGATTTGTCTTTTGATGTTGATTGTAATGTTATAGCAAAATTAGTGTCCTTTTGCATCATATCTGAATTACAAAAGAATCTTGTAGAGAACAGATTTTAGCAAGCTGACTTATAAACAGAAATGAAAGTGATAAAGGCGAGATTCTTCCATTTTTCATTTTAAATTCCAGTAACATGCAGGAAATAAAAGAGAGCTACTGACTTAATGATGTTTTTGTATTGAGTAGCTCTAAGGAATGACCTGTAATAAGTTAATGAAGTTTAACAGTTTTATAATAAACTCAGTAACATTATTATGACATTTTTGCTTTCACACAGAAATTAAGCAAAGCCATTAATCTGAAACTTTTATTAGTTTATCTGGGTTATTTTAGAAAAAAATATAACTTACATAGCTCTAAGAATCAGCTTGATTACGACATAAATGAACAGGGATCTATTTGACATACATGAAATCTTTTAATTTGTTAACAGGAACATTCTAAAGGTTGTTAAAAAGTATAAACGTCAAGCCTTGACAATTATGATTTAATAATAGGATCTCTGAAACACAATTTGAAAAATAAAATTGGATTGTTACCTCAGCTATGTCAATTTATTTTATTCTTCAATATTATCATTCAAGATGAAACACAGTTGATCTTTCTCATTCAAAATTTACCTCAGTGGTAGTTTTGTATTATCTAAGTAAATCTCATTTTATTTTATTACAACAGCACTCACTCACCCCAATCAGAATAAGTCTTATCATACTAAGCAATACTGAATATACGTTAGCTATAGTTCATTGCCTAAATATTGTGTAGTATATAATCTAAATATATAAAACATTTAGTTCTATGCTTCTTTTTGAGTCCTCATTGAAGTCCTCATAGAGTCCATGTGTTCTCCTGAAAGGAGTAAATGGTTTTTAGCTACGTAAACTCAACTGATAAAGGAAAATGCATCTAAGACAAAACTTTGATGTAAAAAATTACTTCGAAAGTGTTGTTTGTTACAGTGAAAACACTGGCTTTATGAAGATGGTGATATTATGATGTACTTACTACATCCTATTACAATTAATATTTTTTTTATTGGCTCTATTAGGTGTTACTAATAATATTTCCATTATAGCATGTGTATGCTATGTATCTTTTTGGTCTACACATGCACAATCATTTAGGTTGGAAAAGACCCTTAATTGTTAACCTAAGACTGCCAAGTCCACCACTAAACCATGTCCTGAAGTGCCACATCTACATCTTTTTAAATACCTCCAGGGATGGCAACTCAACCACTTCCCTGGGCAGCTGGTTCCAATATTTGATAACCCTTTCAGTAAGACATTTTTTCCAATGTCCAATCTAAACCTCCCCTGGTGCAACTTGAGGCCATTTATTCTCATCCTATTGCTTGTTACTTGGGAGAAGAGACCAACCCCCAACTTTCTACAACTTCCTTTCAGGTAGTTGTAGAGAGCGATAAGGTCTCCCCTCAGGCTCCTTTTCTCCAGGCTGAACAAACACAGTTCCCTCAGCCGCTCCTCATCTTGCTCTTTAGACCCCTCACCAACTTCACTGCCCTTCTTCAGACACCCTCCAGTACCTCAATCTCTTTCTTGTAGTGAGGGGACTGAAACTGGACACAGTGTTCAAAGTGCGGCCTCACCCATGTCGATCGAGTACAGGGGAATGATCACTTCTCCAGTCCTGCTGGCCACACTACTTCTGATATAAGCCAGCATGCTGTTGGCTGGGCACACTGCTGTCTCATATTCAGCCAGCAGCTGATCAACACCAGTAGGTCCTTCTCTGCCAGGCAGCTCTCCAGCCACTCTTCCCCAAGCCTGTAGGGCTGCCTGGGGTTGTTGTGACCCAAGTGCAGGACCCGGCACTTGGCCTTTCTGAACCTCATACCACTGACCTCAGCCCATCAATCCAGCCTGTCCAGAACTCTCTGTAGACCCATCCCACCCTCAAGCAGGCCAAAAGTCCCACTCAATTTAGTGTCATCTTCAAACTTACTGAGGGTGTGCTTGATTCCCTCGTCCAGATCATTGATAAAGATATTAAATCAAACTGACCCCAGTACTGAGCCCAGAGGAACACCACTCATGACTGGCCACCAACTGGATTTAGCTACATTCACCACAGCTCTTTGGGTCCGGCCACCCAATCAGTTTTCACTCAGCAAAGAGTATGCCCATCCAAGCCATGAGTAGTCAATTTCTCCAAAAGAATGTTTAAAAGCAATTTTTATTATGAAAACCCATTGATATATTCCTCCTCAAGTTACTTCATTGTGCTTTTTAACAGCTAATTATCTAATTGCAGCAGTTTAAAGTAAGAAAAAAAGAAGAAAAGTGTATAAAGTGCATTAAATACAAAGTCTATTTTCATTTCTGATGCTTCCTGTCTATTTTGATTTTAAAATTACTGTGAACGCATATTGTCTTAAGGTAATGACCCTAAACCCATGAATAAATTTCAGAAGGAACTACAGACGCAGCAAACTAAAAGTAATCAAGAAAGGTAACAAGAACCAAGCGCCTGAAGGCTTTTCAGTCATCTGATACATATGCATAATAGTGTATGTAGCAAGTATATCATGTCGTACTTTGAAGCGAGGTTAAGCCTGTAATACTGTTAGCTTCATCGGCATGCGCACTGCTGTTGGTTATCAGAGCACTTCCCACAGAAAGAGAAGAGAGTAACTGCCATCTGTTAAAGAGGAAACAACTACATACTTGATGGCAGGTATAATTTCTACTTTTGCCTTTGTAATTTGAAGATGAACCAGACGGAAAAACCCTGTTAGTCATATCGTAGGACTGACCCTTAAGTGACTGGCAAGTTACTGTAGCTAGTGGTTTCCTCATTGTGGCATATGCTTGGCTGCCTTACCTAGAAAAGTAACAGTGTATTCTTGTAAAACTTGGCAGTGTAAGCATTTCTGGAAAATTCAGACAGACACTTGAACTTCCTGGATATTTACCATTCCCAGAAATATTTCTCAATATTAATTATATCTGCCAAGAGATGCCCTTCAGCATTATTTGCTGGAAAATTGTCCATTTCAACAAATATTTTTCGAGATTAATGAAAATATTACAGAAAGAATTGTAGGTATAAGTTTTTTAAAGTACCAAACCATATGACGTAATTGTAGAGAAGTTAGTGGTGAAGGAGAGATTCAGTTCCTATGCCAATTCCAATAAAACTATTCTCACTCTTGGCTGTGTTCAAGATTTTTTTCTTTTTCTTTTTCCTTTTCTTTTTAATTTTCTTTTTTCGCTTTATGTTTCTTTTTTCCTTTTTCTTTTTTTCTTTTTCTTTTTCTTTCCAAAATTACCTGTCTCAGTCCCATTGCACTGTTTGTATAATATCACACTCTAAACCTAAATATTATTAAATATTTAAAATAAAAGTTGATTTAAAATAATTTGTCTTATCCTGTGTTTGCTTACTAGTTTAATAGGTTGTTTATTACCTATTACTAACATTATTAGTCTGACTGTCCCATTTCACCTGCACAGCCTGAGAAATATTTTGAGGGGAAAAAAACCCATGTTTTTGAGGGAAAAAACCCTCAAAAAATATTTGGAAAAAAACCCCAAAAATACATGTACACACACACAGAGAAGGAAAAAACCAATTACCGCAAATATACAGTGCTAACTTATATTTAGATGTAAGTATATATACATACATGAATGTAAAATTAACTTGTAATAAAAGAACCGCTTTGAGTGAATACAGGGTGAGAGATGCCTTCTGGTTATTTCGTGATAGACTGCTTAGGGCTCTGAAGACAATTACAAACAGCACGAATTGCCACCCAAGAGGGAAAAGGACTCTATGTATATTACATCTATCCCCCCTTCATTCTTTTTTAATCACTGAAGCAATAACATTCTGAGAATGTGATTCGTTACTTAAAAGATCATTCTATTCAGTGTCCATGTTTTTTTTTTCTAAACTAGCTGCCTATTACTCTTTAATTTACTATTTGTTTCTAAGTATTCTTCTCACCCTTAAGGATTTAATTTAGACTGACAGAACAGGATTTATGAGGATCATTTCCCTCCCGCCTCTTTCTCTTTTGGAAGATCAATGCCACCTTAGCTTTCTGTCTTAATCCTCCAGTGCCTTCACAGTTTTTTTTATTTTTTAGAATAAATTATAGTTGCAACAAATTGCGTTTATATTCACAGGGTCCATTCATATTTATACAATCTGCAAATTTCTTTTTGTCTGACGTGTTTTAAGTCCAACTGCCATTTACCCCTCTTATTTGCCAGACCGTAACGCAGGCTGTAAGAGAGAAAAGCAGTGTAAGGAGTTTGCCTGGTCAACCAAACCCAGGCATCGAACAGTCGGCCGCCACGGAGGCAGCGATTCCTCACCAGCTGTCCCCTCTTGCTGCACGGCGCGCACACCAGTGTAGCCAAAACTCCACGAACGGGCAGCTGAATTGCGTTAGCGTGATTTGAGAACAAAAAGTAAGCAAAGGCCAGATTGTGGATCTCAGCCTCCTGATTCAGTACCTGCTTTTCACCTGGGATTTGTACAACTGTGTCCCACCTGAGACATAGTCTATCCCAGTGTGCCAATCCGCTCCTGTTTCCTCATGACATTCCTGTTTTGGTTTTTTTTTCCCCCAAGATTGATTTTTTAAAAATCACTTAGGCAGTTGGCTACTTAGAGTCATTAATCATTAATTTAATCTACCTTCTCACTTATTAATAAGCTTGCTTTCTCTCAAGTCCTTCATTTTCCCTTGATATTCTTGTAAAAATTTTATCGATTCCAACTGCTCCGGTTGACACTGATCTGCTCTCATGTTTTGCTATCCTTACCTTTTCCCTGAAGTTTAAAGAACCCTGTGTCCATCCAAAAGTACCCCAAGGACTGGCTGGAGTCAGCAAATGCCACTTGCTTTCTTTTTGCACCGTCTCATGTTTACATATTACATAAAAGAGTGAAAGGCCACCTATGCAGTAATTACTTTAGTGCTCTACACATTCAGCATCCACCCCAGTTACCCACCTGCTGGTCACCCAGCAAAGTACCTGCTGAAATAGCTGCAGCTCGGGCAGCTGACAGCAGCAGATACAGATGGTTGAAATGCCCATGTGCTACAAGATAGTTTTGGGACTGTGGAATTATAAAAGCATTAAGATGGGATGAGAAATGTCACACTGAATCAACAAACTTGCAGTTTTCTTGTTCAGTTTTGATCAACTTTCAGTTACTGCAGTTTCTTTTCTGATCCAATTACGGATCCATTCTTCAAGCAAGCTATAAGTAAATGAGCAGCATCGTTTAACAAATAAAATGTGAAATCATAGTGATTTTAAAAAAGCTACAGGTACAATAAAGTATATAAGTGATGAAAAGCAACATGAAATCAATGCAAATTTCGACTCTGTAGGTTTAAATGTACGCTGATTCCAGGAGTTAAGATGTAGTTTACACAATAGTAATTCTTTGAAGTGTATTCTTAAATATGAAATAACATTTTGGGCACAGAGCCCACCTCTTCATGCAAGATGAGGATTTTTTTTCTTCCAGTTTTCAGAGATACTTGCAAAAGCTTGCAAGACAATAAACTCAATCTATTCTCTTTGGAAAAAAACTTGCAGCATTGAACTGTAAGTGCAGAAAGGAGAAGGTAACCCTCACTGTCCCACCTGATACAAAGAATTTACGTACGCTGCCGTGAAAACCTTGAACACAAAACAGCAAAAAAAAGAATGAGATTTCATTTGCAGAAATAGGTGTATAAAAATTTTGCATACAGCTTCAGTAATAACAGTTCTACTAAAACATAACCCTACCAGAAATAACAATTCTAATTTCTATAAACATGACTATCATAACATCACTCCAGAAAACACAAGCTGCCTTCTAATTGAGAGACAGAGCCTAAGTAATTTGAAAGGGACGGGGAAGACTTTCTAGTGTTGCATGAAATCTTGGCCTTAAATTTGGACTATAAAGTTGACAAAGTGAGACCAGCATTTCATGGTTAATCTCTTCTAAGAACTGACACTTAAAAAAACCAAAACAAAGAAACCAAGGAGTAACATCTATCCTAAATCCACATTAGTATCTCAGGACCTGATGATGCCATCACATAGTCTCAATGATCCCACAGCATCCATAGATGTAATATGAGATCCAGGGGGTTTTTAAAAGTATAAAAATCTTCTTTTTTTTTTTTTGGTAGCATTTTCATCCTACCTATAGTTACAATAACAAAATTAACAATGAAAAGAGATGAGAAAGTTTTGTCTTTGCTCATCGAGCTTATGCGTCAAGTAAGAATCAGAAAAAATATATTGAGTTTAAATGAATATTATCATCTATGCTAATTCTAGTCTCGGTTTTGAGGTAAGTAGGGATATTTCTGGCTTAGATTCACCTCCTTTGCCAATGCAGTAATCTTTAAAAGGAAACAAGTACTGCCAATATATAATAGGTTAGCCAATCTGAGATTTTTTTTCTGCTGCATTTAACCAATTTACTGAACTCCAGAGTGGACTTTATCACTACAACAAAACATTTGTTTTAAACATTTTAGAGCTTTGATTCCTCTGCCCACCATCTTAGGTAGGATGAGAATTAACTGTACATTTCTTCGACAGTTTTGTCTATAGACCTGAACTACCCAATCTTTTGTTCTTTTCAAATTCTAGCTTTATGCTGTATTTAATATTCTTATCATCATACTTATCATCATTCTTATAAAGAATATTTAATTTTCTTAGCATCATTCTTATACAGATTTCGGAATGGTAATATATTTTGATTCTGTGGGGAGTTTAACCTATGAAATCTGTGTGAGAGATGAGATCTACCTAAATACAGACTGATATTCAGTGGTGCTTCTTGACATACAGAATTACTGTGCTAGGTCTATTCTACTGGGACAGATTCAGCTCCAGAGTCAGCAGTGCCCTGGAGCTGCAGTGCCTTTACACATGAGAAGATGGGAGGACTCACTGTATCCTATGTCCTCTTGGGAGGGCTTCAAAGCCATATTTTGTCTTTTACTGTGCAAGTATTAAGGATGTATTTTTGATGGCACTATTGTCTCATTTCTGTCACAAGATTTATCTTTTATTTCATGTACTTTGTTTAAAATTTTCTTCAAAGGCATATGGTAATTTTAGTGGGAAGATACAGGAATAATCACTAATAGAAAAAACCTTAATATTCTATGTAAGAGGAATAACACAAAAAGTAACATTTTCTAACCAGTAGGCAGGTTGCTGTCATAAGGAGCTTTAAAACCAGTGTAAGATAGCTGTGTGGCAGAAGGATAGGATCGACACTAAAAGGATGCACAAAGGACAGCGCTTCGACAGGATTCAAACAGGTGTGACAGTGAGACAAAAAGGTAAAAAACATAATAAATAATAGCACAAAAATTATGGCCAAGAGATTTATGTAGATGTACAAAAGAAAAAATGAAATTATGACCGTAAATGAGAGATGACAGTACATACATAGGTAGGAATCTTACATTACTAGTACATCTGTACAGCATAAATTAGCTATGCTCTTACACTTTTCACTCATGAAACAAAATGCTGATACTGCTTTTCCAGAGATGCAAAGAATCATTCTTTCTCTCTATAAAAGCAAGACAAATGAAAACATCTCAAAATAAAATGATTCTAATGGTCTGAATCACTCAGAGTTTGATTCAGGCCGATTTGCTCCCCAAGACTCCAAGCTAATGCTCTTTCCACCCATCCTTCCAGCCCCATTATGGCAGAGGGTTTGCCCTCACTGCAGGCTGTGCCTGTGCCAGATGGTGGGACTAAGCAACGCATCTGAGCTCAATGAACTTTGAAATGCATGTAGCTGCAGCTCCTACAGCTACATGCCATGGCATAGTCCAGGTCTCTGGGCCTCATTCAAAAAACAAACCCATACAAACAGTTTCAGAATGATCTCAAAATCTTAATGGCATTTATCCAAGTGGCAAATGCATGCACACAGGGAAATAAAACACAATGATGGACTTTAACTATTATCCCTCAGGAAAGAAATCTTGGAATCGTGAGTCATTTGCCAAAACTGTTGACTATTTTTCTTGGCAATTATCAAACATGGGATATTCAGAATTACTGTGAAAAAGAGGAAAATAACTAATACCATCTTTCACAGCGTAAATGGTTAGGCATGAAGTATCACAAATAATGCATATTGTATGCAGCCCTAATCATCACATATCCAGAAGAAAATGGCAGGACCGAAAAAGGTAGAGAGGGAGTATAATAAGTAAGAATGGACTAACTCCTCCAAAGTGATTAAACAGACCAGAACACTTCAATCTGGAACAGAGAAATAACACAAGCATGAGAATGAACAAAGATGTGTAAAATCACAAGGAAGATGAACATAGAATGAGTTTTCATAGTTTCTAACACAAATATGAGGATAAGTTTCCTCTTGAGGTGCCCCATGGAGCATAATTAAAGAGACAGAAGCAAGCTTTTTTCACATAGTACATAGATCTCATTCTTAATGATGCCACGAAGGCCAAAAAGTAAAAATGACTTCAAAAAGTAGTTAGACAAATCAGGGAGAATATAACCACAAGTGGAAATCTTTGGATGCTGCCTTTGACTCACTTGCCAGATGGTGTGAGGCTGCAATATGGGAAGGACCTGCAAATAAGTTTGTTTCTCATAATCTTTTCCCAAGCACATAGGAACACAGACAGGGTACAGGGCTCAAGGTAATTTTGAACCTCTACGACAGTCTGGACAGTTATCACTTTGAATATTTTTTGGAACTCAATCACATATATACTTTAATTTCAATTCCAATACTAGCTTACTGGTATTTCATGGTTGATGATAAGTTAACAGCAAAAGAGGTATAATATCTTGTAGCATAAACACCCAAAACGTTACCAGCAACTGAAAACTGATCCTACTCCTCCTTTATATTTCTATAATAAAAACTCTGGAAAATTTGATGTTCAGAAATTCACTTAAACATTAAAAATAAAACCCAGGACAAGCTAACAGCTAATTATTTTCATGGTCACAGTAAATTCCTCTTGTCTGTCAAATGCAAATAGCCTCCACTGTCTAGATCAGTCAGCTACACTACAGTCTAACTTATGGTCTAGATATTTATATCTGGTTTAAGAATCTTTTGTTAACTATACTTTTGCATTAATCATAAATATTCTGAATTTCCGCATCTTTGCAGTTCCAGAAGGTGAGCACCTGCTGTCTTGCAGGAGACAGGACTGGGCAGCCCTACAGGTACCCCTGCAGTGAAACGCTGATGTATGCTGTATTGGGATGTAAAGGACAACTTGATAACAAGCTTGCTCTTTACAAGATACTAACATCAACATTTTCAAAGCAAGGCTTTTTTTTCTAATGACATAGTCACAAACTGTTACTGGAAATTCTCACGGTTAATCACAATGATGTGAATTTTCCTACTACCCCTGGGTATTAGATAAAAGTCTTTGCTTACTCAAGGAATTCCATGCTTAATAGAAAATCTCAAGAACAAAAGAACTAAAAAAACCAAGCTGATGCAGTTCAAAAGACGCAAAGAAATGCTTAGGGATTCTGCAATATTACAAGAATGTCTTTGCTGATCTACATGAAGCATGACAGGTATAATCCAAGCTTCCAAAGGAAAGATTAGTAAAAATCCTACCACAAAGACATGCAAAACACCAAACTATGCTGCTATTAAAACATCACTTTTTAATATGCATGCAACAACATTTCAAAAGAAGTAAATGACTCAGTATCGCTAGGGGGAACCTCTACTGCATTTCATATTATATTGCATCATTCATTAAGAATATGAGGTGTACACTGGAATAACAATAATACCGTACATGTGATTAAATACGAGTAATAGACACTAGATGAAAATTCAGAAAAAGACTGACTTTGTTCTTTAATCTGCTGCTGATGACCTGTGAGACTTGAAATAATAAGAGAAGCTCTGCTTCTTTCTCATTTACTTACACTGTGAACCTCTTATGATTGAGACTTTCCTTATTATATGTCTGCACAGCACCAGAACCACAGGAGTTTCAGGGAAATATCTACTTTGATGTGATCCAACAGCTATTTTTGTCATAATGAATCCTTCTATTTATTTTCCAGCACTGCCTAATCTTACAGGTTCAGACACTCCTTTATACACTTCCTCGCTTGTCCTGACAGTTTTCTGGACATACATTGTTTGATATTCACATATCATACATCAGAGGTGCCCTGAATCCAGAACACAGTTGGCTGTTTCCCTCTTACACTCTGAAGTAATCTAATGTCAAATCAAATGACATCCTCCTCATGCCTAAATGCCTGGAAGAATTCCCGTTACTCACAGCCTTCACCACAACTACATACATTTACTGCAAAGCAATGCAAATTAGACATAAGTTTGCTTAACCATTTGCCTAGAAAGTAAGACACCTGTGATCCAGATCTTCAGCTTGAAAAAGTTTGAACACAAACTCCTCATCTCAGGTGGATGCCCTTGTCTGGGTACATGGAAGGAGGGTGTGTGCTTCTTTGACAGTATCTTGTCAAAGAAGCTGTGAAGACCTGACCAACACACGATAAGGGAGGTCGTGATACGAACAAACCTGGTCAGAGCCATGAACTGACAAGGATATGTGGGGAATGACAACGTTTCCTTATTCTCCCAACTGAAAAAAATAAAGGGAGAGAGAGAAAACACAGAGACATAAGACCTGATCAATTAGAATCAACAAAGACAATAGCCAAACACAAACCTGATCAGTCACACTAACTGGAGGGCTATCAAGAATACTGCAGGCAAGCTGGCACTTGACCACAGATGAGGATGCAAACCTGGGGGTCCTGCACGTCGGAGGGGGTCAGTGGGACTGTGCCAACTGATGAGGCAATGTGCAAGGGAAGGGAGATCTAGGGGGAGCAGTGATGTGGGATAGGTTGAAAGGGGTGTAAACGGGGCTGGTTGCATGTTAATTGGAGCTGGTCAGTATGCTTCTCTGGCTGAACCCTGCGCTAGATCACCACAATCTGTTCTGTATTCTAATTAAATCTTTTCTTAGCTGTCTCTTTGTGTAATCTCACTCTTTGTCCCATGTGTATGTGTGTGTGTGCTGCAGAGACTCAGTGCCAGCTGCTGGTGGGACCCAAGTTTGTGTGAGTGAAATCTGGGGGCAGCTCCTGGAGTCAGGCCAGAGGTGTGGGCACTGCGGGCCTGTGGTGTCAGCTACTGAAGCCAGTGGGGTCTCAGCATCAGCTGCTGGAGCCAGCGGGGGTTTTATCCTCCAGCCACTGGGATGCAAATGGTGTGTGTGCCCCAAAAATCAGCTTCTGGGGAGACGAGGGTGAGTGAGGTGAAAGAGAGGCTCAGCTCCGGTGGCTCAAGCAGGACCACAGGTCACAGCCCGTGTGCCTGGTGCTGTCTGCTGGGGGCAAGTGTCTGTATCTCCCCAAACCGGGTGCACGTGGGGTGTGCCTGCATGTTCACCAGTAATCTTACAAACTGGACTCACCACTGAGTGTGGAGGTCCAGGCAGGGGCAGCAGATGGGCAGCAGGTTCATGCTGGCATTTGGCTGGGGGGGCATCTGTGAGCGTGGGGTGCCTGTAGGACTAGTGTGTGAGAGCACCCAGCCAGATGCATCGGGCAGGTAAGAGGGGCCAGGATCTAGGCAGGGGTGCTGGGT
>JAOXNO010000001.1:158225066-158277774 GCA_028565335.1 Limnodromus scolopaceus
CAAAGACAATAGCCAAACACAAACCTGATCAGTCACACTAACTGGAGGGCTATCAAGAATACTGCAGGCAAGCTGGCGCTTGACCACAGATGAGGATGCAAACCTGGGGGTCCTGCACGTCAGAGGGGGTCGGTGGGACTGTGCCAACTGATGAGGCAACGTGCAAGGGAAGGGAGATCCCGGTGCACGTGGGGTGTGCCTGCATGTTCACCAGTAATCTTACAAACTGGACTCACCACTGAGTGTGTAGGGACCTCAAGTCCAGGCAGGGGGAGCAGATGGGCAGCAGGTTCATGCTGGCATTTGGCTGGGGGGGCATCTGTGAGCGTGAGGTGCCTGTGGGACTAGTGTGTGAGAGCACCCAGCCAGATGCATCGGGCAGGTAAGAGGGGCCAGGATCTAGGCAGGGGTGCTGGGTGGGCAGAGGGTCTGTGCTGGTGCTCAGGGGGATCCATGAATGTGCATGTGCTCATGAACCTGGAGAGTCTCATGTGTGTGCTGCACTAGTGACCTTCTGTGACCTCTGAGGACGACATGTCTGTGTCCTCTGTGCCTGTGTGGCATCCCAAATGTGTGCGTCCCTGGGATACACATTCAGCTTCACTACTGGTTGAACCTGGAAACCCAACAACTCCTAGCAGCCTGAACACACATTATACAGATTCAGATGATTCATCAATGTTCCTTTTGACACTGGAGACAAAGGCAGAAATGCAACAATGACTGCACCAAAGGAGAGCAAGAATGAGGAAAGCTGACTTTGGCTTTGTTGCAAGGACGCTAAGCTGAAAGGGAAGAAACTAAAACTCTGGTTTGCTATCTATCCAAGGATTCATGTAAAATGCCCAAGCACTCCACAGACAGAAATTGAGGTCTGCGTCTGGCCTCCTGATTTCTTTTCTGACTGCTTGGCATAAAAGTATTTTTCAGATTATCAACAGAGTAATTTTTTTTCATTCAGATTGGAACTAAAGCTAGTTAGCAGTAATCCATGTCTAGAAAGATTTTTCTCTCTTTTTTTTTGGTAAAAGTGTAAAATTTTGCATTTTACAATAAACTTAAGCTAGAAATGAGAAATGCATGTTATGTTAATGATTGGTCACAAAAAAGATAAAAAAGAATTTAGTAAACAAAAGCCATTTAAGTTCTAAGTTACAACACACACAAAGTATACTTTACCTGCCTATGGTTTGCTGGGGGAGGGAGGGGAAAATATAGATTTATCTTTTTAGGGTTATGAAATAAATCATACATACATACATACAAAATAATGTTTCTAATTCACATAAATATATATGATGATCAGCATCTGAACCTCCAGATATTTCAAAAATATCACAAGCAAACCCAGGCAAAATAGTATCTAACAATATATTTTTAAAACATCACCATCTGTTTCACCTTGTGTAAGGACTGTGAAAGTCCGTGTTATGAACAGTATATTTTCAGATGCTAAATAAGGAAGGTCAACATCATGTTAGAATTAAACATTAAAATCTGCAAATATAAAATCAAGGGTCTCCTTTACAATCTTTAATGATGCTACTTTCAGTTACCTCCAATAGCCAATGCTTTAGAAAAGAAATACAGGGGTTTCTTCTCTTAATTTCAGCCTCAGGAAAATCTCTGAAGCTGTACCATTTATCATCTTGGAAATCCTGAAAAGAACTGTATATATTTTGAGTTAACTGTGAAAATATCATGTCTTGTTTGATAATACAGTCACATTAAATATGGTTCACTGTGCTTAAAATGGTGACTTGAATGAGGTCAAACAAAACAACATAAAAACAAGAGAAGACTTGAATAAGACATGTTATCATAGAACAGGCCAGGTTGGAGAACAGGCCAGGTTAGAAGGCATCTCAAAAGATCATCTGATTGTGCTGGCTCATGTTCAACTTGGTATGTACCAGCACCCCCAGGTCCTTTTCTGCAAAGCTGATTTCCAGCCAGTTGGCACCCAGCATGTCCTGATGCATTCGATAACTCTTCTCCAGGTGCGGATCTTGGCATTTGCCTCTCTTCAACTTCATGACCTTCCCATCAGCCCATTTCTCCAGCCAGTCCAGGTCCCTCTGGATGGAAGCAAAACACTCTAATGTATCAGCCGCTCCTTCCAGTTTTGTGTCATCAACAATATTGATAAGGATCAACTCTGCACCACCAGCCAGATCATTAATGAAGATGTTGAGCAGGACTGGACCCAGTATTGGTCCCTGGCGTACACCACTAGTTAATGGCCTCTGACTAGACTTCATGCCAATGATCACCACCCTCTGAGCCTGGATTTTCAACCAGTTTTCAACCCACCTCAGTGCCTGCTCATCCAACCCATACTTCATCAGCTTCTCTATGAGGATCTTATAGTAGACAGTGTCAAAGGCCTAACTGAAACCCAGGCAGACAATACCCACTGGTCTCCCCTCATCTAACAAGCCAGCCATTTCACCATAGAGGGTTAGTTGGTTGGTCAAGCATAAATTCCCCGTGGTTAATCCATGCTGACTGGTCCCTTCTCATCCTTAATGTGCCTGGAAATGATTCAGGGATGGAAGCGAGGCTGATCAGCTTGTAGAACTCTGCATCCTCTTGCTTGACCTTTTTGAGGATAGGAGTATTATTTGCTTTTCTCTTTCCTCAAGCACCTCTCCCAGTCTCTATGATCATTTAGATAATGGAGAGTAACTCTGTACTCTTCCTGGGTTACACGTCCCTGTCTCCACACCTTCTGTATACTTCATTCTTACGTTTGAGTTTTGCTAGGAACTCCTTGTTCATACATGCAAGCCTTCTACCATTTTTGTCTGACTTCCTGCGTAGTGAGATGGACCACTCTTAAACTTGGAAGAGGTGATTCTCGAGTATCAAATAGTTTTCTTGGCCCCTCTGCCCTCTGGGGCCTCATTCCAGGGATCTTCTTCAAAGGCTCCCATAAAGAGGCCAGTCTCCTCTCCTGAAATCCAGAGTTGCGATCTTGCTTTTTGCCCTGCTCCATCCTCTCAGGATCCTGAACCCCAACGTCTGATGGTCATTGCAGCCAAGGTTGCTTTCAGTCTTCACATCCCCAGTAAATCCTTCCTTGCTTGTGAGTATGAGGTGCAGTAGAGTACCTCTCCTCACTGGTTTCTCTATTACTTGTGTCAGGAAGTTGTCATCAATTCTCTTCAGGAACCTCTAATATGTGTTGTCCCTCCAGCAGATACTGGGGCTGTTGAAGTCCCCCATGAAGTGGCTGAAGTCCACCTGTATGTGTGAGGTTGCTTCTAGCTGTCTGTAGAAGTCATCCACTATGGAACAGTCTGGTGTTTTCCTTTCATAGAATAGGCACTTCTTCAGCTATCGACTAAATTTGAGCTAACAAGTAATTTTCATCCAAAATCTGAAAACACCTAATGAATTTGTTAAGGTACAGAATGTTGGAAAGGAGACAGATTGAACTGTTGGCCGGGATTTAGGAACACTACAGATGCCCAGTTCCCAAATAAACAATGTTCAGGCAGGCTGGAATCAATGTGAATCTTGGGGAATGTTATATTTCAGACTCCTGCTATCAAATGTTGTAAAAAACCAGAAAATTCTGCTACCACAGAAATTTATGCAGTGTAACAGATTAATCTGTGTATTTAAATAAACTTTAAGCATTTACACCTAAAATAAAGTATTTGTACATGTTAAACTAAAATTTAGGCTGTGACTGTTTTGAGTTCCCCCATTGTATATCTCATTCACTGCAGGATCAGGGAAAGAGATATGAAGGTATTTCATAACTGCTGTCACTGAAGGGTTAAATAAAATAAATTAAAATTACTGTGAATCATTACAATGAATACTGTATAAGAAATTAAATTTTACATGGTACAAGAAGTAGAAAACTGATGCACATCCCTTGCTCCTGAGCATGATACTGCAAAGGTTTTGTGACACGGCATGTGTCTATCATATTTGTTTGCTGGTATTCAAAATTAAAGATGTAAGGATATGATGCACCTAGCAATCAAGAAATACCATTAATGAATATAGGGTGAAAATAATAGCAAAGTGAAAAAAAAATTCTTGAAAGGGGAGAAGAACCTAAAGGTTTGTATGATAAGTACAGTAACTTAGTTCTGATAGGAAAAGCATAATTATCTAAATGTTCAAATATGTGTGTATTGTTTTATCTATTTCATTACTCATATTTTATGTTTTGCTGTCATTATATTTCATGTTAGAATCAACTCTCCTTAAACAATAGGTCCTGTCACTTTGTGCTTTTCTGTAAGGTAACAGACTTAAAATATTTGTGAGTCAACTAAAGAGAAGACTGTTACACAAAGGTCAACTACCTGCCCAGGAAGTCAGCTTCAAAAATTAATTTGCCTTCAGTGTACATTCCATTTCATCACATTCTTTACAGCAGTTGCTTACAGACAATGGTAGAGCACTGAGTAGAAAACACATCTGACAACAGCTCTGAAAGGGAAGCAACTTTCACTCTTCTGTTTGTTTTTGTGTGGTTTGTGGCCACCTGATTTCCTTATATGAACTAGTGTGAACCCAGCACATAGCAAACAAAATTTAAAAGCCCAGTTAAGCTTTGAGCTTCTCTTATGACATTCCAGCTCAAAAGAAACAGGCAACAGGCCCACACGAGGTTGCCTAAAATATAGTAATATATGTAAGTGACATAGCACATGTACTATGGATAAACATGCACATTCTTTGACGAACACTCTTGTTTCCTATTCTTAATTTTTTCAAAAGTTGAATTTCCATAATTTTGTGCATTACAGATATTAATAAAATACTTATTTTTCACAAAAGGAAAAATAAAGCAAATAACGTGACAAGGAACCACAGCTGTCATGCCATCTAAAAACTACTGCTGGCCTCACCCACCCAAAATTACTCTTATAGTGACCCCAGACAACAAACAACATTGCATGCTACTTGTGTAATAAGCAGCAGGCAGAAGTATGTACATACTTCATTGACAGTAAAAGTTCTGGCAAGTTACTTTGCAACACAAAGTGAGTGTGAGTGTGTTTTCACTCACAAAATACACTAACTTTTAATACCAAAAGCCAGATATACATATCTGCAGAAACATCTGCATGTATCTTATCTTATTCATCTATGACTGCGAAAAGCTATTTACCTCCCACAAAGCAAGACACTTCTTACATATTCCAAATAAGCCACAAGGGTTGGCATCCACAGAGGAAAGAATAATTTTCTGAAGAACTTTGCAAATTTCCAGAAACACTGACGCAGAAATGAACTCATTATTCAGTATAACTGACACTATAATGTAAACACATCTCAACTTGGATGCAAAAAGGATTTTCTATTTCAAAGTATTCTATCAGTAAAAGAGTATCTCAGGAGCATAACATATGTGTATAATCTGTGCACGTACACAAACACCTGTGTATGCTAATATAGAATATATCGAACGACTGAACTCAGTAAAACTGTTATTCAAGTATGCACATACCCATAGTGCATGGGCTACTCCACAAACAAAGAAGATGCTGTTCGGAAGGCAGCGGTATCAAGTCTCCACAGTTACAGGCAAACTGTGCATAAGCATCTCCAGCTCTCCAGGGACATGCACCATGGCCGTCTTCGGTGCCTGCTGTGATGACATCTGGGTGAGCACCCCATGGTTGTCCCCACTGCAACTACCTGGTTGCCACTGGAAGAAAGCACTAATATGTAAGCAAAAAAAGAAGCCATGGACAGGCACATCTGTTCAGATATTGACTGTGGTTTCTCAACTCTACAAAAGTTTCAGTCCTATCCTAAAAAAACCCTAAAATTAACTCCTCAGTCTTCTCTATTCAAGAATTTCCAATGAACAAGACTAGAGAGATGAACATTTTTAAATAAAAAGCAATAAATACCATTTAATTTTGGGTGATACAGAGGCCTGAAATTACCAATTGGAATAAACACAGAAAACACATCTTCTATGTTCTCATATACTTAGAAATTGGTTAATATACTATGCTGTACGCCTCCTTAAAGAATTAACCCCTAAATTCAGACAGGAGGAACCTCTCTCTGGACATTTTTGTTTGAAAAAGCTGTTACAAGAAAAACGTATTTCTACAACGGAAGCAGAAATTCCTCCCCAATCTAAAAAGCTGCTCCTACACTCCCTATTATCTGTAGTAGTATCTCTCTGTAATATCTCTGCCTCACCAGCACATTGAATTTTCAAGATTTTATTCCAGAAAATTATATTTTTTATTACAATATTTTTTTTCAGTTTTGAAAACAATTTTTAAGACTAATTTTCTGTAAAATGTAAATAATTATATACTTTTCCTTTGTAGAATGATTGGGGAAACTGAAATGTGAAAGTCTTCTTTACGAGAAATTAATGATCATGAAAATATTACAGAATGTGCACCAGTAAATTATTATTAAATTTATTATGTTGTAGTAACTGAGAATACAACTACAGTGTAATCCATTTAATTTTCTTCTTTATTGCTGCCATTAAGCTAGCAGGAAATAGAACGAAATAAGGTACAACACTTGCCTATTAACAAACAGTTGATGTAAGAAGTGATGCATGAATGCAATGGAAAAGTACTTGGCTTTAACTTTTCACTTACTTTTTTTATTATTAAACCAATTATTCCTGCACCATCTAAATCCTTCTGAAATAATTTCCCACTGGCTGAAGCAAAATCCACTGCGAGGAGCAAAATCAGCTGATTCTTTGAAAGCTGCCTTGATGTTGAACACACACACACACACACACCACATGCCACAGAATTCAAACAGATGTTTTCAGTTTCTAGGATTAAGGAAAGTTTCTATTAATGTCTTTCAGTGGCGTTATTCACAAAACCTGACATCCTTCAGCTTCTCTGGTGCCTGAGGTCAGCAAGAAAGTGATATAAAAATATTATAGTTATTAATCACCAACAAGTAAACCTATATTCTTGTACCAAATTCTGAGAGAAAAGTATTTATACTGCTACCTAGCCTATTATTTTTTCACAATGCAGCAAATTGAAAGCCTTTTGTCATCACAGCCTTTTGAAGTGTACTTTTTGTAACTTAGAAAAATATACATGGTGTAATCACGTGTTGCATACCAAGTAGTATTTCTAACTACAGCACGAATTATTATCAAAATCTTTCAAAAGTATAGATCTGACAGTCTGCAAGGAAGTGAAATTCTTTATAGAGATCCTCATAAGCATGACTTTTCTCTCTTACATCTAGCTTGAGGCAAGGTACAAGAAATATAAGTACTGGCACTGTAAACGTTATCGTTACAGCTTTGTGATGGTTGCCACAGATAATTTCAGATCAGTCTGAGTAACAAAAAATGAAAGCGTTACCTTGTTCTCATTATAAGACATTTTTCATTTATTCTCTTGGTAACCAAATTTATTGTTTGCTTCTAGATGTAATTTCACTATTTGGAAAATTGGAAAGGACGATGGAAGGCAAAAGTAGTGTGAGGGATTTTGTTTTCCATGGCACTGTCTTTAGAAATAAAAAGTTGCCACTTACTAACAGGATGGCCATGAATACTAACTATTGCTCACGCAAGCCAAGCGACCAGTCCTGAAATGAAAGGAAAAAGCCTACCATATCTGGATTCATCCACCTTTTGAACAAAAATTTTTGTTTGACTTAATGATAGAAAATGGCTACGGGAATCAGTTATGTAAATCCTGTTTATGTTTCTACAGTTACGACAAATATTTCAGGACATAGTACATCCCCCTACTTTCTAGGTCTGCTTAACTCTGTGAGCTCCTATTCATGCAGTGGTTTCTTTGCTCTGGAAGCAAAGAAACCTTTGCCATTTAATTGCAATCTGCTACACTTGCTTTCCCCCACCACCAAGAGATTTACACTCTTCTCCTGCCTAGGATGTCATTCCAATACATGTTTAGGAAAATAGGCACCCAAACTCTGCCTAAGATCTCTAGAGAAACCCCCAAAACTTGTGTCATCTGCAGCAGGATGGGTAACAGGTATTACCTACATTCTCCATCGGTTTTTTCATGAAGGAGAATTAACCTTTTTGGACCCTGAACGCTCAAATGGATTTGGTATTTTCAGCTGAAAAAAGAACAGCTAAATTAGGCAGATTGGACTGTTTGCTACTGTCTCCATTAACTGCTTACGAAACACCGTTTTTGTACAGCAGAAAACGTTATCACCAGCACCGGGGCCCAGTAATCTAAACTTGAAGTGAGACAATGCCTAGCTTAGCATCTTAAATTAGACAAACTGTATTAAAAACTGTATTTAAAACTATATTTCTTTTGTGACCTTTTTTCACTTTCACAAGGTTACTTTATTAATTAAAACTTCAAGCTGTGTGCTGCGTGGCCTTGTAGGAGTTGGAGGGGTTCAGGTTCATTTTATTATCCAAGGAATGAGAATCAGCAGGTCAATAATTCAGCGTTAGCAGAAAAAGAACAGTAGGCAAATATCAGGTCATTTTCTAGTATATCTAAAAGGTATGTATACAGACTGTATAAAGAAGGTAACAAAGATTTGAACATTTGGATTTATTTCATTTTATAAAAACGTATCATACCAGTAAAAGTCCTTACTACATAGGTCAGAGTGCACTGAATAGCTCCTAAAATGCACAGATCCTTGTAACAGAGTCTGATTAACTCTTAGCTTCTCTAAGAGTGACATAGAAAATATCAAAAGATAAACAGCAAGACCTGAAATTGAAATTAGGGAAGCCAGGAAACATAAAAATATAAAGGCTACAAATCTGGACAAAATAAGATACTGGCATAATTGCACTATCAAATTTAGTACTGAATACATAACTGACAAAGCTGAAAATTTAGTAGGGACAACAAAATATTTGCAGCCAATTTTGCATCAACATGGTGTAAACCCCTGTATTTGTTGAGAAATTTTTCTTTTATAGCACAAGTGGTGAAATTATGTGAGATAAAATAGAGCCCAGTATGCCAGCAGAGAGATTACATCTGACTTCTAGAGAAGTGGGACGACCCATAGTTAGTAAGAGTTTTGAGACAGGTCTGCCACTACTTTCTCCATAAAGCAAACACCCCAAAGGTACCAAAAGTTTCAATACCTCTGTTTCACTATAATATTGTCCTTTTCAAAATAGACTAACTCTTCAGCGAGACAGAACAACAAGGAAGAATTAGTAAGAAAGGTCTGCTGCCACAACAGTTCTTCAAGAAAAGTCTTTGTCATTTTTTTAGCCTAGCCCAATATCTGGTTCTTGGTTCCTATCCTCTCTGTATACTCATTGCTTCCTAAATATCTCCTTCTCAGCTTGGCCTTCCTCGCATCCTAGGAGATTCCCCCAGTTGATATGCTTAGCTGCTCTCAGGATAGAGCAATCTGCAATCACATCCCAGGAGGTTCACCCTTACCTGACACAAAGCAATCTGTTTTTTTATTATCATTGTTTGTCTTGTAATATAACTTAGGAAAGACGCGTAACAAACCTAGGCTTATATAGACTGATGGTAAAAAAAAAAAAAGAAAAGGACAAAACAGTCGTAACTTTTTTTTTTTCCTCTTTAGTTTCTTAAAAAGCAAATGGAACATCTTCCACAAATCTGGATCAACCCCTATTAACCCCAAATGATCTCAGAAAATTCAGGGAAAGATCTTGGGAAATTTGATTTTTCTCAAAGTTTTGCAACACAAGTTTATAATGAAGATAAGAAACTCCGTAACAAACATACTATACTACCCCAAACTAATCACTTAAACTAATAAAAAAATACTACCACATGTTAACAAATGATGATTTTTAATTAAACAAGGCTTTAATGCATCCTTGAGGTGGTCATATTCATAAATCATTTCTCCAAAGCCAAATAAAAAAGCCAAATCTAGACCAATACATGTGCTACCTCTAAGATCAAAATTCAAATTCAGAAGATATGGCCTAATTTAAAATCACAGATGTATAGTGGCCCCATAACCAAACTGAAGACTCAGTATTTGTACAGCCACTGAAATTTTTGAGGATCACAAAAATGAAGCAGAGTTAAAGTAATTTTAATTGTATGTTTCCACCAAATAAAGATTATGTCACCATCTTTCAAATTTGTAATATTTTGCTTCTTTTGGTTGAAACTTTTCTTGTTTCTGTTCTTTTTTTTTTTGTTCTCAATCAGAACAAATAAAGGAATGAAGAGTAAAATAAAATGAGATTCCTAAGCTGTTTTTTTTTCCTCATTTTAGTCATCTGCTACATGCAGAGCTGCTGTTTTATTTGATTTCCCTAAAACTCCCACCTTGCAAAATTCAGAAACCATCTGGAGCAATGAAGAAAAAGCACAGAGGAAGGAAATGAGAGCACTAATATTTGTGTGACATTGAATGCTCCTAACTCTGGATATTTTTTTTAAGTGGATCAAAGAACTTCCCAGATATTTTGTACAACAAATTCCTCTAACATCAAAGTCCTATAAGATGCTGCTATTTTCCTGTGGTCACCACTGAAAAATCTCATTGGTTTCAAAGTTAGCTTTTGCTACTCAAGAGTGACATGATACAGCATAAATTCCCTTAATTACTTGATTTTTAATTCATTTGAAAACTTCTCTCTTCTACAGGCTAAATCTTTGTATTTGTTTTCTTTCATATAGCACTGAAAAACCTCAGCTTATGACACAAACGAGAGAATGACTACCAACATAAATTAAAAAATAACTTTGTCGCACCATTTTTTCCAAGTAAGAAGTAACCTTAATTATCTTCCCCATATATAAGCTTCCTAATGCAAGTTATTTTTCTAAAGAACTGCATAGGACAGGTTCTAAGCCACAGCTTTACTGTCATTACTTCTGTTTAAATAGCTACCAGGTGAAGACAGCATCCTTAATATTTCTTAAGTTAATGAGCATGCAACAGAGGTCTCTAACGCCAAGAAGTACAACAAGAGCATGTAAATACAGTAAACCTTTTCCCTGAGCTTCCAGTTGAGAGCAATTATCTTTGTCAGTAACTGACAGCAATTGATTTACTGTGATCTCAACACTAATTATGCCTATAGGGAGTCACTGTTCTGATAAATTATTATTTACCTTCTCATGTGGATTCTAAATAACATGATCACAGTTCTCTGAATAGCACTGTCTCTTGATAACAACCTCACGTGCCTGTGTGAAAGTATAAAGAAGAGACCACTTATGAGCATCCCTTATTTATTTCATTATTCAAAACCCTCGCAGTGATGGACTTCGAAAAATACAAAAAGAAGAGCCATGCTGTGATACAAGAGATGATTTTCTTTCTTCAAGATACATTCAGAAAAGGTAAGGTAACTATAGGTTATTGCTGCACAGTAACCATTGAGATGATAAAATGAGGCTGCAGTAGCCTGAACTGTGAATTTTGGACAGCTTTAATGATTTCTTAAACGTTCAACTCAAATCTCAGTTGAGCCCAAAGTGTAACACTTGAGATCTGGAAGAACAATTCTGCTTAAGGGAAGATCATAGAATCATGCTCAAGAGCAAGCAAACTAAGTTACACTGTAATTGGTGCTTCAACAATCTCCAGTAAGATGACCTCACCTTCAAAATGTCAACCTTTAGCTAAAAAACAGAGCATGAACTATTGAACAGTGTGGACCCTTTGACCTGGTATCATAAAATCTAGAAATTACCAGGACAAACAACTTCTGTCAACATTGAGAGTGTAGCTTCAGAAGTAACATACAGAACGAAACGTTTCAGATTAAATTCAGGAACCATTATTTGCAACTACAGTAGTTGTTAGCATTTTCTCATCTACATGAACTTTTGTGTAGGCCTATATCAGCCTTAAGTGCCTATAATCTTTGATTGCTGCCAGCTAAGAAAACCATGAAATGATACAAGGAATATTACAAGAAATATTAAAAGCTATGAACCTCATGAGAATTCATATCAAGATTTCAGGCAAAGGTGCAATCTGATATGTACACAGATTGTAAGAATCCTTTAGAGAACTTCAATACTATTAGAAAAGATGAAACATCACTGCTGTCAGATAAAACATTTACTGACGTGGAACTGAAAGCAAAGGACTTGAAAATTTCAGTCCTGAAAGTACCTGCTCCCATTTTTTTTTTACATGTTGCAAATTCGCATTTTGTATATTTCTAGTGGATTTATTAATAAGAATGACTTAGAAAACCATTTGTGGGCTGGTTAAAAATGAGAATGTCCTGAGAAAAGCCCATTTTCTGCCAATCTAAATTTTAACTAGACTGCTACCTCAAATACTGTATTAACAGGCAGTAAAGCTGCCTGTAAGATGCAAAAATTGGTACTTCCTAGCATACAGTTCATTTTTCTTTAAATCTAGACATGCCACACTGCCATTGCAGCCAACATATTTCAAGTCTGATTAAGGGAATATAATGAGCTGAGTTATAACTTAAACACTCAATGGTTAAATTCACGGCTATTGCATACTGCCAATGTACTGTTCATATTTTCCCTTTTCACACTGTAACAGAATCTTTCCACAGACCGTAACAAAGGTGATAATTTACATGATAAATAATACCAGATCTTGAGCAGGAGAATACTTAATGTTTTTCACAGAGAAGATGATACTGACTAATTTAATGAAAAGCGTTTACTAGTAGTAAGCTATTAAGATCATTATACCTCCAAGACACACACTGAAATCCTCTAATAAATAAAAGCAAGGCATTCTTCTAACTATAAGGGTACGTAGAACACAGGAAGGCATTTATCAGTACTTAATGACAAGCCTGGCCTGTTTCAAGTGCAGAAAGTATTTACAGATCATTGACAACAGTGACAAAACCCAGTCCAGATCCTGCTTAACCATCAGAGACTTCCAGATTGAAAAGTGAGCTATTCTGGTTGATGACACTTTTCTGCATGACAGCCTTGACTGGCAAAGACATTTCTGTCCATGGCACCAAATCAACTAACATCCTGCCGGAAAGAATGGTTTTGTCAATAAAATGTGGTTTTGCAAAACCAAGGTCCCAGAAACCTCACAGAAGGATAGGGTACAGAGTGACCTATCGAATTAATCTATCATGGACAGTGAGAAGTAGTAAGAATAATTTTTTATTCTAAATTTTGTCAATATCACCTTTCAAAGTAGTATAATCAATGGACACTTTTGTTTTCTATCTATAAGCAATCTATAAAATGTATTAGTAAGATCCTTAATAGGAGTCCACCACTTAAGCAGTTTTGCTTACTGTGGCTGGAAAGACTGATAGAACAGGCACAACCACAGCACCTGCAAGTGAAATCTGGCATGCTAAGTATTTACATGCCAGCCTCTGGCTTTATTTTATTTCAGTTGGATATGATTCTGTCCTCAGGAACAGAAAATGGATCTGTAGTAAAATGTCACAAGAGGGTATGTCCAGCTCTCTAAAGCAATGAATAACAACAGATGATGTTTTAGGAGCGAATTCCATGTGAGACTGATAGGTATGACACAGATCCTTTCCAAAGCCACAGCTAGTGGGCAGACAGGGTCCTGTGGGGGTCTCTATAATTGCACTGCCTATTCTTGCTACTTAATCGTATGCAGTATCTGCTGTACCTCCTGTATCTGAGTATCTTTGCACATATGTTGGATAAGTGAAACTGTGGTTCTCCTCTCTGTGGCAACCATGCCATTATCTTTCAACCACAGCAGATCAAAGTTACTTGTTATAGTTACTTGTAATGCTGTTCTAGCAGCTTCTGCCCTCTCTTGACAAACTCCTCCAACTTATTCCTTTCACCTTTGAATATTTTACAGTAAAAAGAGTGTAAAAAGGTATTTGATTACAGGAAATAGCAGTCTCTTAGCTTAAACATCAGTGAGGAGAGTGATATCCCTCACACCTTCACAAAATGAACTATAGTAGCACTTTGCAAAGTGCTGTTGGCTTATTTTTCCTCATTCTGACACCTCTGGATCTTGATGTTTTAGTGTTATGTGCTACATTTTACTACTAGACATAATTTTAGTTGAACAGAGTTGAATTTTTAGGCTTTCAAGGAAGAGGAACCTTCGTTCCAAGCATTTGAATTAGCACTGTCTTAAGCTAAAAATGCACAAACTATGGCTGCCCCTGATAGATATTAGCTCGACAGGACGAGTTGTATCTCACCTAGTTTAATAGTAATTTATTAAATTTTTATAATCTAAATTGGTCATACACATTACCTTTATAGTACATAGATACCTCCAGAAGACAATTAATTCAATTCCAAGAGAAATGTTTTAATATATTATGTGATTTGATCATTGGAAAGCTCTGATGACTCCACAGGTCCAAAAACTGCCTTTTTCAAATATACAGAAACTCTGAGAGATATTAAGATTTATCTGATGTAAATATCTACATCTGAACAAACCATACTAGTATATACTTGCAAAATTCATATGGAGAATTTGGCATTTTAAAGCACAATTCATCTCATCCTAAAGGACATGGCAAAACACATTGTTGTGTAAGTGCCTCTGACCATAAATGAAGTCTGGAGACCTAGGTAAATATGGACCTCCAAATCATCGATACGCAAATTTGGACAAAATTTAATTCCACCCAAAGTACAAAACTCAAGACTTGTGAGGAATTGACCTCTCTGTAAGAGCAACACTAAACTGGTTTACATTCATTGGCTAAGGAAAAGTAACAACAACCTTCAAGAAAACCAACAGAAAAGGGAAAATTCCATTAGAGGGATAGAAAATGACACCATATTGTGATAAAGATGTTTCATTCTAGATAAAAACTAGGCTGACTAGCAACTGTTACATTTTGTTAAATGAACAGATTACATATTGTTCATCAAGGCTATTAGAAATTGCCAATGGAAAAATTAGTTGCATCTTTAAAAATATTTGACTCTGGAGAATTCCTGAAAGACTGAAAAACACACATATAACATGATAATTATAAAAATAAAAGAAAAAAGCAAAAATATAAAGACCTCATTCATATAATTTATGCTACCCTGATATTGATTACAGGCAAAATAAAGTATTTCTGGAAGAACGAAATCAGAATGTTCTTAAAAGGTGCAGAATAAAAGCACAGTTAATTCCAAGAAGCACAACTTTGTGGAAAACAGGTCTTTTTGGCAAGTTGCTATTTATTAATGAGATCATAAGATCTTTTAGTTGATAAAGGTAAATCAGATAAGAACCTAAAATCTTTGCATTAATAATTAAGACAAGAGGAAGCACTATTTAAAGTAAAAATGGAGCAAATATCACTGTTGGATCACTAAGATTAACCATGATGTTCTCTAAGATCCTCTGTTGTGACTAACTACATTTATTTGAACAAAATATAAAGTCATTGCTGATATAATTTGCAGATGACATAAAACTGGTGAAGATACAAATAATGATGTGGTGAAGGCAATCATACAGCTAAATCTGGATCTTTTGGTAATATGGCTATTTGCAAATCCTAAAACAAAGTATAGCTGTCAAATGCAAAGCCAGAAGAATATAAGAGAAGTAATGTGGTATCTTGAATAAAGTGGTACTGAGGGACGTAGGAATATTGGCATACAGAGACCTGAGCTAAAATTCCTTTTATGACAGTGCACTTATAAAGGGTAACTCGGACCCGGGGAGCATGTCAAGCCAGAATTGATGCACCCATATATGAAACCAGTGAAACCAGTATTAAAATCCTGTGCCATCTCTTCAAGGAGAATGCAAGAAAGCTAGAAAGGATTCAGAAAAAGCAACAAGATCAAATCTAATCTATAACCCATGCTTCATACTGAGCGATTTAAGAAGTTCAGCCCAAACTAAGGAAGAGGAGTCAATAGACGACAGGACCGTAAGTAATACATTTCCATGGGGTTTTCCATATTTTTACAGCCTCAACTGCACATGAATAGTGACTCCCATGCCTCCTGAATTCCTCAGATTTAAGGATTATACTATGGTCATGGTTGCAGGACACTGGCACTAAACCGTCACAGTAACTTATTGCAGACTAAGCACAAACATTACCAGTGCAGTAACAACAGTTATTTACTTATGCATAATCCACATATAACAGAATTCCAAACACCCGAAAACAGTGGTAAAAGTCACTTCAAAACTGCCTCCCCAGACTTTCCAGGCACAAACATGCCTAGGAAATCTCTTACCCTGACTACATGGGTAAGAGATGCCTGACAGTAAGTGGCAAAAAACAAGATTGACTGAATGGAAGGTAATACTAGGCTACATTATATCAGAAATAAGGTACGCATTTTTCAGTAGTGAGGATATTAATCACTGAAGTAACTAAGCTAAAGCATAAACCTTCATTATTTTAAGCTTTTCATTCAGGAAAGGAAAACTCTTTATAAGCTAAGCTATACATCCAAAAAAAAAGCTACAAGTGTCATTGCAAAACTTACTAGGGGAAATTTGATGCCAAGTACATTGCAGCTATTAACACTAGATCACAACTGATTGGCTTTTAAAAGCTCTGTGTATAAATCCTTTAGATTAATACATACTCTAATAATCTTAAAATGTTTCCAAAGTGTTCTACATGTATCTGAATATTTACATACTCTTCAATGGAATTGCATCTCACTTTCACAAAACACAAAAATATCTGTGTTTCATAGTTTTTTCTGCTTCTTGTTTGGTGGTATAATTTGACATAAGAATGTAATAAGAATTTGGAAATTATAACATGAACTGAAACTACATTTCTTTCAGGTAAAGAGAGAAATAATTCTAAGATGATAGGAAGGAAAAAAACACAACACACTAACACCAACTCTACCTATGTAAGGACAATGACCACTACAGCAGCACCTGATAAAATTACTTGTGAAATGTCATCTCTTAGAAGCTGCACTTAATGCACTTAGCAATCTATAAGAGATTTTATACATATACACAGAGTAACCATGTTATGATGGAATATATACAAATAGGTAACCTAAATCATCAATTCCAGAAATTTAATTTACAATACAAGGAATCACATTTATCCTATATCGGCTATGTCCAAGTTCTGCCACTAAATCACAAAGTTTACAAATAAATTAGGGGTTCAAGGTTGAGAGGTGAAATAGATGTAATTCAAGTACCTGACATTCTCTCCTGCAAAATTCCATTTTTTCTCTGCAGTGTTCAACAGTGACAGAAACCTCTGCTTCAACCACTGTCAAAGATGTTCAGAAATAAGACAAGAGATCAATTGGGTAGAGATTACTCTGTGCAGATGACAGTAACACACTGTCTCAATATCTCAAGTACAAAGAAAACAAGCAAGACATGTTAAGTAATCACTTTCTGCATGTAGTATTGACAGGCAGTCAAGGACTGAGGTCACAATATCCAATTAAATCAATTTTATTCATACTTTTTTCTCCTCTAATCTTGACCCAAGTTAAAGAAGCAAATTTATTTTCTTTTTGCTTTTTTATTATTGGCAAATTTTTATTTGCTCTATCAGCAGAGTTGTTGTTTTTTTTTTAAGAGTGTAAACATATCACATGAAAATAATCTTTATGAAAACATCCTCATCCAGTGACTTTTTATGAACTGAGATAATTAGGATCAATTTGTGAGAGTAAATATTGCTTTATGAACTTCACTCAATTTGGTTACACATTCTTCTAGTTGATTAGACTGTATTTTCTGAGTATTATGCTTCAACATTAATTGTAAATTATACAGAAATATTAAAACAAGTGAGTTGTGATAAAACGTTCAGATGCTACAATTATGTCATATATATCTCCCACAAGTATGTCAGAAAGAAGCTAATGAACAGAAAAGCCATGTTATCTAAGTCTTAGAGGCTATAAAAGTACATAATTATTTTCAAAAATACCTAAAGTATATGTTCTTGCTATTATACACCTGGAGAAGCTATTAACATTCCCTCATGTGAGTGCAAATACCTTTCAGTTCCATGTTTTTCTTTATTCTCTTTTCAGAGATCACATCATTTGATCATAAATAAAAGCGTAACTTCATTGTACTTGAGTCACGTCCAATGCTTCAGCTAACTTCAACAAAGAACAGAATATGTGCAAAAGAAACCATTACAGATCCTATACATGCTGAAGTTTAGAAGACTTACGACACAGTGCTACATATTTTCTTTTTAGATACCGTAGAGGTGATGGAAAGCTAAAGTACTTCTCACGTTGGTTTTTCCACACTTTCAGTGTACTGCAAGTTTTCTATTTTTCTTGCTCTTTGGCAAAGACTGCAGAGTTAACTTACCATTAGACAGGTTCTAGCCTCCCAAGAATCACCTACACCATCCTTTAATTACTGAGAAATAATTAAATCATTCTAAACAATTTAATATTTAAATACATATTAATCAAATACATAGAAATTATATAGCTTCCATGAACTTACCAGGAAAAACAAGCTGAATGTTCCCTTGCTTTGCTGAGCCATGACTGGTTCTTCACTTCTGAAGCAGATATAATGTAGTGCCATTGTTAATGAACTACTTCTTTTGTTAGGATTTCATTTGAGACAATCACTTTTATGTTCGAAATGAATGACAGGGGGATTCCACTGAAGTTACTGAAACTCTGAGCTGGTTTATCACATGCTATTTCACAAATCTTTTCTGAACAATGTCAGGCTCACTTTTGGATTGAGGATTGTTTTAAAAGTCTTTATGAAATACAAAGCATATGACCACTATACTTCAGCAGCGATTCCTTCAAACAATAATGAACAGCCCTGCAAGCAGTTTGCTATTAAATGGCTTTGTGAACCCTTCACGTTTGCTCAGCGCATTCTTTTGCAAAGTCTAGGAGACTTACTCAATTGACCAAAATGTTGCTTGGTAGCAGTTTGATCATTTGATTCTTACTGGGAAGATTAAAACCAGAGCATTTCATCGCTGTAGTCAATTTCTGCCCCAGTGAGTCAAGAGAGCAAAGGCAAAGAAGAAAAGACCTAATCTGAAATTCGCATTAGCACAATTGCTAATCAGATGAAGCCTCTGATAAAATCCCACATAAAAGCTTTTTGCTTTAGATATCACAGGCTAAAAGAAAGCACTGTTCAGCACAATATTAAAATATGGCTCCAAACCTCTGGTGGCTCAAAAAAGCCCCAACAAACCCCAAATGCAAATGCTAGTAGCTAAACTTTCTAAGAATTTTAATCATTACATTCTGGTATAATAGGGTTTTATTAAAAACAGACTGTGAACAGATTGATCAAAGTGGTGTACGAGTAATTTCCTTCAGGTCTACAGGTATCTGTGACACTTAAGCTTCACCTCTACTAATAAATGAAACACGGCTGTGACTTTCCTTTGTCAGTGAAGACAACTGACATGGAATGACCCACATCCACTGCAAACTAGCACGCTGGCTGCCAACAGTAAGTGTTCTTGACTCACACTAACTGCAGAACTATATAGAGGAAGATTCTGGTATTGTGCTAGATAGCGTGGCTAGCAAGCAATCAAGGGACTGGTCTGACAATTAAACAACAGTCAATTACAGAACACAGGCACGTGGTCTGATACTCTCTAATTAATAAAAACACAGCTATAATTTTCAGAGACTTACAATTCTTAGCTGGGATTTGGATGGAGCACAGGTCAAGACTGACAAGTGGAAAACCATTAGTAAACATACAATGATGATGAATCCAGAGAAACTGCTTTAGCATCTTTAACTGGGACCATACAATATTTAAAAACACAAAAATATTTTGGAGTTCCCATCAGCTGTGGAGCTTCAGTGCCTTAGTCAGAACTTTGTATTAAGTATCTTCACTTACTTGCCGTAAGTACTTGTCACGTACTCTGCATAACAAAAAAAACCCCACTTTCTAACATGCTGAATCAAACTGATTAAGCCTTAAAATGTCACTAGTGGTGGCTGTAGCAGTGCAAACCTCTACCTTGTTCAGGGAAGAAGCAGTGTGGCATTAAGTCCCTGTGCTCAAAGTAAGAGGCTTGTATCTTCAAATTTTTAGATTTAATATTCAAGGAAAAGAAGAATTTTTAATGTGCAAACAAATTAAATTTGGGGTGACCGGTCATTTCTTGTTTGGGAGACAAAGCATTATATTTCTAATTCCCTTTTCAGAGCAGTCTGCAGCTTAAAACATTGGGCTAACTTTAAAAAAAAAAAAAATAACAAATATATCGAAAAGGAAACAGGTCACTACTGACCACCAATAGAAAAAAGAACATGTGTATCTTACCCAAGAAAATTAGTTATTCACAACACCCACACAGGATATAGCCCATAGGATGAAACATAATTCATTTAGTGAATAACAGATAAGGAAAAAAAGTATAAATATATCAAAGCATTAAATTAGCAATCCAAATGCATTCTAATTTGCCATCTTGGTTGTTTTTTCATTAATAAGCGTCCACTGACCTCTGACATAATAAAGAGAGAAGTCATGCTTTGACAGATTTCGTTACAGAAAAGAACCTTGTTAGTTCACAATAATATCTGGCTTAACAGTTATGAGCACCTACAACACTGCAAATCAGCATATAAGTGGAAGAGAAAGTTATCATTCATCAAAACAATTCTTTGAATTTTTTTGAAGTGTAATTCAGTTTTAAGTATTTATGATAAAAAATACACTAATGCAGTATTTAGTAAGTACTCCACATAATATTTGCAAATCAAAAAAAAAAAACCAACAACTTTGTAACATGACCTATTGCTACCATATTTTGGTTTTTAAATCTTTAGAAAAATATATGAAGCGTAAATTATGGTAAGCATATATGTGATTGACCTCCATGTGAATTCATTAAATTATTCCTTAGCTGAATTAAAGAAGACTATTTAATTCTAAATTTCTAAAACATAACCTTTAAAAATTATATATATTTTAAAATCATAAATATTTTGCCTGATTATCCTATGTTTTAAAGAAACATAGCTTGAATTTAACTTACACTGAAATTTCCCAATTAGCATGAAGCAAACATAACAACACTTAAGCTGAAAGCAAATTAAAGTAATTTCTCAGTGTAGTTCTTGCCAGTGTGATACTTACAGGAAAATAATGATTTTTCCATTCAGAGGAACATAAATGGCATCTTGATTCCATTTAATCTCATAACAGCCTGGTTGGCTCCAGTCTTTTTATATCATAACTGAAGGGGTTGTGGGCTATCTAATTTACTAGTAAAAATACAACACTTCTGTCTTCCTTTTTTGTACATTTGCTGCTAAAACATTTTTCCATCTTAAGATATTAATATAAAGATGTTGTTCGGGAGCCCCTTGACTCTGCTTTATGTTCTGGAAAGCGCTTTTTTTTTCCACAGAGGGAAAAAAAAACCACCTTTGTTGAAATGCTCCCCTTGCTGCTGATGTGGAGGCTGAATAGAATAATTAGACTCTCCTGCTTTTCTAAAGAAAGAGTTTTATGAGCTTTAAAGGATATTGCCCAGATCACCAAGATGTGTAATTCAACATCTGGCATGTGATCCTTTCACATAAAGCTGTGCTGACAAAAATGATCCCTCACTTCAGAATAAATTATTCTTTCCCAGTAGCAAACTAATGGGGTTCTTTGTTTATTATGTTCTGTATGGCAAGAAAAATACATGATATCTGTATCAAACTAGAGACATCTTATATTTAAGGCAAGGATACGGACCCAAACAAACTCTACATGATTATGAAAACCAGTTGTCTTTGTTAAAATCATCAGTAGAAAACGAGTTGACAGTACTGATATTAAAAATTACTGTATTACAATGTGTAAGCTAATAATCATATTATAAGGAAAACATAGCTCCAGCTTATGAAGCAACTGCTGGTTTTCTACAGGTCTATTAGAAAACCACATCATACTTGATATAACAGGTAACATCTTTTTTCCAGTGAATCTGATGACAAAACCTACATTAATTTCTTACCCATAACATTTGTAGAGGCAAAGAAAAAAGTGAGGGGGAGCGTCCTGGTTTAGGCCAGGATAGAGCTGACTTTCTTACTGGCAGCTGGAATGATGCCATGTTTTGGACTTAGGATACTGCTGATAGTTGTTGATAGTGCTGACAGCGCACTGGAGTTTTTGGTTGTTGCTAAGCTCTCAAGGCCTCTTCTGCTCCTCACACTACCCAGTCAGCGAATAGGCTGGGAGGGCACAAAAAACTGGGAAGAGACACAGCCAGGACAGCTGACCCCAGCTGAGCAGAGGGATATCCCATACCATGGGATGTCATGCTCAGTATATAAAGCTGGGGGAAGAAGAAGGGAGCGGGGGGACATTCGGAGTTATGGTGTTTGTCTTGCCAAGTAGAAGTGATGGAGAAGAGATAGGATTTCGTGTAATGGAGCCCTGGATGCTTTCCTGGAGATTGCTGAACACCTGCCTGCTGATAGGAAGCTGTGAATTAACTCCTTGTTTTGCTTTGTTTGTGTGCGTGTCTTTTGCTTTTCCTATCAAACTGTCTTTATTTCAACCCACGAGGTTTTTTCTCACCTTCACTCTTTATTCTCTCCCCTGTCCCAGCCAGAGGAAGGGAGCAAGCGGCTGCATCGTCCTAGATGCCAGCTGGGGTTAAACCATGACAGGGAGAAAGCAAAAAGTCCCCTCACCCTTTTGGATGGAGCTTCAAAAAAGGAACAAGAGCTTCACAAAACAGAAAGTACAAACAAGGGAGATCACTGTCTAAGGTTAAGGCACTCAAACATAAAGCAGAATATCAGCTCTTCCTCTCTTCTTTATTTCTGTTTGTTTTTCTTTAAAAAGAATAGTGATGCTTTTCATTAAAAGCAAAAAAGACAGATAGAGGTTTCTGCTGTCAATAGAGAAGTCTAAATTGCATCTTATTAGACCGAGATACCCCCTCGCTACTTTCACTTAACCAATGACACTCTGAAGGGGCAAGGGATCAGATACCAAAAAATATTGAAGAGGTGTATCTTATACCCACACAGCAAAAAATATGAGGCAGTCCCAAATCACTACATACACTTTCAAAATCAACCTTCTCAACTCCCTAAGGCAATCTGCATTTAAAACTCTTCTCTAAGGTCCAGAGTAAAAACATTAGGCGCTGTAGAACTTGATTTGCAAGTAGGGGCTGTGCATAGTATTTGATTTGACTCCATAAACAAATTTAAGTGAGCTTTTTGACAAGTTATACTTCAATCAACATATTAATATGAAAATCCAAAAATATTTATCAATACTCACTGAAACTAAAAATTATAATCACAATCTGGAGGATTTCTTAATAAACAAAAATTTCTAAAGTGCATGTTACGAGAATAGACTAGATTTGGCTAGAGTTACAAGATTTTGCATGTGACTGTCTTTCAAAATAGAAAGCAAAAATAATCTGGTTTTTGGAGGTAATGGTGCTGGTAACTATAAGAAAAGTCATTCTATTGGATTTAATAATTACAAAACCCTGACGGAAAATACTTTTTTACGTCATGTAAAGAATTATATAATGAATATTCAAAATTTTCTTTTGTACCTTGTAACAATTAAGTTTTTATTCAAATGACTATCCATTAATGATTCTCTGTAAGAAAGAGCTCTATCAAGTTATCATAGTTTGGGATTTTTATTTTCCTGTCTTTAAACAGTTGAGTTTAAGAGTACAAGGACATTACCTTAATTTTACCCTTAATCTACTTAAAGTTTATGTAATTTTATGATCCATATTAAATTAAGGAAGCAACTGCATTAGCTTATAATACTATGTGGACAGGATCAGAACAAATATCGAGCTACACACCAATATCCTATCTCAAGTGGTGGAATAGATTCCTATTGAAACTCATAAAACAGGGAAGTTATTCTCCAGAGAACTTTCCCGGTTTCTAACCACTGGAGACTGGAAGTCTTTTTTAGCTAAAGGTAGCAACTTTGCATTTACTAGTGAGCTACTCTGTGAAGCTGAACTGATGTAAAATTTTTTCAACCACTCTCATCCTGAGACCATTAGCGTCACTGTTTATGGGTTGCGAGAACCACCTTCTAAGAAGTTCATTTGATGCCCCCTACTTCTCGTACTTAAGGAGAGACTGGAAAAGGGATCTCTATTTATTCCATGTCTCTCAGGATTTTAGTCATCTCTATCATATTCCTCCTTGACTACTATGGGACACTGAACTGATATACTACGTTAATGATAATTCTATGAGTATCTCAGCACAGAATGGAAACAGCTCAAAGCCATTATTTTTTACATAAAATACTTTTTTTTTTCCTTTTTCCATAATGTTATTAAACTTACACAGTGTCACCTGACCTTCTAACTTGCAGTTGTTCTACCACTCAAAAGATACCTATGCAGCCCTGCACAGTTGGTCTTTATTTTTACTACCCTGAAACACTTAGTAAGCAAACTGACATTTTGCTATTCCCTTTCCAGATTGCTTATAAATATGATGAACCGCATCCCAAAACTAGATATCCACCTAGAACTCCACTGGTGACCTCCTTCCACTCTGAGAATGGAATACGTATTTTTATCCCCCATTCTTTATCTGTTAACCAATTATTTATTCATACAAGAACCTGCATCTTAATTATGGCTGAGTTATTTGTCAAAAGTCTTTTGGAGATCCAAGTAGATTATATCTACTGTATCTCTTTTATCCAGTTAGCTGCAAATTCCTTCCAAAAACTGCAATGTGAAAAATAACTTCTCTTTGCAAATCCATGTTGACTCTCCCCCCACATTATTCATCTGTGTATTCACTAATTCTGTTCTTTATTACAGCATCTGCTGATTTGCCCAGTAAATCCTTTCTCAGATGAAAAATATCTGAAAACCCTAAGCTGAATATAAACTTTCCAAGCTCAGAAGCATGATACTTGATTCCTTATGTAGCAGAAATGGTATTAGCCCTAATGGCACACAGAACAAGTTGAAAACCGAAAGTGTGAGTAAAAGCCTGTTACGGAGCCAACATGTTCTTATACGTACCCTTCATACAATTACATAAAACTTTACAATACATAATTCAAGGACACGCATTCTTGTATTTATTTGTAAGAAAACCCCAACCAACCAAAAAACTACAAAACCAAACCAACCAAACAAAAAACCACCAAAAAAACCCAAAATCTAAAACAGTCTAGGAAAGCAATAAAATATTAACATGTAGGAGCATGATGCTAGTATGTGCTACTCACTGTAGTAGCACAGCATTAAGCATTTCTATGAAAAAATCCAGGGTTCTCTTTATACCTCTATGTGAAGTGTTTGTTTCTTCAAAGTGTTCTGCATCACACTGATAACTCCATATACCATTTGATGCAAGGCTGGTTACATAAGTTGCCTTTAATGAATTCCCTCAGGGCAGCTATAACCTGTGCTCCCCTATTAAGAGAACAGATGAACTTCTCTTCAAACTGAAAGGTTGAAATTGCAAATCACTATCTATAAATAAAAAGGTATTTTACACTGAGAAACCTTATGCCATTTTAAATTTCAGTGTTTTCTCCATCTTTTATATTAACAAACTCTCAGCTGTACTTTTGTCAGAAAATCACAGTACTTGATTCAGTACAAAGATACAGAGAATTGCTTCTTACATGTTATTTTATGTGGTTCTAAAATATATATCAGCACTTGATCATACTTTCAATAACTGGTAATAGCAGCCAGCTTTCCAGAACAGAAGTATCCTATAAACCACTGAAAAATATTGCACTGAATTTCCAATATATGAAAAGTGCGTTGAGGACTGAAAACAGAAATCAACAAGAGTTTTCAGTTCTGACATTGATTTCCTTATAGCTCCTCAAACTCCTCTTGATCAAGCCTTAATACAAAAATAAACTTTGCCTTTCTTCTGATTCAACGCCTAAAAGTCTTCATACATTTTATCAAATATCATATTATTTTCAATTACAATCTGCTGTGTCCCCACCACCCTCATTCCTCTGCAGTATTTTCTGGAAAGCTACACTACTTTAGGTCTCATGTTAACCAGCAGCTTGGTCACATTATCACTGGCTTCAGAAATCCTGCCTCTCAGTCCAAATTCATTCCCACAGTAACTGGAAAATATTGTAATAAATGAAACTTATCAGAGTTCATTGAGTAGATTTCCACTAGCATGCAGCATCACCTATGTTCATATCTTCTGTTATAAATAGGAATACTCATAGTATATTTTCATATGAATGAATCCCTTTTAACCTATAAAAAATAGGATAAACTTAGATGAATTTTAAGCTAACAAGCTAATTCCCAATTGGCACTTAGCAGCTCATCTCGGAGCACTGTTGCCTTTCACTGTGCAAATTTTACTATCATCTCAGGAAAAATGTTTTCTAAACATAATAAAGACTTTGGAAATAGCCTCATTAGTCCTCTGTGGAAACAACTGACAGGATCTCTAAACAACGGAACTTTGAGCTAAAACATACTTTGTGTTTATGATAACGAGCAACCTTTTATATCAACTGCCAACACTGTGCAATTCAAGCCAGCAAAATACATACACACAGGATATGTATGTATCCAAATCCAATGAAGATCTTCTTGCACATACATCCTGTACATATATGTACTATGCAACATTAGATTCTTCCCTCCTGTTTGGCTTTAAGAATTATTACCTATTCTCTGAGATTTCTGCTAACCGATGAACAAAATGAGTCTCCGTGAACAGCCAAACCACAGTCACTTCTAGCACATGCAATACTCCAGAAGAAAGATAAAGATGCCAGAGAAAATTTCTTTTTAGTTATTAACAACTATTCATTAACTTTTGTAAAGATAAATGGTTTATGGCTTCAAATATCTAAAGAGTTCTCCCCAGACATGCAAAGCAGAAACATGCATACACCTTTTAAGGTATGATCCTTACAAAACCATTATTCTTTGTGTGATCAGGACTCCTCAGGTACACGCAATTGGATTACTATAAATAACCTAAAAGTTAAAAAAAAACCAAACAAACACATGACCACAAAAGTAAGTATGTTATCAGATATATCAATTAGCTTATGATCCAAATTTTTTCCAGATCAGCCCTCATCTGAGAAATAAATATAGAATATCAGAAACTCCAGAAGGAAATGACTGTGAGAATGTTTTACAGACAAATATTACTTCGTTACACAATATTCTCCCTGGAGATTTAAGCTGTCAGAAGATAAAGGGATCTGGCAAGACTGTAATGAAAATAAAAGATCATATTTTCCCAAAGGAATCAGAATAGCTTTGTAAATTAATAAATAGAAGACATTACTACTCCCCTACAAAAGAAAGGCTTCTTAATTTAGTATGATGTATGCATAAATGCCTTTCATTCAGGCTGTTAAAAGGAAGATGAGCAATAGTTAAGGGCAAAGGCTACACTTTCATTTCAATAAAACAAAGTGTAAATGAATGGCTATTAGATGACTGTATTAGATGCAGACAGAATACATCCTTTGAAGAAAAAATTGTAACAGGAATCTAAAAAGGAGAGGTTTTGGTAACATATTACCATGCAAGACCAATAGATGCATAATTGTTCACAGATGCAGACCACTTTCAGTCATCAAATAAACCAGAATTCAGTGTGCCAAATTTGCAGAAGGGAATAATCAATAAAAAGCCTGCAAAGAGTAAAAAAAAATATGTGAGAAATAAAAATTAACACAGGATGCACCCCGATCTTATCCTACTTGCTACAGAAGTTTGACTTGTGGTATGCTCAGAACAACTGTCCTGCCCTGTCTGCAGTGACCTGGCAGAGGTTGTCTGATAGGTACCCTTGGCCACCATCCAGAGCATGAATTGTATGGCTTCTTATCCCGTCTGTCATTTCTTTGCACTCCTTTCCATCACTCTTGAGTCTCCCTTTCTCCACCCCAGTCTTCTCTCCCAATGGGTTGTCTATAACCCATTCATAGTTTTTCCCCTTTGGTCCCTGTTTTTCACTGAATTTCACTGAATTTTTAGAGTTGGAAGGGACCATAGAGATCATCTAGTCCAACTCCCCTGCTGAAGCAGGATTGCCTAGAGCTAGAGCATGTTTTGCCACATTTGTGCCCAAATTTGGACTGATACCATTACCTGGGTAGTTGCAACTGGTACAGCTACCTATGTCCTGCCAGCCTGGCAAGACTCTGCTCCACTAATGGTCTTCAATGCTTCCCCTCCAATTATCCATGACATTCAAACATTTCTCACTTCACTCCCCTTTAGTTACCTAAGAAATCCAGCCATCCCTCAGTGGCAACTTCTGTCAGCTTCACACACTGTCATTTGTCACAAATGCCTATTTCTCAAGTCATATCCAGTAGTTTCTAACATCCTGTTTGGTCATCTCAACCTCAGAACAGGGACTAGTCATTTGCCCACAGCCCTCATCACCCCCTTTACTTCTTTCCATAGACTGAACAAGTAAAGCCACTGTGTTTATACTCATAATTTACACGACTAGAGTTGGTAGAAATTAATCCGAGTCAAAGGATACATCTACACAGGATCCCACAGAGCAATCTGAATTTGTTTTGCCTACAGATTGAGACCACATATATACAATATGAGCTGGGTTCTATCTAAAAGTTCTTCAACTGCCTGCGTAGCCTCTCACCCGGGCTACTCTTCCTTGCATTCTATATTTGTTCTTCTTTTGAAATTCTTGACTTCCAACTTGATTCCTCACAAGATCTTTAGTCTATATTCTTCTCATTGCCTCCATGAAATGTAAAAACCAAGCAGTGTGTTTCTTCACCTCTCACCTACTACCTTTGCTGAAAATTCCAGGAATATGGATACTAACACTTCCTTTATACCTCAGAGGTACCCGAATTTTTTGTTACGTATTTTCAATAGAAAAAGTCTTGGAGATCACAGAATCATCTAGGTTGGAAGGGACCTTTAAGATCGAGTCCGACCATCAACCTAACACTGCTAAAACCACCATTACACCATGTCCCTAAGCACCACATCTAGACATCTTTTAAATATCTCCAGGCATGGTGATTCCACCACGTCCCTGGATAGCCCATTCCAATGTTTGATAACCCTTTCAGTGAAGAAATTTTTCCTAATACCCAATCTAAACCTCCCCTGGTGCAACTTGAGTTCATTTCCTCTTCCTGCATTATTGTCTTCATCTGATGTGGGACATGGGGGCTTTCCTCTTTCCTCACACACACTGAAAAATAAAAAAAGAAGAATGCAGGCCTCATTTTTCTGCTAGTTCCTCTTCAAAGAAGTTGGAAATACTGGGAAAAAACAGTGAATTCTCCTCATTCTCTTGCCATTGAAAGAAGACAGATGAATTCCAAGGGCACTTCATTTCTCACATCAGGAATGGATAATGGGAATTATTGCTCCCAAAGGCAATGAAGGCACATTGTCATATCTCGCATTCAACCTGAATACACAAAACTTACAACCAGTCTTTCATAAATCCATAGTCTCCATGTTTTCAGGGGGCTTAATACTTCTAGGTTATAAGAAAAAAAATGCAGTTTATTAGATTCAGGATGACAATTTTATTTATATATAACTTAGTTGGGTTGGGTTTTCAACTTTCTGCCTTCGACTTTTTATTAGCGTCAGTTCTACTTTGCATATTTTCAGGATCAGAGTAACATTATCTGTACACTGCATCTGTACATCATAAAACCATAAATAATTTACACCAATAAAACTATTTGATGATTGGGTAAAATGTTTTACAGTAAGGCACTCAGAGTTGCTTAGCTTACTAAAATTATTACTGAGAATGATGTAATTGTATTCATATGGAGAAAATGCTGGATATTAAAGGGCTATTTAATCTAACAGAAAAGATGTTCACATGCAGTCTGATTACCTGCTGGATCAAATTATCAAAGCAAACAATGGGTTCATCTTCTCCTCCTGACAACTTCAAATGAAAATTGGATACTTCTCTGGAAAACTGTTTTAGCTAAATTTTACTTATTGAACTCAATATAGATGTAAAAATATGTTTGACTAGATGATCAACTGATACATCTTAGCCAAAGACTTCATCACAGTTGAGACAGGGCTCTAACTGTCAAAATATACGAGTAAGGAGCTATAAGAAGAGAGGCATGGGAGAATAATATAATTTTCTCACATGCAGCTGGTGAAAGTGATGGTGATGCTCCAAAACTTACAGCTGGTCATCAAATAGTACAAGCTAACTGCACACCACAGAGTTATGCATTAGTACTATAGTGGAGCAAGACACATAAACTGACACAGGGGATAGTGTCGATATGAGTCTTAAAAGATCAAGCCTTGCAGGCTTGACCTCGTTTAGCATAGATATCTTTTCAAATTCACAGTCCAGAAGTTGTAGATTAACACTATAGTTGTAAGTGAATGAACACTTGCAGTTATTTTAACAGAAAATTGAAATTTGCTTCTTCGTTCTTATTACATTTAACCTGTCTCATAATATTTCTCCTAATGTTGCTTTTCTATTATGCTGATATTTCATTCTCTGGAACATTGGCTCACGTACTTTAATGCACAGGATTTTAATGCAATAAAAAGAGATTTTGTATATTTTTAAGCACTCTAGGAATAATTAGTGATTTGAAGGACAGCTATCATCCACTTCTGCCGTGAGTGAATTTACATACTACACAATAAGACTAAGAAGATTAGTAATCTAGATTCCACATTTTTAATATGCATAACTAAAAGCTGCATATACCTAAGTGACTAGGGGGAAAATAACATTAACAGAAATAAAAACCAGAATGCATCTGTTTAGGTGGAAAAGGAAAGTATATAGTAACTGCAAGGAAACAGATTGCCCTGATCCAACACAAAGTATTTAAAGGAATACTTTAAAATATGCCAACCACAAAATGCAGTAAGGATTAAAAAAAAGAATAAGGTTTGCTATCTTTTCATATTCATCACCATAGCATATAAGCAATTTCTAGGTCCTCACGATTTCTAATGTCTGATTATTATTATTTGTTGTTCTAACTACCATTACCTTATGTTTAGCAAAATTTGCAACCTGCTTATAATTTAAAGAGCACCGACATCACCATGAATTGGCTATTTATTAATTTATGAGACTCCACCTATCATTGCCTCAGGGTAAAGTCCCTTTGATTTGATCTACAAAGATAAAGGCAAATTCCATGCAACTGTTTCCAAGTGTACTTCTACATTATTTAACATCATAGTTACTGCAATCTCAAGTGCAAATCCATATTTATTCACCACAGATTCTTTTTTCTCTTACTAGCAACAATAACTCCAATGCGATGGCAAAAAGTTATGCCCAGATGTATCATATGTGATCACCATTTGATTTTAGACGCCTCCAGCGTAGACAACTGCATCTGAGCTAGTCATTTTAGACCCTGTAGAATCAATGGAGAGAAGCGGGCATCTCAGCTTGCCTCTAGCATAGGTGTCTTGAACTGAGCCTGTTTTACAGAAGAGAGAGAGCAGGGGTGTGTGCGTGTGTGTAATGTTGGAAATTTATGCTACAGTCAACCTAATGTGTTTGACAAGTTCCAGTTGTCATTCTGAAAAACTGATATTCATTGTAAGACACTTTTTCCTCTTTAGTTGATACCTCAAGTACAGAGTTCTACAGAAAACCAGAAAGCTCTTATACATGATTGAGTGAAAGTATAGACATGAAAAATGTGCCACCACTCAATCTTCCACTTTTTATATACTCAGGAAGCTCTTCCTAAAGCTCAGCAAGTTCAGATATAAAAAAAATTCAGAGTGAGCTGATCTCACTAAATGAAGAGCCACAGCCACTTCAGACTGCCTCTGCACCAAAGAGGGAAGAGAGGCATCCTGAAGATTAGGTCAGTTTTGGGTGGTCTGTACCACCTCTGAAGCACAGGCTCTGCCCACCAGCTAGCTGGTGAACCCTATGCTATCAGCACTTCATTTTCATTTTCTGTTAAAAAGCATCTGAAGGTGTGTCACAGCCAGTTGCAGTACCTTTTCACAGGATAATACAGAGCATAATGTGTTATGACAGTATCATCTGAGGTCCACATAGGATGAAGACAGAAAAACTTACCACAATCTCATCTAAATGGCCTTTAGGCATTAATCTCTATGATGAACATTTTCAGAGAGCACAACACGGCACAAATCAAAATATTACCAGAAAAAATACTAATGCTCAGGCAACACAGGTAAATAATAGTTTAGGTCTTCCTCCCAGGCTATGTGTTATTTATCAGTACAGATGCTGCTCAAAATAAAGCTAGGGAGGATGAATATGAGCCAAAGATGACTGTATTTTCACCCTGGGGGAGATGACCCAGGTGCTGAAGGCATGGCCATGGTGTGATGTCACATCTCTGTGACCACACGTGAGTGTGTCTCTGAGTTGCGCTTCTCCCTTACTGAGAACTGTCAACATAAATCTTCTCTTGTGCTCTCTAGATATATTATGCTTCTTTTTGTTCCAAAGCCCACAGATTTCCCATTTTATTCAATTGCTAAACTTTTGTTTGCAAAGAGCTTAGAGTTGGTGCATTTGCAAGCAGCAGACACTTTTCTTATAGCAGACATCTAGGAGGACCTGCCACATCTGGATCAAAAAGGATGTTTACAACAGCAGCTAATATAAACATTTGCCTAGCTGTTTCCCTCACTTTTAAAATATCTCTAGAAAAAGGCTTGCCTACATCACATTTTGTAGGATACTTGTTGCCCTAGCAAAAAAAAAAAAAAAAAAAGAAATCTTTCATATTCCTCATTTACAAGAAATACAATCTTATGAAAACAATGACACTAAAGCCAAGCAGACTCAGGATACAACATACTAAGGGTTATTACAAATCTTCTGAGAGATAGTCACCTTATGGAATATACCTTGCCTAAGGACAACACATGTATGCTTATTTACTGATAAAATGAAAATACAAGAACTCTTTTATATCCTGAGGCAAAAAGTGAAGATACTTAATATATATCTGTTCAAAAGTTTCTGCTATCCAAAAGTTCCCAGCATTTAATGTCTGGAATATATGTGAACCAAGACTTGGATGGGAAAGACCCAAGAGAAAAATGTACAAAACAGAAAAAACGTCAAAGCAAAGAACTGCTGGTACTTGGGCTAATTTCTAAATATATATTAACTTACAGATTAATTCCTACTTATGAGATTGTGCTGGTCAGTTATAAGAGTAAGGAAAGGTTTTCCTTTTTCCTTTGATTCACAACTGTCTTCTGAATTATTACGTATTGCCATAAATCTGAATATTTATATTGGATCTGCTTTAAGCTGAGATAGAGGCTAAACTTCAAAATTTTATTTTCTTCAGATGGATGCAACTCTGAGAGATGGAAGCAATACTTTAAATAAAACTAGTCTTATTTTCCACCAGTGTAACTTCCTTAGCTTTTACTCCCAGTTTAAGTTTTGCTGAATTTCAGAGTTCAATTCAGAAATCCTACAATAACTTATAGATAGTAACTTGCAGATCTAATTTGTGGATCATTCACATTTTATACTAGAATTGTTGCTATCTACTGTTTTGAGAGAAGTTTATATATTAATTACTATTATATTTTCAGTCTGCACTGTACAGAAGTCATGCAACAGATCTGCAAACAAATCCTTATGAAGTAGAATACGGTTCTGATATATTTACTTGATTGTAACTATCCAATATGAATTATACATAGTATAATTCATAAGTATAATAATAATAATAATATTATAAATATTATATATATAATAAATAAGTATGGACAAACTATGCCAACCTTTTAATTAAATACCTTTTAGCATTAGTTATATGAAGCACTTGAAGTGGCAAGATTACCCTACTGCTTCCCTTCCCTGAACTTAAGGCAGCCCATTTGATTTACAGCAAAACAGACATGGTTAATAATTACATCTTGGGATGAATGTATCTATTCTAATAAGAAAGACTGCAAAACCTGAAGTTATGACACACCTGTAATCATAGCTGTCTTTTAATTATAAGCCCTGGAAGTAGCTCAAAAGCATTGTGACTTAGACTAAGGTTTTACAAGTCTTTGGCTGCAGTACCAGACAGACACACAACTGTTTATGCAGCCACTCCACAAAGCAGATCAGGGAAAGTATTCAATTTAAACATAATACAGAAGGGAAAACTATCCAGTGTTAGTTTCCCACTCTAGTTCACAAAGCAGCCACAAAAGCAGTTGGGCTACTCCGAAGAGTAGAGCGCACAGCACACACTGCCTAAGAGGCAGCAGTATGAAGGAAGGTAAAGTTCTTATCAATGCTGGAAATAAATAGAAAATTAAAGAGCTTTATGAATACCCACGATCAAAACCGGTACTTAACCGAAAAATTGCCAGACAAAGCTATCCCATCTGTTCCAACAGAATACTATTCCTCAGCAAAAAGGTTTCTGATACGAATCAATGAAAATGAACTGGAACAAATCAAACAAGACAAAAATAGCTACTTTTGTTAAAAGATATCTCCAGTACTCAGCTGGCTCACAAGCCTCTGAATGTATTTTATCCTTCCAGTACCACAAATACTTAAAAGGTAAGGAGGTATTACATGCAAGCACAGAAACTGAAAATAAAAGCCGTGCTCACAAAAGGATGAAAGGCATATTGACTTAATGTAGGAACCTATTTTAAATAAGGAAGTCAGGATTGCAGGGCACCACAAAGCCAACAGAGAGAAGCAGATTCCTAACTGAATCTATTTACACAACGATTCTGAACACAGATGTCAGAAATCAAAATATTCAAAGATAGAGAATATGCTTCTTAGTACCCAAATTCACAATGGCAACCCAATTCCTACTGAAATTGATGGGACTTGATACCTCAATCCCCGTTGTCTACCTTCAGTTACCAATTGAGGCACTGAGGTAGGAGATGAAGCTGCAGGCTAATCTTCCTCTGCATGTGCCTTTCTCTCGCTGTTGACTACAGAAGAGCCCAGGAAGGCTGCTCCTAAATTAGGTGTCCAAGGTAAGTGGAAAGAAGCTGGGTTTTAATACTTCTGTGGATTTAGTCCAGCACAAATGCACTCCATTTACGTACGGACAGTAAGAAGTCTTGTGGCCCTGGGCTCTTTGTGTTGTTAATGGAGAAATGTACGTCCAGGAGTCTGACTTTTGTGCACTGAATTATCCTTTCTCTTCGCACACTACACTGGGAGTTAAAGTGCCTAATTTAGAATCACTTTCATCAAATTTTCTAAAACCTATAATCACTAAGTGTGAGCAGACAAGAGTAAGACATAGGTACCTTTCAATGGCAAATTCAGATTACTTGTCTCAGAAAAGCCTTTCAGCACATCCTCAACAGATGAATTAATTATCTCAGTGGTTCCACCACTCAGCTGCGTCAAGTGACTTGAGGCCAAATCACCATGCTATCAAACTAATTTCAGTGAGGTGTACCCTCCACTTACCACCTCTCAGTTGAAAAAAAAAAATAAATCCTGGATTTCAAACTCTTCTCACATTCAATGTATGAATAGGAGGAGGGTGGGACAAATACTTATTCTTTCCATGAGAATTTATAGAAAAGAATAAAAGATATAACCTGAACACAATTGTGTATGCTGCAAAAACTCTTGCTTTTTCTGTACTAGAAAAGACAACATAAATTGAAATTTGCTGGATTATTGTGCTTGTATGTTCAGAGCTACAGTAGTAAAAACTGTTTAGCTATAAAATTCTCCCCAAATTATCTTTTCTTCAGACTGATATTGCAGGTATTCAACACAAATAGCTTTAACTTTTGAAGCTAATGTAACCACAATGGTTTTCTATATTATTCTCAAAAGAGAAGTATTAGAGAAACTATATTTATAAACCATTACATGCAATCTTTCATGGTTATTCTTAAGAGAGCTTTAAGTGAAAAATTTATAAAGAACAGAGAACATTGGTTTTCACTTTCATGTATTTGTAAGCGCGAAGGAAAGGGTCAAAGGCAAGAGTAGAATTTCTCACAATACTTTCCTTGTGAATAATAGCTGAGAAGTCTGGAAAGCAAACTAATTGCTTAACCTTCACATTATCAACAAAGCTGTCTTTTGAAAGCACAGTTAAAATCTCGGTCATCTGTTATGTTTGATCAAGTTAGTTTTGACTGAAATGCTCTCACTGTCTACAAAGAGAGCTCTTTTCTTTAAAGAGTTTCAGAGACACCTAAGAAAATACTCCTTCTTTTGACTTCTAAACCTTTTTGGGAGAGGATGCAGGAAGAGGCAGTCATAAGTACTGCCATCAGAACAATCTAAATGATGAAAAAAATTGGTGTCTAGTTAGAAACAAAGTACATTGAAACAGTGAATGTACATTTATTATGCTATTTGGACTTTCTGATACCTTAATGCTAAATACTGGTAGTATGTGATTCTATCACTACATATGGCATGTCAAACAGAATTCACGTTTCAAGTCTTGATCTACATCAAGGCATTGCCCAGCACTCCCCTTGAAAGGCTCTGAATCTGACTTCTTGGTATTTTAATGAGCAACTATATCTGGAAAAGGAAAATTTCCAAAAAATACCTGACTAGGTACTAGCCCATCTGTGCAATTCTACCTCCAACATCAAATGTCTCTTTGCAGCAATCAAGATACCTTCTAGTAATTATGGGTCTTTCACTGCTGGTGTCTTAACATGGCAAAACAACGGTGTAACAATTCAGCAAAGGCCCTAAAAGGACACCACTATATCACGTATCTTACTTGGGAAGCCAGATTCCCACATGCATTCCAGTAACCTATAGACATACACTAAGCTTTTCATGACTGCCGAGTAAAGAATAGCTTATTCTCTCAGTCTCACTGCATTCAGCTAATTCATAGAACCACAGAATGGTTTGCATTGGAAAAGATCTTAAAGATCATCGAGTTCCAACTCCCCTGCTGTGGGCAGGGACACCTCCCAGGGACACCTCCCACTAGAGCAGGTTGCTCAAAGCCCCATCCAGCCTGGTCTTGAACACTTCCAGGGAAGGAGCATCCACAACCTCTCTGGGCAACCTGTTCCAGTGCCTCACCACCCTCCCAGTAAAGAATTTCTAAGATCTAGTCTAAATCTCCCCTCTTTCAGTTTAAAACTGTTAGCCCTCATCCTATCACTACACTCCCTGATGAAGAGTCCCTCCCCATCTCTCCTGTAGGCCCCTTTTAGGTACTGGAAGGCTGCTATAAGGTCTCCCTGGACCCTTCTCTTCTCCAGATTGAACAGCCCCAACTCTCTCAGCCTGTTCCAACAGGTCCATGTCCTTCCTGTGCTAAGGACTCCAGAGCTGGACGCAGTACTCCAGGCGGAAGTCCTATTCCTAAATAGCAGTGTTAAAAATGCCATCAACACTACTGTCAATAAAATATGCTTAAAAGCAATCTGAATGGGATTCAGCTACCTAACCATACAGTTTATGGAGGAGATCCAGAGTACCTCTAATAGCCAGGAAGACATGGCATAGGACCCACAGGAGACCTGCACTTCTCCAGAAGAGCCTCTGAGGCCAGGTAAGAGGTTCCAGGTCACCAAATATAATATTAGGTGTTTGCACTCAGACGAATTAAGAATATTTTGTGATTTGGTTTCCTAACACACACGAACAGAACAGCTTTTCTTTTAATACTACTGATGTTAATCTCATAGTCAAATGCAAGTATTAACAAAAAATAACCAAAATAAAAATAGAGAATAAAATTATGAGCATAAGAAGGAATACCACATAAATCAGTCAGGAAATGAACACGCATGAGCAAGAGAATGAAGTACTCAACTTAAAGAAGTATAATTGATATAAAAACAAAAAGTAAGTAAAAAAAGAACTAGGACTCCCCATGCTCTGAGCTGCGAGCTGGCTGTAAACTGTTATCTTTTTGTGACTGGATATGTCTTCCTTCTTCTGCATTTTTTTCTGCTGAGGAATGCAGCACACCTATCAAAGGTGTTATCAAGGATTCTCTCTAACCTGAACATGACAACCACCTGTGTTTCCTTGGCAATATAACAGCATTCATCTTTGCAATAGATTTATTTTCTGAAATTGGTGTAAAGATGATGCACACGGACCACAATCTCTATTAAAAAAAAAAAATCCATAGAAGCAAAGGCAAAATATTAAAACAAAAGATCTGAACACACACTGCAGCATTCTCCTGAAGTTAGATATGCCAGAGCTTCCGAGGACAGTATTTGGGAACGAAGTTTAATCTACTTCCCTGAAGAACACACTTTGCCCTCCAGGTTAGCAACAAGCTTTGCAATCATTTTTTAGCTTTCTGTTCAAGCTCTCCTAGTTGCAGGGCCCTGCCTTTGTCCTTCGCCAAGCTAGTTGTCTGTGGCCTCCTCAAGCAAGAAAGAATATGGTATCTGTGCTGTAGACAGAAAGAAAAAAAGCAGCGATAGAATAGATCTTGATCTCCATGTTGTTAAAAAAATCTAACTTTTAAAACATTCTCTGTTTTCTTGCAGATGTTTTAAAACAACAGAACTGAATTAACTCTTTGCACACATCACTCCAAGAAAAGGCAATAAAATGATTAAAGTAAACATAAGTATTGATTTTTTAAAAAGTATTTTTTCTGAATCCTAAATTAAGAGCTAAGTGCTCTGTTCCCCTCAAAGACATCTTACAGTTCCTACGACCATCATCACCTCCTTCTCATAACATTAACGTTCCTTGCCATGTAGGCCCTGCAGGCCTTTCCTTAACACCTTTTATATAACAAAACACCATCACAGCTGTGTCCAAAGTGACAGCTGCTATGGGACTCTGTCCTGTGGTTTCTGAAGTTTATGACACTTAGATTCTCCCACAAATTTCCTTTTACAACATTCCTTTATTTTACGTTGAGCTAAGCCAAATCCATACTCAGTCATAGGTCTGTTCTGAAGAGTTAGTGCCTGGACCTGGGATACGATGGTCTGCTCTTAAGGACTCTTGCACACCCAGTGTCATGCTAAGAAAAACATCTGCACTCAAGGCATCTTTCAGTTTAGATTCATCTGTAAGTGGTCAAGCTTGTGAACCGTGCAACTGCTGAATGATGCAAACCAAAGCAGAGTGCTTCAAGGACAGCTGGGAGAACCCCTTTCAAAAGAGCTCTCTTAATTCAACCTAAAATGCTAACGTAAATGCACCCACACAAGACTACAGAGCAGACTTTCCAAGTTCTCCTGTCCTTTTTTCTAGCAACCCTGCTTTACTTCCTTCTCTTTTCTCAAAGGAGAAATGCACTCAAGAACAGACATCTCTTCAGTTTAGGCACCCACTGTATCACTGTCCAGAATCCAGCTACACTTTTAGTTGCTAACTCACCATTTTAGGTAGGCCTTACATGGACTGTATTCCCCCAGTGACTCAATGACTTCTTAGTTCACGTAGGAAATCTCTAATATTACTAAGGACTGAACACAGTGGTCCAGTCTAGCACTTTATTGAAAGGTAACTATTGTTTCAATATGGTATAGATGAAACCACTAATGTATATACAAATCCAAATATTTAAGTTGGATTCAGTCCGGAAACACATAAATTCTCTTCTTTAAATCTGGAAAAAGCCAGATGGGACTTCTCCTTGGGACTATCGAGCTATGTGGAAGAAAGTACTTTCCAATACTCCTGCGAAAGCTCAGCCAGCCACCCTCCAGTCTGAGATGTAAGATTCTCAGGATGGGAAGAGAAGCAGGCAGAAGAAACCTAGCTCTAAGCTTAATCATCAAAAACTGAGACAAGTGCAGAAAGACCTACTGGTTCCCTGTGTTTTTATAAAAGTAGCATAATTAAAGCATCAGGGAAGATTTTTACCATTGTGCTCTCACTGGGTAAATCCTTAGAAGCAGCCATTACATCTAATTTTTTTAAAAGTTATCAGAGCAACAAGACAAAAAGGTAAATCACAACTAAAAACCCTAGTCCTTTTACTTCACGTATTTCTCAAAGGTCCTCAGAGGTATAGCTTTACTAGGTTAATAAAAACAACTAGATTAGAACGGGCCTTGGTCTTCAAAGGGCAACTAGATACCAGTGTTGGAAATAGATCTGGGAGAGGAAAAGCAAAACACTTTCAAAAACTCCTGAAGTAGAACTTGGTTGAGACAGTATTGAGTACAAGAATTTTCTCTTTGGATTAATTTTCATATATCTAAAGTGCACTAATATCGGACTGTTCCTACAACTCCAGATCTAATGACACATATGACCAGGATTTGTAGATAGAGGTAGTATCTTTTTAAGAGCTCAAAAAATACAATTGAAAGTTTATCCACTCACTACAGATCATAAGAGAAATTATCTCTATGAATTTATGCTTAACGTATTTTATATAATTAAAATTCTAAGTTTTGCTGGATTTTATGATACTTTATATGATATAAAAGACATTTTGTCATCCTAGCATTTGTTTACCTCCTTCAGCTAGGCATGTTCTCAATCCTATACACTTACCATAGTAACAATCATGAAGCACAAAAGATGAAATGAGAATCGGAAACAAACAACAGCTCAAAATAATATTCACTGAAACAACACGTATAAAAAATAAGCTGGTTTCACTTCATACATAGGTAATTTATAAGGCACATTAAGTTTTAGCCTGCTAAAGAAAGACAACAAAAATATTATTCCATATAGGGTAAAGACTCATTTAACAAGCAATAATAAATCATGGCAGCTTGCTTCCAAAGTTATTCTCTCCCTGTATTATGCTATGGATTTCGTGTGATAATCTGAAAAGGACTCCAGGGGAAAAGAGGAATTGTTTCTTCATGGTGAAATAACAGTGTTGCAAGATTTCAAGATGCTGAAAGTACCTTAGTTTGGTAAGAAATGAAGTCGTTGACACGCACAACCTTTCTCCATTTGTGACAAAAAATAAGATGTTTGCCAAAATCTTTAGAGTCCTGTTTTGTTGTAAAACTTGGTGGTTTGAAGTTCCACTGATGGATGTTGGGCTCTAAATACTTTTTTCTTAGAAGCTGGAGACAATTTCAATTGGATAGTATGAATCACGGTAAATAGCGCAAGGAGAAATTGAAGACATTTTGGCTATTATCTGTTTTTTCCAACAAGCCTTAATGAATAATTATACAAAAACTGACAGCACAGAGCAATGATAACAGTGGCGTACAGGTTTGTGACATTGAAAGAAATAAGTGAAAGTGCCTTCAAGACTTAAATGTATAACATGTCTTGATACCCCTAAGCCTAGCAAATCCAGAAAGGATTCATTAGGGATACAAAAATGCATGCGTCCTAAGGTTCCTTAAAAAAAAATGTATAAAGCATGCAAAGAGAATCCAAAGCAACCATAACCACTTGATGTGATATTTATACTTGAGAAGAATTTCATGATACACATACCACACTAAATCCCCCTCAGGTGTAAAAGTACTTGGAGAACTTGAGCAACTCGGTGGTCTTCCATTAACTCTCTACATGAGAAAGAAAACCGGGGGGGAATGTGTGCGAGGTAAACTGTGTTGAGTTCTCTGATTAAATTGACATTATTAACCTTTCAAAGAACCATTCTAGTGCCAGACCGTACTATGATGAATGCCTTCACAGGTTCACACACCATTTTTAAGACTAGAGTAGGATTGTAGAATCTGACTGCTGTAATTCACCTTGGGCCTGTAAAATACTTCTTTACAAAACAGAGCAATGGCTGGCATTTGGTTACAGCCCGTCTTCAAAAGCTGATGCTAAACCTGAACTGAAGAACTTGAGATTGGGTTGATATTCTATCATCCCCACAGATAGCCTTTTCTAGCAGCTAATCACCTCAACTGTTAAAATTTATGGCTTATTTCTCATCTGAGTCCATCTGGCTGAGCTCCCAGACACTGGCTGCTGTTATGGCTTCAGTTACTAAAGAGCTCTTTAGCACCCAGAATATTGTAGCTACTGATAGGCTATAAAAATAAAATCCAAGAACAAAATGTAGATTGAACCAACTCCGAGAAGTTATCAAATCTCTCAATCTTCCCCAAGAGAGGATAAATAACAACTATAATTTTCCTGACAGATGATGTTGAGGGATTTTTCTGTTGAAAAGTTAGAGAACTTCCATATACAAGGGATTCCAAAGCCTGTGTCAGTAGTCTACTGCACATGGTTTTCAAAATGAAGGAGAACACGGATTTAAGTAACAACATACAACGGTTCCTGATTTACCATTTGTTCCTTTTCTAACAGTTCCTGATATGCTGTTTACTTTTTTAACTGCTACAGAGCACCAAGCTGCATTTTTCACAGAATTAGCTATCACAATTGAAAGATCGTATCAGTGATCAACTCAGAGACTATCATTTTATACAAGGAACAGGATTTATTTTCCCCATATGTACCACTTGACATGCAATTTTACTGGATTTTGGTTTTGTTTAATTCCTGTTTAGCCAGTCTTGTAAAGCCTTTCCGCAACTTTTTTCATTTTGCTGTCTTCTATATTACCCTGTATAACTTATGGTCCTAAGCATCACTTTATTTTTTGTTCCTTCTTCCAGGTTTCTTTTTCACTCTATGTTGTACAGCAAACACCCTTAAAGAACACTTTGGTGACCTCCTTCCACTGTAAGAATGAAGCATTTGTTCCTCTACTTATCTTACTAACTTCTTTGTTTCCCCCTCCCCTGCAGTTATTCAGTCGTACAAGGATTTTATCTTGTTTATCTTGTCTACTAAATACCTTTGTTGACAGACTTTGTCAAAAGTTTCCTGGAAGGCTGATCAGAGCACAGCTGCAAGGCCAAGCAAGTTTGCTCCCCCGGTTCATTCCTACCTACCCTGATCACCTGTATTGTCTAAATGCCACCTTGCTCCTAAAACTGATGCGAGCCAACTCATGCCCACCAAAATAAGACCACACTTCACTCCTGGGACTAAAACACAGTACAGATGAGTTTGGCTCCCTCCAGTCTATACAGTTCAGGATTATCACTGATCCAGCAGCCTTTGTCACTCAAGCATCATCACTTCCCCAACACCCCACCCAAGGGCATGCAACACATACATTTGATGCCATGCTCTAAAAACACTACTCTGATGGGTTGACATCATTACTTCAGACATCCACAAGCAAAAAAGAAAACCTGTGAAAACAATCACATTACAGAGCAGAAGGGCAGCAAATGGTACAGCTTAACGCTATGCACATGGATGTTGTTAGTCTACTGTGGAACCAGTGGCCTTTATAGTGCTTATGCCTGGATATTACATATGCACCTCAACCAAGCTGGGTACCTCCTCACAGCCAGAAATCATTCTGCTTAAGAGATGTGCATTTATCTGTGTAGATTTATTTAGTAGCTCATATCGACTGGATTTGTATGCTGAGTCCTTCAGATAACTGAGTATTTTTTCTGTGAAAGTGGATACAAAAGGACAGCAAAAGAATGCCACTAAAGCCGCATCACCATATTAAATATATAGTGCTGACTTCTGATGTTTAAGGTAACAGAAAATCTAGATGTAGCACTGTAAAGCAAAACAGCACATGTTTTTCCACAGAATTTGTACACGCTCTAAAGTTTTGAGTTAGAATAACTAATTCTACTTTTTCCTATATTATTATGGGAACAGAAGCAGCTTAGCAGCTTTTTTTGAGAAACTACTTATACTTTGAATTAAACTTGACATGTTCTATTTAGAATGTTTTTCTTCATTTTGCTGGAACCTCAAATAGACTTTTCTTGGTCTTAAGAGTTCTCATTCTACCTTTTCAGGAAAATGTTGTAATGCTGTTCTAATGCTGTATGAGATTTTACATTTTCAAATGATATATCAATAAATTATCACTTGTTCTGAATTCCCAACATACGCAATAAGAAAATGCTATGGTTGGCCTTCTTTCAGTGTTACAGAAGACACTTGCACATAAATGGACCAAGTTAGGGAACTACTCCTTACAGCTTCTAGCCATAATGTGCTTCACTAAAATCTAAAGCTAGATGATGCAGAGAAGAGAGGAATCACAGTCTCTGAAACACAATCAGACTTTCTTTTCTTCAGGTTACCTGAAGTAGTAGTGCCCTCATTTGAAGCACAGAAATGAAACTTTTGGGATTCTCTACAACAATTGCATTAATACGCTACACCGAATGCTTAATAATGTCTTTGACTTTCCCTTTCCTTTCTTATAATTAGAGTCATTTTAGGTTGCAATTTCCTCAAGAAAGGACTGTTGGTTATGGTTGTACACTGCACAGGGGAGTGGACTGAGGGTGTAAAGCTCTATAGAAAAAAAGAAATTAAAAAGACCCCAACTATTTCCCCTTTTTTCTTCTTTCTTCCTAATGCCCTAATTCTATACTTCTCTCATTACTTCTCTAAGGTTTGTTTTTCCAGGATTTATTCATTTCTGGTTTGTTTATTTGTTTTTTTTAATCTATTTCCCAGTTGATTGCCTTAATCAGTACAAAAACATAAGCTGATGCTTGGATATTTTTTAAAGATCTTGAATTGACATAGATAGTTTTAATTATTTAAGTCCCTAGTATAAGTATTCGATTGGTTTTGTAAGAGGGGCTGTGTTTTAAGAAGATATGCAAAAAGCTTGAGCCTCAGTGCACCTTCCCAAATCTGCCTGACAGTATGCTCCTGTTCCAGTTGCGTTAGGCACCATAGCAACTGTAGGGAGGGAAGCTGAGTATCAAAGAACTATTTCAACTAGGGAAGCAAATCTGTAGCTAGTAGCAAGAATAAAACTACAATAATGATTTTTTTCACCCTACTATCTTGTCTGTACCATATCTAATTCAAGAAGTGTGATGTTCCTGAAGAGCAGCAATTTGAATTGCCCTTTTTTTTTTTCCTTCCCCCTACCTCAGGCTCCAGTGACTGTTCTGCAATGGTGACATCATCTAAGGCTTTAATATAACATAATCCCTCACTTTAAAAATATAAATATATAAGCCCTATATACAGCTTACGTAATTAAAAGCAGTTAATACAGCTGTGGTCATTGGAGTTACTTAACTCCATTTAAAACAGACACACTTGATCTTATTTCTGTGACCATTATGGGACCAAATGCTCCTACGCCACACATAGATGCTAGATGTAGACAGTCTGAAAGAGTGAACTTGAATCTTTTGCCCAAAATATTGTGTAATTTACTTTTCTTGAGGTTACGCAGGACATCCCTCTCCAGATTGGTAAACAGAACAGAGAACAAACAGGACCAGCAGCTCCCTGTAGAGGCAGGCCTGGAGGACAGACAGGACACACTATGACAGCTAAAACAGCACTAGAGAGATGCCTGTTGTACAGCTGAATCAAGCCCTGAATCTCATCCCAATGATTTCGTGTTAACACCTTTGCCTGTGGGAGGGTCACACTGCACTATATCACTAACCTTCTTTTTTCTTATGTAGTTAACTTCTCTTCTCCTCATGGTCCCCTTCTAACTTTGCAATATTTCATCTTCCACGTTCTTGGCTATTTTGTCTCACAGTAACACAGCACGGAGAGAGGAAGCAAAATTAAAGTTCTTTAAACCAAAGGGGTTATTGATCTGTTTCACAGTAAGGTCTAAGTGCAGTGGATACAGAAAGGGCTATATTTAAATCTTAAATTATAATAAATACTCAAGGAAACATTATCTTTAAAAGAAAACAGCAGGTTTAGGATCACCAGGTGTAAAAGAAAGAAAAAAAGCCAGCATTAAAAATAAAATGGAAATATTAAACGAAGAACTAAATCTCTCCCAAGGGGGTTAATCGCTACAAAATTTCCTTAAGTATTAGCTTCTACCTAATAACACAATAAAGGAAAAGCCCTTGCATAAAAGAAACTACAGATTTTAATCCTGTACTCTGAAGGAAACCCTTAAGTTAGATGGCTGTTTCAATTTATTTTAAAAACAACAAGAATAAGTCATGAAGAATCAAGCCCCTCATGGGACTGATCAAAATTGAATTTGCAGTTTCCTGTACTATGCTGACAATCATTTACAATAAAATCAGAATGAGAAAGGGAAATTGTCTGTGGGGACCACTCAGCCAGGTAATAGCTTCAGTATAACACGGTCACAGCAGAAAGCAAATTAAAATGTAAATAGAATTTTAATGTGGTTGAACTAGGCCTTACTTTGCTTACAGAATTCTTCCTTGCAGCTTTTAAGTAACATATCAGTTTGACAAAACTAAATATTTATTGGTGATAATCAGATATTTTATGTTCCCAGCAATTTGTTTAAAATAACATGAAGTTAAAATTGTGTTAGGCAAAAGCAAGAAAATTAGCTTACAAATTACTTAGGTTTAAAATTGCCATGACATAATGGCAGCACAATGCAAAGTTGTGCTATAACTTGAAATTTCTAGCCCTATTCTGTAGGTCTAAAAACCTTGCAAATTATAACTACATTATCCCATCTTACAAATCACAAAAACCTTGTAGGTACAACATAAAGAAAAAAAGAGCACTTTGGTTATTTCATTATTTTTAGACATTTAACAATAAATATTTATACATACATAATACATTTTACACAAGCACAGAAGACATGCTATACTCCAGTATAAAAATAGCACATTAATTTGATTTGCAATAAATTGTCTCAGTCATGAGAGCCTGATCCTGCAGAACATCCACTGTATACTTTGCACAAGTTTATCTCATTCAAAACAAGCAGTCAGCCCACGGCTGTCACAGTGGTGGTGGTGGAGGGGAACATCCACTGTAATTTAGATGCACCTCTCTTCATTCTTTAAGAGAATTTTGTTAATTGGGTCCCATTCAGCATGCAATACCATCTTTTTAAAGTCCTGGTGACTGTACAGGATCCATTGAAAAGCGCAACAACAAAATCAATGAGATATGGAAAACTGGAAGTATATCCAGCACAGAGTTCACGCATGCCTTGAAAAATAAAAACACTTGTCCTAAGGTGATTCAGGTCTAGCAGGTGGAACTATGCCAGTGCAGACTATATTTATAGATAATACAAATAATTAAAATTCCTCACTGGAGCAGCAACATGCAACCTTCCTTTGTTGCAGATGAGTACCCTAACCACTGAATTACAGAGCTAATTTTTCACTTTGCTTCTGTCCCAATGAATTAAGTAGCTATGCAGGCCAGAACAGCTGCAACAGGTAAATATAGGAGTCACACACTGCAAAGTAAATAAACCAGAAAACAGCCAACTCTCCTCAGTAATCTGCTCCATTTTCAGACACTAACAAAAAATTCTACAGAAATGGCTACTATGCATGAGCTGAAAGGCTATGCAGCTGTTCTACAGAAAATCTGTAGCAATCTGTATTGTGACCCGCTATGCATATGCATTTTAAATGCACTTAGAGAGTGAATATTAAATGTTCTCTTTTGGAACTCCAGATCAGCAGATCTCTAGCACAGCATTCCTCTAGTCTGCATAGACCTATATCCAACGCAATGCTTAATGCTATCTCAGATTCCATCTCTCAATGCAAGCTGAGATTCATAGATTTATTAAAAATTGACGATACTTGTATCAATAGCTTTTAAGACTCAAAGTACAGTTACCTACACCTGCGGATGACCTGTTTTATATTAGTAAAGGTCTCTTTTGTTGCCACTGTTAAAATCACTATATCACCTACTTCATAATGAGACACACCTTTCTGCTTCATTCCAGAAAAAGAACTGAAAGAAAAGTAGATAATCACTTCCTATTTTGCATGTAAGCAAACTGCCACATGATAACCAAAGGGGTGAAATGCAGCTTTCACATTCTGTGTACAGAATCTACTTGCACATTTCTACCTCTCTGGCAGGAGGGAAGTAGAATCTTAGCAGTGAGCCAGCTTTCATTTACTTCAGGATAAAAGCAATCGTCTCTAAGTAGTTGATTGGCTGGAAACTCAAATATTAGCTTATTGCTCAATAACCTGCTTGTGTTCCCAGACCTTACTCAATGCCCTTGAGCTACATTAGACAAAGTGGCTGTAAGGTTTCACAGAGCAGTGAACTTCTGAGGGCTCTCACTTTAGTGTGTATAATATATACATTGGGGCACAGCTCCAGACGCCTCAGAGTAGGTATCTAAATATTTGACATCTAATTGTCCAAGCTTTCCTTACAGTCAAAGGTGACACAGGGCTCAGTTCAGTTTTGTCTAACCATAGGTTTCTAGTGACACTTCACATGCCCTAAGGTGTCTAGCAATGACTTCAGATTTTTTTTCTCCACAGGAGCAAAATTCTCCTCCCAGGTTTATGTTTGCTGTTCAGTTTGGTTTTTTTTTTCCTGCAGATTTTCTGGTTTAATTCTCACTTTATTACTCATTGTCTACTTTTTAAAGTACAGGTGTAGTTATCTACAGAAAAAAGTATTTGGTTTGTTAGATTTTGTAATAATATATTCTAATGTTTATTTGATTCATTCCAATTTGATACAATTCTACCCTCCCTCACTTTTCCGATTTGTTGTTTTTACAAGATGGTTTTCTAATTAAAAGTGTCACTTAAAATGAAGTTAGATTTACCTGTTTTAGATGGGAAAGCATCTACCTTTAAAAATTCCACCTAAATCCATACAATTTTAGTTCACTTTTGCCGGGAAAGAAAATTTGGTTTACCTCTCACAAACCCTTTGAAAATGCAATAGATGATTCCATTTCTCCTAAGCAGTATGCCAGGTTCACTGAGATGCAATTTGAAAAAAAAAAAAAGGGGGCTAAAAATAAGATTTCCTATATTATAAAAACTGCAAGATTCCTTGAATTTCCCACACGGAATATGTAGTTCATAATAGTGTAATTACTAAGTATCTATTCAAATGACAGCGTACAGATTTAGTAGCTCTATACACAAGAGTTCCACTGTAAGAATAATAAATAATGAAATCATATTTCATGAACAAAGTTTTAAACAAATTCATGTTAATATTGAAATAGAGTATTCTAAATTTAAACTCATCTGCAAGCATCTTTGTAGCTGAAGCAGTCCATCCTGTTATATTATAGAAATGTGTTATATTCTTGGAAAGAAATTCACAAACCATTTTTTGTCAGATCATAGCATCCATAGATGAAGCTTAAAACTAGTTCAAACATTCAATTCCTTTAACCTTTCTTTGTAATCATATTTTAAGCCTGTTGTAGGTCTGAGAAAAGCCTGTTGAGCAGCCTAGTCTAACCCCTGGCCTCAAAGCAGAATCAGTCATATCTGCAACATATGGCAGCTGCTGTCTTGTCAGCTTGTTTCTAAGACCTCTGGACATGGAAACCCCCCAAAAGTTTAATCAAAAGCATTTTAATGTTGTCATTGGAAAATATTTCCTCATATTGAACCTGCATTTCCTTTGCTATAGTATGAAACCACTTTTTTTAAATCAATTACATGAGAGAGTTCAGATAACTACTTTTTTCTACACAGTCATCACCTACGTTTTTGAAGGAATAGCGCAATTCTTCCCTAAGTTTCTCATTTTAAAGGAACTAGGTTGTCCTTTTTTTTTAAATTATAGGTTTATATTTCAGAGCATATTTTTGCTCTCATTCTTCCAATTGGCCCATGTTCTTCTTCATGGAAACTACCTGAAACTGAACACCAGTCCTCCAGTTTATCAGTGCAAAATAGAAAAGTTTCAGTCCACAAACCTTCTCTGTTGTTCTTCCATTTAAGAATCCTTCAACGAGAGCTGCCTGTCTCATAAAAGCATGAAACTGCTCACTTCTGTCAGCTTTTGATCCATCGTTACTTCCAGAACTTTTCCTACAGAACAGATCCATTCCAAGTTATCCCCCATCCTGCTATGTCTTCCACTATTTCTCCCCAATTAAATGTAGCACCTTGCATTTGTTCCTGTGGAACATGATTTTAGACTTTGTCTCCAATGTGTCAAGATTATTTTGAGTTCTGTCTTTCAACAAGAATTGACTTGCTGATGTTTTTTCATTTTCTTAACAGAGAGAATAAAAATACTAGTGAAAACTTTTCCATATGTACTTAGAAATCTTGGAAATCTAAAAGGCTACATAAAACATATAGATGCAGCCATTTATCTTTGAAACAACACTAAATATTCATTCTGAACTACCAACTTTATACTGCCTTCTTCTGTTGGAGTTCAGTTTTCTTTCAAACTCCTACATTTTGCCAACAAATCAGTTCCCCAGAATTCTCAGAATAAGCAGGAAGCAGGCATCCACAATTCTGTGAAAATGCAAACTTTTTATAGCTACTGCTCCCAAGGGAATGATGCTTTAAATTTGTATTTCACAGTTTTTTTCTAATGTATAAGCACTACATAAAGTATAAAAATTCTAAATTAGCATACATCTACAGTGATCACTGTGATACACAGACATAAATCAAAATAGTATTTAGAAGGTTACTAACAAAAATATGATTATGAAAAAAACTTAGTATTCAACAAATAATTGAGTCTGAAACTTTGGCTAGTGTACCTATGTCAACTTAATTGTAACTCAGGTATTATTTCAATTAGGAGAAATAATTAAGTGATAGTAAATAACAGGAGTCTGAGACAAGAATCCATGAGCACAAGTGCACACTAAAAAAAGTACAATTTAAGAAAAGACTGATGTGGTGAAAACCGTTATTACAAAAGCCCATTAAATCCCTGTGTATATACACTCCAAGAATGCCTGTAGCACAGCATATGTGTATGCAAGTAAGTATTTAAAAGATAAGAATGAGATATAATGGAAGAAAATCCCTAAAGAATTATAAAAGATTTGCTTGCAATACAGAAATAAAACTCAGGATTAATAATGACATTTTAAATATTAATTTAAATCGCCAGATTTCTGCACTTAGAACAGCCCCTTAATGCTATGTTTATATATATATATATACATACATACATAGTGTATATATATACACACTATATTCAGTATATATAGACATACTAGGTCCAATTCTAAATTATATTAAAGCATACTGTTTATCCTGCTTTTGTATTATAAAGGAATCAAACTACTATCTCAATAGATGATTTCTGAAGTTAATAAGGTTTGTGTAACAGCTTTGCTCCTTAAACCAATCAGTGGGTATAATCATTTTCCCACATCATTAGAATTCCCTACTTCTTCAGCCCACACAATCATAGCTGTGGAAAAGGTCCGCAGAGCAACAGAGAATGAAGAGCATTAACTGGTGAACCAGAGACATTTTTGAGACCCTTATCCCACAGTACAACAACAGAGCGACAATCGGGTCTCTCAGCCTGTCCGCTTTTATGACTTAAGATAGAATCATTTGGTTCCATCTGTTTAACAGAAATTGGGCTTCACAGGTATTTGGATTTTAGTTTATTTATATCACACTTAAAATACAGAGGATTATGAAGCAGAGAAAAAGAAAAATGTTGGAACTTCAAACTAGTTCTTCCCATTGCAAATAACACAGAGGGCAATGTATCATTTGAAACCAAGAGTGATATATACAGCAGCTCCTGCTAAAAGCATTTTCCAATCTTCAAATCGTTCTTCAGAAAACTTCACAAATGGAAAACAATTGAATCAGTGTCAGGGCAGATTTAGTTTTATAAGGATGAACAAATAATTCCATTATTTCTTTTGGCTTACCATGCTACCAGAGTAAGCAGCTCAGAAAACTTCAACACGTTTTCCAGTTCACACAATTTATTTTAGCTACTGACTACAACTTTATCATATTTAAATGTAGTAATTGTACCGTGACCTCAAACAATATGATATAACATTTAACTTCACTTAATTCTGGTCTAGGTTAAAGTGGACGTTGATATATTGTGTAGTAGTAATTTCACAGAAGAACATGAAACTGCATCAGGAAAACCTGACTCAATATACTCCAGAACTTGTATCACAAAGGCATTAGAGTTCATTAGAGTTCTCCTACATAGTAGTAAAAGGGTCAGAAAATGCTATATTGAAAAAAGCAGTTTATTACCGCTTTCTTACAGAAGCATACTTGCTAAGTTCACCGTTTTGGTGACAGGCTGCCGCATTAATAAATGACTCACAGTTCCGTATTTTTAAATCAATTGTACAGTACTAGAGTTGCCAAATATAGTAGCACAAAGAAAAGTGCTTTCAGACTGTACAACCAAATAATTATCTCTAAACTTCCTATTCAACCAGACAACCTCTGATCTTGTTCTGTCATAAATTGCCATTTTTTAAAGGGTCATGATCTCCTGGTGTGCAAAAATAGTGAAGTGACACAAGATCTGCTATTCTGTCACACAGAGCTCCATCCCACTCCAAATCACCAGATTCTTAGATGACTACTCAATTCCTCACCAAGTTGTTACAAACTGTAGGAATTTTTTTTCCCTACGCAAAAATTGGCACTGCATTATGACTATGCAAGGGTTGACCCTGATGACACTTGCTTCTCTTCTGTTTGGACATACAGACAAGGGTCAGCGTGACCTTCAAGTAACATCTAAGAACTCTGCAAAAGGAGAGTGTGTATATATAGGTCTATAGCATATAAAATAAAGGTTGAAAAACATTTGTTTTTATGGTTACCACTAGAACAGGGATGTTATGGCAATCCCTGAACAGCATTCACAATCTTTTCCTCATAGAATCATATGGGGTTGGACAGGACCTCTGGAGATCATCCAGTCCAACCCCCCCGCCAGAGCGGGTCTACCTAGAGCACGCTGCACAGGAACTTGCCCAGGTGGGTTTTGAATGTCTCCAGAGATGGAGACTCCACCACCTCTCTGGGCAGACTGTTCCAGTGCTCTACCACTCTCACAGTAAAGAAGTTCCTCCTCACGTTTAGGTGGAACATCTTATACTCCAGTTTGTGCCCATTTCCTCTTGTCCTGTCACTGGGCACCACTGAGAAAAGACCAGCCCCGTCCTCCTGACACCCTCC
>JAOXNO010000001.1:158294063-158331874 GCA_028565335.1 Limnodromus scolopaceus
GCCGCCGCCGAGGGGGGGAAGCTGCCAGCGCCGCCCCCGCCGGGACCCTCCCCCGGCCCGGCCCCCGGCTGCCCACCGCCGGTGTCGTTGGTGCCTTCACGCCGCCCCGTCGGAGCTGGGAGGTGGGCACGGCCCGTCTGGGGAGGGGGGAGGAGCCCCCACGTACACCCCGGGGGGGTGATGGGGGTGCGGGGTGGGGAGGAGAAACCTGCAGGGAAAAGAAGCGATGCATTGCTATGCAGGCACTAAACACCAAAAAGCACGGGAAAAAAAAAAAGAAAAAAAAAAAGGGAGACTTAAAATAATTCGCTTTTCAGAACTATTCACAACAGGCTCACAAACTTATACAATGCAGTTCGGCTTCAAATGCCAAACTTTTGCTTTTCTGACAAAAGTCTCCAAGAATTAGGCTATCTTCAAGGGGTCTTCAAAATTTTTCTTAGGCAAAAGTGACAAAGGTCCAGTTTACAAACCCCCCTCATGTCTACAAGCCAGAGTCTAATTGTATCTGTCAGAGCAGCCAAGGAAGCAGCTGGGACTCACCAGGTTATCTTTTAAAAAGCTTCCTTGATGCCAGATTGAAGAATCCCCTCCCCATCCACAAATTTAAATGTCACACCTTACCCACTATAGCTGGAAACTGTTCTTAGCCTGTTTTGAAGCTGCTGGTGGTCATTCAGCACTCTACAGCGTTAGTCTAGCTCAGCTTCCACTTTAAAATACAATTTTTATCTGTGGCTGCAATTTCAACACAAGACTGCAAAAACAGAATCGTATAATTGTCTAAGTTGGAAGGGACCTTTAAGATCATCTGGTCCAAACATCAACCTAACTCTGATAAAAACCATCACTAAATCATGTCTCTAAACCATAGTTCAAAGTGTGAGTTATTCTATGCATCCATTTGAATATCGGTAACAAATTGACACACATATTATTAAATTTCACCAGAGGTCAACCATTTTGTCTGTTGAGCAAAGAAATAAAAGAAGGGCATTACATTAACATTATCCAGTCTACTGAGTGACAATTTAGTTCCTAAGAAGCAGACAGGACTAGTATTTCCCTTTTTTAATCATCTATACTCCCGGACTTAGCAACTTCCTTCTGTCAGCGAGCTCCAACCTATATTATATGAAATGTCCTCCAACAGCATTTGTCCTACTGTTCTTACACTGCTGATGTACAAAGAGTGAACACAGATGACAGGTTACAATCTTTTTGATAAAGCAAACTACAGCAAAATTTTAGGCCCATCATGAGGAAAAAGAGGGGAGAATGGGAGTCCTTCTGCAAATAAAAAGATTTGGTTTAGACAAAATAAATAGCAATAATAAAAAATGCAATACCTTGTGTGGAAGCTGGTAATAGATAGCAAATCTCTCATCAGTCAGTAAGATCCTATTTCTTAAATAGAATGCAGATTTTTAAATATTGAAAAATATCTTTGGTAAAACAATCTGAATATGGGAGCCAGAAAATACAGATTCTTATTCAGCAGCTTCCTGCTGCTACAGAAGATAGTAGAGGAAGTTCTGGGAATCATGAAATACCAACCTCAACACCTACTACAACACATGCAGCACTCATAATAAACACATGGAAATAAAGTATTAGGAGACAGGGAAAAATTCTTGCAGGCTAAGAAATACAGACAAGTATTTCTACTTTAAAAAAAAAAAGTTTCTTGTTTACTTCACAACCACACAGAAGTTTGCCAACAGCAACAGACGATGTTGGTAAAACTCTAGAACCCCCATGGCTTTAAATTGAATTGGCACTTCCTCCCGTCTTCCACTAGTAGCAATTCAGAGAAATCTCTATCATCCAATTCTACAGGCTAGGGGGAAAGGGAGCTCTTCAGTAAGAAAAAAGACTATATGTGTTTCAACTAGCTCTTTCAAAATGAGGAAGATTCCAATTGTTTGTTTGTTGGGGGTTTGGGGAGGTTAGTTTTCATTTTGTTGGGGTTTTTTTTTTAAATAACTTTAGCATAAGAACTATGAAGGAAATAATTAACTTTGGCTTAACTCTAAGACTAAATTTAATTTTCTTGCAAGTTTTATGCTTCAAAGCTTCCCTGATTTTAGTGTTCAAATGTATATTTTAGCTAACAAGTTTCATGAATCAAATATTCTGGAAAAGGTGTCTGCATATGTGCAACCTTATGCAGAAGAAAGGGACTTCTCTCATTTTAACACAAGAATATATATACACGAACTTAATGAAAGAACATTAACATTGGCTACAGACTTGTCTCTTTTTTTGATCAAAGACTTGACAAAGCCCTTGGCAGCTCCTCATGGATAGCCAGCTGTCAGCTCAAGATGACTAAAGAATAGCTATTCCACAAATTCCACCTTTGTCTCCTTTTCTTAACCATCACGAGAAATACCATGATATTACCTGAAACACTTGTGCAATGCCAGAGGAGGTTACACCTGCAACTCATCCTTCTGACTCACGTCAAGCTCAAATGAAACTTTCTATTATTTTTGGCACACAGCACGAAGTTTCCTGCTCACCTATATAGATGATGTTCTCCTTTGGACTGTCATCTTTTAACTACTGAAAACGCTTTATTTGGCTGTGCCATCTTCCCTGTTTGTATCTTTTCAGAGAGCTACAACAAAAATAACCTTTCTGACGTGTCACTGACCACAACCCCTTTTCTCACATTCTTTGTTGTATCAAACACAAGTCACTTGGCTTCAATTGCATATCCCTTTTCTGCTCCCATCTCAGGACGCAAAGGGGAGTTTCCACTTCCAGACAACTATAGCACCTGTCTCCACCCCCAAAACCTGAAATGATCATATACTTCCATGCTATCTTGTATTTTGTCTCATATATCTGAAGGTAGTATCCATTAAGCTGCCTCATTCTTCTAAGTCATTCTTCAAAGCTACTTTACTATGAATTTTATTTTTATACATATCAAAACAATTAAGGAAGTTTTTCATTACGAACATGGACTGTTAGGTTGGCTACTATGTTCACACCATATCCCAGTGGCAAATTTTACCCATGTATTTCTGATTGTTGTGTCATTAGCCAACCCGGCCCAAACCAACAGATGCTCTCCCCCACTTGAAGGCGAGGAAAAAGAGAAATAAAGATATTTATGAGTTCAGAAGATATATTGAATATTAATAATAAAATAAAAAAGGAAACAATGAAACAGATGCAATATATACAAACCTGTATCAATCTCCCAGGGAGATTTCACCAGCAGGCACCGGGAAAGTTCCAGACTGGACTCAGTGACAGACGGGAGCTGGATTCCAGAACACTCTGATCAGGATCACAGGTAGACAAATTGACGGGGTTCTTCTCGGACATCAGCCACTGAAGAAGCCCAGCTACTGAAGAAGAGCCAACCCAACCTCTTCAAATTCCCCAGCTTTTATACTGACCCGGCAGGTGGGTGGAGCACCCCATTGGTCAGTTTGGGTCACATGACCCACCCACCCCTCCCCACAGGTGAAACCCATCTACGGGGTAACCAACCCAGTCAGCTGACCCCGGTTGCCACGGCAACGAGTGTGAGCCACAGCCTCTCCCACCCAACAGGGAGTCGGCCCCGCCGCACCCCACACCAGGGCGCCGGTGTAATACACGCTCTCTGTAAGCTCTTCCTTCCGATGCTATCCTTTTGCTTTTTTGTACAGCTTCGAACAGAGTGGGGATCTTAGCACTCCTACAGAGCCCCTCGAAGTTACAGCAACAGCACACGGGAGGGAAGCCAAAAAAAAAAAAAAATAAATCCAACAAAACAAAACCCAAACTGAAAAACCAACAACTTTTTCTTCAGATATACAGAACCGTTCCATAGTTACTATGGTAAGTAAAGAAATATGCCATCTTATTTTAGGCTGACATAATTTAGCTAAGTAAACTACTAGCTGAAAACGCAGCATTTGGATTCATAGCACGACCCTATTCTGTTATCAATGACCCCAAAAAGTTACAGTGAGGCCAGTAAAACTTCACACACGACTCTAAGTTTAACTTGTCTAAGGGTCTATTAACAGTGGTGATGAAATGGAGCGGATACTAATTAGTATTACAAAAGTTTCACCCGGATTTGGAGATAAATTCTCAAAGACCATTTATTTATTTTTTTCTTAAAAAAAAAAATAATTATGACTTTCAACTGAAAATCTTTATGAAATCTTAATGAGAAAACAAGTGTTTTGATTCATGCTTGGAATTACAAAGGGCTGTCAGCTGAGGACTCAGGGAGGGACAGACGAGAGAGCAGCGGGGAAGTAGCTGGAAGCCACAGAGGAGTATCACCGACCATCAGCATTGCCTACTCCCGGCCCCAAGCGCAAAACAAGTGCTATTCTACTATTCTGAATTCCAATCTAAACTTCAACTGCTGCTTCCCCCTGGCGCATCCCTTGCGTCCTAGTTCGCTGCCTCTGTGTAACTCCTCACATCTTCTTCATCTGCCCGGTGAAATCAGCAAATCACTGCCTGCCAAAAAACCGCGGGCAGAGCCGAGAAGTGCTAACAGTTCGTGCCGCTACCTGCTAACTCTGTCTATTAGGCTGCTCCAACCAAGGTTTGCCCCCCCAAGGGTTATCAGCACCAGCGGCTGCCGCTGCCCCGCTGCCTGTGCCCCGGCAGCAGCGGCGGGCTCTCCGCGCCGCCCCCTGCGGGACCTCAACCGGCTCCTGCTCCGCAAGCGTTCCCGCGGCTTCGGGACAGACCGCTGGAGAGAGACACACAGACACACACACATCCACCCATGCAGGGGAAGGGTCCCCTCCCCCCGAGCTACATTGCTCAAAGCCCCGCATTACTTACTGCATTCGCCCTTAAAGCAAAAGGGAAAAGGTTTCAAAAATGCAGATGCTGGATCCTGCCTGCACAGAAAGAGCTTTGGTTCTTTACAGTAATTATTCACTTTGGAGTACAGTATCCAGAATATAATTGCACATATGTTTTTACAAATGTCTTATTTAATAATTTATACTTCAAGCATAGCTCAGCAGTCAGCCATTTACTTTGAAAAGTACTTCTCCTTACTGCTACGTACGCTGTTTCCATGGAGACTTCCTCAGATATTGTAGGGTCAACATTCTTAATCTTGTTTTCTTTTCATTAATATCACCTGTCTTCTTTGCAGGACAGTTAACCCAGGCCTGTGCAATTAAGACATTATCAGAAAGAACACCTAAGACAGAATTCCCAGTAGAGGACTGCAGCAAAGCAGCAACTTCTACGAAATACTAGCATATAACTCAGGGAAAGAATCTGATGTGTAATTGGAAGAACTATGGTTCTGCAACCCAATCCTAATATGATAGACATTGCCCTGGTTTGAAGAGCATCTGTCATTCATTCAGTGGCCAGTCCAGCCCAAACCACAACAGAAATCCACACTTGAGATCAGTTTCAGTTTATCATCTCAGTATTAAAAAAGCTAGATTTCTGCTGGTATTTACATATTCTTCTTTGAAGCGTCAAAAGGTCAACACAATTTTGGTCAACACAGAATACACAGGGAGTAAGGTCTTCTTTTCCCTACATGCCACAAAAGGACAGATGTTCACCTTTTATAAACTCATATTCAAGTTTCATTGTGCCTAGAGATGGGAATTAATTTCCTTTAGTCCATACCTGACATTCACAATATTTTTACTTCAACAGACAAGGATGTCTCAGGAGACTCTGCAATCACAGAATTCACAGTTCAACAAGAGAGAGGACCAGGCACCACCTTAGTAAGTCAGCAGGTAAGCCAATATGCACCTGTATAGACTCCTAGTGTAAAAAGAAATCACTCTGTAGTCGACGCCCAGCTTCTCAGTTTTTGGTGGTGGTTAAAACACATTAAAAACTATGCCTAAGAGGTGTAAACCACATGACTTACACCTAAACAGAACATACTTCATGCTTCAATTTCCTGCAACTGGATCAAACTGTTTATAGTGTAGCAGACTTCAGGTTTCTGGTTTTGTTTTGGTTTTTTTTCCCCCCAAGCAGCAGATGAAGGGACACCAAAATATTCAAAAAGATGCAGCACACCCCTTCCTCCCCCCCCCCCCCAAAAAAAAAAAAAGTCGTCTCTATTGGCTCATTCAGTTCTGAATAACTGTAAATCTCAGAAATGTCTCAGCTTTGCCTTGCAGTTACATGTACAAATCTTACCTATACAAGCTCCATGGTAAGTAACAAGCTGGAGCCACATTCATTCTACTTAGAATGACAGTAAAAAAATACACTGCTCAGGACATCTCCTTAAGACAACAAAATACAGGTTACAGCATCCTTCAGAACTCCAGACCCTATGTTACAGTAGTGTGCTACTTCCACTAGTCATATATAGTCTTACAAACCGATAGTCAAAAATAAAAGATGCGTATGTGCTTTCTTCATGTCCCTGCAGCCCTTCACATACAGCTACCCCAAAACAGCAGTTTGAAGACTGCGTTTGTCCATAGTGTTATTTCAGTGCTCAGAAAAACTTTACCCAGAAACACAGAACCCTTGGTGTTTTTTCTTTCAGCTTTCTTCGAAGTGTGGTTTATTGGCCAGAGAAATGAAAATGATCCCGCCATAACTCTCAAATTTAATTCCACACTGAGTTTTGCCCTTAGGGATCAACTCTTTATTTCTTCCTGACTTTTCTCCTCCAAGTCCTAGTTCCCAATTCATGCAATGTAATCCAGGCAGTTACAGGTGCATGCTTTGCTGGCACTAAATCCAAGATTTAATCATTTAAAAATCAAGATGAACCTAGGCACACCTAAAAGTCAGTAAGGGCTTAAGTTTCCACCAGTAATGACTCCCATGCGCTTATTTTTAGACCTTTAGTAGCTACGTGCTGCCAGTGTTGAGCAGGGGACCTACCTCACCATTAGGTTCCACCTGAATCGACAAATTAAGTGAAAGAATGCCTACCAAATCTCAAGTTCAGACCACAGTGCAGTAATTCGGTCACATCTTATGTAAATGAGTATCAAAGAAAATGAATGCAGACACCCCCATTTTCTTTAATACCACTCACACATTCAAGATGTGAGTGACTGTCTGTCTCTGCTTGACGCAGATTCAAATTTCCCACACCTCTCCCAGGTAAGCTTGTGAGATATTAACATATTTTTCAAGTGATAGGGCTACACAAAGTCTCTGAGGTTATCCCAACATGCAGTGTAGTAGTTGTAGCAACTGGTCCGGGGGAGAGCAGAACCTCAGTCCACCAGTTTGGGGTACTGGAAAGAAGTAGTACTGGGCTCCAATCTCTTTCTACAGACAATCAATTATTTCATCTTGAAGTGATAGCACTGATGTCTTTCTGCATTACAAATACACAAAATACAGCCATAACTTTCTACTGAAAGGTTGTTTAACCTCCTCCCTAACCACATCACATGCTTTCTATAGATTGCTCTATATTTATCAAGATGCAATTTCCATCAGTACACAAAACCTTTATGAACTTGGTAATGAAATTCACAATACAGTTTCCAACCTTACATTTCATTAAAAAAAAAAAAAATTAAAATCACACTACGTAATGATGTTAATACCTATCTGCCCATAATAACTTGTTAATGGGTATTTCTCTGGTGTTATGAAATAGCAGAAATGTCTCAGTTACAGAAAAAGCTTCAAGGGGAAATTGGATGACTTTGGATACCAAAGCCAACCACCACACAACAAGGTTTCACGAATTCTGGTGCCCCTGAACTACTTGTGAAGCTGTACTTCAAGTTTACTTCACATTTTGTATTAAAGAGATAAATGAAACTATTTAAATGAAAGTGTATTGAAACTGGAACAAAACTGCTTTCCTTGCAGTTGAATGAACTGATTAATCTTAGCTCAAGGCATATCTTAGATGAAGATCTCAGAATTGTGTGTGTTTCCTGTATTACCAATAGCATTAACATACATTTCATGGAAACTATACATTACACGTGAGTGACTTAGAAATCCACTGTAGGAACAAGAATGGGACATTGCAGCATGTAAACACTGTGAGACATTAGCCTGCTGTTATTCATCAACTGTTCCAGAGCACTGTAAGGCCAACACAAACACGTAAGCTTAATCTTAGTATTTAGTACTACATAGTTTCAGTAAAATTTGTGAACACTTAATACCTTAATATAATAGAAATATTAGGAATAACTAGGCAAAAAGGAACCAAAAATATATTTGGGAAGTGTTTTATAGGCTTAGAGGAAAAGCTAAGGCAGTTCTCTGCTAATTACTGTACCTCTAACTACATTCCAGCCTTGCTTTCAAGTGTAACTCTTAGATTACTTTAATATAAAAGATTAGTTCAAAAATCTTATTTTTAAAAGCAAAAGAAAAAAGCATTTGAAGGTAGGTGTTGGAATTATACCATTTTTTTGGCTTCATTTTGCTAGAATATGTTGCTTGATGAAATTTTGCTAAGATTGTTTTGATTACTGTATAGCATCATACTAACATGTAAGTTCTAATCAGCAAAGAGACTCCTGCAGGAGACAGAAAGAAACAAAAACTACTCTAATTCCGAGGACTAAGCTGTACCTGCAAGGCTGCCTTCCCCAGGATTTTGTTCTGCAGTGCTGTTCCCATCATAAGCTGCAGAAGTTTCAAAAACAAAGGATGATAGTACAACCCAGATGAGAAACAAGGCATGCAGGAAAACAGAACACAGGGTGCCTAAAGTAGTTCAGGATGGAATACAGGTATTTCAGTTAAAACAGACAAACTGTAGTTTTTTAATAGAGAAAAAACATGGAACATGGAAAACTCAGGGAGAAACGTTCCATCTCTCCGATCATATTCTCTGGGGCTAAAAAGTTGGAAAAAGTCACCACCGCAAGTTTCTAGTCTCATTTCTACACATTTATCCAAGGCTTTCACCAGACTTGTAGGACTAAAACTTTCTACAAAGTTGCCCATCCTATTCAACTATTGAGTTTTAATAGTCCTACAATGACTTCAAGTGACAGCTAATCAGCAGCTCTCTTCTGTTAAGAAGTTACCATCCTGCTCTATCAAACTTCATTGCCCACTAAATTCTTTATTTCAAAATCTAAACAAAAGCTCTTCCCTTTTTAAGTACGTAAGCAGTTATGCGAGTCTCAGTTTAAAGATTGTCTACATGGTATTCGCTGACATTTGCCTCTTTTCCAGAAATGGATTCTTTGCCTGGTCCCCTCTCTTTTTTTTTGTTCAGGAGAGCTGTCATCTATATTGCCTGTATAATCCTGCAACACAGAGCAGGAATGCTCTCAGCTATGCTGGTTTTAGGAATATTGCTACTGATTCTAAACTGGCACTTTGCAAATGTGACCCTTATATTTTACCTTAAGCTATACAGTAATAGTGGAGTTCACACTTAGTTAAGAAGGGCTTTTACATAGTGGCTTAAAACGCAAGTTGGAAGTGTTTGGCTATTTATAAAGTTCCTGATTCTGATTTTCTTTTTAAATTTCTGAGTAGTTCAATACAGCTATAACTGAATTAACTTGTTTTGGCATTATGTATAGTGACAGCTGCAAAGCATTGGAGCCACCAACTGTTCAAACATGGCAACAGCTACCTAACTTCTATTCAGAGTAGTTTATACAAAACATAATGTGCAAAGTAGTTGAGTTCCCTTCATTACTTAAGACACAATATTATCATATTTATCCTATTAAAATTGTGAAAACTTTGTATTTTATAGAAAAAAAAGTATATTTATCTCAAATGGTTATACTGCTACCTCTGAAGACACAACATGAACTTAATACCCTAGAAGCTCTTACAGTTCTCTCTTCAATTACACACTCAAAGACAGTTACTGACAGAGGTATATAGCAGATGCAGTTCCTTGTGCACCAGTTCATAAAAATAAGTTTATACAAGCTTTTTACAACAAATTTCAGATTTATCATTGCAAACAATTACATCCGTATTTTTCAAATACTTATTGAAAGTTGACTAAAATCAGCATAATGGAGATAGAGTAACTTCAGAGCATACTGGTGGTAAAAACCCTACGTTTTGCTTAAGCATAGCTCAACACAATAGCCAGTGTTTTTACTTCATTTTTAAAGTTTATCTCAAACTTTTCTCTTCAAATCCAGATATGTATTCACGCCCCCTATTTCATTTCTTCACGGTGCCTACTTCAACCACAAATTTCTGTCATTGACCTGTACCAACTCAGCTGAGGCAGCCGAATGCCTGTTCCAAGCCCTGCCATTCCATGCAGTGGAGTCAAATGCACCATTAGCAAGTTTGCTGACAATACTAAACTGGGAAGTGCTGTTGACTCTCTTGAGGGACAAGATGTCTTGCAGAAGGATCCATAGTTTGGAGCAGCGGGCAATCATCTATGACATGAAATTTATGGCACAAGTCCAAGTGCCATATTCTACACCTAGGGCAGTAATGCCAGCCACAAGTATAAATTAGGAGAGGATTGGCTGGAGAGAAGCCCTGCAGAAAGGGATCTGGGGGTACTGGTTGACACCAGCCTCAGTGGGAGTCAACAGTATGCCCTGGCACTAGAACAGACACCCTAGAGAGGTGGTCAATAAAGTGAGTGAAGTAACAGCTCAAGCATCTAAGAAAATTATTACAAACACAACTGAGGCAGACTCCATGGCAAGAAGAAATATCTTATTAGATGAACTATGAGATGTTTAATGAAACAAACCTTTCTTCAGATATATAAGCCACCCTAGCTCTGCTACTATTGTATGACCACTTAATTCCCTAATGGAGAAACAAGACTCCTCCATAAGCATAAAAGAAGGGCTGTGGCAAGGTCATACTGCAGCTCTGTTCACTCAATATCCCAGCTGTAACAGCAGATTCCCAGGGAAGAATATAACATTTCCTCTCTGTGTCATTCCAACCATCTGTGACTTCAAAGCTACCTGAATTACTGGTCATACTTTCTTTAAAGCATCCCTTACTGGACTTCCGCCCCCAAGTTTTGTCCAACTGCACTCGCCACCACTCCCAACACATTTGGGCATCTTTCCATGTTTACAATCCAGCTAAGACAAAAAAGCTCACCCTGCCAATATTTCAGGATTTCAAAAAGAGGAGAAAACCTTATGTGCTTCCAGGTTCAGCACCTGCACTGTCCACAGCTGACTTCAGGAATCAGAAAATGCATTCAAGTAAAAACAGTTTCTTCCCCTCCCAAACAGGTTTTCCAGGAAGAATTTAGTTTCAGAGACACCACCAATGAGAATGAAGGAATACACATAAAATGTTCATATTTTGTCAGGCTACAGTGATTCCTTCTCCATTTCCTGATCATTTAAAGCAGGTATTATGCAGGAAGTAATTTTATTAACCAACCTGTTCTTTGCCCTGTATCGTGTGGACATAAATAATAGCTTTTGTGTACTAGTAACATTCCCCATATGCATATGTTGATGCACACAGTAGGTACATGTACCCATACAAAAATGCACAGACATACTGTAAGAGGGAAAAAGGGTAAACTAGGGAAATGAGAAGCAGTTGTGAACAGAGAACATTTCCTGAAGTTTGAAGAAAGTAGGAAAGATTCTGGTTTGTTTATAATGCATTTTTTAAACCTCTCAAGGACAAAGATGTAAGGTCATCAGTTAGTTTTTGACCTTGCATGCCCAAGGAAAGGCTAGCCCTGAAAAAAAAGTCAAGGGAAATTACAGAAATTTAAAAATCAGAGAAATAGCAAATACCTGTAGCTCTACTGAATGCCTCCCCAAAACGTTCTCTGGAATCCACAGTATTCATTAGAATTCTAACATGCAGCAAGTTTAAACTAACATTTTAAGCAATGCTATAAAAGCTTATTTATTATCTATACATGAACAGTGGGACGGTTAGCTATAGGTAAGGGGAACAACATTAGCACTTGCAATGACAAATTCTAACTCTGGAGAAGCATGACTTGTGGTGTGAGAACAAAAATATAATATGAAATGCTAGCAATGCTTAGATCCAGTAATTTATTTCACTTGAAGCTAATTGAAGGTGAACTTCCAAAATTGTAATTGAAATTAAAAATGGGATCTCCAGCATCTTAAAAACAAACAAACCAAAAAAAAAAAAACCCACCAAACAGCAGTGAGTCAGAAAGAACTCTACATACACTTTTCAACTTCAATCCTAAAGTCACAATTCACAGAGAAGAGAGATATAAGTTTACCCAAAACTTTAAACAGTCCACACCTTCATACAGTGGATAAACGACCTTCTAATCTACAGAAAACCACCTGCTCAAAGTACTGGACATCCTGTGATTGGAATGTGACAGTTAGCACCTGTAAAGTAAAAGCTATCTAGCAAACACTTCATCAAAAGGATCAATCAGTTTAGAAGTAACTAAGTTTCATTAAATAAAAGGCGGCCTATTACAATGAATGCTATTTGCATCTTTTTAGGTTCATCTTCATGAATCCGAGTGTGGTTTTGCAACTATAAATCAAAAAAGCATCTGTGTTGTCAAAGTCCTAGTGTTTAACCTGTGAGATCATAGCTAAGTATCTCTGAGTTCATTTCCGGTAATCCTGAACATATCAGTTGGGAAGACTGGAAGGTCCAAAGGCATTCAGGTTGGAAGCAACATGTTAGACAGACACCACTGAGTTGTGACTTTACCCATTTATTAGTCTGCCTAAATGAGGGAATCCAAGCATCACTTCTAGGTCTGAAGACCTAATGTACATTTTGCTAGAGGTTGTTCAGCAAAGTAAGAAATGCAACAGGTACTCCTATTTATCAACACTCCCCTACTTAACACATTCCCTGCAAGTTCCCCCTTTATTTTCTTTCCCCTGTAACTCACTTTTATTGTGAAGGCAGTGCTACAACATCGCATTGCACGTGTACACAAAGTACCAGTCCTTAGCGCATCCTCAATATTTGGCCAAGAAGTATGCTTAATATTCTGGTATTTTAGGTAGAAAGTCTCCTTTTACATTAGCATCACAATGGACTAGAAAAACTTTTAAACATAACAAAGTAAAGGAAGGCTGGTACGAATGCTGCACTTACAGACTTGTTGGAACATATAAGAACAGGAGTCCGAGAACTCTTAGCAAAAGGCAAACATAATTCTGATACCAGAACAGACCAACTGGGTCAATCAGCATTATCAATGTTTGTGTCCTTACAATTCATGAGACTCTAAGAACAAGGTAAGCACAAACTTCCCAACTCCCAAATTGGGAGCACACTGGAGACCCAAACACCAGGGAAGTTCCCATTTTGTTGGGGCCATAAAAAGCCAATAGATGAGGATGTTCCCACTGACTAACATAAAGATAGATCTCTCATTAGTGAACAGAAGAGTGAAGCAGATAGCTGTGGCTCCGAAAAGTTGTTCAAATCATACAGGAGATTTAACTGCTGATTAATGCACCAGTTCTACAGGTTACAGCTACCATATGAAAGAACCCAGGCACATGCCTGGCCTTGCCAGTCAAACGCAAGGTGGTGTCGCTGCCCTATGGAAGTGGCACTCTGGTGACTTGAGCATGCTGCACACCAGCTCAAGTCCTGGAATACCAAAGTGTTGCCTTTATTTCTCTGAAACTCAAGGCAATCTGGGTGAGCATGAGAGTTTGAAAGGTCACGCTTCCCAGCACAGGGCTGGTCTCATCACAACAGCAAGGGCCAACAACTAAGGAATGCTTCTGCTACAGCAGCACCTTGTCCCGATGTGGAACTGTGGTCTGGGAGTACCATCTGGTGGAAGCTGTAACGAAAGCCCGAGGACAATAAAAAAACAAAAAACAACCACACACACAACAAAAACACAACAGCCTGAGAAGGGATAGGTATTTTAATTCCCAGCTTAACTTCACTTAATTTTTATAGTTCTTCTCCTTTCAGCGTGCTAAAGTGACTTGCTCTAACCAAACAAAATCTAGTCTTTATCAAGGAGGGACCTTTGCTATCCCCTCTGCTTCCTCCTTCCCCTCCCCACCCCCCCAAAAAGTGGCTCTGCATGGAGTCTCTGGCTATTACTCAAGTAGCCTTAACACTACTTTGGTAGCGCCCCCACGGCATCTAGCTCACTTATTTCCTTCTCTCCCTGTCTCTCAGCAGACAGGGAAGAAACACAGATGCGCATTTTTACACAACTTTGATCCAGGTTTTGTTCCAGTGTGCTTTACCAAATCTGTCTTTTTACCCATTTTTGTTTAGATTCTTTGGCAAAGGCTCCCTTGCAGTTAACTTATAGAGAGGGAAGGGGCAGACTTTCCAAGCTCCCTGAGGCTATGAGGGAAGACACAGTTTACACCACTAGCAGAATTCTGAAATACATAGACCATGTTTTATGAATAAAGCATGTCCCTTTATTTTTTCTTGAATGCTAAACAGTTCCTTCCTTTTGTTTCTGCAATGGCTGTAAGAATATGCTTACATTCTTGTTGGCTCCCCGTGCTTCTTATAAAAGAATGTAAGGTGGAATCTAACCTAGTTTAAATGTCCTAGAAATCTGCAGATTTCTAGAAGTAGGTGATCCCCGACATACTATAGCTTCTCTGTCCCCATAGGGGAACAGGCCTACAAATCAATACGCATTTTAGACCTAACTCTAATTTAGTACTAGACAAGCACTTAACAAGTGAAACTAGGCATATGCATAGAAGGAGCAAATGATTTTCAAGCATAACTCTAAGTGGTTGCAGATACCTGGATGTGGCTCCAATACAGACACCATTTACCCAGCTGTCAATACTGAATGCCTCAGTATATACAGTGCTGTCCAGAGGTCCCACAAACTATTTCCCCAGGTAACCACTAACATGTCAGAGCACGAAGTATTTCTGTCAAGGCCAGTGATTATGCTTGAGATTGGGTGGGAATTGTATCAATAGATAAAGCGTAGAGCTCGGATTCCAGGTTGTGTCCAGACACACTATTTTGACAATTGCTACATGAAAGTAACCCAGAGAAGCATCCAATCCGTGTAAGAAGGCTCACTTTTTGATATACTAGGCTACGCTGCCAGGCAACAACTTTATGATCTGAGGAGAAAGAGAAGTAGCTATCTATAAGGATTCTCAGTATCCAAGAAACTACACCAACTCGTGTCACAAGGAAGCACAACTCTTCACTTACTCTTTTCATGGAACAGTCCAAAACTGTCAAACTCCATCATTTCCTCCTCTTAAGAACCAAAAAACCCCATCACTCCTCACCCCCACAAAAAACCACTAAAACTCTCTACGTACAACGTATCACCCAAAGCAGAATGGGATACCTAAGAAAAGTCAGAATACTCGGGCACACTCAATAGCCATGTGAGGACACAATTACTAAGAATTGAGAATAATCCACTGGTCCAGCAGACAAAGCTCTGGAGGCTTTTTTCACCTCTCTCACTTCTCTTAAAAAAAAAAAAAAAAACACACCAAACAAAAAGAAAGAAAACAAGAAAAAGAGCACAAAAAATGGATTGCAATCTCTTTTAATGAAACTAGGGTTGCAACATATACAACTGCTGTAGTATTCTATACCCAGAGTGGCAAAACACTGCTTATCACTCCAAGCACAGCCTACCTCAACACTTTCATGGAGAAAGCATCTAGCCTCCCCAACATACGGTATTCTCTTCCAGCAATTATTGCCCCCCTTTGCTCCTCTACTCTAGCCCTAAGTTTTAACCTCCATCCATCTTAACCTCCCCTCATGTTTAGAAATGCTTTAGTCACACAAATATGATACAACTATTTGTATTTTTCTCCTCCAAACTCCAAGTGCAGTATATATTTGAATCCATGTATAACTGCATCTGTCTGACTGGGTGTTTAATTATTGGCTGAATTTAATAAACAAACCTTAAAAAGGGACAAAAATAACTTGAATAGTAGATAGCAACAAGCAAACATCTGTTGTCAAAGTGATCAGTACAATCCTTAGACATGAGTTGCTAGGAAATGAAGGTAAAAAGAAACATCCTAATTCAGAATACAGCTTCAAGCAGGAGCTGACTCAGACCTGGCCAGACAAAAAACATGCTCACTTTTGTTTGCACTGATCTCCGTGGATAACCCGTATTACAGATTGCTCATGCCGTCTCCCTGAGCAAAACCTGTGTTCACTACTCTGCTAAAGGAGCCTCTCAAATGCTGTCTACTAGGATCTATTCATAATTCAACTATTTGATTTCACCTGGGATCATTTCAGTTTTCTGCAAATGGAGACATATGAATGGGGAGAATGGGAAAGACCTACTTCCCTGACTACTCCCCCAGATATTAAAGGACAGAGATCAAGACAGAATTTTTATAACATGTCTAGTCTCAGTTTGCCACAAAGTCGGAAGTGTTCCAAGCTAACAGGCTGAGTGTTGAAAATACTCCAGAAGACCTCTGGTATGTTTGTTAATCATGACAACTCCAAAAAACTCTCTACGTTCATTCTTGTAATTATGTCAGTAAGCATATATTTGGACTTTCTAACAACTAACCCGTTCTCAGAGCATACTCACCTGCACAGAAATCCGGTCCAACACTTTTAGAAACACTACCTGTCTATTACTGCAAGATAAGGGCTAAAGCTCTACTACAAGATGCTGACAAATACAAAGGAGCACGTATTTGGTGACGTACAGAAGAACACTAAAAATCAGCTGTATGACCTTCAGGCTGGAACCAAATTATCAACTAAGCAGTTCAGAGGGCAAAACCCTCTGAAACATCCTACTGGAACAAGGGCTTGCAGAATTTCTATGTGATGGCTGAAAGGGGGTACTTCTTCACACAAAATGCTAAGAAAGACTATTTCCTGCCACAGACCTTGAGAACATAAGCATAATGTAATTTGGACAAGATTCGTGACTTGCAGTGGAACAGTTGTTTCGATAAGACATACAGATATGTATGTAATCATGACTTGTGTACTCATATGTACGCTTCATCTGACAATACTGATGCAAATCAAAAACTACATCCCAGAACTGTAACATCTCGCTCATACTGTATCACATAAACTATTTAACATAATACAGCCCCACAGCTCCACCCCACATATATTAACTCCCAATCATAAAATCTAGGTATCGATTACTGTTCAATCGGCATGTTTGTCAAAAGCTTTTGTCAGATGAGAATTAAGGGATTTTTACCTAAAATAAAAACCATTAATAAAAAATTAAAAACCATTAGCAGAGCTTATCACACACTCCGACACTCTCTCACATAAAGTCGTCCCCTAGTCATTCCTGACTCACTATTTAACGTTTCATTTCCATGTTTTGAATAGGAAAAAAAATCTGATCAGCCAGTAGTGCCAATTTCTAGAATTTGACTGTATAAAGATACTTAAAAGCCTCTCATCTCACAATACTCAGAAATTTTTTGGTGTTTGGAAAACAACCAAGAAAGTAAAAAAAAATAAAAAACCAACAAAAAACTTAAGCCTGCAGAGGTTTACAGGGCTTAACTCAAAGACTTTCTATTTCAAAGTATTTACAAGCTTTCCAAGTATTACAGTCATATTCAGAAACTATGGAGTTAAGGTAGATTTCCCAAATAAAACATGGGCCTTTGCCAAAATAAGGTAGGGTGGGAGAAAAACAAAAAAAAAAAGATACACACATATCAAAACAACCACCTAGTGACTCAATACTTCCTAAGTGGCCTATTTTACATCTCTGCAGAGAGCACAGTTAAAGAACTAGAGAAGTGACTAGAAAAGTGCCAGTCTTCTGCAACAGTAGCAGCAGCTTTCCTTCTGCACCAAGTATACTAAGCAGGAACTAGTTAATTTGTTCTATAACAGGAAAAAGCACAGCCATAAATACACTGCAAAGATGTGGGTATCTGGAATCTTTTAAAGATTCTATAACATGTCACCCAAAGGATTTCTTATTGTTGTACAATGCCTTATCCATTGTTAAAATCCAGACCATTTCTATCCAGACTGCTGACATGCCCCACAGCAGGACAGTTGCTCTTACATTCTTGTCAGTCACAGTAGTGTACAAGGCATAGAAAATACAGATTAAGTAACCCAAGTTATACTCGTCTCCTGCCTTAACTTGAGCTTTCTACTCTTTCCTTTTCCCATCCATGCTCATTTTCATCTTCCCTGCCTTTAATTGCGTCCTTGATCGCCTCATCTCCCATCACACTTTTTCCAGCAGGAAACAGGCCTACGTATTTTTACTGCAAGTGGGACATGACCAGTCCCCACTTATCCACAGGTCAGATTCCCCAAAACACACATCTCTTCAGCCAAACTCAGGATAGCAGACATATTTTCAAGCAACTACAACAGACAAAGACTAGCACCCAAGCATTCATCACAGACTAATTTTTGTCTTTTCAAACATCACTCCATTAGACTATACATTAGTAACTAGCATTAATCAACTAGCCCAGCTGACAGTAATCAGAATCACAGTCTGAATCCCAGCTACTCAAGAAACTCCCATCACCAATATAAGCAGTTCTTCAGTTAAAAGTCTCAGCTAGCTCTGTTCAGCAAGCCTGTGTAAAAATCCTGTTCCATGCAAAGCATGCTGATCATACATACGGGCCATTAAGAATTACTCTTTTTTTTCATATTAGCTGGGGAGATTCTTTGCTCAGCCACAGTGGGTACTTCAACCTGATACAATTTGTGATGCTTGAAAGAATCAGTCCTTCTAGTGATGAACAGAAGTGCTAATCGCTTCAATCACAAAGACATCTAAGGCTACCCGAATTATAGCTATTCGCATTTACAGCTTTGTCTGTACACTTTGCTATGCATTTAAAAAAAACTGATCCAGTTCCCAAGGAGCGAGAGGTCAGCTGGCCACCAAGCATTATGTATTTGAACACTTGGACTGGAATTACACGTCACCCTAGCGAGTTAAGCATAATGAAAAAAAACCCCACAACATCCCACCCCGCGAAACAAACAAACAGAACTAAACAGGTGAGCCTGAAATGAGACTTAATTCATAGATTTATTCATTAGATCACTTAGGGGAACTGTGCAAAATTTTTATTTAACACGGAGAATGAAATACTACGTTGTGGGGTTGTTTTTTTTTTTTTTCTTAGGAAGGTGGAAAATCTAGAATAACTGAGAGAAGATCCATATTACAATTCTCAGCCTCTACTCACAAGGCCTCTGGTCAGTGTCCCTCCAGCCAGGAATCCTACAGGCTGTAGGAAGTAATAGCCTTGTATTAAATCCTGTTAAAAAACTTCACTCAATGTATGCAACTTTTTTTTGTTGTTTGCCCCATTTCAAAAAACCTTCCAAAACAGAAAGCTTCAGAACTGGTAGCATGCGATGATGCCAGGGTGGGAACGTGTGTTCAGCCTCCAGACTCAGATTCCTGACTGACAATTTTCATGCTCAATGTTAACAGGTATCAGTCTTAACTCCTCCCCTGCTGACCAGGCCAACTGAGGGAAGACAGATGCTTGTTAACACTGCTACAGTTTTAAAAAGACACCAGCACAGCACACAATCCATCAGGAGAGTAGGGATGTACTAAGTGGTGTAGAGAAGAATCCTAACGGCACATTTCTCCCTCTCCCCACCCCGTAATCTTCTCATTTAGACATCACCCAAAGAAGTGAACAGGAAAGCAAGTGACCAGAAATGAAGACTCTTTGAGAACAAAACTGTAGATTTTATAGCAAGGCTATGATGAAAAGTCACAACATGATGCAGTCCATTGTTTTATCATCAGTTGCTTTATCTCCTGTATCTGTAACATTTCCGTTTTATACACTGAATGGTATTTGCCTATTCATCTGAAGCTACTAACATAAAACATTTGGAGAGAAGGCTGCTTCAAGGAATGAATTCTAGACTAGTGATGGGGGGATAGGGAAAAGAAAGGTGGTGTGGAAAAAAAAACCCTCTGCAAGACAAGTCCCAGATTTGAAGAAAGCTGTGGGTATTTAGGACTTTGTAGACAAGACCGCTTATGAACCACACAAATACAGGTGATTTACTTTAAAGAGGACAATTAGCAAAAATCAGGACATGGAGTGTTGCATTCATTTTCTCATGACAGTATGTCAGCTATGCAGGAGATACAAGTCTGTGCCACCACAGCAGGGGACGTCCCCTTCTAGTCCTATGTTCATTTAATACCTGTGAACTAGCTATTACTCAAAATGTCTGCTCACGACAAGTCATCTCACTAGTTGCTTTGACATTCTATAGTCAGCACAAGAAAGTCAGTTCTGAAGAACTGAGCTGGTTTTTCAGTATCTTCCAGTGACAAATTAGTGAAAGACAACTGCTTAATTTCCCAGCATGCTTTCAGATACCAGAGTGTACGTAAGTTTTCTATGGTTAACAGACAAGGTTTTCCTTATAAGGCTAACTGTGCTATACTAGAACTTCAAGCAAGTATTAATACTGCTTGGAATTTCTTGCTTTATGTTTAGAAAGACTAAGTTATGTTCTTCCTGCATAATACACATATAAAAAAAATAATCATTTTAGACAATTCCTAAAAATCCGTGCAGGCTTATCTTTATTAATGCCAAGCTCACAGAAGTTCCTATGGCTCAAACTAATTCATAGCAGGAATTCACTTGAAAAATTATTACCTGTAACAAAGCCAGTAGAAAGAAATAAGCTTCTGATACACGTGACAGTTTTAATAGTCTCAGCTGAACACATCCACAGAAAATGCTTCTTGCTATTTTTGTAGGACTTTTGAACTGGCACTCATTTTAGCTATCTAACCACTTCACTCCAGTCAACCTTCTACAGAAGTATCAGTGAAAAGACAGCTTATTTCAGTAAAGCCAGGCAAACTTAGCAGCATTACTTCTCTCCCTGCTGTTTTGAATCAACTAGAGTCCAATATCCCAGCTACACTGAAACCAACATACACAGGATTAACAATCACTTCTTAGGAGATGCTCAGGTGACTATAAAAAAAAAATTACACTGAACTTGATGTACAAGGCAAGACTATATTCACTTGCTACCCAGGAAGAAGCTACTGATACGTCAGAATGAGTTGAAATAGAGTATTAAAGTATTAGAGGTGCTTTCAAAAAAGAGTGTGCATGATTTAACCTTAAAGTTCTAATAACATAAGTTACATAATTAATAGGCCAAAACTGTATTCAACGCAGGCAAATAAGACTGGTATTACAGTTTACACAGGCATTGCTGCAATTGCCCTTTGAGTAAAGCATAGCTTACCGTGTCTTTAAAATGCTGTATGGCAGTTATAAAATTATTCCTCACAGACTTGCACCATGTAAGAGTACTTTTTGGAGTCCAGGCAATTAAAAAGATTAAATAATGGAAACACTAACAAATGTCACTAGTTAATTTTGACACAGAAGTATTAAAACCAGGTACACTCCAGCGTATCTGATGGCCAATTTAAGGCTCCATGGGCATAAAACTGCTTCTGTCAGCCATCAGTTACACAAGCTTCATTGTCTACCTATAATATACATCTTCAAGCATTTCAAGAATGAAAGATGCTTACATGGCAGTATAAACATGATCACACACTGAAATGCTTCCAGCATTTCAACTTTTAATAATATTGCTTTTACGCTCAAAAAGGAGTTAAACCTGCCATCACCAGCAGATAACTGCAGAAACTTATCGTACAGAAATCGGGGTAAGACATGCAACTTCATCTGCTGACTTCACTGACATAAGCTTCTCCTAATCAGCAAGACAAACAAAAAAAAATTAAGCTTGGGAAAATAATATTTTGGGTAAGAAACCTATTTATTTCTTACCTATAGGTAAGAAACCTATTTGTCCCTGTCAAGAAATAGGGACAGAAGAAGCAGCAGAAATTGAGTAGCACATAGTAAGAGTCTAAGCTGGCTTGGCTGCTTCAGAAAAAAAAAAACTTAGGAGATGGTGAACCTATATAAGAACTTTCAGCATCTTGCTGGAGGACAGAGTAATACTCCAAGAAAGCACTGCGATACAAATTGACTGACTCCAGAAAACAATATTCAACACAATTAGGAACAACGACCCATTTGGCTTCGTATTCTGTTTAAGTTGAAGTAAGAACATCAAGGGCAACATTGACCCAAATATTCCTAATTTTCCTACCACAAAGGCACTTTAAAGTACTATACAGTAAGCGGCTGTAAGTGACTAATGGAGTACTTAGAATTTACAGCATGAGTCCTCTGGAAGTCTGTTTTAGGAAATAAAATCATTAGTGTTTGAGTTGTAAGTGTAGTTTACTAACACACAGCTCATCCAAAAAACAAGGTGCACTGAAAGCTCCACTTGCAGATTTTACGCTGAGCCTTCCTCACAGAGCCTGGTTATATCTTTCCCAACCAGCCTCAGCTTCTTTGAAGCTGTTATACACATGAGTTTTTCCCTCAGGTTAAGTTCTTCAGGTAGCTGAAGAGATGTTTTACTTTATTGCTATGTGTCACATGCTAAGTGATTCATTCCAAAGGCTACAAGTTGACCACTGTTACACTCACCACGAACAGATACTCCACAAGAAGTGGACACCTGATTAGCATTAAAGAATCCATAGCTAAGGAATTAAGGCCCTGCCTCTAACCTCATTTATTACTCTTGAATTTGACAAATTCTAGATGGAAGAATGAAGGCTAAAAATGCGCTCTATAGCCAATTAGAGCATACACAAAGTTTTAATATAATAAAAAGCATTCCCAAAAAAAGCTGCCAAATCCTTCACAGAATTTGAATTTGAGAAGCAAGCTTTCATTGAACAAGTTAGAACTTTCATCCAGATTTTCCAATACCCAAGATCCATTTCTTCCCAAGAAATTAATGAAGAAACTGTATACAAGTATCCACCTCAGTTTAATAGAAAGCTAATAATAGCCTTTAAAAAAAAGAAAAACCACAGTCAAGGATTCCAGTGAATACATATTGTCAGCAACAAATCCAGTACATACAAACAAGAAGCTAGATACAGAAAATGAAAGACTGGTTACACAGAAAGTTACACGACATTTTCTAAAGAAGAAACTTAAAAATCTTAAGTTTCCTGGATCAGTGAAGAGCAAATTCCTTAAAGCTACGAAGGTGTTTCAGCCTCTATCCCCACCAACCTCAACAGGCCGGGACAAGTGCAATACCACAGACACACACAGCATTGCAACTGATCCCAACCTGTGTAGAAAGGGGTACAATTTTTCCACACTCACTGACTGACTTGTCACTGCCACAGTCAGTTTTGCATGGATTTGCACAGCAGAGTATCATACAGCTGGATGCAAACCTGCAAAACTAACCAGAGAACAGTGTGCAATTAAACAACAAATAAATGGTAAGGAATGCTGAATATGTAGTTCTACAGCTAGCAGTACTTTAAGTGCTTATAATGCAGTAGATTAGTGAACACTACCTGCACTATAAGCACTTTAGTGCTACAAGAGCTGTCATCCACTAGACCGCTGTTAAAATGAGGAAGGCCACAAAATATCCCACAACCAGCAGAAAGCATTCAAACTCCTTGATGTAGATTATAACAGGCCACCATCAGTTTTGCATAGATTTGCACAACTACACTCTTCTTGTAGTGCAACTATGCAAAACTAACAGAAGACTGCAAAGCAGAAAACTACTGGAACATCTACAGTCTTAACCTGAGTGACTGGATGAAGACATAACTTCTTATGCCAGAAGGAGCACTTAGGGCAGTAGATGCTAATCTACTTCACTATCTGCACTAGATGCACCTTAGTACAAAAAGCACTTGACACCACCACACTGTACCTTTCCAATCTCTGAAGTCCTGCAAGATCTCCTGAGGCAGTTGTCAACATAATGCTACAAGTGCCTTCACTGCAGTAGGTTCTATATATCACTACCTGCACTGTAAGCACTTTGACATTACTCTGACGCAACCAGCGTTTTCAGTAATTCAAGATACGTTGTCTACCTTGCACCTGCTGAAAGAAAAGAACAAAGTGAGTGTTTGATCAGGTTTTGAATTGCACACCTTTGACAAGACAGCTTTAGAACAAATATTCACATTTTGTTTCTGGGTTAAAAATCGCCTTCGCAGTAAGCTGAAGCAGCGCTTTAGCCCAATTCAGGACGCTCATGCAATACGAGGGAGCATCAAAATCAATCCTGATTGACAGTAGAAGAGCCCAGTTGTGAAAATGAGTCCAACTGCTCCCCCCATACCATCCTCAGAACACCTTACGCAAATTGTGGCGACAAAAGTAACTATTAGCTTTCAAAGACCAATCTAAAATAGGGGAAGAACTCCCATCAGCTTTCCTCAATAAAAAAAAAACCAATAAAAGTTAAATCAAGTATAAACAAAGTTTATGCCCCATTTTAGGTAATCAGGAATTTAAAAATCATATTGAACAGATCATATCATCAGCTTTCTAAAGTTCAGAAAGTATCTTATGACATGTCAGGTGCCCTCTTAAGTTTTTCAATTACTCGCTTTGCTGGCAGGTTAGAACATTTGCTGCTACTGCCACACAGACCCTGCCTCAAAATACAATTCCTAGCATTGTATTTAGATTGGCCTATATAGCAACAAAAAGCAGTTTCTTAGGTAGTTGTAAAATATACTACCACAACAAAATTATGTCCAAAATTTGAAAGCATATTTTATTCATTCTTTCATATGAATATGGCCTTGAAGGACCATAAAGTCTCTCCTGCCAGATATTTAATATAATACTTTGAAACTACAAGAAAATTGTAACTTTTATTAAGACTGAAAAAAGAGCTTTGCACAAAGAAAAAAAAAATAGTCCCAGCTATCAAATTTAAACATTTTTAAGACTCTCTCACCGTCCAGCTGCTTTAGTTGGATAAAAGAGTGCTTGAAAAACTTGTATTATTCTCCTCTTAACGAGGGCAATTGTGGACTGCTCCACGTGCCTCCAACCCCAAGGAACTCTTTGAAATTTAGTGCTCCTACCAAAAGTCTCAGGCTCGGCCTCAAAAGCACCGGTCCTGCCTCCACATGGTAAAAATTGAATTATTTAAAAAACAAACAACTTACCATTTTCTATAAAAAGTTAACTTCCTCCACGAATATGCTACTGCAACATCCACAGAAAAGCTTCATTATTTCCTGACGCACGTGTCGATGCTGGGGGGAAAAAAAAAAGAAAGAAAGAAAAAAAACCCACCGAGTTATTGGCCTTTTTTTTTTTTTTTGTTGCGGAAGAGCGAACAAAGTCACCGAGCAAGTTCCCGAACGCCAGGGCTCCCCAATCCCACACTGCACCCGCCGGGAGGGCGCCGAACCCTCCGGTACCCCCTTCCCGGCCAGCGACAAGCCGCCCCGTGCGACACCCCACGCGCGGTCTCCCCCCCCACCCCCTTCTCCGAGAAACAAAACACCCCCCTGGCTCCTCACCGGGGCCGGCCGCTGCCGCTCCGGCGCCTCAGGGCGGCCCAAGGGAAGCCGGGTCGGGCTGGTGGGCGCCGCCGCCGGGCCCGGGGCCCGCCGCGCCCCCGCCGCGGAGTTGCAGCTCGCTGGGTGCCGGTTCCTTGCTGTGAGCGCTCGGGGATCGGGGGTGTGCGGAGCCGGGAGGGCCCGGCCTCTCCCCGCGGCGGTGGAGCGGCCTTCCGGAGCGGCGGGGCCCGGCGGCGGTGAGGGGGCTGCCCGGCTCCGTCTGCGGTGAACTCGGCCGGGAACAGGTATGGCTGGGCTTACTGCGCCTCTTTAACAAACCGCCTGCAAAACGGGGCATTGTCCTGTTAACTAACAGCCTTCCTTAAAAATAAATAAATAAATAAAGGATTTGTTTTATGTAACAACGGGAGAGCAGAAACAATAAAACCCAGCTTCGAGTGTATTTGTCTCCATGTCGAGTTCCTGTGTCACTGGAATGGCAGCCTTTCCCTGAGAAGGATGGCCTGTCGCTCTGAACCGGGCTGGTAGGAAGCTTGTAAGAGCTTTCTTAACTGAAAAAGACCCCAATATTTTTATCCTTTTTGCTCTCTGTGTCTTTTATTTTTGTTCTCTGTTCCACAGTATTTCTGGGCCGGGTGGAAGAGGGTTGGTGATAGAGCAGCTGAGCGATCCCACCAGTTAAGCCGTACAAGAAGATGCAGAAGCGTTGAACGCATTGGTTAGTTCTTTGCTTGCATTGACAAAAAGTATTTTGACTTTTTAACCCCAGCTTAAACCCTCCTCTGATGAGGAGGGATGTTGTATTCCACCTTCAGAGCAGGCTGGAACCAAGTCTGTATCAGGAGTGGCTTCTGAAGTGTGGTGTGAATAATTGACCGAATGGAAGGTTAGGTCTGAACTGACTTAACCTTCCCTCCAGTCAGTTCAGTTTAAGGGACCTGTGATAATGTATCCACCAAACGTGAGCACAGCTTATCGCTAGCGGAGAGAATGATGGAAGAGCTCTCACCTTCTTTCCCCCCGCTCTCCTCACCACCTCCTTGCGATCCCCAGAGCACCGGTTACAGCTCACTGGAAGCTGCAGCAGGAAAACCTGCTACAGTTTCTCCATGACTTCTGGAAAGACCCGTGTCTTCCTCTGAAAGCCAAGAATCTCTTGGATTGTGAGCAAAAGTAACCATTTAAGCAGATTTCTTAAATCCACTAACGTTTTCATAAAGTAGCTGTACAACTCAGCGATTTCTATTTTCTCTTGTATTCATCACGGGAAGTAAAATACATGTTTCTTTTTGCTTTCAGTTGCTGGCGTTTTACTGGTCTTGCTCCTCCACTTCAAGTCAGCATGTCGAAGAAATCGGAGGCCCCGCTTTCCTTGTCTGACTGCCTCTGCCAAATTTGCATGGAGATCCTTGTGGAGCCCGTGACACTGCCATGCAACCATACCCTCTGTAACTCTTGTTTCCAGCTGACCGTTGAAAAGGCCAGTCTTTGTTGCCCTTTTTGTCGGCGTCGAGTCTCTTCTTGGGCACGATATAATGCCCGCAGGAATACTCTTGTCAACTGGGAACTCTGGGAAAAGATTCAGAAGAGTTACCCAAAGGAGTGTGAGCGTAGGATTAACGGACAGGATTTGGAAGAGGAAAGTAAGTATGATGTCACTTGTCCTGGGATGTCGCTGCTTTCACTTTATCAAAGTAATTTCTGTTGGTGGACTTTGGATGTTGTGAAATAAGAAACTGTACGTGGACACGCTGTGTTACCGCTAGAAAATGCGGTATCGGGGCTTGGAAGGCAGAGAAATGGCCTTTTTCATTCGTAGTACAGAGGGTGAGTTACGTTGTCTGGACATTTAAGTGGGTATTTGCTCACGCGTTTGGCACAAAACGTTGGTGTGTGGCTGCCTGTCCTGGCAAAGGCAGCAATTCATTACTGGTGCAGCTTCAGCTGTAAAATCTGTAAGTGCCATGTTTGTGTGTGTGTGTTTGTCACTGTCAAGGAAGCGAAGGGGTTAAAATATTTTCAACTCTTAGATGCTGTTAATTAGTCTGGTTAGAAATTCCAGGGATTCAGTCTATGCAGGAGTCTCAGAGCCTAAAATTGTGGTGTTGGAGAAAAGGAAGTGAAATCTGATTAACTCTTTGAAGAAGGATTTTGGGGTTTATAGTTTGTAATCTCCGTTGGGGGAGGCTGATTGGTAGGTTGGGTTGTTCCACTTGCCGTATTATGAAGTCTTTTTAGTTGCAAAAAAGCAAAAGCTGTAAGTTCTGGCCAGCATACATATTTGCTTTATATAAGGTGCTTGGAAAACACTGGCTGTTCTTGCCACTCTTGTCACACAGTGCTTTTTTATTTTGTTCCTTTGTAACATAAAGTGGGTGGTTTTTTTTCCATAGCACTTGAATCAAGTCAAATCATTCCGGTGACAGGGTATGGAAGTGATCTTTTGTTAAAATCTTTCGTTGCGCTTTGTTCCTCACCTCTGTTTTTTCCTTCCCCTCATTTAGTCTGTGTCCCCCATCCACAACACCAGCTGAGCAAGCCTGGGGAACTGAGGCGGGAATATGAAGCAGAGATTAGCAAGGTAAGTCTAAAAACATAGTTAAAAAGCGTAAATGCTTTTTATCTAGTTTTACTTGAATTGTTCCCATGAACAGCTGTAATGTTATTTCGTGAAAATGAAAGATACTTAAAAGGGCATTATTGTTGTAAGAACAAACCGGTCATTCCTCAGGCACGAACTGAATTTTTATCCTTTACGGAAGAGGAGAGACTTCTGAGAGGAGAGCTGGTCTGTGCCTCCTACCTCACCCTCTCAGTTGGTCCAGTAACATGTGCTGTCTTGCTGTCCTTCAACTCGGTGTTCTTCGCAGGCTGAGAAACACCCAGAGACAGCCCGGGCACCTCTCCACTGGCCAATTCCTCCTATTTCCCAAAACTCTACAGAAGAGTTCTTTCAGGGTTAGGGTATCACCCTTTCACTCTCTGCGTCCCTGCCCACAGACTAAAATGCCTTTTATAGGTCCTCAGATGCCCGTAAAATATTTTGGACATGGAAATAGAAAAATGTGGAATTGTTTTGGCTGCTTTGGCCTTGTACTTGCTTTCTTGATTTCCCTCCCCAGGTAACATGCCACGATTAAATGAACTTGGGTAATGAATGTACAGAATTTCTTACTCCCTGTGTTATCTATGTTCATTTGAAAATCAGGAAAGATTTTCAAGAAATCTTATTGTTTGTCTAAGGATCTGACGGGTCCTTCTTCCTCCAGTTCAGACACAGTACCAGTAAGAATTGTAGTTGGACGCGGTAGCGGAGTGCTCCTTTCCCTGGCAGCCCCATTGCTGGCTGTTACAAGAGCAGGGGGAAGCGGAGGTCTGCGGGATTCTCTGTCGGGGTAGCTGTGGGGGAAGATGGATTGGCAGCAATAGTGTCGATAGTTAATGGAGACAGTGCCAGTGAAATCCGTAATGATGTGTGGTGCCAATCGTAAGATGTTAGTACATGGTTTGAACACAGCTTCTGTAGAATTGCAGCTTGACACTCTAAAGGAAACGTACAAATCCCATTACCCAGTTAAGAAAGCTTTATTCGTTCTTTAAGTACTTGGCTCTCCTTGTGGAGTTACTGAGAACTGATTTACCAAGAGTGGCTGTTTGCCATAAAGAGGGCAGACATAAAATTTTTGGTCTTCTGCTTTAGGTTTTGCATGTTTCAAGAGAGCAGAAGGGCTCAGGAAAGAGAGGTGCTGTCTGTCGGGCATCTCTTGCGCTAATATTGGTATTCCCGTGATATAAGCAGGTTGAGCAAACGCTACGGTCCAGCTGGCATCCAGCCTTTGAAAGAATTTTGCGTTTCTCTGCAGATCTGTGTATTCAGAGGTGTTAGATTTTGTTACTAACATTTTCAAGGTTAACAGTGTAGTCTTACAGAAACCAAAAGGTAGGTCGCTGTTACCACGTTGAAGACTCTACACACAGAATCAGTGCGGTAGTTATCTCTGTTTGGAGAGCTGTGTAATTAAATACTGGCCTTGAAGCGCGCAGAGTATCCCTGAATAGCAGATCGTTCACGTTTAAGGGGCGTCAGCTGAGAGGTTCTTCTGTAAAGTGTGGTCCTCCCGTTGTAACCAGATGCATTTAAAATCATCGGTTTTAGGTGGAGGCGGAAAGGCGAGCACACGAACAAGAGGAGAACAAGGCAAGTGAGGAATACATTCAACGGCTTCTAGCAGAAGAGGAGGAGGAACACAGGCTGGCAGAAGAGAGACGGAGAGAGATGGAGAAGCAGCTGAAGCAGGATGAGGAGTTGGCCTGGCAGCTGAGTAACAGTCTGGTGGGTTAGGACCAAGGGGGCAGTAGAAAATGTCGATTTTTTTTGTAGGCAAGCAACTTTAGACTTTTCAGAGCAAGTTAAAATTTTTAATCATTTAAAATTTATTTTCATCGTAGTTGGAGGCTGTTGTCAGCCCTCAGTACTTTCGGTCCTTGACTGACTGTTAATTTTTGAAGAAGCAGTGGGAGGGTGAAATACCCCAAACTTGCCTACCTGTATATTATGAACTGGAAACGTGCTGGATGTTTTCATTGTGAAACATCTTGAAACATTGGTTTTCTTCTGAATACTTCATTTACCCATGATTTTAAAAATACTTCTTCAGGATAAATTGATAACTGTAACCTGTACTGAAAAAAAAAAGGACCGTAGGATGAAAGTTTAACTTATGTTTTGGGGTTTGTTTTATTTATTTATTTTGTTAATTTGCCTGGGGGTTTTGGGTGGTTGGGTTTTGCTACCAGATAGTAGTCCTAAGGAGAAACTGTCCTTATTTGAGCAAAAGCTCTTGTCCCTTAATGCCAGATACAGGGAAGTGTAGAGAACGTGTAACATTTCTCATTCCATAACTATCCATTGCTTACAGTTCTACAATTCTTTTGGCAAAAGTAACTAATTGTGTTTTGTGTTACGTGATGCTATTTTTACTTGTCATCGAAGAATGACAATTCCGAAGGACATGTGCTCAGCAGTCCTTCACCAGCAGGCAGACTGTCATCTGAAACATCCCCGGTTAATTCGTGCAAGATGAGGAACAGATCAAGCAGCTCTGGAGACATTCAGAAGTAAGTCATTTGAGTTTTTCTTCTTTAATTCTTGGTCTGTTTCTTGGAATAGTGTCCCTCTGCTCCATTTGCTTCCTTGGAATCCTGTAGCCCAATTTCCCCAGATATTCTGGGGCAAATGTAAAGTGTTGAGTGTGACAAGATCTCCTCACGGGATAACGTGGAGGAGAAGGGGAAACACTTGCCCTTCTCGCATTTTAATTGTTTGTCAGAATGAACCTGAAGATCTTGATTAGTGCAAAGGACTGACAGTTCAAGAAAAAAAAGTTGTGGGTTTTTTTTTTTTTTCTTTTAAGGTATCTGTCTCCAAAGCATCATACATTGGGATCAGCATCATTCTCTAGAGCAACAGAAAGAGGAAGGAGTGACTGCGGCTCTGCGGTAACTAGATTCATTTTGTTCCAGATCTCAAGTGGTGGTTATTGTGGGTTACTTTCCCCTTGTCTATAGGATTGCCGACCTTGTCTTCCCCTTGCACGTCAGCGCTGAGCAGTTTGTCTTGCCTTTCTTGAACTGCCTTCAGGCTTCACGATTCCTCCACGTGGAAAGGGCAGAAACTGTGCTTGGCAGTCTGCGGGCACACACCTACAGCTTACTGCCGTAGTTACCTCATACGGCCTTACAAGTACCTCACCTGAGTGTCCTCAGCGAGCGCTTTGGTGCAACCGAGGGTGCATAAAACTAAAATGAGGGTTCTGGAGCCCTCTGGAGGAGGTTGCACTCTGATTTTTTCATCATTCCATCTGTCTGTCTGATCTTTCCTGTTACGCTTCAAAAGAAAACGAGCAGGCTAATAGCCTGAACAGTTGATGGAGTTGTTGATAAGAGAAGAATGCTGCAGTTGGGTTTTCAGTTCTTCAGCTCAGCTTCTGTAGGTTGTTTTAAATATTTTCATTATCATTAACCAATTAAACATAGGTTTTTTTTAAAGAGAAGAACCCAAGTTTTTATCCTCAATTAATTATGAGCAGTGCAGCTGTGACAAGTGACATTTGCGCTTTATTCACACCCATTGGCTTTCGATAAATTTGCTTTATTAGCGGTCTCTCCCTTTTCTTCAGGAGCCCAATAGCAATGAAGGCAGCAGTTCTGTGTGGCAAGATGAACAAGTGGAAATGCCAACACTATCCCCACAGCTGACCAGTGTGATTAAAGATTCCAGTGCTAAGGATGCGTTTTTGGAATCATGCATGAACTATTTCAGTGCCTCAGCTGCAGGGGACACCGATGCTGTCAAGCAGGAAAAAACACCAGGACCAAATTGTCCAGGAGACAAAGTTCCAGATGACCTTCATGGAATCGTGGAAGGGGAAGGGTCTAGAACAGTTCTTCACAGATCCAAAGGAGAGGGTGATGGAATTGAGTCAGACAGTGGCAGTTTAACACATGTAGAAAGCATAAACAGCAAAATCTCTGCTGAAACTTGCACCCATATTCAGTCAGTGACAAATTCTGTGATGTCTGACAGCAAAAGTGTAAAATGTGATGTCACGAAGGTGTGCGATCACTCGGGTGAAGAGAAACCAGAGAGACTGCAAAACACTAAGGAGACTCCCAAAAGAAAGTTGCTGGAGCCACCAGCTGAAGCAGTGGTTGACTTGTGCCTGCTTGATAAGAGGAGAAGAACTTTTCTGGAAAGCTTAGAGGACCAAGGGGAGCAGGTAAATGATTTTCACTTGCAAATGCAGAAAGCCTTTGAGCAGGAGTTTTATGAAAGGCGTATGCAAGAGGAGCAGGACAGGCTTCTGGCTCTGCAGCTACAAAAAGAGATCAACAAGGAGGAAAGGACACTTAATCGACAAAAGGGCTCTCCAGATGAGTACCTTCTTCGCACCAAACCACCTCAGTTTGTGAAGGACTCTCCTGTGAGAAAGGGAAGTTCTAAGACGGCAAAAGACTCAAAGGTTCCAAAAAAACAGGCTGAAACAAACCACCGCAAAACTCGGAAAGGTTCTTGCAATGAAAACTGGCAGTCCCCTACCCAAGTCCGAGTGAAATCGCCCAGCATCAAGGGAGGAAAAGTTTTGAATTGCGTGGTTAATACCAATGACGCAAATGATATTTGTTCACTACCTAAGAATAAGCAAAAGACGATCCTTCAGATGTTTAAAAGCTCCGTTGTGGAGTAGATCAACAGAATGGCCAGACACATGGTGGAATGAGAATGAAAACCGTGGTAACGCTTTCTCCTGTTTTAGCAAAGCTTCCTGCAAACAGTTTTAAAGATGTTCGTTTCGAGGGGGAACACTTTGGGTCACAAAGTTGTGTATTCTGAGAAGTTTTAATAACGTACACCCCCAGACTTTAAAAAAATTTAGTTGGTCTTGACTACAGCTTATTTTCTAGCGCTTGCGTTTACATAATTTTGAATGTGAATACTGTTAGGGCTTAAAACGAAAAATAACTGGTGGTCATCTCTTAAAATGAGAATTCAGAGCCTTTTACAGAAAGGACGCACATTCCACAGAGGAAACAAGCAAAAAAAAATGAGTGTGTTTCCAGTTGTCTGCCAGCTGCAAGGTTGAAGCTTCACTCGGCGCAACCACCGGTCGTTAAACTGAAGCATGTTGTTGGTGTTGAGGTTGTTTGTTGAATTGCATTGTTCGCACGACAGTTAATGGGTATAACTGGACAGCCAGACTTGCGGGCGTGCTCTCTCATATACTAAGCCCTCTCTAGACAAAAGAAAAACCAGGTCCTTCTCCTGCTGCGGAAGCCAAGGATCTTTCACAGATGCCAATAGTATAAGCAGTTGCGGTTTTGTATTTCCCTCTGTTCATAGAGGTCACTCCTGCAGATCTGACTCTCGCTGTTCTTCGGAAGAAGATACTTTTGGTTTTTCTTATTGCTAGTGTTCTGCAACTTTATTTTTGTACAGTAACATTACCTGTATTTAGTGCTGTTTAATTTTCATACTCAAACTGGTTTGAGTATGATTAAGAACACAATAATTAAAAAAATAGTTAGCCCGGAAGACAGTTACAGTGTAGAAAGTTAAAGGGGGAAAAGCAACTAAAAACTGGAGTTGTCATGACGATGTAACTATAATTAGAGCCACAAAACTACCATGCCTGGCTCTAACCGGTGTCCCCTCCCATTTTTAGAGGCACTACCAAATACTCTCCTCCAGTTTAGTTTAAAGCTGACAGCATTCAAAAGAATCACAATTTAGACACCGGGGGAAGCCTGTAGGAAGTTGATGGTGGTGAAGGGTTGACCAGGTGCTGCTCAGCAAAGGGAGTCTTCCTGCCGGGTTGTTCTATCTGCTGCTATTGTGAAACCATCTTGTGGCCTTTCTTTTCTTGTAAGGAGATACTTTTCCTCTGTTCATGCTTGAAAAGAGCGCAAAGCACCAGCCTACCTTGCTGCAGCGTGTGTGTGCTAATCACCAAAGTTTGCTAATGTTTTAAATGTGGAATTTCTTCACACCTCATGGATGAGTTGTATACTTCAACTCGGTTCTGGGAGACCTGTTAATAAAATACTTCAGAGCAATATCTTCTGATGTTTTAAGTTGAAAAGAAACCCAAACAAAGAAAGTGAAATTTTATTGAAAGCATGAGCAGCAGACCAAGCCAAAAATATGAATTGGTTCTTTTTTTCCTTTGCCTGCATGTCTCTATTAATGGTGGGTTTCTCACAAATATATATTTTAAGATGCTTTTTGAGAAAGTTACAACAGGTGACCAGTTGCAAATCACTTGCTTTTCCTTTTGCTGCGTCAACCATTGTGCTGGAAGCTTTCCTTTGCTATAGATCTGTTTCTGTTGAACCCCTGCCTTTGTTCACATTGTTTTCTGTCTTGCCCAGGCAGTTAAGTATAATCCTTCATTAATTAAAGTGGTTTTTAAGACAAAGATATTGACTCCTTTGATGCTAGTGACATTCAGCTTTCCTAGTCATGATAAGCGTGTCAGAAGTGAACCCTCCATTTTCAGAAGAGATGAGAAGGAAGAGTTTATTTTTAAAGTCTGTTCAGCCTCTTTATACAATCAATTCGGAAGTCTGATGATTATTTTTAAGTCGCAGGAAAGATGGTCCCTGCTCTGAGGTGGAGCTGCTCCTTCTCAGATCACGTCTCCCAGTGACGGCGGCCTGTTCTCAACCAATCTCTGATTTCTTGCTGTTTTGGGTGTAATGGGTTGTTTGGGAACAGGTCTGGAGTGGGGCAGGGCAGTTCCTGGCCTCTTCTTACACACAGGTCACCCCTGCAGCCTCCTGCTGCCTAAAGCCTAAAATTTATGCCCGATGCAAGTGTCCCTGCAGTTGAAGACACTTCGTTTCTACGGTCCTAGCAGTCCTGCTGTACCCCTCCTATGGGGTTTGAATGTCTGCCCTCTTCTCAGTCGCTGCCTTTAATGTCTAGCGCTGAAGGAGTCTGAATCTCAAGTGTTCTGAACTGCTGGCCATTCACAGGTAAGAAATAATCTCGTGTGTATTACAAATTCTGACCCTGCTTAGTTGCTGTATTTTTCTCAGATCAATCATCATTATGCTCCAGTTCAGCAGTGCTGGTTTTGGAGTTGCTTTTACGGCCAGGTCCTGATGTTTGATAGATACCGGGTAAAAAAGAGAAAGGGGAGCCTGTGAGGTCGTACCCGTAAATATCCAGATAAACTCTATAAGGAATGAAGTCAGAAATTAAGTATGTATCGTGTAACAGCCTTCATCTTCATTGGGGTTAAACTTAATCTACTTCTCTCTGTTTCTGTCCCTGACACTTAAGTAACATAAATTTAGTGTTAAAATAGAAGACATTTTGTTTAAAAAACGTCATATGAGAGTCTCTCTGAGTACGCTCGACAACAGGCAGGGAGCTGCTCTGACAGCTTGCTGCCAGCGACGGGGCTCCCGTGTTTGTGCCAGCCTTGGCCCTCGGGGACACCCAGTGAACTAATTCTGGGTGCTCCATGGGTAGGGGAAGCATCCGGAGGGGAGAGGGCAGGGCAGAAGGGAGCATTTCCCTTTCAGGCAGCAATGAGCCGTGGGCAACTAGCTCAGCTGCGCAGGAAGCCACGTCCCAGGGTAGGGGATTCCAGTGTTTAACTCTAGCTTCATCCCCTTTTCTTCCACAAGGTGTTCTGTGGGTTCGTTCTGTTCCTTGGACTGTGGTGATGACGTGTCTCTTCCCCGTAAGGTTTATGAAACGCACTAAAGGAATCCCAGTTAGACGGCTGCTTCTTGCATCTGACTCTTCAGTCTCACACAGACTCACAGCAAATCCTGCTGCTGCGATTCTGTCGAAAATCAATGCAAAAATTACAGAAATTACCCATTTCAAAAGGTCTAAATAGTCCTGAGGTATATTTTGGTGTGTGTATAGATGTGGGGGTGCGCTAAAGTTTTTGGGGCTTATTTGTGTTTTTCCAACATAGTGGATTTTGTCCTCAGTGTAAGAATGATCTTCTCACATAAAAATCATCATTCTGTTCAGCAGGACGGAAGAAAAACAAGACTGAAAAGTTGATCATTAGTTAAAACCCAACATTAACTGCAAGGTATACAAAACCTATAACCCGTACCGGAAGGCCAGTCGGGCAGCCTCATCGGCAGTGGGGTACTGCAAGTCCTCGGGTCCCGACGCCGATGGCAGTCCTCGCCGCGTGCGTGCTGTAATATTCACCACCAGGCACCTTTTCAGCCTGTCCTTTTGGATTTTTCTTGTTGGAGGGTGGAATTTGGCCACTGCTGACTGGATTTTGTTTGCGCCAACACTCTGTTTCCGTTGTTACAGACGTTTTGAAGCAGATGAAATCAGCTGGTTTAACGGTGTTTGTGAAGGAATAGTCTGAGCTGGTCTAACAGTTCAGTGCTGCTCTGAAGGGCAAGATCACCTTCTGCCTTCAGCTGGCTCTAGTGGCTTATTTGTCCCCTTTGTAGAACACGTTCAGCTAATGCGACTGCCAGGAAAAACACAAAATACACAAATACTTTGTCAGGCTTGGTCACTACCCTGAGAGCCAGAGCTGGCGTGGGGTGGGAGGTAGGGAGAGTAGCAGGAGAGGGAACAGATCTACCCATTTTCACAGCAGCAAGTTTTTTAATTTGTCTTAAGGCTTCCAAGGAAACCGCTGCTTTCTGTGGAGCTTGCTTTGGTTGACACTTGTTAATGATAAGGTGCTCTGTAACGCTGCAGCCTGCTGGCAGTGTTGGCGGCAGGCCAGCCACACGCGGTGCGTATGTTGTAAAACAACTGAAAGTAATAAAATGTTCCTTTTCTGCAAGTAGCAGATGTGATTTCTGCAAGTACCTTAGTCTTACGGTTTGAAGAACCCACAACAATTTATTGTCATTTAGACAATTATTCTCTCACCTGATCACCCCTCCCCACCTGGAAAGGGGAATCGGGACAAAACCAAGGAAACCCAAGGGTTGAAACAGAAACAGATTTAACAGGATAAGACTAAATGATTAATAATACTAAACAACCAATATTGATCCAGATGCCAATATAAAATATACAGGATTATACTCAGCCCATTCCATCCCAGGACGCCGTGCACTCTCCACAGGGACAGCCAATGTGAGACCCTGCAAGTGCTGTGGCTTCAGGAAGGAGGGAAGGGCTCAGGGCTCCGGCACCAGGGCAAGGAGTTCTCAGGATCCCTGCCATCAAGGGAGAGAGAGAGAACTCCTCAGCAAACTTTCTAATTAATATTGAATGTGACGTTCATGGTATGAAATAATCCTGTTGGCAGTTTGGATCAAGTGCACGGGTCTCGCTCCTCCTCGTCCCTGCACCTGGAAAGTTCGAAACCCTGAGACTTTGAAACCCGCACTGCAGAGCTGGCTATAAAGTAAATATTTTCACCAATTCAGATGCTAGAGTCTTCTAAAAATCCATTTTTCCCAGGCATTAGCAGAGACCTTACTGAAAAGTAAAATTACTGAAAGATAAATTAATCCTGTGTCACTCAAACCAGGACACACAGGGATTGAAAACACCCAGCGTGCTTGTTGTTTGTTGAGGCTGTTTCTCTTCCAATGTTGAGGAACCAACAGCAAAAATATCCCAATAGCATTGGCTGCCCTATAATGAGCTCCCTTGACAGTAGCAGCCACAGCATTTCTTGGCCACCTCAGGTCCAATGTCCTTCCTTGCAGCACCTACGGCCCTTGTATGTGCTTCTGTGGGAGGGCAAAGGCCAGCCCAACCTCTTACTTTGCCCCAGGCCTCTGTGATGAGGTAAATCTTCACAGAAGCTCTGGCCTCGTGTCGTGAGTGTTTCAGTGTCGCCATGAAGGCCTCTGCTTCTGGAGTCATAGAATCATTTAGGTTGGTAAAAGGCCCTTGGGATCATCGAGTCCAACCACCTGCCTTTCTCTACAAAGTTCTCCCCTACACCATATCCCCCAACACCACATCTAAATGACTCTTAAACACATTCAGGGATGGTGA
>JAOXNO010000001.1:158331974-158358901 GCA_028565335.1 Limnodromus scolopaceus
CCCCCTGAACCCCCCCGAGACCCCCCTCCCTGCAGCCCCTGGACCTCTGGCACCCTCCAGCACCCCCCGACTACCGGGTTCACCCCAGGACTCCTCAGGAGCCCCCGGGAACCGGGACCCACTGACATCCCCCGGGATCCGCCATCCTCCGGGACCCCCCGTTCTCCCCCCGTTGTCCCGCCCGGGCCGCTCACGCTGCGGAGCTGCTGCTGGTGCTCCGCCGCCGGGTCCATGCCCGGGGCCGGGCCCGCCCGCCGCTCCGCGAAGTTGAGCGCGGTGGGAAAGGAGCGGGGCTGAGGGGGAGGTGCGGCCGTCCCACACACACCCCCCCACACCCCACGCGGAGTGGAAGGGGGTGGCCACGCGTGGGGCTGCACTTGTCCGAGGGAAACTCCTGCACTTGCGCCCGGACGAAAGGGAGGGGCGGGGGAGGAAACCCGAATGGCAAGGATGGGAGTGGGAAGCTGGCGGGCGGCGTGAGGAGCAGCATCCCGCCGCCGCTGCCGGGTGGCCGCTTGTGGCTGGCAGTCCCACCCCGCCACTCGCAGTTCCCCGGGGGGAATGCCACCCGCCACCGTCCGCAGCCTCCTCCCCGGTGCGGGGCTGGCGGGAGCGGCGCGGTTCCCCGAGCAGATGTGCCCTTCCCGGAGCCACCACGAACTACAGCGTCCCCGGGCCGCGGACGGCAGAAAGTGGGCAACGTGGGTGCTGCAGGAGGAAAAAAGTGCCAGGATCCGTGGGATGCTCTTTGTAGCAAAGCTGGGGGGGGGGGGCGGGGGGGAGGGAGGAAGTGCTGAAGTGACGCGTGCGGAAAAAAAAATAATAATTGCGAGGTTTTCCTCTGGCCCTGTGTCATCCTTGCTTTCGCCGCAGTTTTCTGGACTCAGAAAATGATGGTTAGAGATCAACATACTTTGCCGTGACATGGTTGTTTACTTTTCACAGACGTATTTAACTCCCTATTTTAAAAGGTGAAAGTGCCTTTAGTTAGGTGTATTTTACGCAACAGCAGTATTTTATAGACCAATGTTTCTGCAGTTCCTTATGTTGTTACAAATGGAGAAATCGCTTCATCTTCCGAATAAAAAGATCAGAAAAATTGTAGTCTGGATTTGCCGTTTCCAAAGCGCTTTGAGGTTTTTGTTGTCGTATCGTTCCAATGATTTCTGCAGGCAACAGAATATTTAGTTTTATCAGTTATTCTAGTTACCTTCACCATATAGCAGGAGAAGTGTGCTTGTTCTCAGTTTGTCTTCTTTTGTAGTTGTTTGGAATAGGGCACTAGTCATTCCTAAGCTCATACTACATCTCATTAAAACTACAACATTTATCTTTGCGGTGTTTGAGCCTTCAGAAAGTAATAAACCAGAGAGGTTTGGGGTTTTTTTTGTTTGCTTTAGCGTTTATAGGTGATGTCGAATGTCACGGAAGTTGACTGTGATCTTTTTTCATCCACACCCTGTAGGTCGGGCTTTTTTTTAGCTTAATTTATAAGCTTAATTATATTTACTAATATACACAAAAAATTATCCTATATTTGATAAAGGACCATTTTAACTGAAAACCGTAACTGCTTTTTAAAATCACAGTAATACAAAATGTAGTTGGTTTTGTATGGTATTTGGGTGATATTGAAGTTACTCTCCCTTGCAGCTGAGGCTCCTTTCCCACTCCTTAAACCTATTCACCACCCGTACTCCCCCATTTCTTTATTTTTCCTTTTTTAGTTTGTCCTTTTTTTTTCTTTCTGTTTTCCTGTAACTTTTGGAAAAAAAGCCAACAAAATGTAATCAATAAGATGCAAATATATGCATATTTTTGTCCTTACGGCTTTGGATGAACTCCAGGCCTTACCAAAGTTGGTGGCAATAGTCCTGCTGATCAAACAGGTAAGATTGCGATCCTTGTCTTATATCCAAAGATTCCAAATTGCTTTTGCAAAGCTGGGCCAGTGTCTCGTATCCTCAGGATCTACAGTAAATGAAGTGATAGGGAAAGTAATATCACAGTGTACCAAACTGTCCACTGTCTGAAAAGAGCCAACAAAAGCATGAGCAAGAAAGAATATAAGACTGATTTCTGATTTTTTTCAGTGACTTTATTCATTTGCAACAGAGGGGATGTACTGAATTCAGGAGACCTAGGTGTCTGTGTTCCTCTCACCGCACCGAGAAGAAATAAGCCATTGAGGAAGAAAATGAAATGTATTATTTCACTGATCTAAGTGGTTATGCCCATAAGATCCAATCTAGCTCCCACTGAAAGGAGTGGAATTGGTGTTCATAAATCCCCTGGAACATAGGTCATCCACAAGCACGTGTTGCTGTATTTTGTGTTTCATAGCTCTAGTGCATTCTCCTACAGATGATAACTTTATTTGAACATAGCTTTGTTCTAGAATCACATTTTCTAAGAGGAAAACTAACACAACTATGAATTCCCTTAAAGTGGAAATTTGTTAAAAGAGTAAATACTGTTCCTTATCTTGCAGAAAATCCTAAGAGACGAAGGCCCTAAAGTTATTCTCTTTTAACATGTACTAACTCATCTGTTTGTCCTTTATGGAGTGCTGCCCATCTTATTTTTCTTTACTGCAGTAGCTGAGCGCATCACATTTATCATAATATTTACCTTCGCAACACAGTGTGACATGGCAATTACTGTTCCCATGTAACAGATGAAGAATCTGACATAATAAGGAACAGAAGTTAGCTCTTTCAAAGCCAAGGCTGACACCTGAACGAAGGCCAATTTTCTCTGTTTTAATCGATAGAATATAAAATAAATCAGTATCCTTTATACATCACTCAAGGTCACAGGTAATGTGTATGTTATGCAATACACGCTACTAAGAAATCTTAGGAAATAGCTAATTTAGCAAGCTGCCCCTAAAAAGAAAAGAAAAATATTATCTGTGGTAAAACTAAAACTTTTGTAAGTTTGATAAACAAATGTCATTAACAAGATGTAGAGTAGTGACACCAGCTCCTTGACCATTTGCAGTTCCTAAACTAAAGCGAGTGAGCATTATTAAAAGTTTGCAACATTCTTTTTCATGATTTTTAGGGTCGTTTGTTTCTAGAAAAATAACTGAAGTCAGTAGTGACAGGCCAGCAGAAGGTGCTCCAGTTTGTTATTTTACTCTCAACTTTAAAAATTCTCCTTTTAAAAAAATTTGTATTATTGTACTAGAACTTTACAAAACTCTTTATATGTAGCAGAGGTGAGAGATTTAGTGGATTTCAGTCAGAAAGAAGAAAACAGTATGAAAAATCCCCAAGTACTTTTTTTTTCTGTTTACCTATCATTGCTAATGCATGACCCAGTACAGTAAAAATTTAAAAAATGAGCTTGTCTAAAGCATTTTGGAATCACTGATTTTTCAGAGCTAATACTTACTATTCCACTTATAGTTTCGAAAACACTAGATAAAATTAATGAAACGGCAAACAAAAATGTGTAAAGGGACTTCTCTGTTTCTAGGATTAAAATACACTTTCCAGTCATACCATTTTTATTTTTATTTTTTTTTTTAGAATCAAGCCTTTAATTCCTGCACATTTTATCATCCTCAAGTACACATGAATCTTAATTTCAAATATTTATATTTAGAAGGAGGTATGTACTCAAGGGAGGTGAGTTATAACAAGATACAGGAGTCCTCAGTCACAGGCAGTTAAACATCTATATCTGATTATTATTCTTGGGAGTTTAGTACTGTTATCATTCAACCATTAATTTTATTTCCCAGTGTTTATGATGTTATCCTATCTGGAGATCAGTGTTTGCACAGACTCTACCTCTCCATTTCACTTGCAAAAATATTCCCCTTTACATGTTAGTTTCATTTGAGGTATAGAAGTCTCTAATTTGTGGGCATATTTCAGCATCTGCGGAGAGCTGAAAACTGAGCAGCTGAAGCAGGACGGAAAGAAGGAACGTTTATAACTGGAGAGTGTTATGTTTGCAGCAGGGTTTCCCTTCCCTCTGCCCTCCCCTGCGGCTCAGGGTTTGCACCCTCTGCGGCTGGAGTGGCTGGGTACCGGCAGGAGGACTCTTACCCCTCTCTCTCTTTAAACCTGGCCAAAAGCGGCTGCTTCGGTCATTTTTATAGAGCCAGGTTTTGCTGCAAGGTGTGCTTTAGGTTTCCTGAGAGTGCTAATAAGAGACTGGAAGTACTCCTTCTCGTTCGGATGGTGGGCTATTCTGAAATAATTTGGAGAGACGTTGCTGTTAGTGCGATCCAGACTCAGCTATAGGAAGCAAATGTGTTGCTGGGAAAAGAAGGACTGAAGATAAGCTGCTTTGTCTTCGACTGTGGTGTCCTCTGTCCCACAATTTTACTTTCTTGGCTGTTGAAACTCTCTCACTGCTTACTGTTTCAAGCTGTTCACCACCTTTTCTTTTCTCGTTTCCTAAGTATCTTCCGTGTGCTCTCATAAATACGCAGTCTGGAGGGTGGTATCATGAAAAGCACTGAAGAGCTGGAAAATGGGAGAAGCCATGGGATTTACTTCTGAGCAAATCCGATATGAAAACTTGGCGGGGGGTGGGAGGGAAGCAAAAGAAAAAGGTGCTAAAGAAGAGGCTCTGAGAAAAGGCGGAAGAAAAACTTGAGAGCGGTAAGGACAGGATCTCTCCAGGATGAAGTTGTGATCGGACACTGTTTTCGTGAATGTCCAATAAATCCATCCGTACTTTAGGCTTTCTAGGTACTGGCAGACGTAATTCTTGCCTTCTGTTGACTTTGCATCCATGCAAAATAGCATGTACTATTTTTTTTTCTGCTTTGTAAACATTCAGAATGACTAAGATCATGGTTTCAAGCCTCACAGTGCTTTATTGAGGCTCTCTTAAATACAAGAACATGCCAGGAGAGAGAAAGCAAAATGCCTGTTGTACCCTTCCCCAAAATCCCCTCTCCTCACTCCATGGGCCAGTTTTTCCACTGTTGGATAGGAATGAATCCTGGTGCATTAGCACAAGTAATTATGTACTATACCTTCACAGATGTGTAAGAACAATTACTGAAATAATTATTAGAGAGACATGGTTATCTTTCAGGGATTCTCTGTACCTGGGTTAGCTAACCCAAATGCTTCATACAGCTGCCCGTCTCCTGGATTAATTAGAGAATGAAGAGGAACAATGATGAAGGAGTGGAAAAGGATGAAAATGGTAGATGGAAGGATTGGGACAACACATGTGCTGTAGGGATTTGGGAATATGATGATTAATAGACTAAGGGAGAGAGAGAATTAGTATGGAAGAGGGAATTATGTAATGAAGAGAAAATTATGAGTGATGAAAAAAATGGGGATTTGAAGACTTTGTATGTTCATGAGAGCAATAGCTGAATACCAAGGTACAGTAGGACCTTTTGAATGTTACAATAACACCTGTAGATATTCTTATATATATATGTATAAAATTATAATATAATACATGGATATTCTTCAGAATTATATCTATAAACCCTTGATACTTGTATTTAAGACTTTTACATCTCCGGCTGTCTGCTGAATCTCCAGGACTAATGTTAAATTGTGCTTCATGTCTTCTGAGTTCACTGCTCTGTTGGTGGCCTTTGACCCTGAAATTAGTCAACGAGGAGACCACCACCATGGCACCAGGACCAAAGTAATGCCTCAGAGGAACCAATGCTAATGTTTTTTGAAGAACTTGGCAACTTTGTTGACTAAACATAAACCTGCTGTCTGACCAGAGGCCCGAATATTTGGGCTGCACAACGGACTGAGACGGCTTGAGAAACATCTGTTCATTGACAACGCGCAGTAATAAACATTATACTTCCAGTTATTGCCTGCATCTCTACATGCAATGACTGTTGTACATCTAAGACCTACATTTGATCACCTTTCCTTAGGGGTGCATCTGGAGCTGGGTATACCCAGGGTGTCCTCATCCCAAGGGAGAATGAAGCCATCCAACCTGTGAGCTGCGTGTGCTCCATCATGTCACTCCCTGCCCTCATTTTGCACCTCTGCAAACCCTTGGTGCTTCTCATCCTCTCCGGTGCCATCCTCAGCTCCTACAAAGCCCTGTGGTGCAACCATCTGTTCTAAGGTGAGGAGCAGTGAGAAGGATACAGAAGAAAAAAATATATATACAACTGTATGTTCTTCTAATTTTAAATAATTATAAGATATTATTCAAAGTTGGAACACACTTCAGGTATTTATTTCCTCCCCTTTTAATGTAGCTTTAGCTCAACCATCTTTGTTTATCACAGCAAAATATAGTAATTTCATTATTTTCAACATCAGCGGGGGTAGCTGTGCACAGACTTTTAAAAAGCACTCTCTCATTGATGAGAAAAGTTGCTTAATAAATTCAAGTGGATGACTGTTCATATGTAAATATTGAAGACCACAGTGACTACCCTTCATTGTGGGACTGTGCTTAAAATACTACACTAAAATAAACATATATATTGATGCATGTATACACCAATAAAAAATGGTAGTGATGCTGTAAGCATTCAGCTTGCCCTGGTCTACTGTAGAATATTTGGCCAAGATTTTAGGTTTCTCAGTAGCTTTGTGTCAGTGAGACTAATGGTTCTTGGTGACATCAGCGTGCACATAGATGAATATCCTTTGTGGGGTCAGCAACTTGTGACTGGGTTGAATACACTGGCTCTAGAAGAGAGGGATGATACGACTTCTTTTCATAGGAGGAAATTCTTCTGAATTGCTGAACTCCCATTTTAGATGGCTTCAGGCATTGAACTAAAAATATTTTCATTATTTTAATGGTGATTGTCACTAGATGTTACCAACAACAAGTTGTCTGTATCAGTCAGTTCACCTGACTTGAGGAGTGCTCTGTTGCTTGAAAGGCATTCTTGACTAACCCACAGTCCTCAGTATGTGTAGACAACTTTTTGCCTAATTCTATGACTGTCCCTTTCCTCCTGTTCTTTCCTCCTACTCAAAATGGTAGGGAAACTGCTGAACGATTTAGAAGTGAGATACTGGATTAGGTGCTGTCACTGTGCTGACAACACACAGCTCACCATTCCCCATGTCTCCTTTTCTATTATTCATATTGCTTCAGTATAAAAGATAATTCAGTTCCTGCCAGAGAAGGAGGCTTGGACAAGAGCTATCTGATCACCTGACATTACAGTAGCAGGGTGGGGAAAAAGGAATAAAAACGGTTCTGTGTCAGCACCTTTGATTAATGAGTTTGACCATCGTTTGTGAAACGTTTTAGACATGCAGTCTACTTGTGCAGATAGATACATGCGTATCAGAAGTAAATAAAACGTGTTTTCAACGACATTTAGGCAAATTCTATCACCTTTTTGTCAGGAAAAACCTTCTTCAGTTGTGCACATCACTGTTGTATCTCAGTTACATTTTTGCAGTACAGTCTGCAGTCAGCTTCTCTGAAGCTAGTCCAGATTCCTTTGTGAACAGAGATTCGTCTTAACTGAATACAGTATGTGTGTTCAAGAGCTGTGCCAAATTGTAGCATGGAACTTAAAATATTGAACTAGAGCAAAACAAATGTCACGTTTTGCAAGCTTTCAGATACTACAAGTCACTTTCACGCCCTTTACATATGGTGTTTATTAGCAGACTAAATTTGAAAAAAAAATTAATCTGGATCTTATTGGTTTTACAGAACAAAATAAATCCACATTTTTTTAATCTCATAAATTTATCTGAAAATAGCAAAGTATAGGAACAGTTATGAATATGAATGAATATCAATGATCCAACAAATATTATTTAAAAATTAAAAATTCAGAAATCACAGATTCCATATTCAGAGCACAGATATCTTTTTATTAAATGCTATAATAGGACTAAATTAAATTTAAAATTAATTTATTTAATAAATACTTATTTATTAATAAATTAATAATTACTCTAGTGATTGTTTGACTATTTATTGATTAAAACTAATTTATTCATTTATTTAAACATACTGCTGGCTGTTTTGCTTTTAGAGACTTCTTCAGATTGTATGGCAATAATAGCTTTTTAACATAGGCTTAAAATTTTGGTTTTTAATATGTTATGCATATCTTCAAAGACAATTTGGGCACCCATAGTTTGTTTTAGTGGAAGAAAGCAAAACTCCACTGATACTTGGCGGATTCTTCTTGTTACAATAGGATTGAATTTTAATCAAGCTATTTTACAGTTTGAAGTATGACTGTAGAAATAGACACTGCTTATTCAGTGGATCTGCTCCTTGCATATAATCCATGTCTTATCTACTCTATTGATTAACAAGATCTGTTTCATATAATCCTTATTCGTGAGACCTGAAGAAAAAAAAAAAGAGTGTCCATGAAAGGTTGAGGTATATTTTTCCTAATTTTATTTTCATCATCAACAGAGCTGTTAAATGAGTTTAGCTTGTAAAAGATGCTTACTTCTTCAGAGACATAAACCAACAGCATAGCTTCATATATTTCAACATTCAGAAGCCACTACCTTAAGACTACACAAACTCCCAAATTTTTATGCAACCAATTACATTTGCTGTCTTCATCTTTTTATTTAGGGAAATTTAACTACATCTATTTCAAGTGATGAATTTCCTTAAATGAGCGAAAGGGCATGAATAAAGTTAGAGACTTGCACAACAATGTGTTATAACTGTTAATCTTAACTGACAAGTTAAAAATTGAAGCCAATAATGATGAATCGTCAGCATTATACATGTGTGCATGTAAAAAGAAAGATTGAGCAGCTTTGAAAATGAATGAGCTGTTGCAGTTTCAAGTTGTTCAGTCATTTTTACAATCAAAAAAGATCTGACAATACAGTTAAGTCCAATAAGTAGATTATAATCACTCAGAATTACTAAAATGAAAAGAAAACTATAGACAATAGACAGTGAAGAAATCTGACATCTTTCTTTTTGTCATGGAATGATACACTAAAAATTAAAAATATGCTAAATAATTTGGCTGATGTGCCAAATAATTTGAAATATTTAACCTAATGTTATGATTTAAATAGAACAAATACAAGACAAATGTGGAGCTAAAAATAAAATTTTTATTAAGAGAAAGAAATAAAAATATCTCATCCTTCTCTAAGAAATTATTGTAGTCATTAAGACACATAATGGTTATGACTGTTAGATATACCTTTAAAAAAATGTTTTGTAGAAACGCACTTTAATTAAGCTTAGTCATGTTCCTTTTGGAGCAATGGTAAAGCTATTTTTGACCCTAGCTGCACCATTTTTCCACATGAGCAAAAAATACTATATTCTATATTTTCAGCTCTGATCAAATGCTAGTTGCCCAAAAATAGCTTGGCCTCTTTTTTTTTTTTTTTTTCCTTTTCTTTTTTAAAAACCACGAGTCAAAAGGAGCAAGTCTTGTTCCACCTTGTAAGATAAAAAGTGTTTCAGTGATAACATTTTCAAGGAAAGTCTCAAATCTATACTTTCTCTACTTTTCCTCAAAATATTCTCTCATTTTATTTTATTCGATCATCATCTCTCCTTCCATCTGCATCACTTTCTGGGTTTTACCCTCAAAAAGATAGTTTAGCCCTATAATTGGCCCAAGCATAATGAACATGGTAAAACTGTTTCTGGTACACCAACTAAGCTCACTGGCAGCTACTTTAGGTATTGCAGCGTCACGCTGCATCATAGTGTCCTGTGGACACACTTGCAAGACGCATTTTTTTCTTTTTTCCAAAAGTGCTAAGCACCAGTAACTTGCAAGATGCCGAGTGCCCTGCTCCTGGTTGCTCACACTGGGGTGTAAATACACTCGTTGCCTCCCTGTGTGCCCAAATCGGAATAAATCAGAAATCTGAGCACAACATTTTGTCCACGGCACCTTACTGCATCATTACGAAGTTCAGAAATGTACTTAGAATATCTATTATATAGCTGTATTTGCACACTGATATGATCAGCATATCTAAGTGTGTCTTTCAGTCTCAAAGACTGAAAATGATGTTTTGATGTAATGCGAAAAAGAAAAATATACAAATTTATTTTCGCAATGCACATATGCATATGCTGTTGATAAAATGATGTTAATGACAAGAAATCTGCAGTGATAATTGTGGTTAGAAAGCTGAATATTTCTTTACAGATTGTCTCACTTTTATCTGATGAATACAGCATGGAAAATTATCCACACCTTTTATTTTTACAAAACAATTTCAGCTTTGCTCAGTTACACCAGTCAGCTTTCTCCAGTAAGTTTAGCTGGTGAGCAGACAAGTGATATTATTTATCATTGTAAAAGTAATTTGAACTTAAACTCTTGCATTTTGTATAGGATGAACTGGATATATTTGGCTTTTGAAAAGTACCTGTGCCATTGTGGCAGCTGCAAAAAGGTTTACTTTTTATCACAATAAGGAAGAAGGCTTTTTAGGACCGCTGAACTGAGAATTTCAGGCTCAAATTCTTGTGAATAAGAAGCATAAGCAATGTGAAATGAGTTTGTACAATATGTACAAATGAGCAATAATTTTTTTTTCACTTTGTAATCTAAACCGTTTTAAGATGCTGCTTTACCAAAAGACATCGCACTACTCTATCTTGTTCTACAGCCCAGCATGTAAGCAAAATATTTAATATAACATTGACTCTTCTTAATAGCTTTTTCTGGCCAGTAACCATGGGACAGATTTATCAGTAGCATAGATTTAGTAGACTTTTGACACCTTATGGTAGCTTGCAACTTGATCCAATAAACATAAAACTGTAGACAAAAACAAATTCCTTTCAGAATGTAGAAAAGGGTGTAGTCAAACTGATATTGACAATATTAAGTGAATTACAAACCAAGTCCTTATGCTCTATCTAACCAAGGCATCAACTTTCTTACACAACAGAAGAGAATAAGAATGTTGTAGATGTAATCACAATAGCAAGGAGAACTAGAGAGAACAATGGGAGAAATGTGATGATATTAACTATACTTTCAAAAGATACAAAGATGTTTGTTTAGTTCATCTTTAATATCTTTGTTCTTTATTCTGATTTAGAAGATTGTGGTTAATGTGAGATGTGAGTTCTCCCCTTTCTTTCCATATGTTCTTAGACCAAAAATAGTTTCCTCTTTTCATATGGATTTCTCCAAATAAGGAGTGAAGAAACTGTAAATTAACTTCTCATTACTACAGAACAAATGCATACTTCCAATATGCTGATTTGGGGAGAGAGGAGGAATGAGGAGACAGCTCTTTGGAAAACTCTGTTGAAACCTGTCTCCTAGAAATTTCCCACTTAATTACAGATTATTTAAATTAAAAAAAACCAAAAAACACCAAAACAACAACCCAGCATTTAATCACTTGTCTTTATACATATGAAACAAACAAAAAAAAAATTAACCAACAAAAAAGCAGACACCAAAAACTCCAATTTTTTGGAGTTCTCCAATGAGTTCCATGACATTAGTAAATCCTTGATTCTGGTTAGAATGTGGTAAAAGAATGAGATGGGATGATCCTATCAAAAACTTTACACTGTGGGACAGCTTAACTGAAACAGCAGAGGTGACCAGACAGGGTATGGCCAGAACTGAGCTATGGAGTTCACTGTAAAGAGATCCACAACAGAAAGCTAAGTAGTTTTCTTGGTGCGTGCTCTTATCCAGACCTGTGGATCTCAAGAAAGGATCTTTGGGAATGGCAGATTCTACCTTCTCTTTCTGGTTCGGTGATTTCTTCAGCACTGCTTGTACTTTAATGTAGAGGAAATACAACATCTGTTACAAGATGTAACAACATCTGTTGTCAACTACTGAAGGCAAATAGACTGGGCTAGATGCTCCAAATGATCCAGAATGACCGCATTTATGGGTCTCTAGCACAAATATATACAAATAAAATTAGGAAGAAACTAGACTTTTACGTACACTAGGACATTAATTTCTACTCTTCTTCTCTGAAAAAAGATGATACCTGGATGGAATTTTTTCAAATGACCATGCTGTAGCTTTATCGAAAGCAAATCCTGAAGGGTAGTCTAATTAGGAAAGTATACATGTGCACATGCATGTATACGTTTAGATTTAATGACACCACACATTATATTATGATAGCATTGGCTTTAATGTCGGTATACTCTAGAAAGTACTAATGGTGGGTTTTTTCCTTCAAAATTTATAAATCAATATAAATTTCTGTAAATGAAGTTAATATTCAGATAGTTAAATATATTTTTGTCTTGTTAATTTGAATGTTTTGATCTTTACAAACAGCCTATTTTCCTGACATTCTGGCTTGATATTCTGCTTGAGTTCAAAACCAGCATCTGTTTCCCCATTGTTTTATAACAAATCTTCCGCAGAACAAATAAGTGCTACATTCATTGCAAGCATGGAGATTGAAAACAAGTTCCTGACCTTAAATGTCGATAAACAGAATTATCTATTATATTTCTGTTATTTTTGTCATCTTTCCTTACATGAACAAGAAGCATCTACTGTCTCAACACCTTTAGCCCTTCTTGTTGATCACCTTTTTGCTGATACTTTCATCATATCTTCATCTTGTTTATTTTGAAATCCTTGAATTTTTTAGTGTGAACCTTCTGTACTTTTCAACATTTTCAACACTAAATTTTCAAATAGATATTTTAATTTACTATATGTAAGATTTGTTTTCCTTGTTCTTGCATCTTCGTTTACATAATAATCTCTGTTTTACCTACTTCCTTGAAATGTGTAGAAGTTGCTATATGAGCTTACTTGTGGCTTTCCCCTGAATTCACCGTGTTCCCGGTCCATGGCTTTGAGAATTAACGGTTCTCCAATTCTGAATTGCTGCTAAATAGAGCTGAATTTGAAATTTGTGTAGTGTGCTATCTCATTACTTAATTCCATGTCTTACCAAATACAGGCAGTTTTTGTGGGAGTATTTTTAGGTGCTTCTTCAATCATAGGATAGTTAAACTTTCATTTTAAAAGGTTTTCATCTTCCTGGATGCAGGATAAAACTTGGAGCCCTATATGCTATAAAACTGAATGTAAATAAGGAAATAACATTACTTCTTATTACTTTGCACCAGTGTTTTGATTTGGTGGGGCTGTATTTTGATTCTGTATTTTGATTTTTTAATCAATTTTTTTCGGTATGATTTCAGGTTTTGGCTGACGTTTCATATTTGTGAGCTTGTATCTTTTATTTGGTATTGATGTCTCATCTCCTATAAATGATGATTTAATTGATAGATAGATATGCATATCTAATTTGATAAAAAAATCCAAACTTATAAACCCTGAACATGGAAAAATAGAAGGCTGCTGATTATGATACTGAAGACTGCCGGTAAGGACTGAGCTTCCCAGACATGCTGGACAGCCAGCTTGAATACTCTGTCCCTATACATATCTAGCTGGAAATGGATAGAGAATAAAAAAAGTGACTCTCAAGCACTTCAAGCATTATATGCCATCACATACTGTATGCTACATATATATCATTACAATGTTAACCTATGCTGCAAAAATTAGTTTTATTAATATAGCTATCCTCACTGGCAACCAGATCTTGTTTCTGTGCAAAGATATCCAATGAAACTGAAAGGCAAATAGCAAGATTCAAATCTTCAGTGAGGAAAATCTGAGAAACTGAAGGCACAATTTAGATGCCCAAATGCTGATATAACATGAAAATGGGTGCAGTTCTCTAAGTTGGTGTTGAATGACTCCAGAAATGTTAAGAAACCATCTGCTTTTTGTATGGATGAAATAGAACGCATGGCTTATGCATCCATACTAACAATAACTGAACATCAGCAAGCTCAAATAGAGAGGAAATTTTATTTTTATTTCATGCATGTAACTCTTTCTATTTCTTTATTTATGGACGGGCATGTGCTACTGACTGACATTAACCAGAAAACAATTACCACTATTGCCAAAGAAGACCTAACAAGTGCTTTGCTGCACCCTGAGAATATGAAGATTATTTATTCATAGTTATAAAAACAGAATGTAAAGGCCACATGCAAGGAGGTAAAAGAATCCACGTGGATGACAGAGGAAAAATGCTTTCAAAGCATTTCTACATTTCTTAAAAATAAAATAGAAACTTGAATATTTCACTTGTTTTAGACTTTTTCTTATTTTCAATCAGTAGCTCAACTAGAAACTAAATAGGTGATTGCATGTCTGATCTTTTTTAGTATATGCTTGACACTGTTTGACTGTCATTTAATGATTGTGAATTTTCTTTCTTTGATTTGAGTTTAGATATGCAAGCATGAGTCCAAATTCACCTTATCTAGTACAATATGATCATTATTTAAGTACTTGGTAAAAACTGATGGTAAAATAAATTCTAGTCCATATTTATCATTTAAGTTGTGGAATGGAACTTACAAAGCATGTGTTGCCTTCTCTTGACATACGTTCAACAAAAACTGAAAATAAGAGTGCCAGAGTCATCTCTGCTTGTGGATAAATAAATGGACAAATGAAACAAGTTAACCCTTAAAACTTCAGAGCATGTGAGATCGCACAGTCTCAGTACACCAGGGCTTAACAGCTCCGGGCTACAGCAAGCCTGAAATTCTGGAGAGCTCTTAATAATGACTACTTTCCCACAGTGTTAGTGTGGTTAGTGTCAAGTTGGCTATAAGTATCCATGTCTTGTATTAAGTTAATATTAGCTTTTGGCATGTTACATTTTGGTTTGGTACAAAAGACAATGTGGATCCTCCCAGTGTCAAGCTTCACAGAAAGGAATCTGGATGTCCAACATGAAGATCCTATCTTTATTAGTGTGGAACAAGACATAATAGAATAAAGTTCTTGCAAGCACCATCAGAGACAAAGGTGAGGTCCAAAAATGCATCTTCATTTTGCTGCCAGATGTGCTCCTGTAGGTGAATTTCTGAAGCCTGAAAATGCTGACGTTTAGAGCAAATAATTTAGTCACCTATTTTGTCTACAGCTATTAAAGACTCAGTCCCAGAAGAATACTTACATAGAAGACATTACATTTAATAGAAATCATTGCAAGCATGATTTCTACCATTCAATATGGTCACTGGTTCCTGCCTTTTACTAATGCTATGTTAATATACCAGTGACTCCAGAGTGAGAGACTTGTGTCCTTAATACTAATAACAATCGAATCCTCAGCTTTCTGGAGAGGGAAAAAAAAAAGAAGGAGAAAAAAAGAAAAGAACTATCACATAACTGAATAGTGGTGGCATGAGATACCTCCAGCTTTGTTGTCAAAATGTCCGCTTAGTGTACAAGAAAGTTTAGCTTATTCATAGGAGCCTAGGTCCTTCTGATTGACACCAAGGGAGCCTAGCTTAGTCCATTCAACTCCATTTCACACATTTAATAGTTAGATAAGAAGACATTGAGTTTTGCCACATAAAGTTACTTTTTAGGTGTAGATCTTGAATACTCAATGAATGCTATACTGCCCATCTTTTATCCTACTGCAAAAATTAGCATGTACTATAGTCTGTTTTTTACAGAGTGGTTCCTTTTGTGGCCATTAATATATACAGATTTTTTGGTAAATTCCAACATTTCTTGTCTTGATATTTTCCCACCCTGTGCAGAATTCACCTTAAGTTTTCTCCAAAATCTACAGGGTTCATCTCTACCTTCTAATATTCTTGTGAAGTGAATTTGCTGTATACATGCTAGATTTGTTGTTTCATTTTTTTAACGAGGACTATTTTTCCATGTTAATGCTGCAAGCTAGAAAAAAAAAAAACAAACAAAAAACCAAAAAAACCAAACTGTTAAATGTTTCCTGCATCAAAAAACAACCACAGAGATAATGTGAAATCCAACCCGTTTCCTCATCAGTCACTAACTGACAAACAATTCCAGTGTTTAATTACTATTAGGTAGTCAGCCAATATAAGGTAAGTCAAGAGCTTTGTTGGCCACAGGTTAAGTCATCTTCAACACTGTTGCTGGAATGCATCTTATTAAACACATATATGTAAACTGTAGGTGTCTATATCTGATCTAGTCATCTAGGCTGACTTTTTTATACAGTAGAGAATAGTTTCTTCTCGAGCAGACTTTTTACATACTAAAGTAATTAAAAAAATCCTAAAAGTGCCTTTTCCTTTCCTTTAACTATGAAGGAAGTCTACCTTGACTAGCTCAAGTTTAGATATTGTAGATACCTAAAACTACATGAGATGTATTTACTACATGCTGGCAAGATGTTTTGTTCTGTTCTCCACTAAAAATAGCGTATATCTATATTTGTGTATCAGCCACCGAGATCTAATCTAACAAAAGTAGCTTTCAGCCCTGCAAACCACAAGTACCTTTAATTACACTTTGTTCCCAAAAGGTTAACACTGTGTGTAGGCATTCACAATAACTGATATATCATAGATCCTCAAACTCCTCCTACACACTTGTGAACTACACACTTTTATGCTTTGGCATGTAATATACTATATGTGATCTGAACTCTAACTGAATATGATCCAACTTCCAACTTCCTTAGTGTCTACATTCCTGCTTTGCTTGATCTTTTGTCAGGTCTTATGTCTCTAGAGTTTGAAACAACAGGATTATTACTTCAACATCGGTGTACTTACCGTCCGAATATAGAAGAATTTTGAAGAGCTTCAAACTGGAGTGAGAAAACAGTACAGCTCTAAAAGTTCAAAGAGGAATATTGAATTGTGTCAAAGTATACCTCTGCAGTTTCAGTCTAGGAACACACAGGCAGGATGTTTCTGTAGAAAGAAGATAAAGAGGCCCAAGGTATGTTACCAGAAAGGAGCAGAGGCAGAAATAATTATCTTCTGGTGCCCTACCATTGTTATTTTTATGATCATTTGTGGAAATCGTGGATGTTAGATAGCTCCACTTAAAGCAAGGAAATATGTAGCTTTGTAACTTGAATGATTCTGAAGATGCAATATGACATAACTTGGTAGAAACTGTTCAGACTAAAAAAAATGGCAGGGCCTTGGAACTTAATTGTCATAAAAAGAATATATTTTCTTTACCATGGACAGTATTAAGAAAAATTTGGCACGTTACTCACCTGCGATCTTAACATCAGGTGAAGCTAGCTGTAGTACCAACAAGCTTGTCCTTTCACCTCCACTTCTACTTCCTTTAATTTCTGTCTTCCAACTATGCTGCTCAGACTAGAGGAAGAAAAATGCATTTCAAGACTATTTTGAAACTGAAGAGAACAATGGCACTTTAACGGAAAGAACAGCAATATTTATATAAATGTTTAAGAGTGTATGGCTATGTCCTTAGCAAACAATAAATTACAAGAAAAGTGTGGTTAAATACACTCAGTATTATCTCAAGTCCCTTGAATAATACAACAGCCTCTTGTCAGCATAGCAGTAACTCTATCATTATTCTCACTCTAGCCATTTTTTGGACAGTGCTAAAATACGCTTTCTTAACTCAGTAAGAGATGCATGAGTTCTCAAATTATTTGATAAAGCAAACTCCCTTATGCTGGCATTTCAACTTGAAAACCTTTCCTGTTACTTTTTTTCCCAAGACTCATAGAAGATGTCTGGAGTAATTAGCCTTTCCTCCACTGGATCTTGAAGCAGAACTTAATTTTAAGGTTGTAGATGCAACTAGAATTATAAGCTAGTTCCCCTTATAGTCAATGTTGTGTGATGGTCATTTCAAAATGGTCTTCTAATTTAACTGTTCGGGATAACTGGCATGCTAGCACCCTTAGATGTTCTTGTTTCCCTACACTGACGAGCCCGGATGACTACTATAGACCAACTACAGATTTAGGCTACTACAGTTAGATCATCTTAATTCCATCCTCAGAAATTAGACTCTGGTTAGTTATGCTTTCCCAAACCGCTTTCCCTCCAGAAATATTTTGATTAGATAGAAGGCAAAAACAAAATTCATATGTCTTCATATTGTATTTTTGGACAATGGCAACAAAACTTTTTTGTTCCAAGTATCTACCATTGGTATGACTGTGTCACTGGGAATTAGTTTGACATTGTGAGGAACATCAAGCCAAGGTTTGGCCACTGGATAATCACTCTAGTGATTGTATGATGAATATGAAGCACAGCAACAGAAGAGGATGGATGACTTGACAGTGGTACCAGCGGTCAGACATGCCAATGAACTAGAAAGAGATGTGAAGGAAAGAAAGGAAAAAATGAAGAATGGAAGGCAAAGAAATTGAGGAGAATCACAAAAACACCATAAATGCTGCTTCCAGGAGATATCTAACATAATTATGAAGTGAAAGGATAAAACATGGATTTTTCACAAGACATGCTTAGAGGAGTATGCAGTTAGAAGAGGGAAACCTCAGTAATATAAATATCTGTGGTTTTGTCTCTGCATAATCATGGACTACAAAATATGCAAGCAATATTTTGGAAAGGGAGAACTAGCAAATGAGCCACAAACCAACAAACCATTAGCAACAGACAGACTTCATTCTGTCTTTATTCAACACTCTGAAATAAGAGCAGCTGCAGTATAATAATACTTATAAGTGCCCCTAGTTACAAGATTTTATCCTATATCTGATGCTTGCATATAACTGACGAGTTCAGTGTAACTGTACACCCACTTTTCTAGACGAACTGAATTTTAATGCAAATGAAGATAATGGAGATTTTATTTCCTTAGGAAGTAAAAAATATTAGAGTTAAATACAAAGACATTGGACTCAATGTACCATGCAAGAGTACAAGTTTGCCCTGCCACCTGATTATTCAACCTGATTGTAGTCTCCAGGAAGCTTGCACATGTGACATAAAATAGCATCTCTAATGTCTTTGTAGTTACAGACTATGTCAGGAGGAAATTCAGTTGGTTGGTTGTATGTAAACGACAATTTTGTAGCCCGCAATTCATAACATCCTAAATTTAGGAAGGTGGTCCACCCTCCCTAAAGATCATAAGCAACATGATGTACTTGCCATGACCCAATCAAATGAAAGACAGCAATAATGCTACAGTTCAGATGAGCCAATTAGAAATGCCATCTTGCTAGAGGGCACCTTTCACCACAGTCTGCATTGCTTAGAAAGCAGTTCAATTAGACAGATAATGCAGTCCAAACAGAAAATTTCCCAGCTGTCCAGTTTAAAGACCAAGTTTAAAATTGGTGTGCATCTTATTTTAGATTTTATTATGATATGGATTTCTGCTGAAAGGCATAACAGTTTGCTTTAAGGAAACATTTCAGTGTGAAACTTTTCTTTAAAATGGTGAAATAATCCTTCTTCCAGACATAAGGACAGAATAGAAAAAACCATGAAACTGAAGATAAGAGAATTTTAAATGAATTGTTTTAGACAGAAGCTTTATGTGAAGGAGTGGAAACAAAAGAATTCTTTTCCATTCTGTTTATTTTAGGATATTGCTGCTTCCAGCTGGTTACAAAATTTTGGCCTTTGGTCTTATGAAATGGTAAAAATGACACTAGCTGAAGTTGAAAGGTCTCAAAGAGAGTCAGTAAACTCACAGCATGATAAGCTGGGGGAAAAGCACATTTCAGGGCTTTTGTGTGTTTTGTGATATGTGAAACAACTATAGTTATGAAGCTTTCATTTTGCTGTAACACTTGGAAAAAATTTACTGCGGTTTGAGTCTATTATCATCCTGTTGGGCTCTCACTTGTAATAGTTTGTGAACACTCAACCTAAGTGAATATATGTAGAAAACCTTCAGAATGACCAGTCCTGTGACTGTAAGGGTGGAGGGGGATGATGATAACTTCTGAAAATTCTTTTATATAATGTATTATACCTTTCTGTATGTTTAGCATGATTTATTAATTCAATATTTTTTCTTCTTTGTCTCTTTCCTAATAAACCCAGTTTATTCACTGGTATCAGTAAGCAGGTGTGATACACAATAATAAATTATTATCAGGCCAACTGTACATCCATTTTCATAAAAGCTGAAGGCATCTTGAAAGAAAACTTATTTCTTCACTATCTGAAACTGGCTATCAATGAAGACATAATGCCAGAAAGAAAGTTATCATTCCCAACAAAAGGCTACAGGTTCTTGACTGCTGTCACTTAATAGTTATATCTACAACATGTTTTGAAGTTTCCAAAATGAATGAGGGTATTTATAACATCACAATGGAAGAGTTGCAATACTTAGCAGGACATCACGTTGCCATTGCCTTTGCTGATTATTAGTAAAAAATTTCCAGGTGACCCCCTAAGGAAACAAGACTCCTGTGGCAACACAAGACTCCTGTGTGGGTATGGTAGTGTATACACTACTAACTTAATTGCAGTCATTTACTGCTTAATGCCAGTCACTTCTGACAGAGAGCTGGGAGCATCAAAAATATATATGTTCTTATAGTTTTCATAAAAACAGGTACTTGGGAGGAGATGAATGTACCACCAGGAAAAAAATCAAACTAAACAAAATAAACAGCTTTGGTAAGGGCTCCCAATTCACTGCCAGGTACAAACTTGTAGTAAGAGAATTCAATTTGCCTGACTTCGACATCTTATTTCCACCTACAGCTTAGATAAGAGTTACCTCACCAGCACTAGTCATCTGAAAGTTATTATTTACCCCAAACTAGTCATATAGGCTATGTCTGTAGTGCTGAATGAAACAGAGCTAGAAACAAGCCCCCGGTCTGAAAGTGAGTAGCACTGAATGGCAGTGATTAATAACACTGTTGGCTCTCCAGGGAACTTAGGTACTCGTTTGAGAAAGACTGTCTCCTACAAACACATGAAACTTAGGTGTAAGGCATCTAATAAAGACGGACAGAGTTCTGATTCAGATTTTAGTTAATTCTGGTGCTCACTGAACAACTTTAATATCATTAATTGCTTCTGCATCTTTCACGGTGGATTTGGCTGGGAGAAAACAAGTTGTCACAATCCAAGGCACTTCCAGGAAGATGGTAAGCAATTAAATAGTGTGAGAAAGTAGGTATCCAGTGTCTGAGCTCATTCCCTGACAATCTTTTCTTGGACAATAGGATATCTATAGTCAGTGGAGCTAATGGGCATCTCCAGAGGATGAGATGAATTATCCTCAGAAAGACTTACCTCTGCTGTTGATCATAGTTGAAATGTAAACAATAAGCTTAGTCTGGACAATCAGCTTTTAAACAGTTTAAATTAGGTATGATTAATCCCATTCTGGAAGCTACTGAATGACTTTCAGGGCACCTGATTTCCTTGCACAGTCAATGAGGAAGGATAGGGTTTTTTTTGAAGATACCATAAGGAAATCCAATTAGCTTAACTTTGCTTGTTAAACTGAAGCAGGCAGAATCACTCTCTTGAGGCCTTTACGTGAAACAAACTCCTACTATTGACTATCCAAGAAACTTAAGCACTTGTTTTAGAAAGATTGCTTTAACAAACAGGGCATTCAGGTGTGAAGTGTCTAATAAAGGTGGACTGATTTCTCTTTCAGATTTCGTTAGTTCTGGTGCTCAGTGAAGAATCTTGACATCATTAGAGCTATTAAAGTTTAGTATTTAGTATTAAAAATGTTTATACTGTCATTTTATACCATCTGTTACCACAATAGCAGGAGGTCAAAAAATGACAAAAGGCTTCCAGGACGAGACAAAATGTTCTAAAACACCCATTTTTTTCCACCTATATTAGTAACATCATTTGTATTATTAACATTAAGAACTTGTCCAAACAGAGGAATCTAGGGACCCTGCTATACATCTGGACCCCTGCTAGTGGATCCAGGTGTATAATCCAGCTACTTCCTAATAGGATGACAGCAATTATAGCCCTTTGGATGAGTAGGGAAGAAGCTATTGTATCTTCAAGAAGGGGCCTTGCTTTGCACACCTGCTTCATAGTTTAAACTGTGAAGGCTTAAACAAAAGTTTTAAGAATGTCAGTTTTGTGTGTGTATATACACATACACATACGTATATAAAAAAAATCCTTCTTGAGGTATACATTCACAAAACATTATAGAAGTTTTGAAAACATCTTGTTAACTAGAAGGTCATTTAAGCCAGAAACAGCGTGCAAATAAATAATGCAGTAGGAATCAAACAACCTCCCTGAAAGGAGGATGAGGTCTACTTGATGAATTTGCTCTGAACAGCAGGATAAGTCAGGCTGAGAATAATAGCAGATGGAAAAAAAGAAAAAAAAAAAAAAAAAAAAAGAAAGAGAGGATACGTTTGTACCACAGCGAAATAAAATTGCTCAAGGCTGCAGCACTGTGGAGGCTTGGGAGAAATGGTAGTGTTTTCCTATCCCTGGGGGAAGCTTGGAACTGATTCCAAAAGGCTATACTCTGGGATGGGCTGGAGCTGAATTGTTTCCTCTGTTTTTATGGCTAACATACACATTAGGAAATCCTTATGGACAACCATGAACAGACTTTAAGGAGTTATTTTAAGGCATATTCTAAATTTGCCTTTTTTTTTTTTTCTTTTTTTCCTCTGGTTGTAACTTTGTTTCAATTCCTTTCACCGAGCAGTGTATCCTTCTCCTTTGCTAAGACAAACTTGTTTCCTCCTTTAGGCTTCTCTGCAACTTCGAGCAGAATCCCAGAAAATAAACAGGTCACAAGCACTCCCATTAAAGGGATGCTCTTTTATTTGGTTATCCTCTGGCTACCAACCATCTAGGACAAACCCTGAGGCTACATCTATATGAATAAGTAGAAATTACAAAGGTTGGTCTGCTGGTCCTGATGGCAGTGGCAAACACACCCATAAAGCTAAAATAGTTTCTCATTTCCCATACAGGGTGGCCTCATGCTTACTGCCTAGGAGAGAACAGTCTTTGTCCAGTGGTATTTCCGAGACAACACCTAAATATGTTCTGACAGTGCCATAGTTAGCAAGGACCAAAAGCATAGGAACTTATGTGCTAGCAAATCATACTGTATGGGAAATGCGCTCTAGTAGCATTTCAGCATCTGCTATATGTCCTCACCCTGTTTATTAGTGCTATAGACATAGCAGCGGGGTCCAGGCATGAGTCAGAGGATAGCATTTTTAATGACTCTGGTTCCTTAATTTCCTTAAGTTATTACAGAATTTGTATCTGTTGTGTAATAGAACTCCTCCATTACTAGGGGCTGAGAAGTACAGCTAAAAGAAAAATATCAATACCCTCCCCCTCCCCCCTGAATATTTTAGGGTACCTTCCAAGCCTGTTTTTTCCCTCTGTCTCCTTCCTCCAAGGGTATGCTAGAAGAAAATAGAGGAAACAGCAACCTTTCATACTAGAGCCACTATTTCCAATATAAAACTAAAACCAACCCCCAAAAAAGAACAGCGGTGGAGTTATGTAGGAAGTCCCCCTTAAAACGTATTTAAAAGTCCAGCTTTATTAATTAGCAATATTGGGAAAAAACCCCACATATTAAATTACATTACGTTACCAGTAGCTATAGACTTAAAATATTCAGAATAATCAATTGCTTTGGTTAATGATGTACAACATATTATTTGTCTTAGCTATTATAAGTCACAAAATACCTAAAATATTTTAAAATACTCATAAATAGCTGCATTCATCAAATTCTTTACCTTAGGAAAAAAGGTAATGAATTACACAGAAAAACAGACATGTTTGGAAGTGGATTTATATTTTCAACACTATATTTTCACTAGTGCAATTTTTGTCTGGAAACAAAGAATCAACGGTTTTAGCTCATCATGGGTTTCTAAAGAATCTGGTTTAGATGAGCTGCCACTGTCAGTGCTCTTTGAAGGCTGAGGTTCTAACACACAAAGCAGGATTTCATCTTACTCAACGCTTATATAAAGATTCAGTAGCTTTTTCAAGGTCTTTTACTAATTGAAAAGAAATAGCTAACAAATTCAACTGGAATTCAGTTTTGGTTGGCAAAGTTTTGTCTGTAATGTCATATACACAATACTATCTCCAATGAGTTCAAGCATCCTTAAGAGACACACATAGTATTAGGCTGTCAGTTCCTCGGCCAAAAGTACTTACTTGTGCCACTGTATGAATTTCAAGCAGTCTGAAGTGGAGTAGAACTGATCCATGCAGTTTTTGGTTTCTGGACAACCATTTGTTTAAGAAAGACCGAAATTTTAGGGTAAGTAGGTGAAGTGGGTGCAAAGGCAGCCAAAATGAAATTACTTTTTCAAACAGACATAGCAACAGTCGCTGCACATACTTTGTCAGTTCTATAATTTTACTTTCTAAAAATAGGAAAGCTAGTGAGTTAAATAATAGTTTTTTGAAAGTTTCTATTGGTAATATTTTGATAAAGATGTCACTTGAAGATGACAGTGCTACTGAAAATTTTAGAGCTGCAAGGGTGGGAAATTAAAGGTTCAGCCTTGAGAAGATATATTTATTTATCTATGAAAATATTAATAATGTATTAATCATTGTTTCACATTGACATCTGATGGATCACTCCACGCCTGCTATGACTATCTCTACAATAGATTTCAGTCTATAATTGCCCAATATTGCAAGTTTTTCCACCAGGGGAAATATTAACAGAACGGATGTATTGTAAAACAAAGACTGAAACAGCTCCTTGTGCTGATCAGTGAATAGCTGAACACATTTAGTGAGTCTCCGAAAAATTTGAAGGGCGACAAAAAGTCATTCAAAAGATGAATACTTGTATGAACCTTTTGTGTGCAGAAGCCTGGGCTTGAGATTTTGTTGAAATAATTCTGATGTAAAATGGATGAAACAGAAGAGCAGAGCAAGACAATGCAGTCAGAACCTCAAATGTGGAAGGAGCAGTGAGGAGACAGTAGAAAAAGGAATAATATGAGAATAGAATAGAATAGAATAGAATAGAATAGAATAGAATAGAATAGAATAGAATAGAATATTTCAGTTGGAAAGGAGCTACAATGATCATCTAGTCCAACTGCCTCTGAGAATTTCCCTTGTCATCAGACTAACAGATGTTTAATTTGTAATGTTAGATTTACTTTACTGAAGATTTCTCTCTTCCCTCTATACTGCTATAGAAACATGGAAATAGTTCTATAGGATCTGTTTAAAATTAGTTGTGTTAGAAAATTAGGTGACATTAACTACTGCTTTTTTTAAGTCAATGAGGATTTTACTAGATTGGGGGTTTTGGGGCTGTTTTTTGGTTTGGTTTTTTTTTTGTTTTTCCTTAGGTTTTGTTGAAGTAGATGTCTTAATACAACTTTGCACTTCACAAAATGAAATTCTGTTACATTTTTAGTTTTCAGGCTTATTTTTCTACAAGGGATTTTATTTCACTGATGTACAAGTTAATGTTGACTGTTCACAAAAGTTCTCATAAATATACGTAACCCTTCTTTACCTTAACTGTCAGCACTAGCTTTGCTTGTGTTTCCTAGCTTTGCCTACAAGATAAAGTTATGAAGTAGTATTCTGCAAACTGATATGTCTGTCAGTTATACTGATCAGCTATGCCTTAAAATTACAGTCTGAGTGCTGTACTGGTTTTATGTTTTTCAGCTAGTGACGACATCTTTGAAGCGCAGAGGAGCCCCAGGTAAATGAAGCTTTGGAACATTCTCTTGTTACGCCATGTCCTTCCCAAACTCAATATTTAGTACAACACACACTCAAAAGCTAGTTCATAAGGCACGGTTCCAGTTACATACACAGATCTTCCTGTTCACCTGTTTCTGTATGAATTTTGGTTTTCATGCATGCATTTGTTCTCTTGAAGTGATGAAGATTTCCATTTGAGACATACAGACATCCGTAGAAGTGACTTTACGGTATTCGTATAGATTTCAGAACAACTGTTGAAAATCACAGAGGAAAAAAACAAGCAGCCAAATAAAAAAGGAAAGGCTAATATTCAGTAATCCAAGGTACTGTAGGTAAAATTAATACTGGTGTATTTTCACGGTAGTTTAGACTCTGATAGACTTAACTCACTCACATGCTGGTGAAAATGTTACATGTCAAAATACATAATCCAATAAATCTAGCTTTCTAGGAATGCAGATAAAATCAAATCTGCTGATTACATTTAAATACAAGGCAAAGCTCTAAAGGACAGCTGGATGACAAAGCTGGATGTGTGCCAGTATTTGGCAATCAGTGGAACTAAACAGGTGAATCTTTGGTGTAATTTATCACACATTAATACAGAAACCTAAAGGTGGTTGAATTGTATGCCAAAAGTTCTCTCATTTGATTACAAGGAGAGCCTAGGATGACTAGCTCAGACATAATTGTTTACACGACTGATGCCTAAAATTTACTGAAAGGAATTTTACCCTAAAAATCACTATGTAATGAAGATTCGTCAGTTGTGTACACCTGAAAGTTTTAAGTGTAAAAAGTCGGAAACCTTTATGAAGTTTTCAAAAAAAACCTGAACGTATTAATTCAGAGATTAATTTAATATCCACAGTAACCTATTTGTGGAAAGAATAGTTTGTCTTCCAGTTTTAATTTTAAGAAGTAATGTAAGCTGATACTATTTCCAGCTGTTTTGAAAGTAATGTGTACAATGTGAAGAGTGTAATCATGCTGTCTATGATGCTGGAATAAAGTGGGTGTATTAGCTTTGTTTTATTTACACAATTAACAATACAATGTTAAATTTAGCTGAAATAATTTCTCCGGATATGTTTTTTTCTAAAATTCTTTTCTTAATTACCACTTTGTCCTCATAATGAATAAGAACTGTTTGTTTAATTTTCATAACCACCATTTTCCTGTCTTAATACATAATAAAGTCTGTAAAATTATTTCTACCATTTAAAAACTATTTATATTCTCTTTATATTCTGAAGAGATCTAACATTATGCTTCTCATTAGACTTAATTTCTTCTATCTTGTATCTTCTATCTATGTAGCGACAGGACAAGGGGCAACGGTTTTAAATTGGAAGAGGGGAGATTTAGATTAGATATTAGGAAGAAATGCTTCACAGTGAGGGTGGTGAGGCACTGGAACAGGTTGCCCAGGGAAGTCGTGGATGCCCCATCCCTGGAAGTGTTCA
>JAOXNO010000001.1:158385325-158425839 GCA_028565335.1 Limnodromus scolopaceus
TCCTTCCTTCCTTCCTTCCTTCCTTCCTTCCTTCCTTCCTTCCTTCCTTCCTTCCTTCCTTCCTTCCTTCCTTCTCTCTTTCATTTGCTCATGCTTTCACACTTTTTCTCCCTTTCTTTCTTTCTTGTTTTCCTCCTTCTTTCTGTTTCCTTCTTCCCTTCTTCCTGTACTTTTTTCCATTCTGCATTTCTTCCTTTCCTTCTCTTTCCTCCTTATCCCCTAAACTTTAGTGAGCCACCTATTTTGCTGAAAAGGTGAAGTATATACTTTTCTACCATTCTTTAATGAGTCCAGGAAAGTAGAGATTACTATGTGTTCCACATATGGGATGATGAAATTCTGGTTTAAGGTCAGATATCTCTGAGAATCCAAGTTGTCAAATCCTTAATGGGTCTATAATGGGTTAACTCTTTGTTTCTATGAATAATTTTAAATCTGTAGTTATAAAAAAAAAAAAAAAAAAAAAAAAGGGGAAAAAAAAGAGCATTGGTTGCAACCTATCAGATCACAGTATCTTTACAGTTTTGGAAAAGGACTTCTAATAGCGGTCCAGTGTAGTACTATACTGTTGATCACAATATAGTATAGTGATAGACAGTTTTCCAACCTGGAGTGAATACTTGAAGTGTAAACTGCTTCAGGCAAAGGAACAACCTATGAAAAGGTCTTTTTCATTAATAGACATTAAAAAAAAAAAAAGAAGTTGGAGGTTGGGCAGTGAAGGAAGACTCTCAAAACACATTACATACAAAGAAGTTTGTAGAACTTGTTACAGAAATAGACTGTGTGCATTTGTCCATGTTGCATAAGAGGGTGGGAGAAAATGCCTTTAAAAGATTAAGGTAACAGTTTTGGATTTGAAAAGACTGTTACTAGCATTCTTGTGACTATTTCAGGAAGCCTTTTGTATTGAAAACAAATATTATTACTTATAGTTTGAGAGCAGTTGAAAGAATGATGGATTTTTATAACACAATTCTAAATTGTCCTACTTTAAATTATTATGCCATGAAAGAGAGTTCTCAGCACTTGTGAAAGCTGGGGAACATTGCTTTCGCTGTTGGCATGAGAGGAAGTTTGTGGTCAGGGGAAAGCGTGTATCTCAGCATGGATCTTTAAATGCAGAAATAATGAGAAGAGCAACTCATGAAGAGACTGGAAAAAACCTATGGTTTAATGATTTAAAAAATAATGATATATATATAAAGACCTGATATATGGTTAGCTTTGTTGGGACACTAATTGTAATGGTCTGAGCAAGAAAGGAAGAAACTGCTGAATGAGTTATTTACTCAAGTACAGAAAAGGTCCATTTTTGTTTTATAATTACAGAATTAAAATTTTTCCTGCTTCATCTTGCTTGCTGCAGGAATGGTGTTCAGAGAAATCAAAACTTGCTGAAGACAGAATCATGCTAACAAAATTGTTGTTTCAAAAATGATTTGGCAAATGGTCACCTAGAAATCACTAGGGTTTGGGGTTTTTTTGATCACATTGACATTATGCTGTGGTGGTGCTTAAGAAGCTCAGCAGGATTTGAAGGGTTGAGCTGGTCCCTTTTGTTGAAAAGGGCATAAATTTGTAGGGCTGATATGCTGCATTTCTTTCCACTGTGTTTCCAGTATACAATCAATAAGAACACCTTGTGTGCCACGCGACTCCCAACCCATGAGTTGGAGCAAAGAAACCTGTCAACTCCTCTGTGTGAGGTACTGAAGGCATCAAAGAAATTTGGACTTTGAAACAACGTCCTCTTTACAGTTGGAGAAGTTTGTGTCTTTTTGAAGGATTGCCATTGACCTATTAAAGAGACATAACGGGAACATTTAAGTGCAGGTGTAGCTTGCACTACTGTTGGAAAGGACAATAAACACTACTGATCTGAGTATGTAACATGACATTGCAAGAACTGATTGGATCCGCATCCTACGCATGCGGGTCTATAAGAACCATCTGAACCACTGATAATCAGTGTGGCTGAGAGAAGAGCTACAGGAGCTGAGATTAGCTAATAAGACAGAGATCACTTTCTGAAAAATAAGCTGTCTCCATCAATAGATGTTTGGGCATTAATAAGCATATCATTTGGGCTTGCTGCAAGGGGGGACTTCTCAGTCTGTTATTAGGGAATCAGAGGGAACTCTCAAAATTTCAATGTTATGAGATTGTTATGAACAAAGAGTGCAAAATATCCTGACAGAAAGACAATGCAGTTGTGTGAGTAGCTGGAATTTATTTGGCAGGTTCTTTTTTTTAGTGTTTGTTGCATAGATCAGCAAGGGCTGTGTTTCTCAAATTGAATCATGAAATCTCCAAAGTGTTACAGGAAGCTGCTAAGAAGTCACAAAGTGTTAGAAAACTTTAGATAATTTTAAAAGGGAAAATAATTATAAGAAAAAAAATTCCCATCTCTTTCTAGAATTAGCTCAATTTCTTCAGAGAGAGGAAGTAAGAAGAATCTATAACTACTGGACTGGATACAGTTAAATTACCTCCAGTTGCTACCAGCCAGGTAGCAGGTTCAGGGAACCATGGATTTACACCTGCAGTCAGAAATTATAGCTCTCTGCCATGCAAGAAATGAGTTGGCAGTACTCAGCATCACCTTTCTGGTTATTGCATCTTACTGACAGGAATGCCCCAGACACAGAGTAGTCCAAGAGAGAGTCATGTTTGAGCAATGCCTTAGACATCATAATTTTAAAAATGAAGACAAGTTGGTTGTAAGAGGTGTCACGTGCAGGCTTCTGTGACTAAAAGATTAAGAGCACATGTCTGTGTTTTTAGTCTGTCTGTTGTGTCCCCATCCCCCCCATAGTACTTAGACACTCTTTTGTGATGCAACAAAACAAAATATAGCGTTTGTGCTGTTCTTAATAAGTGTATGGCATATATGTTTTTATCTAAATAACTGTCTTGTTCACTATATTTTTTGGTTTCCTATAGAAAGAGCTTTTCATGATTCAATTTGTAGAAAATAGTACATGTCACTATGGTATCTATCTGTATACTTATTTTCAGTCACATAATCTTATTACTTTCCTAAATCTAGATTTTTCTTCCTCAGATAAAAACCTCCTTTTTTTTTTTTTTTGGTAGGCAAACCCCTTGACTACAGAGGAACTGGTTATGATGAACATTACTATTCAGAGTGAGTAAGGGTGTTACAATCTTGTCCTTAATGTATTTCTTTTTCACAGCTTATTTAAAAAAAGATCTTGCTATTTTTTTTTATTACTACCTTGGGAAAAATGATCAGAAGAACAATTTTTCAATTGTGTATTTTAAAATCTTTCTGATATAGCTAAGGAAGAGGGGAAATTTTCTAACATTATTGGTTTGTTGTATGTTTAGCACACACAGAATGTCACTGTGGTGGGTTTTGTTTGTTTGTTTGTTTGTTTGTTTTTAAAGCAGTCCTTGATTCTAATGTATTTGGTCGATACAGTAGCTATTAAAGTAAAAAATTAGTGAAGATGTTAATGTTTTCTAAGTGACTACCTAGGGAAAATGTAATAACCATTATTGTTAAAGCTCCTGCATTGGCAGAAAGGATAGCAGATAAACTGGAATGTGTCAGTACTTTGATTCAGTTAAATTGAAATGTAAAGAGTCCAAAAGAAGCTTTTTTAGGTTTTTAAAAAGCTAGCACATGGGTTCGTACCCAGCTGCAATGGCACAGTGCAGTACTGTCTATTACTAGTGCCAGTTTCAACGCCATTGCACAAAAAGGTTACTGAACATCCCTAACATCATTTGGTCTGCAAAAGGAATCCTTCACTCAAATCAACATGTCTTCTCTTCTTGTTCTGAAGGCAGTACAGTGAGAGCATTTGCTAATTCATTGTCCTTCTGCTGTGTTTAATTAGCACTTTCATCCCTTTTTTCTTTTGTACTTAACTCTTTTTCTATTTCCCCTCCATTTTATACCCGAAACATAATAAGGTTCAATGTGATAAAATAGAAGTGTTTATAGACATTACCTTCCAATTATATACTCCATACATCAACATTTAACTTGAAGGATTTCTGTTTTACTCATTAAACTGAATGGTAATCTGTGTATTACGGCTTTTTGAAAAAAGAAGCCTCTGGCTCCATGCAGGAGAATCAGAATGGGAGAGATTTAATTTGAGTTCTAGAGAGTTAGCTGTAACTGCTAGGTCATTGACTCAAATATGTAGATGAATTTAGCTGGGTTGGGTCTAACCCACTTGTTTATCCCACAGTCTGACATTGTCATGGCATTATACTTAACAGAATCGCATTTGTTTCTGAGCAGGTGCAGTTTACAGTCAAGCATGTAAAACGGAACACACACCATTTTTAGTTCAAGTTCACAGCTGCATACGCTGGAGGGGCTCTATTTACCCATATTGCTTCCCCTCATAGGTGAGCATGGCCAGAAACAGGTAATTTACTGCCTATGCCTCCCTGTTCCAAATGGCACTGTGCCAGCAAAGAACTATTTTGAGTTGCAATTGTATCTCATTGATTTCAGTGAAGCCCCATTTGTCATAAAACTGGGAAATTCAGTTGCAAATCAGGCTCAATATATTCTGTCACTGAAAAATTCAGAGGCTTGCCCTCCTGTACAAAGTAGGGAAAGATGTGGAAAAGAAAATCCTACAGTTCATAAGGTGATATAGGAAAGTTTTCAGGATGCTTAAAGAGTGATTGTATAACTTCTTATAATGTAAAGCAGTCTCAATATTTGAGTCTACTTCAGATAGAGGGAAAATAAAACTCTGCAGCAGAATTTTAAGGTTGTCAGGTACAGTAATGTAACCTTATCTGAAATATCAACAAAACAGCGGTTGCTCAAGAGGTTATGAATAACCTACTTCTGGCCACAGATGGCTGATGGTAATGGTAAGTTAGTTTTCCCATGGTTTAGTATGTTCTTTCAATATTATCATTGTAAGTTGGAGTGTGTTGTTGACCAGACATTAGTCTATTTTAAAGATAAATCTCAACTATGACTTGGAGTGGGTTCCAACCATGTTCTCTGGAACCTATGGTGTGAGCAAGTCCTAGGTAAGTTTTTGGGAACATGTAGGTTTCAGCTAGCAAGGCCAAGAAGATTGTGCGTGTGTCTTTCTGTTAGGATATATTGTAATGTTATATTCAATATCCTTGTCTTCTAGGTGTGATTTTAAAAAATCAACCAACAAACAAACAAACAAAAAAACAATCAGTGTTCCTGACAAAGCTGTAAATACTCAAAATTGGGAAGTCATGAGGAAGGCTCCTATCCTTGCTTCTGAGGAATGGGGATATGCTGTGTGGTTTTTTCTGTATTTATTGATCACTAAGTACATTGGGACCCTGATCTTCTTTGCTACCATGTGTAAGCAGCTGTGTTTATTTAAATAAGGACCATAAATATTCATGTCCTTTATATTTTGGTTTTGATGGTACAAATTCCCAGTTCGTATTTACATTCACATGCTTACATAACAAGAATGCAGAAAGTCAATGAGAATTGTATACTTACCTGTATGTGTACTTATACATCTAGTACAAAATATGGGTTTGTATTTCGAACCTAGTTTTTCTATTGTTACATCTAAACTATATAATTTTAGATGCTAATTTTACTTTACTAGATGATTTGCTAAGAGCTTAAGTGGAACAGTTGCTCATTAGTGTGTGAGGCAAGGGTGAACAAGTTGATTGAAAAAAGTAATCAAAGAAGGCAACTAAATCAATATGCTTTCTCTGCTTTTCTGTAGTTTGGACATATTACTGTCCAAAAGTAAAGATATAAATTAAGCTGAATTAAATGCTGATTTTTTGGAAAGGTTCCTCTACCTTTCTCCCCGCTCCAGGTCAAAAAGCATTGGTTAAACGTATTGAGACAAAAATCCTGTCAGTTCCAGTGTTCTTTAGGGGAGCTCCTATGGAAAGCATCTATGAAATGGCATGACTTATTTTTTTTCATAACACTAGCTCTATCCCCAAAGTGATACAATTGGGAAATCCCATCTGTGCATATCATCTGCTGCCTGTTAAATTACTTTGCTCAAATTGGTTTTGGTTATATCTATCAACCTCGGGCTTAATGCAATTCCTGAGGAGGTGGTTAACCTTAATATCAGTTACTGGCAAGAATTTAAATTACCATTGTTCACAGGGTACTAGGACAGATTATTTTATAGGAATATTTTAGGTTTCCTCCAGTTAAACTTAATACTGAGATATAGGTCCAAACCCACAGGTTTGAGAAGGTACGAGTTCAGCTTAGTTACAAAAAATTAATAAGACAATCTTCTCTGCATTTAGAACAAGATAGAAATCCTTGAAAGAATTGTTATATTAGGATTTCAAATATTTCAAAATACATTTAATAACTTTAAGTTGCTGAATTGAAGTTTGTCAACATATATCTCACTACCCTCAGAAAAAACTATGATTGTTTTTAAGCAAGGAGCAGTTTAATGGTCAACCTTCAGATAAAGGGACCAAAAACCTCACCTACTGACTTTATTGAACTGCAAATGACCAGAGTCAGCTGCTAATCAGCTAACAGACCTCCTCACATCGTCTGAGGTTGGATCAGTTCCTTCTTCTGGATAACCCAAAACTGAACGTCACAGCAGATCCTTATTTCTAAAATTGGATGAACTAACACTTGGGGGTCTGATTGACTGGGATGTACTCATTTGTAGATATTAGCTACTATCAAATAAAAAATTTGAACCTTCTTATGCCAATAAGGCTCTGAAGAGCTGGCAGTGACACAGCACTTTATCAGTACTATATGTCAGGTAGCCTTCTATTTTTATTATCTTTTCAGATTGTAATAACCATGAACTAGTAAGTCAAAACAGAAATTAGATGGTATAAATCAATCCCTTTACTTTCTAGATGATCTTTTTCTGACTTGTTGAAAGTATGACAGAATAATTTGTTTACTTTTTACATATGTGTACTAAAAAAAATCCATTAAAACAATGACGTTTTAAGACATAATACCAGATTAAGAGTAGTCAGTAATGGTGACATCAAGTTGTAAAAAGTAAAATAGCTAAGCACAGAATGAATGAAAAGTTATTTGAAATAGATGAAAAGAAATAAAGAAGAAAAATTGTTCTGTGTATTTCATCTGTCTAAAAAATGACTTAAAAGGATGACTTATGGAAGATCATTGAATACATTCATGAAATTTTTGTCATTATTTTTAGATTGAGAGAAATAAAATATGATTATCAATTCAATCAGTGAATTGGACTTAATTTCCAAATAACTCTCAACATAGATATAATACACTGAAAAAGACACTATAGTGAAATTATAAAAAAAAAATAAAAATGTACACATTTTGATAAAAAGAAGTAAACATCTACATCAAGCTACATACTGCTCTGGAAGGAAGTTAAACTGTTGAGGTTCACCCAGAGGGATGTCAGAGATGTAATCTGACACATACTAAGAGGTCTCCCTCTGCAGAGGCCTTTGAAAAAAAATGTGTTTCCTCTCATTCTCTCAAGATTATACAATATTTAGAAACAGTCAGCAGTTCCAGCTTTAGTACTTCCAGTTGGTCCCTGATGTGGGTTACTCATGTATTATTTAAAATTTGCAATGTTAGTATAGCAAAACTCTGAAAAAAAATTTCAGGATAGAAAGTAGCTAATGCAGGCTGGAGTATGAATGTAGGCAGAACTGTACAAAAGATTCAGACTGAAACTGAAAATACTCAGAATTAGTCTTTTACTTCTTGACAGCTAAATGTATTAGGCTGTGGAACAGTCTCTCAAGGGAAGCAGTGAAAACTCAAATACTTGGTATTTTTGAAAGTAGGTTTGCCAAATAAGTAGTAGATGTAAAATAGCAAACAATACTGCTTGGGCAAGCAGAAAGACTATATAACTGTCACCCAAAATGCTATCCTGTAAGCTTGAGGAATTCAGTTTCTGTTAACACTGGCCCCAGTGTATATCTTTTGCTCAACTGAGAGCAAATAGTGTAATCCTGAGACTATAGTGATGAGTTTTACAGTTTCAAAATAGCATGGATAGAACTGACCAAATCAAACGGCGCAAAGAACCTTTTTACACATATGAAAAAAACATGCATGTGGCCTCGTGTCATAGATGGAGAGCAATGAGATTCATCACTGGCACACTTCTCCATGACCTTTCCTGTACAGAATATATACCAAATGAATTTGGAAACATAGAGAAGATGAATAGTTGGTTAATATAGTTTATTATAGGGATCACTTGAGACTGTTGCTATTTCTGTAAAGTGAGGTTTATGTCCCTGTCAGTGAGAACAGACCCATGAGTTTCTTTTGCCTGACACCAAGACCCAGGTTTTCTTACACACTTCCACAGAAAAGTACCAACAGTCTCCTTATGGTGAGCTCAACTGGCAGGTCTTGTCAGGTGGCCAAGACTTCTGCAATTGTTTGACATGCTTTTTTTTTATTGTAGTTATCATAGAATCATCTGGGCCAGAAGGGATCTTCAAAGTTCATCTAGTCTGACCCCCCCGCAGTCAGCAGGGACACCCCCAACTAGTCCAGGTTGCCCAGGGCCTCGTCAAGCCTCACCTTGAATGTCTCCAGGGAAGGGGCCTCGACTACCTCCCTGGGCAACTTGTTCCAGTGTTCCACCAACCTCATTGTAAAGAACTTATTCCTAATATCCAATCTAAATCTGCTCTTCTCCAGCTTAAAGCCTTTGCCCCTTGTCCTGTCACTACAGGCCTTTGTTTCCCAGCGAGCTTCCCATTTGTAATGTACTCAGCTGCATCTTCATCTTTTTACACCTGTGTTTTCTTAGTCACGCACGAACACCCTCTCCTGCACTTCAGATAGGATTGATGCTTGCTTGCAGAGGTTTAACAGCCTGCAATCAGCCTGGAGTTCTCTAACACACTGGTGATGTAACATGCAAAGTTTCATAGAAATCCTAAACAGTACCAGGTTAGCCTCTGCAAACTGTCACTGTCACAGTCCCTAATCCTGAAAATTCTAACTCTTATGCTTTGTCTCTCATGAGGAGGACATAGCCACCACTGTCTTACTTAATGTCTTCAGCTGAAACTCTGACAGCATCAACAAAAATTAACAATTTTAATGTCTTGTCCATACATTGGCATATTACAAGCAGTCTTAAGCATCCTGTCATACTCGCCAAAGCAAGCAGTCAGTTGTTCTGAGAAAAGATGTGGGTTGCAGGTTGAGGTAATATCTTTTCTTAGAATAGTCTGTATATTTGGAAAAAAACCCCCAAAACCAATGTACAAGCCCTTCTTAAGTCTAGTGTAGAAGCAACAGACTTCAAAGCTAAATATGAGTTGACGACACCTGCTCAGTTTCATTTGTATTGATTTCTCTTTACATTTGTGCCAGATTACTGGCTAACAGTAGCAGAAAACCTTAGATGAAAAAACCACCCCTCTTTCCATTTTTAACAGCTCATTTGGTCCATCTTTTGTTTGGTTCCTTCTTCTACTTGCTCCTGCTATCAGCTGTGTTATTTACTCTTTGTCTTGTGCCCGCTTTAGCATTTTGTGTGATTGCAGCAGATTCAATTCCTTAACCTGGCAAACCCCCGCCCTGCAGCCCCCGTTATTTATTCTTTTCTGAAACATTGGGTTTTTTTTTTTTTTTTGCCATTTAAATGAGGTGAATCAGTTTATCGTGTGATCAAATTAACACCAGCACTTGTTCTAAGTAAGCTGTAGGAGTGTGGGGTGGTGCAGATGGAAGGGAATAGCAAAACTTTCTCCTTTGAGAAAGCTGTTCGGCTCAGGCCATGCTGCGAAACCATATCCTGAAATATGGGCAACTGGATGTTTCCCCCCAGGGTTAATAGAAATGTTTCTGAAGACTGTGGACATAACTTTTGCTGTATATTCAGGATAAATGGGAGAGGTAAATACATTGGTTTGTGGAATAGGTTACTGAAAAAAATAGGATCCAGCATTTTTTGCCTTTTTATTGATTCCTTGTATTTCATGGTTATTTTTCTTCATCTTAGAGAAGGAGCTATATTTGTGGGAAAAAAGTATAGACAAATTGAAGATTTTAGATGTTCTTTCCATAATTTTACCTTCCTTTTCTATCTTCTAAAAAATTGATTGAAAATATTCCTTTCAAATCTCTATTCTACATTCTACTTCTCATCCTTATCCTGTATTTCAGTTTTCTTTGAGCGTAGCACTTTCTTATCTTTTTATTTTTCAGTGAGGGAAAAAGAGAAAGAGTTAGTAAACGTTTTTGTTCTCTACTTTCATTTTTATTAAACTTGTCTCATAACTTTCTAATGGAAAAATGAAAGTGAATGAAGAAGGAAAAAATCCCCTTTAAAGCATTATCGTTTCAAAATTAGGAAAATAAAAAATAATTTAAAAATCATAATCCTTCACGAATTCATTTTGCGTAATTAGTATTTAGCTGTATTATTTTGTAACTCAAAAATAAGATGTTCCCATTCGCCTCTTAGTTTTTTCCTGTGTTTAGAGTAAGTGTGGTAATTAAGGAGGTCTTATTGCATATATACAGCACCCAGCAGTGTGGAATGTGGATGATGTTCAAAACCTCAAGTATGCCAGAAGCAAACTGTTAGTAAGTGAAGCAACAGTAGGAACTACAATCTTTAGTTATGTTGTAGTGGACAAAAATTGGTAGAAATAATAATGTAGAAGCTACCTATTGAAAATGAGTGTAACAATCCACGTAAAAAGTTCTGTAATACTTGAAATAAATTATACTTTCAGAAATACCTAGTTTTACTTAAAGAAATTCTGAATTAGTATTTCAAGCTATTACATTCATATCAGAATTTTGCACTTGCTTTGAAAGAAATGCCATGAATTTGGACTTAGGATGCTAATTAAAGGAACTAAGAAGCACATGGAACTGATTTTTTTTTAATCAAATGAACATTCACAAAAAAAACATAATATACAATTGGTCCTGAGAAAAGAACAAGCTGAATTATCTTTTCATCAAAACATCTTGTGAGATGAGCAATTGTTCTTAATGTAATAAAAGACTAAGAAATGTTTACATCAGTTTTTATTTCAATATTATTGTAGTTTAGGCTTAGTCAGAAATACTAGTAAGTGCTTTAGGGTGATACTAAAATTCTGGTGCATTCTGTTGCCACTCAAACTTGCACTGCTCTGCCCCCTGCCCTGTCCTGTTCCGTCAACAAAGAGCTTGTTTTTACTCCCCAAAGCAGCTTCCTGCTTTTCATGAAAGCACTTCTTTCAGCCAGCACCTTAATATTCCTTTTTCTGAAATAATTTGTATAGAGTGTGGAGTTCCTTTGAACAGCGGAGAGAAGCCATACAGAGAGCAGGACTGGGAGAAGAACAGAGATAGCTGCCATCTGCCACTTTAGCTAAACTGAAGCAAATTGAAAAGGCTCTTCAGCACAAGTTCTTCTTTCTATTTATTTGTTTAAGCTTATCTTATGGAGTAAGGAACAAAACCCCTTCAGTTAAAAAAGTACTTTTTTTCTGACATTGTATCTCGTTTTTACGGATTAGACAGGGATATTTTAGGAAAGCAATGTACTGTGTATGATACCAAATTTAGTCGGGACTGGGAGTAAAAGATGTGATCCAAAGCCCATCAACATAGCTCAACAGAATTTAGTTTTGCTAAATTGTTTACAAACAAATCCAAAAGCTCCATGTTTTCAATTTGAATGTTATGAAAATGAGCAGGAAAAGTAATCCTGCAAAAGAAGGGACTATGCTGTTAGGGTTAACACAATGAGAGAGCACTAAGAAATGCTGCAAATGCTTGCATTAACCTACATGAGTAGTCCTATTGTACTTATTATGCTTTAGAGCAAGTAGGAACACAGAACATATTTATGTCTTTGCAAGAACACAATGTGTTTGGGACTTCGATCAGTCACTAGCTGTAGTCATTGTGTGAGTCTTTTGTCTCTGTGAGTCACAAAAGACTAAAATCACTGAAGGCAAGGCTCAGCCTTATTCCGTACGGTTCTGGAAGAATTGTAATTATCCTTTTCAGATTTGTACTTCAGATCTGAAGAAAATTAAGCAAAATGCATGTCTTGGCCAAATGTATGGGTTCAGAATAATAAAATAATGAGATACAAAAAGTAATAAAGATTTCCAGGAAAGTGTCTAAGAAGCATAGTTTTTGTTCTTTATGCACAATCAATTTAGAGTTCATACAAATAACCAGATAAACTTGTGCATGTAACAAATAATTAGCATTAGCTGTGACAGTTATGGAGGTTATTGGGAAAGTTTTAAAATTGGAAATCTGTTTCTTAGTTGGTGAAATTTACCTATTTATCTGATAAACTGCTTAATGGGGCATACAATCTTTTATGTAATATTTAACCCAATACACATTTCCTGTCTGAAACTTTCTCTTATTTTGCAGATGATATCCATAGAAATGGAATAAGTCCTAGAACTATGTTCTTAATCTGAAGGTCAAGCATTAAATAGAATATGAAATGAAGAAAAATAAGAAGAAACTAGACCGTATAAACTCTAGTTATGTATTATAGTGTGACCGTAGAATTATGGCTACCTCTAGAAATCCCAGGAGTCATGGGAACAATCTTAAATTGGAAAAATAGATGAACTCACGTTATATTGATTACAAAGTATTCCAGATATGTGTTTTGAGAAAGATAAGAAGTAAGAAAATTTTAACTATCAGTGTTTGTTTCAGAATACTTCTTAGTCTGTCTACTTCTTTGGTTATATATAGTTTTAATATTTTTGAGACACTGTCACCAACAAGAAATGTAATATGTGTTGTATCTTCAGTGTTCTGAAATTTCTGGGGTTTTTAAAATTTGTTTTGGAGTTTTTTTCCCCTTATTTTTCTTATTTTATTTGCCAGTGCAATTCCTTCCTTATGGAGCCCAGAAGGTCCATTTCTCTTAGGAACATTCCCTTTGCTTCCAATTTAAATATATTTGTATTACGCTATTTTTGAGAGAGAGCAATCAATGTAAAAACTGAAGACAAAATATGTCCTGTCATTATCTATGGGAGGAATTCACTTTCAGAAAGATTTGTTTGAGCAGAAGAAAAAAAATGCCTATTTTTAAGGCAGTCATTTGTGAGGCCTTATGTATGCACAAAGTGAAGCAAATTTATATTTTGAAAACCCTACAATTCAAATAAAGAACAACCCTAAAAGTTTAAGAAGGTTTAGATAGTGAGATGGAATATATACTCATTGAGTAGGGAAACAAGAATGGAGTTTGCAAAAGGTTTTATAGTCATGGATAGCTGTAAAAAAAAACGAGGAAAAAAGAGGAAAAAAATCAAATAAACCCAAGTAATTAATAGGTACTGTTTATATTAGATTATGCATTTGTAGAATGTGACTGAGTACAATGCATACAATCAAATAAATGTTTTTCATTTAGTATCAGGATATGTGGACAAGTTCCTTTAATAAACATGAATAGTCTCATAGATCTTACTAGGACAACCTGTGCAGATAAAGTGTTTGTATTTGATTGATACAATGTGCTCCAAAAGAGAATTCAGGCTGATTCTAGAGACCATTGATGTCAAGCCATTCAACACCATTTGTGGGGAATATAAAGTAAAAATTCGTGGAACATTGAAGTTATGAGCCTGACAGGTATTTTAGTAAAAGATATAGGTAACAATGATATGATAGAAGTCTGAATAGCTAGTCATTGTGGACTCACTATGACTTGAAAATGAAACACATGGAGAAACTCTAGTTAGTCACAGCACATAGGCATTGGCAAACAGCAGGGAAATAGGATTTTTCCTTTTTTACTGTGAAATCATTGAAGTGAGAATTAGTTAAAACTTTTCAACCAAAATTATAATAGTCATTTCTGTGAAGTAGTTCCTAACTATTTTATTCAAGTGGTAGAGGAGGCTTGCACACACAGAGTTGAATTTGCAAAGAACTCCCAGTTTTGATCTAACTCATTTTCTCATGGTTTTCTCATATGGTTTTTGTAATTCAGTTTCAAAAGCAACAGATATAAGCCATACCTCAAGTCTTTTTTAAACAAATAATTATACTTGGAAATTTTAACACGATGACTAGGATTTTCACAGTACTCTGTGAGCATGGGCTCCAGAAGGAAATGGTGGGTGATAGAGGTCAGAGATTCCCTCTTGCAGGAGACAGAGGCACCCATCTGCCAGCCAGACGTGCTTTCATGGGAGTTTTGTTGCTTTGCAACATCTGGGATGTTTTTACTCAATGGTAATTGAAAGGTTGTGGAGATCAGGGAAGGTGCCGGATGAATGGAAAGGTAACTGTTGCACCCATCTTCTAAAAGAAGAAAAAAGATATCTGGCCAACTAGAGGGTGGTCCTTTGACAGAATGGCTTTCCTTCCTTTGGTCTCCAGGAAAATCATTGACCTCTGGAAGCGATGTGTCTAAACAGATGTGAGCAGCATGCCCTGGCAGCAGTGAAGGCTAACAGTGTATAGGAGTGACTGTAGCCAGGAGACTGAATATTCCATTTTGTCTTCGATTTTTCAGGCCACATACAGACTACTGCATACAGTTCCTCACCCAGAGCAAGAAAGGCATCGTCAGACCGGGGCAAACCTAGAGGATGGCCACCAAGATGGCTGGGAGTAGAATATTTGTCCTGTGAGCAGAGGCTGCACCTCAGAATATAAATGAAGTACAAATGTCTGTAATAATTAACTACTACTTAAGCAGTATGTCAAAAGTTTTTGTAACTAATTCAGAGTGATGAAACTTCTCTATCCACTTAAAAAAGTTACAAAAAATATTTAGTCAAGATTTAGCTCATGCCAAAATCTATCAAAGTGGTTATAGGTTTGTAGGCCCCCTTGAGTCAAGCAGGTTCAGGATGACCCTCACAGACCAAAGGTAGTCCACCCAGACTGGATTAGAGTACACATGTGGGATCATACAGACCAATTGTTAAAAAGACAGCATAAGGATATGATCCGGAAATCCCTTTAATTTCGGTGAAGAGTGGTTTTTTTGCACTGTGTTAATGACACAAGTTGAGCTGTTCAGAGTCTAGGAATCTATTGAGTGTTTTCTATGGCTCAAACAAAGCTTTATTTTACAGTATTAACCTAGGAATGCTTTTTCCTGGTGTAAAAAGACCCTTTTAATTCCAACAGAAATGGATGGCAGCTTTAGAAGAATTTATACACAACATTTTTATACGAATTACTGGCAATTTGCTTATCAATTTGCATTTAATTAGATTTTTGTAGAAAATAAGAGATAGACTGTACATTTGACAGTCGTATAAGTCAAGAACTCATTTTAATAGTTAAAATGAATTGCCTAAGTCAAGCATTTCAGCCTGAAAGGTTAAAACAGCACAGAACAGAAGGGCTTTGCTTTTCTGTTCCTTCAGAAATTTCTAGTTAAAACCCAAACAGCTATAGATTATTGCGCATGATTTTGTCACTTTGCATGTAATTAAGAAGATATTTATGGATTGTGATATAAAAATTCCATGTAGGGCTAACATACATCCTGGTAGTGTCGTAGGTGGTTCCTCTTAATGATTTATTATGGCTACTAACAGTATACCACATTGACCTGTGGTTTGCATTGAACACCAACTGCCATCTTCTCTGATGTATTATCTGCTAACATCATTGCCTCCAGATACGATAACACATTTAGTTGAGAGTGGCAAGGCATTTCCTGTTCATGATATTCCAGGTTAAGGAAACTTGTGAAATGATTAGAAGAAACAGCAGGCAGTTAGGGGGAACTGGATTCTTACTGGCCTATGAATATCAAAGAGAATAAAGAAAGCAAAAATACCAAAGATCTGGAAAATATTTTAATTTCTCTTTCACAAATTGTAGATTCCTTGTTTTTGTCTGGAAAACAAAATGTCACAATAAAACGAGTTTCACAGTTGTAGTATCTCTGATTTAAGTGAACAGATAAGCCTTTTCTTACAAGTGTAAGAAATCAGCAAGATTTACATAAGACTTTCAGATTTAATTCTGTGATTTTATTTAAGTACTCTATCATGGTGATAGATTTAGTTATTCTTAATTTATTAATGATTAGTTAACATGGAAATAATGGAACTGTTTCCCTGTGAATTAAAATATATCATTGACCAAGCTAGAGACACCAAAGCAGGTTTTATCTATCCTCTAACCAAACCCAAAAGTGCTGGGAACATAGACCAGAGACATGCAGGTTTTTTTTTCTTGTTTTGCTTTGGGCTCAAGCTGTCCGTAAGTGGCAAGATACTGTATTATAGTGAATTGTGGATTTACCATCTTAAATTATGCTTGGAATTTAGTGGGCATTAGGGATGTGCCCTAATTAAAGAGATAGGAAGCACGAAGAGATGCTGTGGTTTGTCCCAGTGGCATAATTTGATAGTTGTTGATTTGTATGTGTGCCACAGAGTGATTGGCACAGGCTAAAGATGGAATGTTTCCTGTGAAAATTCCCAAGTGGAAATAGTGCTGAACGCTTTATAAAATCATGTGCAATAAATCTGGAAGTTGCATTAGTTCTGGAAGAAGACATTAGTTCCATGTATGGTACCATGTATGCAGCGCACAGGTGCCTCTCTTCATGACTGGTAAATCCACACCTGGAAGCACTGAACTTCCACTGCATGTGCAGTCAACCTGTGCACCACACAAAAAAATATTTCCTGGGAGCATCAGTCTGTAATTTTGCAGCCTATACACTGGCTTTTATTTCTTTGATGATCTCATAGTGGAAACACCTATCTAGCATGGACATTTCAGTCTGCAACATATTGGTGGAGCAACTGTGTATTACATGTAATTTATCTGAAATCACATTTAACGTATGAAAAAATCCTCGAAAATGTTCCTGAACAAAATATGGGTAAAATCTGTGGTAATGTAAATTGAGAAATTTGCATTCCGCACTGATTCTGGAGTCCCATGATGTTCATCTTTCTACCTTTTAGGTGGAATGGCTTTTAAATTTTTTTTTCTAGCCTCTGTTAGTAATCTGGCTGGCAATTTATTCTGTGTGCATAATTCTTCTATATTTATCTCATTTTTCTAAATCTTACCTTTTTTCTTTTAAATAAATGCACTTTGAGAGGGAGAACCCATAAAGGAGAGAAAAACTAGTATTTCGTGAGCTGATACCAAATAAAAGTGTATGGAATCTTAATACTTGCATAGCTTGTTTTAGTTTTCTGTTTTCCTTTTAAGTTAATTGTGCAATAGAAAATGATATCGTAGGCTATTTACATTTCAAACCTAAAATAAAAATAAATGGAGAATGCAAATTAAGGTTTCCATAGCAATAGTAGTCTACAAGTGCTATAGATCTGAAGTGTTTGCAACTGTTGACCGGACTACTGTGTACTGCGATGAATAGTTTATGCATTTGGTGAGTTAATGGCTCTATGGAAACCTCTAGCTGTTATGTTTACTGACTGTAATGGAAAAAAATCAGCTGATTTCCAGTTCGGTATTGTTTTGCATCAGTTTTTCACAGCTGAAAAGTTTCTATTCATTAAAAAATTAGAGCTTCAGCTTTTTTACTATAGTTATTATTAGTTTCTGACATGTTTACTTGCCAATAAGATCTGGGTATATTCCCCTCTGTCCTTGGAGACCTTTATCTCTTTCCTCCCTGCCATCATCCCTAGTTATTATAATTAGAACTAGTTGAAAAAACAATAATTGGTTATTCTCTATTGTCCTTAATAAATTAGAGCTAAGTATACTTAATTGTTAAACATGTCATTTCCATTGGTACCACAGCGATCTTTAGATTGCTTTCGAATTTTATATACCTATCCTTATATATATTTATATATACATAAACTGTTTGACGCTCTTAATCCTGAAAATGTTAACAGCAGTCTCAGCCTTAGTTAGCTGGTTGGCTGTCTTAGTTATCATCTCCAACTAAAATAAGTAAACACAAAAGAAGACTGTTGTTTTAATTTCGTAACCAAACCCTCAAAACCAAGTAATTTTATAACCTGGAAACTTTAAAGGATGTGGTGAGAGGCATGTCAATCACAACCAGAAGACCACTGTTACCACCGGATCTGATTACTGCTGTTTGTTGTCTCCAGGAGGACAGGGAGTTTCAGTTCAGTCACATATCATACAAGTCACATCTCATTGACTTAGAAGGAAACCTTTTGCAACCTCTGGATAGGTATTTGGGCATTGAATAAAATTTTCATATAGTGATAGAGATGAAAATGAGAAACTGGGCTTTTTAACTTGCAGCTGAGTATAGCACAGTGGCAGCTATTTTTTGATTTTTAATGCTGAAAGAACTGAGGCATGGACAATGGCCTAGACATACAGAAGGGATTTTCCAGGGACATTCTCAAAGAGGCTGCATCGATGTTAAAGAATCATGCTTTTCCTGTTTTATGAAGATTTTAATTTACTACTGTAATGCTCCAAACTACTGCTGGTGTGTCTATGAACGTGGACCTTTGCTGTAGAATTTATTAGCTGCAGGCTAGTAATCTACATGTACATGTTCTATCGACAAAGCAAATATAACTTATATTTCAAAGTCCTGATAGGTGGGAGAATATTATAAGACTGTAATTTACAAAAAAAAAGGAGAGAAAGAAATTTAGGAAGTTTTTTTTGCTAAGTAAAATAGTTAACAACAATGAAATTGGGACTTTGGGCAGTATCTGGTACTGCAACTGTTGCATCTCATGTTGTATGTTCAGAATTAGGCAATGATGAATAAGTATAGGCTTTTTATAGATATACTAAGTAAAAAGAAATCACGAGCTTCTATTAAAAAAAAAGACAAAAAGTTTTTGTATTGACATTCTTTAAATAAGCACTTCGATTTTTTTCTTCTGTTGGAATGATATTTTTCTGTCAATCTCAAAAATTTTAGGACAGCAAAAAAAATTATTTTAAAAAAAAACTTAAAGAAGGATTTTAGTATAATTTTGCCAAAGAAAAATTAACAGAAAAATCTAAGAAGTAAAATTTAGAAATTATTTTTAATTTTTCCCCTACTCTTGAGAAGTCCTGAATGGAACATAGAAGAGGGCATTCACAGCAAATCAAAAGAACAGTCATTTGTACTTGCAGGACTCTACACACTTAACTAGACAGGAACTTTTAAGAACTTTGTGTTTTATTTTCTGTGCATGAAATGAAGCAAGACTGCACAAGCTTGTCCAACACTGCTCATTCCTTTAAATAATCAGTAACTCATACTCATACTCATAGTATTTAGCTAATAGGAAAGGAAGCAACAACATATTTAGTCTGTCTATGAAAAATTAACCAGTGCAGCTTTGATAATGGCTGTTCTTGATGAATATAGCACCCTACAGTTTCTTACACTAACTGAAGTCACAGTTGTTTTTCAACAGTGCATAAAAATACTGTAACTCATGGGTGTTCACAAAATGAAGCTGATTTATAAAAAACAAGTTCAATTGTACATTGTAAAAAGCATGAGAGGTCACAATATGATTCTGTGGTTTTTAAACTACTTTGTGTCATCTGTGTACATCCTGTTATTTATAGTGAGACACATTTTATATAGATATATATAACTACATAAATCATCAGTAGAGGCCTGGTGACAGCAATTTAAGGACCTCATTGATGTGGGCTACTCACAGTAATTTCATTTGTTTGGCTAGAATCCATGATTCTCAAATCAAATTTAAAATACAGAATTAGCCCTAAACTCCCAGTACCACATCAGATGAGAAGACATTCATTCTCCCATTTTACAGACTGAAAAAAGTCTCTGTGTATATACATAATGATGTATGCAAGGGTACAGGAAATGATTGTCAGGGCAAGAAAGACATCAGGATAATCTTAATCACAATTTTATCCATAGGCCAATTCTAATTCCAAGACAAGGGACGAATTTAAATTTTCATCATTGAAAGCTGGATCAAATGACTGTATGTTCACATGCTAAAGTTACCTGTACTGGTGCAACAATCTTTAGTGACTTGAATATTGTACCTATTTTAGATTCAGTGTTGACTGCTAGAAATTATGTTAAATAACTATTTATATTTTTTAATCTGTCTGGTTTTGTTCCATTTCCTGTGAACTTCCTTGTCCCCAACAGCAGCACCAGGTTGTGAAAGAAAGGAAAAATGTATTTTAAATAACAATAAGATGAAAAAACAAATGGAAAGCAGTACTGAAAAATTAATAGGGTAATGAGAACTTTTAGATAAGAACAGTCAAAAGAGACATGCGCTTCAGAGAAATTCCACTGTGAAAAGTGTATTTGAGAGGTTGATGGCTCATTGCGAAGGATTTCATTTACTCTCATAATGCTTTATTTAATTCTGTTACTATTTCATTAAGAAACTCTTACAATAACAACTATGTCTATAGCAGTCTGAACTTCTAAGAGCATGTTTGATCTGCATGATCCCAGTGTTATCTGGCTCATTGGCTCCAGCCCCATGGCTGCTCTGGTTTAACAGGGGATGGCAGCACATGAAAACATATGTATATGTCTATATGGGTGCAGTCTTGGAGCACTGCTGTCTAAATAGATTGAGGCCCAGATGGACTTCTCCATAGCATCACTGATTAATTCTGTATAGTATAGGCACAAATACAGAGCTATGCCAAGATATTTGGTAATTACTGGCCCTTGGAAACAGAATGTTTTGTAGGACTGGCTTTTTTGGCTTAACTGATTTTTAAGAAAAAGAGAAGGAAGAACAAAAAAGGCAAATAAAGCCAAGTAATGGCATTTTCAAAGGACAGGCAGGACAACCAATTCTTTTAAGTTCTCAGAACTGAATGACAACACTTGTTTGAAGGATGAAAGTTGATCTGATCTTCTGCCAGGTTTTCCTACCAGAGTGGTACAATGCATAATATAAAAACATCAGTGGTGGTCATAGAAATAAAGGTGTTGATTTCAGTCCTTGTGATATAACTTATTTTAAGGGATGTTTGCTATGACTTTGTTTCCCAGTGAGGAGATTATCTTGTCACTTGATATAGAAGAGGGATTTTGGCTGGTTCTATCACTGATGAGGTAGAGAACTTACATTTCCAGAGTTTCTGAAGTCCAGGTGTCACAGGATGTACAGTATTATCTATCAGTAGAAAGTGTGTTATATTGCAGTTTGGTTGCTAAGAATGGAAAATCAATACAACAGACTCAAAGGGATAAAAACAACTTTCTGATTACCAACTCTTTCTTGATTCCTTGCTAATGGTCTGGTGCTTTTCTCTTTCACTGCCAAATTGCTGCTTCTAGACACAGAGCAACTCTCATCCATGTCCTCTAAACCATTTTCCACAGTCCTTAGTTGTAAAGCAATAGAACAAGAGGTACTAAGGTCTGAAATGAGATCATGAAAGTGTCTGGCTTTCATGGATATGCTGAAGAGCATATACTAGACATGTACTAGACAAACTGAAAAAAAATGTGTGATGTGAACATGAACATAACAAAAGGTAAATATGTCTCTTGCTCCCTCATTCCTGACAAGTATTCTTAATAAATAGTTTAGACCCATTTATAACTTCTTTTTAAAAAAAAAATAAAAACATTACTTGTCAAATATTTTTCTTTTTCTTTATCCTTTTTTGTTTTGTTTTGTTTTGTTTCTGTTTTTTTTCAGTACAGGATGTTCAGTATTTAGAAGGGAGTTTTTTTGAAAGTTCATGTCTAAGACTGATTATATTTGACTTAGAGGATCTTGAAGTTCATCGGAACACTCAAATATTGTTAGACCCTTTGATAATGAATTAAAACCAATAACAAAATGGAGGGCTAAAACATTGGCAAGGAAATAGTTTAATTCTGTAACCATGATTGGGCACTCTTAAGACAGTAAAAAAAATTGAATAAACCCTAAAAAGCAAATGATCCTATGTTAAATTCAGGTATGAAAGTGATAGTTTTGTGGCTACAGTTCTTAGTATTATTTTATTTTATTTTTTCTCCATTTTTACACTGATAACAGTAAATTACCATTTTTTCCCTGTGGGTCCATGTCTCAGTCCACTTCGGTCTACAACTCAGAAGACTGACCCATGCAGAAATATTCTTCCTCAAAAGGCATATAAGTTTACATGGCATCGTAAAGACAGCTCCAGCATATCTGGGCTAGGAGAAAATTCCTGAAGTCAGCAGATATGCCCAGAGTCAGAGGCCACCACTTTCTGTGGAAGTATAAGGATTTAAAAGGTAGGATGGAGATAAAACCATCACAGCAGTATATGAAACAGGAAAACAGGGACAAGGTAGGTGAGATGTCCCCCAGTGTCCATTTTAGGCACACACACATACCAATAATAGTAAATGACTGATTTTAAATAAAAGACAAAGACATTAAGTGAGAGCTAAGCAATATAACTAACAAATGCCTTGTGATCTTTCTTCTTCTTTTATTCCACAAAAGTAGTAAAGGATACAAGTGAAAGCAAGAGGCAGATTATTTTTTTGTAAGAAAATACCTCTCTGTCAATTCCAGTAAATCTCTTTTCCTTTTAATGTAATAATGAAATATGAATTGGATCAGCTATTTTATTGTATGCTGGCTGAATTTCATGCAAAGGTATTTCATACATGTTGCAAAACCAATAACAGCTTTTAAATACATGGCTTTGGACAATTATTGTGGAGAGATTGAAAGATGGAAATTGTAGTGTTAAAAGATGTTGCTGCCAGTCTCATGCATAAAATGACTTGTTAATCCCTGTTTTATTGAAACTATCTGAGGGTGCAATTAAGCCCTTTTTCTTTACTGGTGCCTGAAATGTTAGGATACTTGTGCCCAGACACAGGTCAGCATCACAAGTTGTGAACAGAAGGTGGTCCAAGTAGCTGAAGAAATTTTCTTTTGCATAAATGGAGACGATAACTGCAAAATTTAAATTAAAATGAACAAAGCAGTGCATGTGCTCATACATCCATATCCACGTGTAAGCAAGTATGAAGCCAGGGCATATTTTTGTGGGGCGGAAAACAACACTGGGGGAAGCAGTGTGAGTGTTTCTGTAGGAGGGAGCCAGGAGAGAGACAGAGACAGCTTCTTTTAAGCACAGAACTGACTGCAAAAACAGACATGTTTTTTAGAATAAAGAGATGGCCTATTCTATATCCTATTGTTTATTCTCCTTGAAGAAAGGAGAGAGTGTAGCCTTCCTTTGCAAATAAACATAGTTGTACTAAAAAGATACCTGAAATAAGACTTCTTGTTTGTCTCTTTTTTTTTTCTTTATTTTTTGTTTTGTTTTGTTTTGTTAGGAAGAGCCTGTCAAAGCAATTAAACTTGGTTTATTTCCAGCAGCAACAACATCTCATCTGAAAAGTTATCTTCGTAAATAGCTTTGCATATCTTGAGATTATCCACTTACATTTGAGTTAAGATGCAAAGGAGCACTTTTCATGAATATGACTTGAAAATAATTTACACTAAACAATACGTGCTTAATCATTGCACTTTGAATCAAAGCACGTTCTTGCATGTTATAAAAGAATACACAATTCTTTTGTATAAACAACCTTTTGTCTCTGCACCTCTTTCTTTTCCAGTCTTTCACAGATCGCACATCATGCTTCTTTAAAGAGTTGCACATTGTTCTTTGAGGGGAAATAAGCCCACCAGCCCAGCCTGTGTGATGGTCTTACAAAGATTTACAAGGCAAGATGCCACACAATAAAATGTTACCGTCTCTGCTGAGCCATGCAAAGGACATTAGTCATGGCCTTGGGAGGAGGGATTGCTGACTTCTACTTGCCTTCAGAAAAAGGGAAGATCAGAGATATAGTTGTGTACTAGAAGGAGACGTACGTAAACTAAGTATATTCACATAAAAGTTTTGGAAAAAGTGTGATTTCTTGAAGATGTGACTACTTGCAGGTGATGAAGTGGCTTGTCTCTGCCTCTGTGTCTAGACATACTGCATGAACCTGTTCTCTCTGGGACAAAATAAAAAGAACACGTAAGACCTCGGCATATTATCTTGTTAATGGTACAAGGCTTTCATTCACTTTTAACCATGCAGCTTGGCTGAAGTGTATGAAGATTTTTGGGTAGCCTCCTGTATTACTAGAAGGAGATTCCCCATGTGGATAAAGCTCCTTGGTCCAGACTGGCTGAAGATGGTAGGACAGTTCGTTTCTGCTTCAACAAACAGGGTCAGGCTCTCATTTCACCGATAATGCTCTGCATTTCTGCTGTCAGTGAAGCTACATAATTTTAAAATTGGCAACAGGACACATTTGAGCCATAACCATAAATGCTAGTACTTTCCCCAACTGAGCAATAAGCTATTCCTCATGGTAATTTTGCTTTTTTGTATCATTTATACATTCAGTGTAAATTAAAATGTTTCACATCATGGAAAAAAATGAGTGAAGATGGCGGAAGCACGGAATCACATAGAGCAGACAAACTGAGATCCCTTTTACACATTATTAGTGCTTCTCTGTTTAAATCGTGTTTGCTATTAGCTACCACAGTGCTAAGTGCTTTAGATAATGTACTTTTCAAAGAACTTAAAAAAAAAAAAAAAAAAGATAGTGAGCGTGTAGGTAGCTTCCATTAACAATAATGGGAGTTTGGGCAGATTCGCAACTTACAAAATCCTCAGTTTAAAACCTGATTATCAGATAATGGTTGCAGGCCTGGAGTGGGAGCATGGGAACACTAAATTATCACAACATCTTTTCAGACCCACAGTCTTTGAAAAGAACTGATTTATTAGTCCTCCTTTGTTTTAAGTCCAGAATGAATTTTCTTTTCAAGATTTTTTTAAACCCTGAAGAATACTTTTAAAATGGACATAGTAATAGAAAAAAAAAAACCAAAATGTTGCTGGGTTTTTTTTTTCCAGCTAAGAGAGTAGCCATGGTTATTTTAATTTTTTTCAGTATCATTTAAGGCCAGTCTTTCTACACATGAGATTGAAAGCCCTTAACAAAATGCTGAAAGTACGTTTAGTTATTTTAAAGGTAAGACTAACTATTTTGTGTAAGAAGTAGTACAGAGCATGTCTTTTGCACAGGGTTTGTGAAGTGGATACATGCCAAGAATCCACCAGATGTAATGAACTGTCCTGGGAAGTTACTCTGTTAAATAATTCACAGTAACCTGGGGCTGAGTAATCATGAATTGGTTCAGCTTAAGTGGATGACTTAAAAAATCATTTACATTTGGGTATTTGAATGATATTTTATGTAACAATGAAACTCCCTTCTGACCGATGAAAGGATGATCCTTTCAAACTGGAGCCACTTGAGTCTGCCACCTAGTGAGACAGTGGGAAAACACACTGAATCACACACCAGGGCAATCCATGACATCAGTGGTGTAACTTCAGAAGTTTTGGTACTTCAAGACAGTTTAGGTGGATTACTTCTCCTGCCATTAAATTTAGGAATAGATTCAGGATTATCACTGGTAAAAAAATCTATTTGCCAGGTCTGGACTCTAGATTTTTTTAGAGGGATTTGCAAATACGATTTTATTTTATTTTATTTTAGTATTTACAAGTGGCAGTAAGAGTTCACATTTTCTAGATTTGTTGGGTTGTTCATGAAGACAAATGCATTCAGCACATGTGAAATCATCCTTGGCAGTAATAACTATGATTCAGGCACTACCTGCACGAATTCTCAGCTGTGGGATCTCAGGATGAGGTTTAGAAAGTAATAGAAAATAATATCTCACATTGCCATATTTCATTTTGATGGCTGCACTCTGGTATATTGCAGTATATCAGAATCCCATTTTTTTCAAAAAATATAATTATATAATTAAAAATATTAAAATTATGCTGAAGATTTATTTTTCTGTTTCAGATGTCATACACTACTCTGATGCATGTCATATTTTGTAACTGCATAAAGTAGTATATGTTAATGCACTTCATTCAATAAAAAGCTGTAAGATGTCTGAAATTCAAGGAATATCACTTTACGAATAGCTACCTGATTTATTAGCATATGGGTTTTTATTCATTTAAATGTATCACAGGTGACTTAAGTAGTCACAGTGTTCACAAACCCATGACTTTTCTTTCTGAGGTTCATTGGACATTGCAAGAAATTAACTCAGCGAAATAAATTGTCTATGGCAAATTCATACGCTACTCAAAATAGAAAAACAAGTGTCAGAAAATCTGGCTTTAAAATCCTCCAAGATTCTCGAAACAGATAATGATGAGTTATCCATGTAATCACTTTTATCTACAGGGGTATGTACCTGGATGTGCTCATTTCACAGTGATAATTGTGATTATTTTGTTCTGTACTGAATTCAGAAAAAGCAATGTGAAATGAGAGTTCCAGTGACCTACATTCTATATGCATACACAAAGGAACAATTACTGTTACGGATAGTTCTTACTAAATTAACTGACTATATTTTTCATATGTCATTATTTAATTCATCTTAGAGTTGATTAAACAACTTAATAGCAGAGGAAAGTTTTCATTTAGTTGCTTGTCTGTCAACCCATAGTCATTAGCATTGTTGTTTACATACAGCTAACAAAAGGAGGTTAAAATAATTTGTGATCACAGCTACAAACTCAGAAAAATGTTCATGCCTTTGCTGTCTGTGCATAAAAGAAGGAAAATATCAAAAGCATAGGCTGTATGGAATGGGCTTGCAAGGACAGAATGTGTCTATAAATGAAGTTAATTGGGTAGTATTCATTCTTGCTCATCACAATGTTTCGTGGCATTTCAGAGCCCTGTACAGTGAACAGTAAAGGCCGTTGATTTTATATGATGCTTCAGAATGCCAAGCTGTAAACAAAAATTATAAAGGGCATAATACTGTCCCAAAGTACATGCCTAGCTACATTCATTGCTCTGTATTTGCTGATTCATATAAACTGATTTCAGTCATATTCTTGTGATGATCGCTCATGATGGTAAAAGGACTCCCAAACCAAATTCAGTCCTTGCATTCATTCTGGAGCTATTTTTTTGTCCTGTGAGAATTGCAGATAACATGTACAGTTCTTCCCATAATATGTACTAAATAAATGGTTCAAACCACGGCTGTTCTCGGTTCTTTCTGCATCTCTGTCACAGAATGGCTTTCATTTTCTCCCGAGTCTGTGGTACCTGGGGAATGCAGTACCCCACATAGTTTTACCCTCTGTTTTAACATGTATATATTAGAAACACAGAGTGAGATTCATCTCACCTACTCTATTTTACACATCCATTTCTCAGCTAGTCATTCAGTATGCACTTCTGAGATGCCATTTATCTGATGTCGCAGCACAAATTTAAGTTAAGGCAGATAAATTGTGCCCGTAAGTCCCACTTCTTTCTGTTGACTGTAAAGGAAACCTTAGGTGACTAGCTGAGAGTTCTGCAATCTGAATGCATGACATTAGTTGACATAATTAGACATTTACACTGTGATTCAGCTCATGGTAAGCATAGCTGAAGAGTGGAAGCCCCGAGATCCTAGTAGCACAGTGCAAAAAATAGCTTTACAGACAAGCCACAATTAAAGTGATGCCGGGTGGAATGACTGCCCAGGGATCACTCCATCAGGCTAAAATCACCTGCCTTTTACTTCATCTTCTCCCTTGAATTCTCTCTTCAGTAAAAGATAACAAAGCAGAATAGACAGTATATATTTCTGGTTTTAATCACAAGGAATGACACTTAAGTTCTCATTGTTCACTTCTTTTTCCAGTAGAAGAAGTAAAGGGACATGAATTATATCCTTTCTCAGCCTTTGTTTCACTAAAGATCAGGCAAGCCTGGCCTTTTGGGCTTCTTTTCTTGTCTTCTTAAGCCCACGTGATCTCCTTTATATCTGTTTGAAATATTGTTCATCTTTCTTTAATGAGTTCATGAGCATTATGTACTCAAATTCTCAGTAGGACAGACGGCAGAACTAATAGTTTCTTAGCTGAAAAGGATTATATTTGCTTTTGTTATACTACACTGGCAACTCATAGGATCCAGGGAAACATAATTGTTTTTCTTTCTTTGTCATTTTAGGCTGCTAAATTTTCAGTTCACAATATTTTGTCTGGGTCTCTAAATGCATGATCTAACATTTCTTACTTCTATACTTCTTCCCGTTTCACTAGTCCAGCCTTTGATATTGATACCAGTATTGAATATCTCCAGCCTTTACATCATGTTCAGGCTCCATCTACAGCTCCCAACTTTTAGTGTGAGGGTCCTACAACCAAAATGCTAAAATAAAGTGAATTTCAAGAGTGATCTGGAAGAATCTGTTTTCCGTCTGTGTTCAACCTGGCTGGTGAAACTTTCCTTTCTGCATAACCTGTTGCCCCTCCATTTTTTTTGTTCCCTTAGTTAATTTATGATTTTATTGACTGAGCTCAGCTAATTTTCTAATTAGTCTACTAATCTGAGTGTCCTTGGTTAAATGAACAATTTTTCAATGTGACATCACATCGAAGGTTTTACTAGATTTTATATAGTTGAGACTTTTTTCACTCCTTTCATCCAGTGCTCTGAGCCTATCACAGTTTTCATATTTGGCAGCTGATTCTCATCCCTTTGGATAAATTAAATACAGAAACCACCATTTTCCCACCCCCTTTGCTATGAACTGCCCCTAATGCTAGTTTTATTTTGATGGTTGTCAGGGAGGAAGGAATAAACCAACATATCTGAATGAAAGCCTAGTTACTAAATGCACTGAACTATTTTACCCTTGCTATTTTTTTAGGAGCTGTATAGCACAGTGATAATGATTCACAGTATTATGACTGGATCTAAAAGTATCTAAAATATTTAGTCTTATAGCTAAGTTAACCCATAGTATAATTCTATAAAACTGAAGTGTATGGAAACAAAGCTTTTAGAAAATAAATCCGCTTTCCATTCCAGAATTGCATGAATTAGGGAAGAGAACTTTTTGATAACAAGCAGCTGTACTGGCAATACCTATGTTGTTTACTAATACAGCAATTGGAGTAAAGATTGGATTTCTAGGAGAGTCATCACAGAAATATAGGAGGAAGACCAATAATGATCTTAGTGATGAGAAAGTTTTGGAACGAACAAATTACAACCTCTTTAGGATAATGAGGAGATTCTGCTCAGGCTTTTCATATTCATTCAGAGATGTAATTTTTTTGTGATCTCTCCACCAGTTTGCTCCCAAGAAGATGTTCAGCATTTCCATCTCTTGTTAGCCCACCGAACTATCTGCCTGCCAACCCATGCACTGACATAAAACATACGCAAGCAGTGAAGCACCGGTTGGTAAGCAAATGCTCTTAATCTGTGCCAGAGTCTCTTAGTTAGTGGTAAAAACAGTCTAACAGAGATTCTGTTGGAGTAAGGCATTTCAAGTTTTAGGACCCCGTCCTCTTAAAGCTAATGTTTAACTACCTATAAAATCAATGGAGAAAAGCAGACATCATTGGTAGACTCCTGAGAGATATTTGTTCAGTATTGCAACTTCGAGTGCAGACATGAATGACGTTATCCTGGGAGAAAAAGAATATGATTAATGAATTATTAAGACAGATTTCTTACCATGAAAAAGTTGGAACATTCATGCTTTACATTTATTCTAAAATAGAAATATATATTTGCAATAATTTTATAGCTTTTGACACAGATCTGGTCTTGATTCCTTTAAATCAATGATATTTATCAGTCTGTAATTTTATTTCTTTTCAACAGATTATAAGAAAAAATCCTTTCTTGTATAAACTGATGGTGGAAAGATAGATACTCAAGAAAACCAAGAATATACAAAGTGTTGGGGTAACCATGTTCACATACCTGTTAATTAGGAAATTGTTGATTTCTTTTATTCATTTTGTCTCTATATATTCCTTTATGGGAGAAAAAAACCCAAAAATGTTTCTAGCAACTGCACTATTTGGCAAAAAACTGCAATTCATCACATGAAACCAGAATATAATGTTAAATGACAGTTTTGGAGCTAACTCCTTACACACTTCACTGAATGTCTGCTCTGAAGTAATTGAGTCTAGGAAAAAGCTAAATAGGTCTTAAATAGGTCAGGGAGCTGGAAGACTGCATACGGTGAATGAAGTGGTTTTTAATTTCTCCAAGGGACGCTAGATGGCAGCATTAATCAAGTCAGTACATAACGGGATTTTACTAAGGGAAAAACACCCTCAGAAAATTGTGTGAAACATTTATTTATATGTTTTATTTTCCTATTTTGAAGGAGAATTCATATTAAATATTTACTGCAAGTGTATGGAAGTTCCAGGGCCTATGATTTCATAAAATAATCTCTGTTTTTGTAAGTGGTACAGGCAAGGGGAAACAGTGGTTCCAACGATAGACATGAATAAAAAAGCAATGAGAATAAAGAGAGGGAAAAGGCATAAAGTCTTGATATAGGGCTGATACAGGTGGAAGGAATAAAGTACATACAAATTTAAAAATGAGGACTAAAGTTTGGAGTGGCCACCGGGATGCTAGAAAAAACAGCAGAGATTAGTGGGAAAGCATAGGGGAATCATAGAATTTTGAGCAAATAATCTGAGCACCAAAATAACAGATTTCACTTCTTAGGCATCTGAATTAGTGATAGATTGACCATTTAGCTGACTCACCTTCAGTGACTTACTGTATTTAATACAAAAATTATTAGTCTTTCTGAATTCAGGATTCATATTTTCTCTGTAACTGACAATGATGAAATCGCAGTTGTTGCTCAGTGCCTGGGTTTTCAAAATGCGTCATTACAATTTATTTGCTTGACTCATGAGATGCTGATGCCTAATGGTGAAACGACTCACCCAGCTGAGTCACTCCCAAATCTTAGCAACACTTCAGGAGAACCTTTTACCTTGAGATCTGTCTGACTATATACCCATGACAGAACTGCTGGTCAAATTGTAATTCCCAACAAGATGCTAGAGCAGTCTGCTAAGCCATCAACCTCTGAGCAGCTGGATTTCCTTCAACAGAAATGTTATGATGGGATTTTGTCTTACAGTGCCTGCACAATGCATGCACAGCTCAAGCCCTCAAGAGCAAGGTCGTCCATAATTACAATTCATTAAATGCTGTAAAGATTCCTCTAGATGTTGAAACACAGACATCAGCAGCATTGAGTACACATCTTTATTAGACATTCACTGAATTACTTGAACTGCACAGGTTATAGATTGGAATTTTATGAATTAGAAGCTCAGAGATATTATAGGGTCTGGAAATGTATCTGTTTGTTGAGTAGGCTAAGGACAGCTAGCTTATTTTGTGGCTGAAGCTTCTGTTTATAGCCCCATAAAACATGGCCTGTAGTTTTATTGCAGCCATCATCCTTGGTTTTCTTTGTGACACAGTTCTGTGGGGTTTTTTTTCCCTGTGGAAAGAAAATGCTGTATGGCTTAGGAGTATGTTATCATCCCTATAGATTTTTATGGAATTCTGTTGCAGGAATACTGGATTCTATAGGGTGGCTTAAAGCTCCATAGGAAGTTTCTTCTTCTATTTATTCTAAGCAATTTTTGATAGTACAACAAAGATATATTCCTGCTGTGGACTTCTTGCTGTATATAAAGTTTGGGTTTCAATATTAAATTCCATGCAGATCACTACATTAAAAATATTGTTGCATAGCCAAAATAAACTTGAAATAAAATCTTGAAGTAAAAACAGTCCTGTATGTATTTTAGGGTAAAGGAAGATAGAATAAGGAGCTAGAGGTTGAGAGGAGTGGGGAAGAAGTAGAGTTCTTCAGTAATTGTCAATTCTTACATTTAACTAAAAATGAATGGGATAAAACACTATATTTTAGAATTTTCTCCCTGTTTTTCTGCTTTGTCAATACCTCCTTTATTTTCCATTCTGACCTTTTATTTCTCGATCTTTAGATCAAAAAATAATTTTACTTACTGTTAATTTTTTTTTTTATTTTTATAGTTTCAGCATTGAAATGGTTGCAGTTTATTTTCAAAACAAATAAATAGCTGTGCTGGTTCCATGTTGAAATCAAATTTAAACATTACATACTAAAATAAGAATTGTGCCTGAAACGATATGATTATATTGAAAACGTTATTTGTCTAAATTACAACAATTCACGTTTCTACCAATAAATGTATTGTTAATATACCTAATAACGTTCAGATAGCTGCTCTGCCACACCAGCATGAGAATGCTGCTCAAATCAGTTTTGTGAATATTTATTCCAGCTGATCTCAAAAAGGCCCATTAGATGGCACTGTTCACATGACAGTACCTTTGCAGCGCTGCTGGAAAATTTAAGGCATAGTACGGTTCCATACATTTGTTTATTTCTTATTTGAAACATTACTGTTTTATCACTTTTCTACTTTGTTTTTTTTTTTTTTTTTTTTTTTTTTTTAGGGCTAAAAGAAAACACACATAAAAACCCCCCTGAGATCCTCTTCCCATAATGTCATGCTTTGCAGGACTGCTTCAGAGGTGCAGCTTAGTCTTCATCGTTATAGTTTCTTCAATAAACCTTCATTTAAGTAATCAGGGCAAGGCCAGGCAGAGCATCAGGAAGTGTGGATTTATGCACATCTTAGCTGTGTAATGAGGCAGAAGCACATCACCACCTCATCTGATTTTTCATAAAGCAAACACATTAACCATTAAAAAAAAAAGGTGGAATTTTAACGTTTAGATCTCAATGCGATTAAGCTTTAATATTCTTAGATTTTTTAAAAATACTTTTAAAATGTAGTATCAAATTGCTATTTATCTAATTTCCCTGTAACTCTGAAGTTCTTTGATTGTAATTATTTTCTTCTAATATGCTTATATTAATAATTTATTTTTTTAAAATATTAAAAATAAAAGGTTCTGTATTAGACTGATATGTTGCTTCTTTCTGCTTTATACAGACTGCAAAGTCCAAAGATGTTACAATGCTGATATCAGGATTCACACTGTCTTCATTACCAGGTTATTACAGAAGAACTTCTGGAAAGGTCGGTGGTCATGTCAAGCTATTTGGTTGGGTTTTGTCTATGGCTCAGCCTGTGAGTTTCAAAGAAGACCATCCACTGATGCAGAACAAACTAGTATTCTGGAAGAAAGTGTTTGAGTATTCTTTGTGGGGATCATCAGGGAATCATATAAAAAGATAACATTTTTGAAATATTTAGAAAGCAAATCCTTTAGAGCCAGGAAATAAGGTACTACACTTCAAAACATAAACTTCTAGAACAGCTGTACTTTGTATACACCAAAGATTCCAGTGAAGCTTTCTGTGTTAAACATGATAATAGGTCTGAAATATATGTATCAGAAATGAATAGTTGAACTATGTAATCAAGTCAGTGTCTTCTTAAGGAGTATGGTCATTTCAGCTCTTGAGTCTGAATAAATGTAGGTGTCTCCATAGTACACGTCTGAGTTAATAATCTTAGAATCCTTAACGAATAAGTGGAGAGAAAATAGAGAAAAGAGACCTATGATTAAGGGACTGGAGCATGTCATATATGAAAAAAGGTTGAGAGCTGGGACAGTTTATCCAGGAGAAAAGGCGGCTTCGGTGGGACATCATCAATCTATGTAAATACCTAAAGGGAGGGTGGAAAGAAGAGGGACCCAGGGTCTTAGTGGTGCCCAGTGACAGGACCAGAGGCAATGGGCACAAACTGAAACACAGAAGATTCCCTCTGAACATCAGGAAGCATTTTTTTACCGTGAAGGAGACTAAGCACTGTCACAGGTTGCCCGGGGAGGTTGTCGGCTCTCCCTCCTTAGAGACATCTAAAAAATCATCTGGACGTGGTTCTAGGAAACTTGCTATAGGTGACTCTGCTTGAGCAGGGGGTTTGGACCAGATGACCTTCAGAGGTCCCTTCCAACCTCAACCATTCTCTGATTCTGTGATTCTTGAACACTTTCTAGGTTCTGTTTAAATGGTTACTTTAGGATGAGTTGAGTCTGCAAAGTAATTTTCCTTTTACAAATCGCACCTTTTATGACTAAGTTCTAAAATTTACAATTCAGTATTAACATTTTTGTTCAATTTCTATTACTCTATGAGGAAGACAACCTATTTCGCTGTTAGCACCATGTGCGTCTATTTAGGCTCTTGCTAAGAAAAAGATAGAATACATGGTGAAAGAAAAAAGTAAGATTTAAGGTCCCTCCTTCCTGCTACTGACTCCTCTATTTCATAATTTTTTTCTTCCCTTCTCTTAGTCAGGCTAAGAGTTCTCCTACACATGCTATCTATCGTAATTCCATAAAAAAGTGCCCAGTCTTTGGAGAACGCAAATCTTCACACTGAAAAAATTTTGGACTCATATATTGAAACTATATTGGACTAGTGTATTTGAGAAGCTTCTCAGAGGAAAAGTATATCAATAAAGAATGTATTATTGCAAAGGACAGTTGCAGTAGTGTGTGCAGAACTAAGGCAGATGTCCATTAAATATAGTCTTTTTTCCCACATTTTGGCAATATTTACATATCTTATCATGCCAAGAAAATTTCAAGTCATTTGAATGTATTTGAATATAACCATCAGCTACAAAGAATTCCACAGAATTCTTCAAAATTATAGACCTTTTTTTATTTTTCCTTTAAAAAAAGCTATATCTTTGTGAGGAGAACGCTATAGGCATTTGTCTGATATTAGAGCTCTCTTAGGGAAAAACAGGCATTTAACATTTTTTTCTCCTCAGGATATTTCACCTGTTGGAATAGCAAGTAGTCTTCTGCACAAAATACAGTGAAATAAGCCTTCTAAATCAAGAACTAAAAAGCAACTAGATACATTCTTTAGTTTTCTAAATTAACTAAATTATCTCATCAGAAAAATTTATTCAGTAGTTAAAGCCTCACAAACCATGCTGAAAACCTACCGTATAGATACGAATCTAGATAGAATCCAGTTCTCTTCCTTCAGGCCTGTATAAATTGTTCACATGAGAGGAAAACCCACCCACTCAAAAATTTCAGGAAATACACGGTTCAACAATGCTATCAAGCCATTTTGAAGAAAGGCAGCATATTTACTTTAAGCAGCTCTTCATCTGTTATAAATGCTCATCATTTTTTTACTTACTCTATAGCTGTGACAGTGGATCATTTACACCATAAATTTCAAATGTTGTTATTGTCATCACTAGCATTTTGACATGGAGACAAGAGGTATGGACAAAAATGACCACCACAGAAGAAATGAATAAGGTCTGATAGTCTGTCTCTGAGATGAAGCCCACAGGTTCCTCATATAATGAATAGCAGGAAATGGCTTTTGTTTTGTTTTGTTTTACTACACCTGTATCTCTAGTGTAAAGCTATATCAGAAAAGATCTTCATAGTCCCCGTTTGTGCTAAGTTTATACTGTGTTTACCAAAAGTGGCTTTTTAGCCCCCTGACTTTGAAGTGCCTGTGGGATTCAGCAACTAGTTTTGAAAAAGACAGTCTAAAACCCCTGCAACTTCCTAAGAGATGCTTTCCTTTGCTGTGACTTGCTCTAACACCAGATCCTAGCCTTTCAAAAGAAACAATTCCAGATATGAAGTAGGATGGATCTGAAAGTGTTATTTTCAACAACAACAACAAAAAATTAAAAAATTAGAATTGTGTTTCAGACCTAGCTTTCACTTCACCCCGGTGAAGAGATGATGGAATTGAGGGGGGAAATCTGAAATGTGGTCAAAGCCACTGTATCCCACACAGGGGATCCTCATTATACTAACAAGCAAAAATCAGCTGAGATTATTAATTGAGTTACTGAGTCTCCATAGTTGCTCCCTCAGCAATTTATGGGGGTGGAAAAAAATAATCCCCTGGCTCTATTTCACCACCTTTTTAGCAAATAAATTCAGGGATGAAACAGTGTACATATAGTATATATTCTACATTTCCTTGTTTTGGAAATAATGCTTTTCTTTAAAAATTGATTTTTAGTGAATCCATGAATCCAAATAGTTGTGAATGAATGACGTATTCAATGGGACTTGCTATTTTTTATAATTTTTTTTTTCCAAAATGAGACACAGCCTCATGATGAGAATCCTTTATGTTTTCTCAAATGAATGCAATATTTTAGGACTCTGTTCCAGTTGGTCTTCTGAAACTGTTAATGTGCTTGTGGAAAAAAAGATGGGAAAAAGCTTTTTAATATTGTGGAGAAAATTGTGGTCTTTAGGTGAAAGATGCTTCTTTATTCAATTTTTAAGAAATTTAATTTTATTTTTTATAATGTATGTGATTTGATTCCTGAAGGGGAAATGAACACTTAAAAATGTTGCCAGGAAAGAGAAATATAAGTCTGAAAGACAAATATTTCTTATGACTCCTCTGTGATTGGAGGGACTGGAACATTTTATTTCAGAAAGAAATGGCAAAAACCTAACTTGAGAAACATTTCTTCTCAACTTATCTACAAAGCAGACATCAAAACATGATCTAGTTCATGCTAGGTCACCGTAGTGATCAATTGAGAGAAAAAATGTCACGTCCAAAAGGCAGTACATCTATCTCACACATCTGTCTTAAAATCAGATGTATCACCTCCTGAAAATGCTTACTTCTCTCATTTGGTAAAAGGGGCACATGTGGTGATGAACTGAGACATAGAAGTTTTACTTTAAAATTTCCATGTAAGAACAGGTTGTTTATACCTTGCTAGTTGGGTCTTCTGTGTTATTCGAAGGTCAAGTTCACTTTCAAGACGCTTTTACTTCAGCTCGGAAGCAATGTCATTATTTAAGAGTTTGGCAGCTGAAAAAATGTAACAAATGTGTTTTTCAGGTGCAATTATCCATTTCCAGATATGTACTGTTGGTTCACATATGACTCAGATTAAAACCTGTTACTCTTGGGGTCCCTGTGATGTGACCCTCTCGTGTTGGTTTTGGAAAGAGCGTTTGCGATGGGGACCGCCTTTGAAACTTTCCCATTTGGGGGAGTAAAGACAAAAAACCTGGGATTCTACCTTGCTGACTTCCTTGGGTGTCCCATCTTCTGCTTATTCTTTTATGTCAGAAGGGTCCCAAGGCCAAGAGAGTCCCAAAATACACTCTTTAGCCTCTGGCACTCCCTACATAGATAAGCTATAACTTTATGTTTGTAATTCCACCTTGCTTTCTGTACAGAATTCTGCTCAGTTACAGAGGTGAATTATGCTCTTAATCTTTTCTAAAGCAGAATTCTAAAAGCAAAAACATATTATTAGTGAGTTTAGGTAGAATATATTTCCATTTTTTAATTCTCATTTTTATTCATGGGACCTCTTCTGAATTACATTAACGTTAGTATCAATCTCTTTGCATTACATTCAGGAACACAAAAACTGCCATACTGGTGCTTAGTTTCCAGGCATAAAACAAACTTTTCATTTTGTAGATAAAACAGCTTCAAATCTACTTTAAGATAGCCTCCCCTTCCCTCTGTGCATTTTTTTTTTCCTGAAGAATATAGACTTTTTTAGAAATTCAGGATAAGTAGTAGAACTCTTCAGGATTCCCAGAAAGTCAACAGGAATTTTGCAACAAGCTTTTTGAATCACTGACATTGTATAATCCGTACTAGTATGGTTTTTCATTTTTACTTTACTAGTTTTCTTTAGAGCTATCCTTTCTAAAATATCAGGTTAGAGGTGGTGTAGTGGCTTGTCACTTCAAGAGTGTTTATTGTTGGTTGTTACAAACAGAAAATTTAACAGAAAATTTAATTCCAGTTTATGACAAATAAATCTGAGCTTAAATACTGTCACATAGATACATTTGTAGGTCAGTAAACTTCATAAAGAGCTTTTCTAACATGTCATCATACTTACCATTTTTTGGGTGTATTCTATTTTATAGATGTATTTGTATTTGTATTCAAATTTGTATTTGGATGTATTCTATTTTATAGAATACATACGTTTCCTGAAAGGAATGAATCTACACATTATGAAAACAATTTTAGTTAATTTTTGATCATTCTACCTCTTAAGTACTGTCTTAATATAACCTCAAGGAAAAAAAAACCAAACTATATTTTCATACAGAAAACAGTCCACTGTGTTGCCAAGCAAGATAATTTTTAATTTTTTTTTTTTCATTCTACTAATAAAACCTATGCCCAAACGTGTTGGTCCTGAAAAGCACAAAATTCTTCAAATTCAAGGTAGTTGTCTCAGGGAAGGCGGGTAGGACCAGGCCCACTAACATGAGAACAAAAGAAGCAATAATCAAAGGATAGCACAGCCAGAGCAAAGGCCGCTTTGCCTCCTTTGCTGCAGGAGAAGCCTGACTCCCTGCGGCTTCCCTTGCACTTTCAATTTCAAAGGCTGACACTGCAGCAGAGTGTTTGACCTCTCCAGAACTGCTCTGATCACAAGTAATCCGGAATGTAGCCTTCTGTTCAGCGAAATAGCCTAAGTAAGGATGCTCAGCACTAGGAAATGAGCACACCCACAATTTCATTGAGTTAAATTAGGTTCCTTTGGCTTCAGTTAACCCTCCAAAAAGACTGCAGCGCCAGTATTGGAAGTAGCCCATGCACCCGGACAGAACTTTACTTTTTGTTATTGGTGGTAGCAGCCTTGCAGCAGTGCTGACCATGGTTAGCGAGCTTAGCACTCTTCACCCAGGCACATAACGCAAGATAGCCCACACTCTGCAATTTCCTGTTGGACATGATCAGGCAGATCCAAGGGAAAGGATAAGCAGAAGATTTTCACAGCAAGGGTGGGTGAATACTAGAATGAACTTCCAGGGAAGTGATACAATGAAGGCAGTTTATTAAGACTGATAATACACGGGAGAAAATTAACGGTCTACAGTTAAGGGGAGACCAAAGCTGTATCCAGTTATCATTTATGCACTTAAAATCCATTAATTTCTCAATGCCCAATTCTAATAATTCAAAATGTTTGAGGATCATTGAAATATTCAGATAAATGGAATTAAGAGTAGATTATCACAGGAATAACGTGCAAGCAAAATCATGCTGCAAGGGGTAACCATAGATTTAAGTCATGATTGTAATTGGCCGTGTATGAACTGTCTTTGTCACTGCTTCTATCTGCAAATTCAGACGCATTCCCAGACCATATGTCCTGTAGTTTTGAAGAATTTCTCCAAAGTATTTTTATTTTATGTGTGTGGAATGGTAGGTCCATCTTACAAGTCTGCATAACCTGCTCCTCTGCATAATCAGTTTTTCATTATGGTCAATGAAAAGACTCCTGTCAATCGTAATGAAATCTTCATATGACTTTTATAACGTTCTTGAAGATCACAGGATTTATCTATTCCTGTGATTCCGAAAAGATTCCAGCTCACCTAAGAAAAATCCTACAGCCACCTGAAAAACCCAAAGGAAGTAAAACACTCTTACTATCATCTATGTCCACTATCCTCATGATGTACAAATAACGAGGAGACATAATTAATATTGAATAATCTGAGATGTGATTGGGTTTTGTCTTGAGAAAGAGGCTATACTATTCAGTGACTATTTTCTTGTACTGTTCAGGGAAGATCTTGGGTGATCCGGAAAAGATCATATAAAGAAGTAACTGATAATGTTAGCATTTTGTTGGTTGATTGATTTTAAAAGACTTAATGTGAAAATTTGTCCTACTGAAGTAGTCAGGGAAAAAAAAAAGTTTTCATTCTCCTTACGCCAAATGTGACCACTGATACTTCAGGACTTTCAAGTAACTGAACAATTCACATTTTTCTTATAACACCAGCTGGATCTCTTTTAAGACTGGTGGGGAATAAAACAAGTTATCCAAGGCTAAAATGGGTTGAGGAGTAAAGTTCATCAGAACAGGTGAAGGTGATGATCTCTGCTGAGATTCATCTGCATTTTCTCAGATATCCTTTTCTGGATGATTCCTTCTGTCCTCTGTGATGTATTATATTCAGTGCTTCATTTTTTGATAGTAGTTTCCTGGATCACAGCTGACATTCTAGCAGTGGGTTATTTCTTTATTGGGAGAAAATGATTGGCATCCCACAGGATACTTTAGCTCAGCTGGTTTAATTCCATAAGTACAGAATTTATCTTCTTATGTTTTGAACAGAATTATTAAGGTAAGAGAAGTATGCTAAAAGTTATTGATCTAATCTTCATAGTAGAAAATTCTCTCGAGTGATGGCTGTATTTTGTTTTGAATTTGACTTCTCTTGACACAAAGGACTCCTCTCATAACCCCTTAGAGAGATTTTAGACACTACAGTACTACAGTTAAGTAATTATAGACTCAGAAGCATAGCTATGAGTAAGGCTGTAAGATCAGAAAAATATTGACTCTACTTCATCTCCCTGGTTTTGGGTTGTGGTTTTTTTGTTTGGTTGGTTGGTTGGTTGTTTTTTTTCCTGGACGGTTTAACTGATCCTGGACAAATCTGTACTTGTGTGTTAGCATCCCTGGACACTGAGAGAGCTGCAAATTTCTAATAAGAAATAGAATCACAGAATCACCTAGGTTGGAAGAGACCTTTTAAGATCATCTAGTCCAACCAATAAAAAAGAAAAAAAACCACAAAAAAAACCACACTCAAAAAACCCACCAACCCAACACTAATCCATATCCCCAAGCACCATGTCAACTCGTCTCTTGAATACCTCCAGGGATGGTGCCT
>JAOXNO010000001.1:158425939-158478058 GCA_028565335.1 Limnodromus scolopaceus
CCAGCCTGTCCAGATCCCTCTGCAAAGCCTCTCTACCCTCCAGCAGATCAACACTCCCACCCAACTTGGTGTCATCTTCAAATTTGCTGAGGGTGCATTTGATCCCCTTGTCCAGATCATTGATAAAGATGTTGAAGAGAACCACTGAGCCCTGTGGGACACCACTCGTGACCAGGCGCCAGCTGGATTTCACTCCATTCACCACCACTCTCTGGGCCCAGCCCTCCAGCCAGTTTTTAACCCAGTGGAGAGTCTCCCATCCAAGCCATGAGCATCCAGTTTCTCCAGGAGGATACTGTGGGAGACGGTATCAAAGAGTCTAAAGTCTAGGTAAATAACATCCACAGCCTTTCCTTCATCTACCAAGCGAGTCACTTTGTCATAGATCATCATTTCCCTTGCTAGCCACAATAGAAGCCTTTTTTTTCCCAAAGAGGTTGAACGTTAATTTTCCAAGTTATTCATCTTGAGTTTCTGGGCCTCAAAAAGTCTTCATATCAGGCTGTAAACCTTCTGTGCTACCTGTACATGCTAGAGTTGTTCACCCAAGTCATTCTTTTTTTGGCAATAGCTTTGTCAAATTAGGTTCAATACTGAAATGGAGGGGTCACATATCTGTAACTCTTTAGATTTCCATGTCTACATATAAGAAAGTCATTGACTGGCACAAAGGAATCCAAGCTAAATCCTTATAGAAGTTTTTCCTTTGATGTTGTGAAAGCCAGTAGGAGGTGTTGTCATAGGTTTCATAGTAGTCATAGACTAGGATTACCTAGTCATAGGTTGTTGGACCTCTCAGCTCTGCACTGATTTTTAGCTTCCCTAATGTGGTGTTGCCTCTACAACGTCAAGGTAGAACTTGTTGCACTGATATTTTGGATTAACTGTTGAGACTGAAGCATATCAGTAGAATAATATCAAATAAATACAATTATTATGTCAAAAAGCCTGCCTGAATTCTTCACAACTAAAATCTTTTTCCCAGTTTTAAGAATGCATATATTTTCTCTTTTTTTTTATATAAATTTGCACTTCTATGCAAGTCTATTACTGTAATAATACTGTCTAAACTGTACCTTTGCATCCAAAAGTAAAACCTGGATAGAAGGGATCTCAGAATAAATAACTTGGAAAGAATTTCAAGTCTAACTGTCATGGAAATAAACATTAAATCTATTGGTTTCCCTTCAGCTCCCAGAAATAAACGAGAAATATTTTCTTCAGAGTATTAATTTTTTTTTTAATCAAATAGTGTCTGTAGATAAAGGTGCATTCAAGAAACCAAGGAACGGTCATGAAAAGAAGCCAGAATTAAACTTACAAGAAACCCCACACAGACAAAATCCTAAAGGGTTTGCCTATAGAGTGTTTGTTGCCGAGTCAGTGCTTTATTGAACTCAGAAGCTATTCAACAGCGAGAGATATCTAAAAAGACCTGTGCAGAATTTTTTTCTGTAAACCAAAGACCTTTTTTTCAAGCATACCAAATAACTGATTCTTAGACTTCTAAAACTTTTTGGAAACAGAGACAAATAAGACATTTTTTTAGTTCCTGTAATGACCTACAGGAAAACCTTGTGTATGTACTCTCCCTGGTCCCCCTGAACACTTCCTCCAAGTTTCAAATCTCATCCTTTATTTTTTTCTGGGTGAGCTGAATCTAGGGCACACCTCTGCAAACCCACTAATTTTGCTCTTTTGTCAGGTTTACATAGAAAGAATGCCAAATATCTTTGCCCTCTTTTATCTTCTCACATAATGTCCATATCTGCCTACTAACAGTAATCACAATCTTTAAAACACCTCTTTCCTGAAGCCTGTGAACTGATTAGAAATGATTCAGATTACTTTATTCTTAATGGATGTACTGTCTATTCACCCAAAAGAATACAGCCAGTGAGATGGGGTTATACCCACTATGTATACATCTTAGAGATGTTTGCATCTCCTCTGTACTTCCTCAGCTCTCTCCAAGCCAAAGCCACTGTCTCAGGTGGCTTGTAGATCCCATCCCTCTGCTCTTTTCTTTGAATTTATCAGCCCTTCTCTCTCAAAATCAATTCCTCTCCCTACTTGTAGGCTGGAAATTTTAACTGTTTAGTAGTGGGTTTTTTTGCTTGCTTTCTTTCTAATATCTCTGGCAACATCAGTTGATCACCCTACCAGTAAAACTCAAATAAGGATTTTTCACCCTTTCCATCTCCTAGGGTTTCTTGGGCCTCTGGGTTTTTCTCTGTGACATGGTTTATTTCTGGCTTGTTTCTTTTTTTACAACTTCTTTCAGTCAAATCACATTCTTTCAAATAGATAAACTGAATCATAAATAATTTTCTTTTTAAATTACACAGACCCCTCACTCTCTGTGATACTGTCAGATGTCTGAAAGTGATCACATAAACAGATTTTAGCATCTTGATAATTTTGATTTTATTTTAGATTTATAAAAAACTTTAAAGATATTGTGGATTTTGAAAGGGTATCTTTTTAATGTTGTTTGAAATATACAATGACACATTGAAAACCTGGAGCCTAGGAATATTGTACATTAAAAAAAAAAAGTCTAAATCATAGAATACCACAGAGGGTTTATGAGCACCTGTGTGGAGGCAAAAGACCCATGGATGCATGCAGGTTTGGGGGAGTTTCTAAAATTAAGGGACTCTCCATGTGTTGATTCTGGGGATTTTTTTTTTTTTCCTAGGAGACAGAAAAAATCATCTCCCTACCATGTGATCCTAGGGGATCCCTGCAAGGAGATCTTGGCCTTTCCTTGATTTTTCTGTTTTGGGTTGTAACGGGATGATTCAAGTGTATCTCATGACATAAAGAATCTACACATTTATGTTGAGACAGACTACAGCATTTCCAGCTTTTAAACCTTTGGGAGAACCAGTAAACCTCAACTATCAAACTGTTGTATACCAGGATATATTAATAAAAATGGTTTCCTTTGTCCAGATCTTCCCATGTGCTCATGTTGCTGAATATGACACTCGAATCTATCTTCCAGCTTTTTGCTAGAGTCTGATTTTTTCCATAAGGACTCCTCTGAAACAAAGGAGAATTTAGTCATTACTGAAGGAGAATAGATACTGCACTTTCTCGTTTGCTTTGAGCATCTTTTAGGGTCAAGTTTGGTGATAAGCTTATTGAATGAGTGGTGCAGATAGTAAAAAATCAATAACGAGTTCACAGTCCAAGAAGAAAATTCACCATAAAGGACTGAGAATAGAGGAAAAGAGAAATTCTGTTTGGTTTGCTTTATTTAATAGCTCAGGGGGCAGACTCTGATTTACAACAGCATAATTCAAAAGCATTTCTATTAAAATGAGATTTTCATCTTTGTAACTCAGATTAGAATTTCTGCCTCCTTCCTTTTAGTAGCGCCTTATTTTTTAATTGAAAGTTTGGTATTTTTGGTCTTTCTAGTGAGGAGGGAAGGCTTGTGGAGGAGTGGAGGGATCCTGCACATTCAGCTGGTTGTACAACTGGTGTCAACAACAGGGATTTGGGTTTTTTGTGACCAAGGAAGGCTCTTTGACAGTTGAAGATAGCTTGTAAGGGATGGGATCCACCTGACAAAGTGGGGTCAGGATTCGCGAGCAGACCATTGTGGGTGATGGAGTGGTTGTCTGCCACAGATCACCTTATGAGGAAAAGGTAGCTGAAGCCTTCTTCAAACAACAAGAGGAAGTCTCCAATTTTAAGTCCTGACCATTATGGATGATTTGAATTTCACTGATATGTGCTGGAAGGAAGACACAGTAGAACATAAGCAATACAGAAGATTTCTGGAGTGGATTGGTGACAACTTCCTCGACTCAGGTGATTTAGGAGCTGATGAGACGAGGTGCTTTGCTGGACTTTATACTAACAAACAAGTAAGAGCTGGCTGGTAGTGTGAAAGTCAGGGGTGGCCTTGACACTTACCATGAAGCAGAAGAGTTCTCAGGATTTCCTCATGAGAGGATGGAAGAAGACACATATCACAAGTATCACAATCCTGGATTTCAGGAGAGCAGAGCAGAGCTTTAGCCTGTTCAGGGATATGCTTGGAAGAATCACAGGCAGGGCAATGGCCCTGGAGAGAGTGGGGGTCTGGGAGAGCTGGTTGTTTTTCAAAGGATCAGCTCTTCCAAGGTCAGCAATAGTTCATGCCCCCAAGCAGGAAATCATGTAAAGTAGCAGGAGGTCTGCACAGATGAACAAAACTCAAATGCAGGAAGGAAGCATACAAGAGATGGAAACAAGGACAGATGACCCAGGAGGAATATAGCGACACTGTCCAAGCATGCAGGGAAGGGGTAAGAAAAGTCAAAGACCATTTGGAGTTAAACATCATGAGGTATGTGAAGAGCAGCAGAAAGGCTTTTATTGATACATCAAAAATAAAAGGAAGGCTAAGGGAAAATGTGGACCTCCTGCTGCATGGAACAACAGTGGCAAAGGATGTAGAAAAGGCCAAAGTATTTATTATCTTATTTTCGTCAGTCTTTATTGGTGAGATTTGCCTTCAGCAATCCCAGTCCCCTGAGAGTCTGGAGCAAGGAATACTTACCCTTGGTAGAGGAGAATGAAATTATGGGACATTTATACAACCTGTACGTTTCCAAGTCCATGGGCCTGATGGGATCCACCTACAAGTGTTCGGGGATCTGCCTGATGTCACTGCAAGACAGTTCTCAATTCTCTTTGAAAGGTCATGGCAATCTGGGGACTTTCCTAAGGACTGGGAGAAAGAAAATGTCACTTCTTCAAGAAGGGTGAGAGGAAAGACATGGGAAACTACAGGACAATCAACCTCACTTTGATCCTTAAGAAGGTGACAGAGCAAGTAATTTTGGAAACAAATTCCAAACTTGTCAATGACAAGAAAGTGATTGGGAGTAATCAACATGGATTTATGAAGAGAAAATCATACCTGACCAACCTGATAGCTTTCTGTGATGAGATGATTGTCTTGGGGGGTGAGGGTAGAGCAGTAACAGTTTTTTATCTTGCTTTTTAGTGAGGATTTAAACACTGCCTACCATAACATCCTCATTGACAAACTGATGAAACATGGACTAGGTAAGTGAACAGTGAAGTGCACTGAAAACTGGCTGAACAGTTGGGCTCAGAGGGTTATGATCAGTGCCACGAAGTCCAGCTGGAGGCTGGTTCCTATTGGTGTAACCCAGGGGCTGACACTAGGGACAATACTGTTTAACATCTTTATTCATGACCTGGATGATGTGACCAAATATACTCTCAGCAAATTCTTGCAGAGGACACAAAGCTGGGAGGAGTGGTTGGTACACCAGATGGTTGTGCTGCCATTAAGATGGAAACTTGACAGGCTGGAGAAACTAACCTCATGAAGTTCAACAAAGGGAAGTACAAAGTCTTGCACCTGGGGAGGAATAACCCCATGCACCGGTATGCTGTGGCTGATTGTCTAGAAAGAAGATTTGCAGAGAAGAATCTGGGCATCCTGGTGTCCAACAAGTTGAACATGAGCTTGCAACATGCTCTTGTCACAAAGGAGGACATTGATCTCCTGGGCTGCATTAAGAAGAGTGTATTGGGCATAAGTGTAAAAGTTTTGGTCGGAGGGGGGCTGCAGGCATGGCCTCTGTGAGAAGAAACCAGGGGCTGTCCCCATGTCAGAGAGTGAACTCCAGCCAGCTCCAAAATGGATCCACCACTTGCCAAAGCTGGGCCAATCAGCTCAGCCAGTGGTGCCTATGTGATAACATATTTAAGAAAGGCTAAAAAATGCTGGGCAACAGCTGGGAGAGAGAGAGGAGTGAGGAAAACATGAAAGAAATAGCCCTGCAGACATCAAGGCTGCAAGGGAAGAAGGTGGGAGAGGAGGTGCTCTAGATGCTGGAGCAGAGGTTCCCCTGCAGCCCATGGTGAAGACCATGATGGAGAAGATATCCACACTGTAGCCCATGGACAACCCCATAGTTGGGTGAGCAGATGGATGTGCCTTGAAGGAAGCTGCAGCCTATGGAGAGGTTACACAGGAGTAGCCTATTGGAAGGAGCTGCAGTCCGTGGAGAGGAGCCTGTGTAGGAGCAAGTTTTCTGTCAGGAACTGTGGCCCATGAGGGGACTCATGCTGGAGCAGTCTATTCCTGAAGGTAGGACTGCAGCCCATGTGAAGAATCCACACTGGAGCGGTTTGTGAAGGATTGTAGCCTGTAGGAGTGTGCTCATGCTGGAGCAAGGGAACAGCATGAGGAAGAAGGAAGGGCACAAATGAACTGATAAGAACTGACTGCAACCTTCCTTCCCTATCCCCCTGCACCACCTGGGGTGGGAGAGGAGGAGACAGAAGAGTTGGGAATGAAGACCCGATGTTGAGGTTGGGAAGAACTGGTGTGTCTGTGTGTGTGTGTGTTTTGTTTCTGTTTCCTATTATCCTTCTCTGATTTTAATTGACAATAAACTCAAATAATCCCCAAGTTGGGTCTGTTTTGCCTGTGATGGTAACTGGTGAGTGATCTCCCTGTCCTTAAGGACATAAGGTTTTAAATCTTATTTTCTTCCCCAGTCCTGCTGAGGAGGAGTGAGAGAGCGGCTTGGTGGGAATCTGTGAGACAGTGAAGGTTAACGCACCACAAAAAGCATTATTAAAATGCATGAAATTCCATTTAAGCATAAGAAAAATCTTTCACTGTGAGAGCCGTGAAACCCTGGAGCAGGTTGCTCAGAGAGCCTGTGTTACCTCCATCCTTGGAGATATTCAAAACTCAACGGGACATAGTCCTGGGCAACCTGTTCTATCTGACTCTGTTTTGAGCATAAGTATTAGATTGGGTGATCTCCAGATGTACCTTCCAACCTCAACTGGTGAGCGATTCTGTGAGACAGAAGTGAAGATTAGTCTACTTACATGAACCCTGGGAAATCTAAAGTGTATATGTTGACAAGCATGAGGAAGAGGATCAGGATTTCACAAGAAATGAACACTTTTAAATTAAAAATAAATTAACTCAGCTTTCCTGAAATACTAAGGACTAAATAAATGGATGACCTTGAATTTACCTGAATGATCAGACCTTGATGGGCTGAGGCCAATGGGATGAGGTTCAACAAGGCCAAGTGCCGGGTCCTGAACTTGAGTCACAACAACCCCATGCAGTGCTACAGGCTTGGGGAAGCTGCCCGGCAAAAAAGGGCCTGGGGGTGTTGGTCGGCTGTCAGCTGAACATGAGCCAGCAGTATGCCCAGGTAGCCAAGGTGGCAGAAAACATCCTGGCCTGTATCAGAAACAGCATGATGAGTAGGACTTGAGAGGTGATCGTCCCCCTGTACTCGGCACTGGTGAGGCCTTACCTCAAGTACTGTGTCCAGTTTTGGGCCCCTTTCCACAAGAAAGACATTGAGGTGCTGGAGTGGGTCCAGAGAAGGGCAACGAAGCTGGTGAGGGTTCTGGAGCACAAGTCTTATGAGGAGAGGCTGAGGCATCTGGGGTTATTCAGCCTAGAGAAAAGGAGGCTGAGGGGAGACCTTATCTCTCTCTACAACTACCTGAAAGGAGGTTGTAGAGAGGCAGGGGTTGATGTCTTCTCCCAAGTCACAGGTGACAGGACAAGAGGAAATGGCCTCAAGTTGTGCCAGGGGAGGTTCAGATTGGATATTAGGAAAAAGGGTTATTGAAAGGGTTATTAAGCATTGGAATGGGCTGCCCAGGGAGGTGGTTGAGGCACCATCCGTGGAGGTATTCAAAAGATGGGTTGACATAGTGCTTAGTGACATGGTTTAGTGATGGTTTGTTATCAGAGTTAGCTTGATGGTCGGACTAGGTGATCTGAAAGGTCCCTTCCAATCTAGAAAATTCTATGACCTTATTTAAAAGCTGTTTGATATTTTATAAATTTTACTCTATTTTGTACTAGTCATAGTTTAATAAATCAAAAAGACAGATGAAATGAAACAATACAAATCAACAGAATAATTCCTACTCAGCCATAACTTCAGCAAAATACAGAATGCTTTTTTTTATCTTAAGTTTATTTAAAACTTGACAATAAAAAAAGACAGAAGCTCAGTTTGAAAACATAGGAGGTGTGAATAAAAAGTATTGTACGTCTTAAGCAGTCTTTGGGGAATAATTTGATTATTTCAGTTCAGTTTCACAGTGAATGTTCATACTGCAGAAATAATTCAGGAGCGACACTCTTCTGTTTCACTGGGCCAGGGATCATGCAAATAGGTCTCCCAAAATCCCAGACATCATTGAATGCCTCTAGGGCTGTATGAAGCCACTCACAAGTTGGACTAACTCAAAAACCATTCTGAATTATACTGGGATTTGCAATAACTCTCATTTGCTTGGCCAGGTATGCTTCTGCTTGTTTTGTGCATGCCCTCTTCATAATGACTAATCCCTCAAGGTGCAGAGCTTTTCCCATGACATACACATACTTGCATGTAGCTTGAGCTGGCAGTTTATACATTTTCATCAATGATGGTTGTCAGCCTACAGTGGAATAAACAAACAGACTCCAAGTGATTAGAGATGTCAGCAAAAGCTGACAGTAAGAGCAGACACTTTCCATCTTTATGAGTGACATGGAATTATATATATATATTCTTTGGAATATATAAACTTTGGAATGGCATCATGATTTTACATCAAGCACTAGAGATTTGAGAATGTATGACCTTCTTCTTTGCAGAAAAGCAATAAAATAGGTGTTCATGAAATGACCAATCAAGGCAAGGAAAATAGATGAAATAACAATAAAAGCTATTACCCAAAGCCATATCTAGTAAATGATAACTTGATCTTGCCATCTACATAGCCAAAGTCACGGAACTTGGCATTTTAGATGTCTTAACACAGGCAGACTAGAATGACTGTAAATACAAGATGTAAACAGAAATTTTCTTTACGTTTTAGGCTTCCATATTTACTCAAATCAGTTGAGTCAGAGTCTGAGTGTATGGAAAAAAAAAAAGATAGGCTAGAATATTGAGTTGTAACTTCATTCTCAGAGTTTTTCCTGTGATATTGTTTTAGATTTCAAACATAATATTCATAGCCTTAGGTAACAGAAATAAATTTAAGAATATTTCAGAAAATATTTTGAAAGATTACCCCATTTTCTGAATACATTAAGAAAGTTTTTTCAAAAACTTGAGCTGATCCATTGTCATGAGAGCCAAGTCAAAACTTAAAAAAGAGGAAGAAAAGTTGTTTTAGAAAGTCAGAAAAGTCTTCATCTAGCCATCTTTTTCTGCAATCTTTCATGATATGTCATAGCTTAGTAGGAAAAAGAACGGTGATAAAAACATGCAGTGGATACAACTGATTTTGGCAAACCACTCCTCAGGGAGTAAAGGTCTTCTAAAATTTTAAACTTGAAGAAGCAATAAGAGAGTCAATAGGACGGAAGAGAGTAAAATGAGTTACTAGATGAAGTGACTCAATTTCAGATTTATGGAAGTGCTTCTTTCAGACAGTACTGGGCAAGGTGGATTGATTCATTACTGAGGATCTCTGGTAAAAGAAGAGGCAACAGTGGTTATATCTGGCATTCAAAATGGAGGACATGGAATGAATTTTATACATTGTGATAGTGGCAAGATCAAACCGGTTATTTGGTCTTCAGTCATTTCTCTTAAATAACCTTATTTGAATACTCTGTCAAAAATCAAACCCATGAAAGATGTTGGGGAAATGTTTACAGAACACACTTAGCATTGGTTTTCTTATTTTTTAGTAAAAAATGATGGAAATAAAGGAGTAGTAAAAGCATCAATATATGATTTTTAAAGAAATATTTCTATATTTCTATTTTTGTTCCTCCTTTAAAATTATGTGCCTTTCTGAATTCAAAAAATTTGTCTTAATTTACTTTTTCTTTTACAAACCCCAAATTCTATCAGACTTTGATTACATTTATCATACACATAATTCTTGATCCTGCTGCAACACGTCACTAGTCGAGATGAAATCTTTATGCAAGTGATTTCAATGAAGTACAGCTGTATTCAGAAGTTTCAGACACCTCATCTAGCTGATGAGCACCAAATTTATAATTTGTGTCTAGTGTTCCCATGCAGATTTCTTTATTCTTTTTTGGTTTTGTCCTTGTTTGGTCAGGATGAAAAGTTCCAAGGTTACGGTTAAACACCTTACACAAAAACCTTCTCTGCAATTGTCAGCATCTTATGGTGGCTACTCAAAATGTAAAGAAGTGCACCAGTGGTAAATAAAACATGTAGCAATGAACTTGCCTGCTTCATTCTAGCTCTATGTTGTAATTTGTAATTCTGTGATATAACCATGAACAACAGCATTAGTAATGCACTTTCCTCTTCAGAATGCAGGACTATTCTCCCACTAGATTTGGAAACTTCCTTTTAAATAATAACCAATTTCTTGCTGGGAACCAAGCAGTGACCTTTTATTTATTAGACAGATGAGTTTATAAATGCCATTTAATCTTGGGACACATGACATTGACAAGCTCCCTGGAATCTGAACTGGACAAAATTTTACTAAATGGAATACTTTTTTTATCCATAAAAATGAAAGTCACAGAAAGGTTGAACTCTGCAGAAACCCACACCATCTCAATAATTTTTTTTTTAATGACTAACAGCATTTTCCTTATATACAAACCCTCTCTAATTATAGACTTTGGGATCATATTAAGCTTTTATTTTTTTCCTCTATTTCACATTGTTGTTTGAAATGAGTACAAGTTCTGTTGAAGTAGGAATACAATGAAGCATATAAGCTGTAAAATTGAAAGCTTTTTAAAAGCTGCATATGAAAATCCCTTTTAAGTTAATTTTCCTATTCAGAATTGAAGTGTATTAGAAACAACCAAACTAACAAGGACCTAATTCTGCTTGACTTGATTGCTTTTCAGTTAGTTCCACTGTGTGAAGTTTCACATTTCAAGATCCTTCTGTCTTGCACCAACGTAAATGAATAATTACAAAAGATACAAATGAAAATCAGACATAGAAAGGGCTTGGAGTAGCACTTTGTTGTTATGTAATTCTTCATATCTTCAACTGAGAAACTAAGGTTCTTCTCACTGTGAAGTGGAAAAAAATGAACATCATATATATATATGTGTATCAACAAAATGAATATGTATACCTTCATGTATATAAAAAATTGGGAAATCACAGCATTTCAAAGTTTAGTTACAGGTCACAGCTGGATTTCTCTCACTGCAATCTCTTATTTTTGCATTACAAAGAAAAGAAGTTTTTTAAGCTCTCCCTCAAAGAGACAGCATGCATTTTCTCATTTGTTCTCAACTGTTATTTTATTACCAATGTCATGTTTTTTCTAGCAATCCTGACTAACAGAGAGAGATGAAATAATATTTTTATGCTACATGTGAAATTGATTTAGTGATTTTCTTCCCTTTCTGCTATAGTCTAGTAATTGCAGTTTGTATGTCACTGGAATAAATACTGCAGTTTAAAACTGCTGAGATCTAAACTTCTTTCCGGTTTTAACAAAAATCTTAGTAAATGTTTATATTTTTTATATATATATAATATATATATATATTTTTTATATTCTCTTAGATAATAAAGGTGTTAAGTAATATAGAAAATAACAATAAAAAAGTACTTTCTTCGGACACCCGTCTTCACTATATACCTTTTCATATTAAAAAACCTAGGATATTTATGATCTCTTGCCACCTTTCCTGGAGAAATGAATCTACTTCATATAACAAAGACTAAAGCTTATGACAGGTACAAAAGAAATTAAATATATTGTATGGTCTTAGGCAAGATTTAAGAAATTAGATGTATACACAGAAGTTTTCAGTTTTAATGTAACTGATTGTCTTTTATAAAAAAATAAACTAAAAATTTTTGGCCTTACTGTTCTTCTGGTCTCAAAGGACCATTAGTGTTCTTGACCACGACTGAATTTCTTTAAAGATCTCTACACTGTCCCTGTAGATATAGCCATAGTATCTGAACTGTAGAAAAATGTGCTGGCTTACTTTTTGACTCCATTGGTTCCTAACCTTTCATGAGCTCTTAATTCCTCACATAGAAGGAAACAGTCACGCCGTAGAAGCCTTTGGACCATGAAGGGTAATTGGATAAGATCTTTTGAAAGATTTACAAGCCTGCCAAGGATTTTGCCAGCTTTAAAGCTGACTGATTCAGTGTGAAAAGATCTGAACAATTCTGACCTAAAGGTTTAAAGAGAGACCTTTTCTGTGAAAGTATAATTTAGAGCCTGTAATAAAAGTGTATTGAAAAGCACCACAAGGAAGAAAACAGCCATAAATTCTAGAGCTTAATATTACATTACAGGACACTTTTCGGTGACATATCCTCTTGTCTTGCAACGTACCTCTGTTGCCTCAAACGGTTTTTAATTGTTTCTTTTAAGGGTTACAATGGTAGCTCATCAATAAAAAGATAATAAGAAAGCCAGTTGTTTAATGCAGCTGAGAGTGTTGACTAGTTTTCTCTCTATATGTACATAAACATACATGAAGAAAGACCAGGTCTTTGTACAGTGCCATACGTAAGAAATAAGGGGAAGAATCACAAAGAAAATTAGGTGCTTTATGTGCAAAGGGTAGGTTCTCAAAATTCCTGCTTAACATCTGTACCACCTTGAATATGGTGAATATGAGTACACCCAGCGGTAAAATTCTCTGCGCTCCTTCATTTCTGTTGTGCAGTTCACTATGGACCAGTGTAGTGCCTAAAACACTGTGAAATATAGAAGCAGGACACTTTCTCCTCTCTTCTCCCCAGCAAGGCCCATGTGAGTCAGGCCACCTCTCAAATAAACGCAAAGTGAGGCCGTTTCCTCCTCCCTTGTGTCCTCACAGTTTCCCAGTGGTAAGGCACTAAAAAATGATGCAAGAGGTTCATTCAAATTCCTAAGCATTAACCCCTGCAAAGAGACTTTTTTGCTAATTTTTGATTGCAAAAACTTTAAACATAAAATAACTTTAAAGTCTTTGCAACCAGGCTGTATTACATGCAATGAGAAATACAATATAAACTCTCCCTGGAATTTCTTGGAGGTCTGTATGTGTAAAATGTTATAAACATATGTCTCTATAGTAAAGACCTCTGCACTTCCACCACTTCTTCATGGAATATACAGGTAGTTTAAAAGCCACATTACACATAGTTGCGATGGGTTTTAAAGCAGGAGACTAATTTTTTGTTTCCATTAAGATCTGTGATAAGTCAGTCCTCAATAAAGTGTATGTACAGTGGCAGTGTCTCATCTGAGAGCCATTTGCACTGCTTTGCACTGCTCAGACACAAAATACCATTGCTTTCACTGAAAGCACTTTTATTTTATAGCTGACCTTCAAATAATATTTCCTGTCTTCCCCCCTTTCTTCTGATTGTAGGACTCACAGGGTTTTTCTTGTGTCCTAACTTTATGGTGTGTGCCCACGAGTAGAGATTTTTTGGAGGCATGTGATGTGAATATAGCAGTGAGTAATAACTTCATGCAGGCTCACAATTACTGAATTTCAAACTAAGATCTGCCCTCAGGCTCCTGTTTGAATTTCACTGGTGAGAGTAACATGCCTCTAGGACAGCCAAGAACAATCTCCATGTGGATACCAGGGGGGACTGTATCCAGAGATAATCACAGCATGGACCTGCAGCACTGGCTGAAGAGCTAATCTTGTGAGGGAAAGATCAAAGTGTAACTATGAGATACAGGGGAAATCTCTGGGGCACTTCCAAACGGTGAAAAAATCATCAGAGACTTCACCACAACAGTCATAGAAGCACTGGGAGAGAGCCAGTGAAACTGCTTGAAGAGGACAGACTGAATTAATTTATTTGCAAACTTAGAATTTGAGATAAGGGATGGGAACTTAACGGAGTAGCTAATTCAGTGGTTTTTATTTTTTTTCCTGATGAAATTGAGAAAGGTAGATTTCATTCTGACTGGATGTACGCTGGCGTATCCTTTAATTTCATTGAAAACAGTACAGTTCCATAGGTGTCAAAATACAGGAAAGCAGGTTGGAACCTGACTACAGAGCTAAAAATTAGTTTATTGTTTTCCTGAAATCAATATAGTTTCTATTTACCTATCTACCTATCAATTCCCAGGCATAGTTTTCTAAACTAGTTGAAGCTACATAAGTATTAAGGGAATTAGGATTAGCTCCATAACAGATCAGATAAGATCACCTCCCTGTTTTCAGACACTGGCAAAATTTAGACAATATGGGATATGGTAAAGATGACAGCTGAGCATAATTTATTTGATGGTTCATTTTCTGTGGATAAAGCTTCAGAGTGAAGGATTACCAGAGTCAAATCTGAGAAACATTGTCATAGAAATAATTAGAGTTTGACATTTTGCAGGTACTCTGTGACATGATGATTGCTGTTTTAGGAATGTTCCAAAGTGCAATTAAATTGCATCTCTTGCCAACAGACCGTAAATCATTATCCGCAGTTCAGTGGGATATCTTCAGACCATACATTATTGTAGTTTATCATATTGTGTGCCTTTAGGGAGCCTTAATCTTTAAATAATTGCAGTAATAATTGGGAGGAGACATACATTAGATCCGCTTAATGAATCAGGTTATTGACACTCTAAATCAAAGAAATTACGTTATATTGTTTTCATGATGTTCAGGCACATTTGTGGTGGCAAAATACATTCTTCTATACAATATTGTGCAAGAAAGAATTTATAATCTTTGTTTTCTTAAATATTTTTAAATAAGTAAGCTATGTATTGCAACATAAAACCTAAAGATTTTCTATTTCATGAATCACAGAAGTATATTAATGACATGCAAGCATGCAATTCTTCTAGATAGAAGATTTCCTCATTAAACACTACAAACTTAATCCAGCTATGTTCCCTTTGCACTGCTATGGTGAGTGTGTTCTACCCATTTTAAAAAATCCAGAGGAGACCTAACTTTTCTGAAAGTGAAAGCTGGTACACAAACTTCACATAATCAGTGTTGTTTAAAAACTATGCTGAATGTTATCATTCAACTTGACTCAATTCTCTATGGAGATTCACAGCTAGTGGGCAACCCCAAAAGAGAGCCCACTGAGGTTCTCCCATTAAGAATATAATAAGAAGCAGTCCTAAGGATGCTCTAAAAATAAGCATGAGAGGTCACAGCAGAATGACTGGTGGCTTCCAGAGTCAGTCATTGGCAACCAATTTCTTTTCAGTCTGACTATTGTGCCCAATGGAGCCTAGGGTAGAAAAGTCTGAGAGTAGTGCCTACCATGTTGAACAACTGTGGTAGCCTGCCTGACCCTGGCTAAAGGGCAAACTCCCACCCAGACACTCGCTTCACAGGGAGAGAAACTAGGACAAGAAAGCTCGTGGGTCAAGATAAAGACAGGAAGATCATTTGCCAGTTACTGTTGTGGGCAAAACAGTTGGCTACGGGAAAAAATAATTTAATGTATTGCCAATTAAAATAGATCCGAGAAATGAGAAATAAAGACAAACATTAAAACAACAGTTTTCCTTCCCCCTTCTTTCAAACTCAACTTGATTCCTTCATTCCCAACTCCTCCACCTTCTGCACGGCAAAGCGGCAGGGTGGCAAATGGGGATTACAGTGCTGCTCCTTCCTTAACACTTTTCTGGTGTTCCTGCTTGGATTGTCCCCACAGAGACTGCAGCTTCCTTCAGGGAATACCCATGGTGGGTTTTCCCTGAAGCGAATCCCACGGTGGACCTTCAGCATGAGGTCCTCAATGGACTGCAGAGAAATACCTACTCCAGCATGGGTCAACCATTGGCTTCAGGGGAGCATCTACTCTGGTGCCTGAAGCACTTCTCCCTGCTCCTTATTCTCTGACCTTAGTGCTATAGAGTTATCTCTGCTGTTTTTCACTCTTTTTAAATTTTTTTTCCCCTCTTCTCCTCTGCCTCTGCAGCGTTTTTTCCCTTTCTTAAATATGCTATCAGAGAGGCACAACAAGCCTGATGATGGGCTCATCTGTGTCCTACTATGGATCCATTTCGGACCCATGTGTCTGATGTGGGTCAGTCCCTGGCCTCTTTTCACAGAGGCCACACCTGCAGCCCCCTGCTGCTGAAACCTTGACACCTACACATAAACCAACTACATATGCACTGTTTATTCTTTATGCTTGTAATAAAACCCTAGGAAATACCTCAAAATTATGCAGAAGAGGTAGAAATCAGATGATCCTGGCTATATTTTTAAATAAAAAATTGTTCTGAGTTTTGTTGCAGGGATGATCTGGGATTGTTCTTAGATTTCTTCTCTGAGTTATTTCTAATTCAAGTGCATCTGTAAACCCAATCCAATAAGGGTCCCCTGCTGAGCACAACACAAGTGAAAGTGCACAGAGAATGTAGGAAGCACTGAAAGATTCAGAGGAGTCTAGAGCCAGACTGTAGAGAGCAATTTGCTCAGAAAAAAGAAAGAGATTGTTAAGGCTTTACTCATTTTGAGAATTGCTTTAATAGGCAAAAAGTCAGATATGGATGAATAGAACAAGTCAAGTGAGTCTTTCATACTATGCCCCTTGGAAACCAATCAGCTTGCACCCATCACTGAGGTACCACACTGTGTGGCTGCACAGACTAGCCCTTAACTATTATTCTTCTGTTCTTCCATACTTCCAGCACCCTGATCTAATTTCTTAACTTCTCCCTATGCTAACATTTGAGTAGACAGGCATTTGACATAGGCTAATAATCCCAGACATTACAAAATAATTTGAACAGTGTAGGAATCTACAGATTGGGATGGAGAAATAGCTCATTGCCCAGGAGAACCAGAAATTTGTTTGTGTTTTGGGAAAAAAAAACCAAAGCCACTTAAACCTTGATGGTTTTGTGTTTCTGGGTAGTCACTTCTGTGGTCCAGCTGTTATAAACTACCTGAGTAGATCAGGTGCTGATATATCTAGATGAGCTACCCGTTCTCAAAGTCCTCTAAATGCAGTGTGGAAATGTCAGAAAACTCTGTAGGATGAAATATTGAGTTGTTCAGATGAAGCAGAAAGCAGAACCCTAGGAAATTATTAGAATAAAGAGATTTAAATGCTTTGGTCTCACTCTAATCATACTGCCTAGACTTCTTTTAGGACTTCCATGTTTGTACTTAAAATTTTAGGCTTGTAGACACTAACTTCTTTTTTCTGGTCTTAGCAACTGTTTCTGATGTTGCAACCTAGTTTTGTCAAAGAATATAGTAGATTCACCCACAGTTACATGAGTGTAATTACAGATCTAAATTTTGATGACTACTCATCACAAGAAAACACAGCCATTCCCCAAAGACTGGTCATTTTCTTGTTCATTTCCAGCAGACAATACTAACTGAAAAATGTGTTTGTTAAATACTCCCTCTCTCTAGGATTATGACTTTCTTATTAATCATTAATGTTATACCAAAGCACAGCACAGAAATTATAGTGATGATTTGGGAATGTTTTTAAAATGTAAATTTTTCTTCTTGTATATTTCAAAATGTGGAGACTGCAGTATAATCTCCTGTTCCTGCACAGCCTTTAGCTACAGCACATTTAAGTAGAAGTTTCTTCTCTAATTGTATTACTTTTAACTGTTATTCAACTAGTGAGTTTCAAACACTTCTAAGATATTTGCATCTATTTTCTTCATAGTTTTTACATATTTGGGCCCATTATTTTTCCCTCATGACTTGCAGAATTCTTCTATCTTAAGCAAAAGTAAGCCTGTTACTGCGAGATTGTACTCCCTCTGCAGAAATATGGATTTCTCCCAATATTCATAGGGTTTGCCTCATTTGCTTTTTCATAATTATGCAAGTTTCACAACTAGGAGTTCTATAGGTTCAACCAGAGCTTTATTTCTTTCTTACCTGTGGCTCCTGGTTATGTACCTTTCTTCCAGTTAAATAATTTTAACTTCCTGTAAGTACTGATCTAATTTAGTAGGTTTCTAGTTGTGACATTTCTTACATTTGCAGTGGATGAGGGAAGATACATTAGAATTACTCTACTTATAGCTAATGTTCATTAAAATATACCCTAGGTTGCCAAAAAAGTAGTTAAAAATAGGTGATGAGGATACAGCCTTTTAAGACAGCCTTGTTATCCTGCAGAGTGATGTGTGACATAGTATATAGAGGGCAGGTTTAAGGCAGATGTGAGTTTAGTGAGAGGGCAGGGTTTTGCTGAGATGACCAAAAACCTGCCATCAGCAATGCTGACATCACACCCAAAGAGGCAGAGTATATAAAGTTACTGCTAATATAGTCCTCTGGATCGGAGATGACCCACCTCCTGTCTGTTTGGACATTGGGAAGAATAACTGCAGATCTGCTCAGAGCTCAGGCAGCACTGCCTTACACACAGTGCAGGCACTGCTGTGTGTGGACAGGTTATTTCCCACCACAGTGGACATATCTGTGGAAATACTGATGACATTGTGATGTGACTGTTCTCTGACCTGCTGCTCCCTTGGGTCTGCAAAGCAGCAGCTCTTCAAGATACATGAGGGACTTTTTGCTGGTTTGGCTTTCTGGTGAACATGTCTGGAAATATCCTGTACTTGTACAGGACTTGACTCTTGACAGCTGAGAGTATTCTTACCCAAGGTAAAAAAAAGCTGTGATCAAAAAAAATCTGACCTCTGCACTGCGCATGATGTCTCAAATAAGAAGAATCCTAGGAATAATAGATTTTATGACCAGCTAGCCTGACCCCTTGTACAGAGCAGGTCATAAGATTTCATTCTGTGACTCCTTCAAAAACCATAAAATTATGTTGGTGCTGAACTCCTATGTGAAAGATTAAATCTTTTGAATTCACTGTCACACTTACACTTTTTGCAGTGGAAGTTAACACTTCTGACAGGGAAGGACAGGATGTGAACTCAGTCCAATGGATGCAAAAGGACTGAGGCAGGAGTGGGGAGTAACTTCACTGTAGCACACCATGAAGAATAGCAAACCAGAAGGCTGTTACTACGCTATCATCCTATTTTGCGTTGTTTCTTTGGTTTCTACCTAGCATTCATTATATGGCACTTAAGAATTTTTGACTGCTGCCTGAACAGGTCAGTTGCTCTGATGAGAACTAGTATTCTCAAATACTTTACTTTATAAAATTGAAAGGCTTACACTTTTTGTCTCTTTAGTTTTTAGCATATCAATCCAGTTGCCCCATCATGTACTAAATAATATGTATCCGTGATTTCTGAACCAGTATAACAGCATGAATACACAGAGTGCTTGCTTTTCTTAAGTGTGAAAAGAAGTCCAGGTTTATTTAATGGGCAGTTCTTTTCTGAATACAGGCCAAAAGAGAGCAGAAATAATGCATGAAGAGTTAAACCATGTAAGGGAAAGGCGTGAATGAGAAGTAAACCAACTGGGACTTTGAATCTGCTAAGGTTTTGCACTACACACTTTCAAGATCTTAAAATTAATACTATACAGCGTATCAATCAAGTTTTGAACTAATCTTCTTTTCTCAAAACAGGTTCTCCTTCATTGAACACATTTGGTAAATTCTTTTTTCATTGGTGGAACACTGGGGCATGCATGAACTGTCTTTTAATTGTGCCTATTTAATTAAAATTTTAATCCTAATGTTATATATTAATAATACAGGTCATTTATCAGCACCAGTGCAAACTTGATTATATTCTTAACTGTGTCAATCAATATAAATTCAGGAAACTGGAAAGGAATCATAAGCCAATTAAAAAATGAACATTGTTCCTATTATGCTGCTGAATGACAAATCTGCTGGCCTGAAGGTCAAATTTCCTTTTGTGAAAACTTTCCATAGAAACCTTTTGTTTCTTATTGGCTTCTCCTTGGTTATCTCTAAATCCAAGAGGTTATGTACTTCTAGTTATGCTTCTACAACTGTGTCCAGTAAATACTTAAAACATCTGATGCTATTGAAGTATGAAATTAATAAAGAAACCAACTGATTTGTGCCTTTGTTACTGAGAACAGTTTGGGAGGATTTTAAGGCTGCCTCAGATTTACTGCAACCTTCTGCCCTATTAACACAGCTAAGGAGGTCATGATGAATGTGCATGCAGATACATACACATCCTTTTAAATCCTCCTTCAGAATTCTTTTGATTTTGACTTGTTAATGTGAAAGTGAAAGCTATAATCAGAATTTTCTTAGATTTCCTGTGAGGAAAAAGACAATGCAAAACTGATGCAATGTACATGCAACTCTTAAAGGCAGAAAAAATATCAAGCAGAGGTATTAAGCAAAATTACATTTGTAGTTATACTACAGTAAACTTGGACTAATTCTGTGCCTTTGAAAAAAAAATTCTTTATCTTTCTTTGAAATTATTGTAGAATATTTTAAAAAATATTTTTCCTTCATAGTTTCCCTACTGGAGATATTTGCTACTCATATATTATATCTCACATAATAGGATTATCAATTTGAGCTCTCTTCTTTGAGGGTCTGGCATCATAAAGAACAACTTAATGGAGCAGAAAGCCTAAACCTCTTTAATAGAGCAAATAAGCTTTAATATCCAGTTCTCTTTCTGGTGCAAGTCATCAGTAAAGTACTATAGTACTTTACAAGAAAAAGTACTTTACAGGAAAAAAAAAACTAATTATGGGAAATCTCATGCATCCTCTCCTGTATTCTTTGAGTAGGCTCTCTCTTTCTGTCCTACTATTGCAACCACCTTGTTCTTTCTTCTAGTCCCCCAATATTTATTTTTCTTCAGAGCACATCAAGTCTTCCACTAGGAGATTTTCTTTTCTGTTGCTCTTACTATATTTCTCCTTGTCATCTCTTTGAATAGTTGGATCTTTGCTTAGCTGTACATAGGCATCTACATCCTTTATTAGAACTAAATTAAAAATAACATTAAATAAAATTAGAACCAATTAATTAAAATGAGATTTAAATTAATTACATCTAAACTAAAGATAGAAGCCCAGATTTTATACAGACATTGTGATGCTTTTAGATGTTTTTAGAAATTTCTACGTACCTTATGACAATACTATGGAAAGATACAAAGGAACTCAGGTCAAGAAGCAGCATAGTGACATTGCTGCATCAGTTAGTGCAGGCTACCCAACCCTGTGAAGCATATTGTATGACTCCAAATTGGGAAAAAAAAATACCTATACTGCTTCCAGTACTCAGCGTAGTTAGGCGCAGCAGTGTGTTGAATTGCTGCAAGCTGGTTTTCTGCCATTTGAAGTCTCTGAGATACACATGTCTGTGAGTATGCCTGGGGAAAGCCACATTCTGAGGATGCGTTTAGCAGAAGTCATTATAGAGAGGAGAACATATAAGTTAATCAACAGAAAATATTAAAAAGGAGGATTGGGCCCTCAGGCTTTTCAATGTCCCTCAATGAAGCAGCACAACAGCATTTACTATAGTCGGTTTTGAAGATCAGAAAATTGTTTTCCAGCATTTATTTTGACTGATTTGGAGTAGGTTCTTGAATCACAGCTTCAACCTTCCAAAACTACTCCCTATTTGCCAAGATATGGCGTGTTTTGAGGCAGCTTATTCTTAGTGCATCTCCTTGGATGAATTCATTCCACTTCATACAAAACACGTAGTATCTGGGGAACATGATTGAAACCTGGTGTCTCCTGTGTTTCAGCTGAAGCTTGTCAACTGAAGGACAGACTACAAGACTGTAAAAACAGTTTTGTGTTTCCTTTTCATTTTTCTTGTTGGGTATTTTTTTCCCTTACTAAGCAATTTCAAGAAGGAATCTTAGGAAGAGATTTCTGCCTTAAAATAACCTGCATTTGTGGTCTGAGGTTGTTCTACATCACCTCAGGCAGAGCTGAGAATTAAAATTCCAAATGCTATCACAGAAAGTCACGGACCCGGCTGCCTTCCCTTGGTGGTGCTTAGGAGATACTCTGTGCAACAGGTGGGGTCTCACTGGCTACTGCCAGTCGCTGTTGAGTCAAAAATTGACCCCTGGCCTTACAAGACAGGTGGAATTGACTTCATTAGGCTAGTGAGGGCTAGCCTCCTATGTTGTGAATTTACCCTTAAGGGAGTTAGTTGGGATGGTACAAAACATGGCCAGGGAGTAAAATAAGGGGCGGTTTTGATACTCAAGGGCCTGGTCCTTTAGCTGCTACCTGGCCCTTGTCTACCTAGTAGCACAGATGTCCCTGGAGTGCCTCTCTCTCTGTGCCTCCCAGCTGCTTGAGGAAGAGCAGGTAGGACAGTGTGTAGTTTGTAAATCCCTGTAGGACATAGCTATGAAATAATTTTCATGGCCATGAACAGGATGTTACCCGGGGATTTGTGGGCATGTCTGGAAGCAGAGGCTCAGCTGCCAGCCCACCTGCTTTGCAGAAGCTGTTTGCATAAGTAATGCAAGAGCCCTGAGGATGCCCAGCAGCTGAGACAGGCTCCTGAGGACCTACTTTTTAGACCTAGGCAACTACTGACAGATAAATGGCACTTTTGTGGTTTTATGAGCCCCAGCTAACACTTCAAGTTATTGAGGTCTGAGCCTAGTAAGCTTTTCAAAGAATCTAAAATGGGATTTAGGGCAATACTAAGAAATCCCAAGAGACGCCAAAATATTTTGAATATATGCAACATCGGGTTCTTTTTAAAATGTCACCTTAGTGTGAATTGCTATCAGCAAAGAAGAAATAATTTTGATAACTCTAGTGTAAAGCACATATTATATTTGGTTTTTTTTCGTTTTGTAAGAATAAAAACTCTAACCGGAAAAAAATGCTTTTCTGTTTCACACACAAAACATTGCCAGTCTGAGGCTGAAGTGGGTGCAAGGTATCCATTTGAGTCTAATTACCCAACCAGGTTGAGCACAACCAGTCCAACAAAACCCCAGCTGTAGTTTTTAATTGCCTTAAATGAGCTCCTAAATAACTATGTGAAGTTAAACCACAGCACAGAGAACACAATATAAGTACATAGAAACTCTGAACACCCAGGGCTCTAGAGTGCTCAATTAAACTTTCCTTGATTATTCAATAGAACAGAAGTGTGCAAATTAAAGGCTTTCATGCTACAGCAGGCTACGACCTCATTCTCAAGTTTCAATATTGCAATGGAACTTAATTAAGATATTCCCCATACAAAGCATAACCCTAGAGGTAAGTTTTGTTCCAAATACCTCATATAGACATCTCTCCTGCTGTTAAGTGAATGGCTTTGGTGAATCAAAATAAATATTGTTCTGGCATAGGCTCACTTTTATTGTGTACACTGTGAGAAAGTAACAGTATGAAATCATTAAAACATTTAACTCACCATGCTGAAATACAGTTGCTAAAACGCCTTGTGCTCATTACATTCAGACTGTAAAGTGTCTTAAAAATAGTTTGGTGAGGACTCACACTAATTCTTGATTCTGTGATAGACATCCAGTTTGAATAGAAATGAATCATATTCCCTGAGGTATGGATAATTGCAAGTGTGAAATTTTCGCCCCATTTAGGTCAGTGATAAAAAAAAAACCACCAAACAGCAAAATCAATATTCACTAGAAAGAACAGTTTCATCTCAGAATATTTGTTGGTTCATATAACTGCAAAGTACACTGGAGTCACTGAGTGAAAGGCCTTTTAAGTTCAATATGTTCTTAATTATATGAGCAGAATGCCAAACACATTGGACATGGTCATGTAAATATAGTGGTTTTGTCTTTAGAACCACTTTAGAACCACTGAAATATATTAATCTCTCTTTTTAAATTGCCTTATTAAGATAGAAGTCTTAGTCAACACAATTAATGTCAGTGCCAAGTTACCTTTCATACCAGAAGTCTTTTTACACTATTGGAACAATTTGCGCACCTCTAAATGTTTAAGTTATATTCCAAATAACATTGATAATTCTGATGTAAACAGTACACTGTTACTTTGCTTTAAACAGGTATTTCTACTTAATTATAATTTCTAATTATTTCTAAATAATTATTAGTGAAATCAATTATCAAACCAAAAAAGACCTCTTAATTTCATTATGTATTTCATTTGACCACATTCATCTAAGCAGATTGAGAAAGCTATCTTACTTTAAATTTTTGCCTCAATCATCATTCATTAATCATTTATCTGCTGCCTTAGATTATTCCAACCTGTTTCCGGTATTTCCCTTGTCTTCTATTATCTTATCATTGTCTTTTATCTCTCACCCAAAAAGTGACATTAGAAGCTGATGGTTTGGTACCACTTATTGACTTAACATCAGCTCATTTTTTTTTTCAGAAACTTTCAGTTTCATTTCAGGAAATTAAAAAAGAAAACAGCTCAACATTGACACAAGAGTTATTTCCTTTGTCCTAATAGTTTCTTCGTGTGACATGTAAGATTAAATCACCCCTGAGGTATCTAAAAGTTACACATTGTAATCTCTGATTTTTAGGCACCTGTGTTCTGTATTAGATCTAACTAATGACACTGAAGACAGAAATATCAGTTTAGCTTAAATACACTTTAACAGGCTAAGACTAGATATGGATATTTTACTTCTAAACATTTATCATAGAATCACTCAATATCACAAGTTGGAAGGGACCCAGGATCATTGAGTCCAACACCCTGCTTCTCGTAGGACTACCTAAAACTAAACTATATGACTAAGAGTGTTGTTCAGGTGCTCCTTGAACTCTGACAGTCTTGGTACCTTGACCACTTCCTCGGGGAACCTGTTCCAGTGACCAATCACTGAATTTGTCCTTCATAGTGCTGGCCAGCTTGAACCCTAATCGAGCTTCAGCTGCATGAATTTTCTCCCCACACTGGTGATGAGCATCTCTGCAGTCCTCTCGTGTTGCCTGTTCTTGCTTCCAATGTCCATACACTTTCTATTTCTGGCCTTTTACCCTGCTTGCTTGACTTCTGAGACTTTGGAATTGCCTGCTCCTGCACTGTTATTATATGGCTTTTAAAAAGTGACCAGCATTCACGGACCGCAGTACTTCAAAAGCAGATTCCCAGGAGACCTTACTAACTAGATCCTTCAGCAGCCTGGATTCTGTTTTGTGTTTAGTATATTTTATAAAAAGATTGTTATGTTTTTCCTCAAATTAGTTAGTGTATGATAAAATCCAATTGCATAAAAATAAATAAATAACCACAATCAAATATAGTTTTCTGATAGTTCTCTTAAATTTGTGAACAACATCACACACAAAAAAGGCATAAAATAACTAAGGCAACTTTGAAATGCTTCCTGACTCAAGACTGAAAAAAACCCACATAAAATTGGCCCAGTTGCTATGATTAGTGTTAGGGCATGTCAGGTGAGTTCAGAGGAGAAGCATGCCCACTTCTTCATAGGTTGAGTATAAAGATTAGAATTGGTACAAGGAATAAACTTTATAAAGCCAACACTGCTTAACAGTGGTGCAGACATGAACGCATAGTGACTGTGCACCAGTGTGTAGGGGTAAATGGTTGCCAGGAGCTTTGTAGGAGGCTCTGTCCTGGTTTGGTGTGTACTCTTGGCAAGGTCAGCTCAGAGGAGAGTTAATAAATGGTTGTTGTGGTCCCACCTAAAGCCTTTTCTTTGGAGCAACCAATACAATCAACAGCTGATGTCTGTACTTTCTCACTTAGTGTTTGGGTGTTAGGTCATGTTATCACACAACAGCACAGGCCGTTTCTCAGTTTGTTCAATCCTGCCAGTATAGTTCACAGACTTTTTAAAAGTAGACTGGGCAAAGACACCAAAGGCAGAGGAGAATTAGATTAAGCAAAAAAAATGATCTCATAAAGAACAAATAAGTTTGAGGTAAATACTATATTTCATGTATATTTTTCATCCTCTTACAAAGACTTTTTCATCACCACTTATTATTTAAAGAATGTTTTGTCATAATCTGTGTGATCTATACTCACATTCTCTATAATATGACTTATGGATGTAGACATTAATCGGTCTTCCTTTCTGCAGAAGTGAGATGTCTTTCTCTTCACCAGCTTGCTGTGGTGGTAGGGTAGTCAATCAAGAGTATAAAAGTCCCTTTTCAATCAAGCTCTGTGTGCAAAATGACATTTGCAAAGATAAGAAGCTGAGGCTAAAAAATCTAACCCTTTATCTGGTGTATGTTTGGATGTATAAATTGTCAGCATTGGTCATCAGACAACCTGTCTCAAGCTACCCTGATAAAACGTGAATCATCCTTATGACTAGCTCTATGAAGTGCTGGAGTGGCAGTATAATTCTTCTAAATGTTTCGCCAGCTGGAAAATAAATAATGTAAAATACCTGGTCATTAAAATGTCTTCTGGAAAGAGAGACTAATACTTAGTGAGATATTGTATCATTAGGGCTTGCTTGGACCAGAAAGAATTAGGGAGGAAAGTACATTCATTAAGTCAACAGATAATTCTCTAGGAGACTTTTTTTTTTGTTGTTTCCTCCACAATATGGTGACTTCCTTAGAAACTGTAGCTGAGAAGCACTGTTTAATGTTCAGTCAGTCTAATGAGTAACTATGCAATAGCCACCCAACTGATGTTTAAGACCAGTGCACAAATGTTCAGAAATTATTTTTATTGTGCAATTTCATAGTACCATGAAGCTGCTAATTAAAACATTATCGCTAGCTTCCAATTTCTTTTATGAGTTAGCAGTAATGTAGTATTTTCAGGAAAGCAAATGAAAAACAAGCATTCTTTGTTAATATAGAACTAATATGGAAGTAATGTTAAAGAACAGCTGTTCTCTTACCATTTTCAGCTGCCTCAGTTACAACAATCATCCCTTCTAATTGCTAAACACCTGTCTTTTATTATATTTGATAGAAATTCTTAATTTCATTTCATTTTCAGTCTCTTTTCTGATTTTTAGAGTGTTTTATTTCTCTAATGACCATTTACATGGTTTATTACCTTAATTCCTTTATTTAATCTTGAGAACCCTAAAAATTATTATGGGATTAATTGTGCAGTGAAGTAATGTTTCCCTCTTATAGTCTAAACCAGATACTTGCTCTACAGTCTATTCAGAACAAAAAAGATAAGAAAAAGGTGTCCTGAGAATTAAGAATTTCTTCTCAGTGATAATCATAGATTAGTATGAAGATATAGTCTTGCTCCTCAAACTACTACCAAAGTAGCATACAATTGTTGAGCTTTTTGAATGTCTGACTATTACAAATAGAAGAAATAAATTGAGCTAAGGTGACCATTTATTTCAGTAAAGATCAACAGTGAAATAGAATCCATAATCCTTATTCTCACTTGCTCGTAACATCTTATTCCCACTTTGTGTCACACATTGACCATGAAGTGATTTTTGTTTTTTTTATCAAAACTCATGATATAAGACAATTTTGATATTGAAAATGAGGTTATTTGACAAGACTACTTCTCTGCTGTATAAATGCCCTTTGGTATGTGTGGGGGAAAAAATAAAAGCTGATAAGTTACTTCCCCAAACCAACCAAACCTTCCCCATAACAACCAAAATTTAGATCTTCCTTACTCATCTGTGGGATTGGGATCATAGGAAGTGTCATATTTAATTTTACCTGTGGCATAGTTATTATTCTGCCATTAAATCTGCCCCATCTTAGATACTTGATGCAGGAGATCTTTTAGTCAGATACAGTGTGCCTAAGGCAAAAAAAAAAATTCCTCTAATCTCATTATTATTGTATGACCTGAGGAATGAAAACTAACATCTATTTTATAACTCGTTCTTGTTTCTTTCTTTTTTTTTTTTTTTTTTAATTTTTCATGGAGTTTGGTACTGTAACAAGATTGTTTTTGTGGGGTGTGTGTGCATCTGCATGTTTATGTATGGAAAAACTCTTCAGAAACAGAAGTAGCAGGGTTTTTTTCCTGGTGTAAGTAACCATACAATGATTAACTCTGAAGATTCACACATCAACAATCTGAAGAAAAATAGTGTATTCAGAACCAAAGTTTCACAAGCTTAAAAAAGTTAAATATTAATATCTCTGTTCAGCTGAAAGACTGTTGGATCTCCCATTATCTTTTTCATGACTGTTGAAATTTTAGGCATGAAATTAAAGGCTTACTGGCTACAATTGTGGCACACTGTGTGCCTTTTATGTCCTCATCAATGCTTCTGAAATTCATGAAGGTAAACAATCTGCATAATATCATTATGCATTTCTATAGCTGCTTGCGTTGATAGATCTTAAAATGTTTTATTAAAGGATGGCATAACTTCTGTATTACACATCCTAAATGTAAGCTAAAGAAATGTTAACATTTTTGCTCTAACTTAAGTGGAAAAACTGACAGGAGAGTTTCCTCTATAAGCTGAAACATTTGCAGTCCTCATTGCAATTATGAGTCTTCCAGTGCCAGCTCTAGGCATAGACATAGAAAGCACTGGCCGAGAGCTGCAAATTTCTGGGAATGGCCTCAGCAAGCCTGTGCCAGGCTACCTGGACACACATCTGTGCTACCCTAAAATGGACACGGTAGAGCTGCATCCATAATTGCAAGGCATGCAAGCCATAGATCATGCAGGACCCTGCCCCTGGGCCTGCAGCACGTAAAGCTATTCAGGTGCAGCCACAGAATTACAGTGAAGTCAGGAGTTCACCCTCTTAAGTTCAATAATATAACTGGTTTCACATCTTAGTTAGTTTTGCCTCTCATCAACATATGCCCTCAGGCGATGGCCTTCTCACATTATCAGGGAAAAGAAAAATATGAAAAGTATTAATTTTTTTTAGGGCTGATATTGATGGTCTACTTCCCCAAATTTCTGAATGAATATACAGAGTGTTTGTGGCAATCTGTTTTTGAGCTCTACTTTGTCTTCATTACTGCTACTGTTTTTGTTCAGTTACAGACTTTATTAATCAAGCCAAAAACCATAAGCTGTACCTCATTAATTGAAAGTTCAGTCTCAGTGTTTTTAATAAAAAGCTTCACATTCACTTCTTTAATCATCTTCAGAAGTGGTTAATTCCTTCCAGAGGTGCATTTGTTCCTCTTCTGCTGTCTTTCTGTTTATGATGTTAATGGTAGTCTCAGTATTAATAACCAGGAAATTTCAAAGTCTTTAATGTTATAGTTATGCAAGTCAAGCTGAGTTTTTTATCACAGCTAACACTGGCAAATCTTAATCCTAGGCAAAGTCACAATGCTGTAGCCTGTGGGCGACTGAAAATACTTTATTTCCTTCTCTTTTTGTGGCTTTTGCTGGTCACATAGCTGTTAATGACCTGAATGAGAGTTCTCTATAGATAAAGGTTGCCAGAGATAACTTTATCTATTACCTTCATCACAAGCCTTTCTGGCTTGTCCAAGCCAGAAAGTGAGAGATTCAGGTGTTCAGATGTTTTACTTTTTTAGATATTGCAGGGTGATTACTGAATGGTTCAACGCTTAAGTTTGCCAAGTATTCACTCCTTTGAGTATACTCATGATACTTGTAAAGAATACTAAATTGGTCTGCTACCATGAACAAGGTGCTGAATAAGTCACTAATATACTGAGTACTATGCCAGTCATCGTGCCTTGTGGGATGTGCGGATTTGTTCTGAAAATATTAATTGATCATCTTCAGAAATGTCTAAATACATAAATGTATTCAGCTATCTGAAAGTTTTCAGTAATATAACATTTTTAAATCATTTCTGATCAACCACAGTTCCATTTAATTAAGAACTTGTGGAATTTTGCATGTGATTCTTTACTGGAGAAAGAGGAGGGAAAGGGCTAGAGAGAGAAGTGGGAGGAGAGACAAGGAGGAGGTGAGAAAAGGAAATAACAAAAAACTCCTCTCAATACATTTTCTCACTCCTACTACTGAGTAATACAGTTTGGCTTTGAAAAAGTATACTTTGAAAAAGCACACAATGTTAACTGTGATTAATGCTCACCAGTAGGTCTAGCTAACATTTTTGGGACTGAAAAAATGGAGAAATCTAGTGCAAAATTGATGCTGTTGATAAGTGTACCCCTGACTCAGAAGTGTTTTATAATAACAGGTTGGCTTAAGATAATTGAGAAAATAATTTTACCCTCTGCTGTTTTCTAAGTAAAAATGCTTCCAAAAACTTGCTACCTGCTGTCTTTTAATATAGTAATTATGTCTGGGCAGGTTTTTTCTGCTATTAATCTATGCCTTGAAAAGCCTGATGCCAGTATGTAAATATTAAATTTTCAAACTGGGTGTCAGATAATTCAACTATTTCACCTGGTGAAGAACTGTGAAAGTTAGTAGTTGATTTAGCAGATAATAAAAATATGGTGTCTGTTTTTACTTAAGCAAGTAGTAGCTAACTAAAGTTGATTTCTTCCTGGTCTTAGGTTTGAGCCTGCATCTCTCAGGCTGCCCGTGATTTACCTTCCCAAAGGGTTGTGCATACATGTTTTAAGAAGGAAGAGGTAGGTGAATGCTGGTGGTAATATAAACTCTCTCTGCTCTTATAAAGAAATTGTATAAATGTTTTTTCTACGAAACATTTAAATGCACATTGGTGCAGGGTCTTTTATTTAGCCCAATAGCAAATCTAAAGGATCAATATTGATTCTTAACTACATGGCACAAGATTGTGACAAACTCACTGTTAATCTTCCACTGATTGAAAAGCTCCAGGCATACTGAATGTAATAGGGGAGCTTCAAACTGATTATGTCTCTAGCCACCAAAGGCATGGAGACCATGACTGTGAAGTATTTTATTTTTTGTTTTTCAAGCAAACCCTGTAATTTGTTGTGGACAATGAAAACAGTGGCACGTGTTATATTGTCATAGTTTTAAGCACCATTGGACTGAAAATATTCTCTCATGTACCTTATAAGCTTCACATAGCTTAAAATCATTGTCATGATTCTGCTTTAATTAGATTTATAGTGTTTAAAGCAGCAAGAAAAAGTATGCCTTGAGGTCAGTAAAAAAAATGGGATTCTACTACATTGCAACTAGTCTCATCATCCAAATGGTGTATATCTAACAATGTCACATACCAAACAACATACAGCTTCTGATCCAGAAATGAAACTGAAGAGCAGGCTCCGCTCTACCTGCAGGACTGTGAATGGTGTACTCAGGTATGCAGTGACTTCCTCTTCAGAAAAGGAGAAGCAGTGGATTTCTCATTAAATTGTGAAGTAAAGCCTAGCATTTATTGGACATATCTGGGTCGACCTCACCACTTGAATTCCACTATGCTTTGATCCCTTTTTTAAACATTCTTTTAGACATTATAAAGTACATGATGAGTCTATGCACTGTATTGCAAGAGTAAGTAGTGGTCCCAATTGACAATGAGCCCTTTTGTATACAAGCAAGAGTGGGGAGAGACTGAACTAAAACCAACTCCTTTGCCTAGATCCTTTTATGTATCTTGAGATCCAATAAAGTTGCCTAGAAAATCACAGAAAGCTGTTTCTCTGATTTCTGATCTTATTCAGTATTTACCTACTCTTAAATAGAAATTAATAGTTCCATTTACCAGGAGTAATGTGCTGAAACAAATATATGAAAAGCTGTGGGTATTTTTTCATATTAATGCCACCAACATTTTCTGAAAGCTCCAAATAGTCTTTCCTCTGTTCTTTGAATGCCTTTTAAAGTATGCAACTAACTTCAGAAGTTTTAAATTGAATTGACCCTATAAAGATAATGATAACTTTCACATCTCACAGAGTGTCCCTCTCTCCAAAAATCAGCTCTTTTCAATGTGAGGCACATTATTGTGCCAACTCCTTGTCTGAATTATTCTTTGGAGACTCTGTAAAATTTATATTAGAAATGAATAAAATCAAACCCCAGAAACACAATACAAAAGCCCTGAAAGCACTTGTATAATATGAAAAATGAGTTACTAAGTACAGATAAAGACAGTTATTGCTCAATGGAATGTAATTCAGAAGAAGAGAAATAAAATGATAGTTGAATTATGACTTATAAAAAAAGTTTCCTTTTATTTTACATTTGAATTATAGTTTCAGAATAGCAAATTATAGTTTGATAAAGAAATGATTTAATTAATAATTAAATATATTATGAATTTGTTTTGAATAAATGCTGGATGCTCTCTGTGTTCAGTTGCTTTAATTACTTGTCATATTACTGTTGTCTGTCAGGAATGCACTGTACAGGTTCATAGGGACTTCTTTGGTCCTCTATTTGGGAAACCGTTGCCACATAGAATTCCTTTGTTATTTTTTTGCAGTTGAACAAGTGTTTTTACATGAATGTCTAAACCAAAGAAGAACAAGTAGCCAGGGGATGTTGATTACATAACATGATAGTTTTTCCTTTGTTCCTATGTGTTTAAAATTAAATTTTTGCTTCACACAATCTCCTTTAACATTTCATATTTATTTTTAATATATTTCTCTAAGTTATGTGGGACAAAAGGCTTGTCTTGTACAGTCCTAGTGGACATACAGCAAGAGTGAGTCGAAAAGGGAGTGCTTTGTCGTTGTCTTGTTGCTCATTAGGTCATTTGCATGAGTTCAAAGGGGACAGAAAATGCTACTGTTTTGTTATGAGTAATATAGAGAAATAAATAGGTGCAGCTGCAGCTGTGCTGTTAATGATAGGGGTGCTTCTGCGTAGCCGCTATCGTTATTTTGTAAGTAGAAGCTTATACATTGTGCTGACCAGTCATATTATGTAAATTATTCTGCTCTTGATTTATATAACTTGCAAGTAGTGCAGAATCAACTCTAAGGCATCAACACAACACATGATCATAGACTTGAAAGAATTGGAAGTATAACTGTTTAATGAACTAAAGTGAATGTTTTATTCTTGTAGATAACTATTTGTTCAATGAAGTTAGTAGCATGAGGAAAATCAGTATTTTTCAAATAATCTTCTTATACTTTAATTATATTTAACCTAATAATCTGTTTCCTGGGTATGTGGTTTACAGGATATTACAAATGGACAGTAAAAGCAGGTGAAAGTCTGTTGATATACATTCTATATGTACACAATTAAGCTGTAATTTATCTATTACCTCCCAGCAGAAATTCTGGAGAACTTATGATAGTCCTCTGACAACATCAACTCAATTTTCAGTAGCAGTCAAAATGCAGAGCAATGTTACCAATTAGGATTATTGGGAAAGAACATCGTTGTGCTATGATGCATCCACACATGATGCATCCACATCTTGATTAATGCATATCCTTAGAGTCCACAGGTTTTTAAAAAGACACAAAAGGCTCACAATAGTATCAGAGAAGATAAGAAATGTTAGGAAGCATGGACCAAGGTATGGAAGAGTTTCAGAGAGAAGCAGGTTTGTAGATAAAGTCTCTTTAGTCAAAAGACATTCCTAAGTGTCACCCAATGAAATAATTGCACAGTACATTTTAAAAAAGCAGAAAGACCTTTTTTTTTTTTTTCTTTCTACAGAGAGAAAAATTAAATTGTATGGCTCATCTGTGACAAAACATCCTGGAAGTCAAAAGTGTGTGTTGGTCCAGAAAAGAGCATTGAACAAATTCAGTTATCAAGCACAGTGTCCTGGATTCAACATCTGAACATGGAAATCCTAAAATAGATGATTGCTAGAATTTGGAAAGATGTGCCTGTGGAAGTTTTTCATACACATTTCCCCTTAACATCTGCTACTAGCTGCTGTTGAGGAGAAGATGATAAGCTAGATGGATGCAATGACTGCATCTCTACTCCTAAATAAAACATGGTAAGGGACCCTTCTCCGACCTTGAGGCCAAGGGTTACATCTTGGCTGCAATCAAACTTTGCTAGGCTCTGGGTCTCTTCTGGGCTTCAAGCTATGGTTTTGTTTTTTTTTATTTTTTGTGTGTCCCTAGGACAAAGTTATCATTGTGTCGGGTTTTTTGGGGATTAGGTTTTTGGTTTTTTTTCCAGTTCAAAGTGTTTGAAACGATATGAGTGCAGACCACTGGATTGGTATTTTTGTACTATAAATATGAGAATATCTTTTGCAAGCTCTGGGATGTGGCATGAGGGCCAGCAAGATACTTGAGATTTTGCAAATCCTGCTGAGATATGGAGCGTGAAGGGAGCCAAACCTGGTGCAGTCAAGTTCAGGCTACATATTGGGATCGGCAGACAGCCTGTGCTGTCCCCTGAACTATGCCCAAGCACTGCCCCAGCCACTGCTGTTTGGCATTGTCTAAACCCAACCTCTGCGGCTAAGAGTTAAGCAGTTCAGGTGATGAGACCACCACTGCAAAGCTCCTTGCCTTGAGTGTTTTTATTTATCATGTATTTTACATGCACAGACAAAATGAAATCTTGCTTTCTCATTGAGGTTATAACATGGCTTCTGTTTGGATTTCTGGGGAAGGTAACTTAAAAATGTCATGCATTTCCTTTTTATCCAAAGAGAAATCCCTGCTTCAGTTTTTAAGGTTTTGTCAATAGTTGAGTATTTTTTCTAAAAAGTTGCTTCAGGTCTGGGTAAGCTAACCAGAGAGTTTATTTTCCCTGGATTTTTTTAAATCCTTGTATCATTATCCCCTTACTGCTTCATTGTTTTGTCTCTAAAATATACAGGTTTAATTTTATTAGTCTGCTGTCCCAGAAAAACCGTGAAAATTCATTTAATGTGCTATCTGCTCCATTGTCTGTGCCTTGGGGATGTAAAATGTCTGGTACTGGCTGGAGTACCTTACAGTTTGTCTATAATATCATATGAAAACAGGAATTAAATGTAGCTTGTCAGTGACTTTCACTATGGTCTGTATGTCTGTTCCCTTGCATTTTGAGTAGTTATTTTATTTGGTGGAAGAGAGAATTCAGTCAACAGTTAGAGCTGTGTTTCACACAGAACTAAGGTTCTACCAGAACAAAGAACTGAGAAGTTTAATGGAGCATGTAAGTGAAGCTGTGGACAGAATGAATCATTTGTCTTATCTAGCACAAAAAATACCTATGTTAGAAAATGGTCAAGATGCAGTTATAGAAAGGACACAGTAGAGTAGGATTCTGCAGCTTTCCTAACAATTAGATTTTAATTTGATTGAGAGCCTGGAAACACATTCAAAATGCTGAATGCAGCTGTGGAGACACCAGCGATGACAATGGCTACATGAAGAAAGGGACCGTCTCCCCTCTAAAGCCAGGCCAGATGGAGATCCTGGTCTCATGGAGGATACTGGCTTTCACAAGCAAGATATGTTGCTTGTGATAGTCGCAAGTTTTGTGACTTGAATGTCTCAGGAGTCAGAAGTTGCCCAGGAGCCAGAGACTTTCCACCTTTGCATTATGAGAAAGGTGAAATGCAAAAAAACCAGATGCTTTAGACTACAGAAATAACTCTAGAGGGCAAACCAGAATGCTGCTCCCAATTTTCAGTCATGCCGTGCAGCAGCAAATAAGGCTGAGAGCAGCAAGTGTACTAGGAATCATAGGGAACTCGCAAAAGATGAAGAAAACATAAGAAACGGGAGAGAGAAGGAAAACTGGAAAGAGATTCTATTACTGACAAGGTAGAAAAATGATGGATGTATATACAGAAAAAAAAAATGCAGCAGCTGGAAAAACAAACAAACCAACCCCCTGATGTTAAAAATTAGTCCAGGAGACTCAGGGTTTTATTTGGGTTTGAATAGCTTAGTTTTCAAGTGTAAATGTTAGAGTGAAGTGCAGTACACAAAACAGTACCACTTGCTCTGCAACAATGTGTAGTCTCTGCAGCAGCTCCCTTGAAATCCCTCAGTTCGCCCCATGAAATGACTGTCACATTGTTCTTAGAGCACATTAGTTGTCTGCAGGCTCCATCTCAGCTATTCTTTGAATTCAGCCAGGCACTGAAGCACGCCTCCGGGCCTTTGGCTGGTGACTCAGGACTACAGCAGGTGTAATTAGGCTCAGGCATGCTGGTAGGAAACCCAGGACTGCTCTTACAGTATGTGCACACTATAAATGAAGCTCCTGTTGTTAGAAAAGAGTCTGTTTTCAGTTTCCTGCCATTACCATTGCAGCACAGGACTGTTCTGCAGCAGGGAATCCTTTTAGATAAGGGCAATAAGAATTGACTACTATGGGTCAGCTTGACATGCTTTTGTGGGACCCGGGTAAGGAGTTCAAACAGCAAGATAACAGGTTTTTGAAGCCATGAATACCTAACTTAACTCTTTGATGCTTACAGTGAGGATTTTCTGATAGTAAGACAGCACCAAAACAATTCATGTTAACAGTGGGATGATTGGTATCAGAAAAAACAGAGCTTATACATGAACTACTGGACTGTAGAAATATACTACATCAGTGTACGTGGTGCATCGTATGAGGAACTTGCTTAGTATTGAGCTTTTGTCTGAGAAAAGACCTAGTGCAATATGTCTGTAAATGTATGTCTAAATTTTAACTGCCCTAATTTAAATGAGTAACTGCTTCTGGTAAAGTTAAATCTGTCTGATATGCATACAGATAGGACTGTGCTGTACATTAAAGCTAAAATCTCCTTACATGCTACCTTAAGAATATAGCTGTTTGAAAATTTAATTTTCCTCATGAAAAATTCAATGGAAGGATTTTGCTAACCTTAGAGCAAAACTTCAATTCCAGATTTGCAGAAGAGCTGTAATTGTCCAGTTATATTCTGGATGAATCATCCACTAAACTGATTTTAGGGAGAGCAGAATATTTGCCTTCCTCAAATTTCAAGCCAATTCTGTAAGAACGCATAACCTTGGTATATTCAGTTGCATAATAGCTTTTTATTCATTTAGGTCCCAGTTCACTAGGGCACCAAAGGAGGTACATTACTTCAAATATGCTCAAATAGTCCCACTGAAATTAAAGACTGTGCCTGAAGTCAGGTTCTATCCCTTTCAGAGAATCCCTATTAAAAACTGGGAATGTCTGGATGTCTCGGGGAGATTTAACCTACAAAACTATTAGCTCAGCATTAGCATCAAATACAACTTCTGATTCCCCAAAAGTCCCTTAATATAGAATACAACTCAATTTTGCAATCGCAGGCATAAATATCATTCTTCCACCTACTCTAACCCTGCCTGTCATGCTGCCATTCAGTTTGAGTCTAAGACAACCGTCAGAATCCCCAAATCCCAGACTTTTTTCATTTGTTATCACTCCATCACTTTCATGATTAAAGCAGTTTGCTAAACTAGTGGCTGAAATGTTCTGAGTCTCACAATAGCAGGTAAATCGCAACCTTAATGTGCTGGTTGTAGAGGGGTAATGACAGCACAAATTGTGACCATATTTGTAATCTTTCTCTACAGCTGTATCAGGAAATGAACGAGCTTGGAGAAAAATTCTAGACAGAGGCTCTGCAATGAAGCATGAAGAGAGCTTTAGAGCATAGGTCAGTTTCAAAGGTAATACTGGTTTATTAGTTTTTTTTTATTTCTTTACTTTTGGATTTGGGACAAATTCACTCGCTGAAGTTGGAATCCTTTAATTAAAAATAAGAAGGACACTCTGGACACAAAATCCCCCCAAAGGCAGTGTGTTCAGTGTATCGAGCAGTGAGACATAAGAATGCTGCTATAGTTTGCCAGTGCTTCAGCTTTTGCCTTTTGCCTGCCTAGTCTGTTGAAGCGACCGGTCCCCCAGAGCAGACAGCGTGGGTGGGGTTTATTTACCAAATGCAGACTTCCACAGCTGATCTAATCACCCTATGCCCCTTTCTAGGGTGCAGTTCATCTTATCCTAACTTGTACGTCTGAAATAAGTTAGATGGATTGTGCTCTAGAATTGCTTATTTTTCCGCCTGGATTATATAGAGAGCCTGCAGCTCATGCCGTTGGCATCTCAGGTTAGGTGAGACAAACCCTTTGTGTAAGTACAGCAGAGCATAATGCACACAAGGACTGGTTCTCAGTGTGTGTGGAGGCTACACTGTTGTAGTGTTGTATGTAATAGTAATAAATATGATTTTTTTTTTGGGATAACTAGCCTTGCTGTAGACTGCATGTTTTTTTCACCCTTGTTAATTTGCTCTGTGTGTAAGCATTTACACAGTAAAATAAAATAAAATAAAACAATACATAACAACAACGGCAACAACAATAATAATAATAACCATTTTTTTTGTGTAGCATTTTGCATCTGTGCTCACTGGCCACGTCTTTATGGGGGGGTAAAACATAGGTGTTGCATCACTGACTTTTAATCAGTAATGACAAAGAGCAGGCTTTTAGAAATACTAATTTTGAGACAGGAGCATTTACATAGTATTTCCTGTTAAATGATATAATCTTTCTTCTTATTTTATCACTAATAGTAACATTTCATGCCATAATTATTATCTTTAAAGTAGAAACGCCTGAAAATATCACTTCAAGTAAAATAGCTTTTTTCAAAAGTTTTAATGCATGTAACAGGCTGTGTATGAGTACTTCTCTCCTTTTAATATGCCATTATGAAGTTCGTTCATTTATGTGGCAGATTTATGGATCTATTTTAGACTCCATCACCTCTAGTCTCCTTTTCCATTGAAAGAAGTGTATATGCTAGTGCAGAAATACTGACATGAAGTTGTGCACTTATCAGAACTGTATACTGAGAAGACAGCGCTAGTTATAGGAACTGATTCCTTTTCAAAATTTATTTTAATAACTTTTTCAGTGCTGCCCCTAAGCACAGAAGTGCAGACAAATTGGTTTTCCTCTATTTGAATGTCCCTTGCTCGTCCTGCCCCCTCTGCTGGTTGATACGTGCAGGATCACATTTTGTATGGCCTTGATTCCTGGTGGGTAGCATCTGAAGTCTGTATTTTGTGGATCAGAGTCCTATGAAATTCAGGGAAATTCAGGAGAGCCTGTTCTATGGTATTTAAAATGACTTTTTCTTTATATGCTGTGAATTTTCTAGGTAATTTTCTCACTTAAAAGCAATGCAGACTTTTTGCAACACAGCTAATAAACCACATCTGATAAGTCTAGCAGGCTTTTGAAGAATCACTTTCTCCTTGAGCGTCTTCATGTTCTAAAATAAGGGTGTATTATCAGCTGGGTACTCCCCATAGTGCCATCCTCATCGGGAAAGGGAATGGTTTTGTAGTATAGGAGCAATTGCAGTAGATGTCTGCCATCCATGCAGTCCCTGGGGAAGAGGGGATCCTAAAGGAGATGGCTTCACTGACTCAATGACTATTTTGCTCCACAGGAGCAGCACGAAGCAGCTTTACTTTTTTTTTTTTTTTTTTTTGCAAGAGAGAAACTGTGATTCATATGTGTGACTGTCTTTTGCTTGGGATAATCCATTTACTCTGAATGATAAAATGCACATAGGGATTCTAAGTGAGAAAATAGCTGTGTGGCTTGCTTTATCAAAAGATGTGGAGAATAGAGTAAAACACGAAGCTTTTTACTTTCTTTTTTTTTTTACAGTCTTATAGTAGAACTTAAGGTAAATGATTCTGCTATATTAGGAGCAAGAATAACCACTGACCAAGGATTGGAGAAAAGAGAGTGGAGGGAATTAGTCCATTCTTTGTGATTGTAACAAAGGACATTTTTACTTTCAAAGGATCTGTGTCTTTGTTGCATTCTCTAGTGGTAACCCTGAGACCTGGTAATTTATTAGCAAAGAGTCCTTTTATAACATAGTGCTGTCTTTGTGAGGCCATGACACTCAGTGGGTTGATCTATTTCTCATGGTTTCCTCAGATGTAGGTTAATTTAAGTGACATATTAAAACCACAAGTCAGTGTAGGACAGAGGTTTCAGAAGCCTGATTAATTTTTTAAAGTATCATTTATTTATAATATATTTTTTTTCTTGCATTGCTAACTTGTTTTACACTCAATTTTGAAGAAAGAGCCCCAAAGATAGAGATGCCTAGAAGCTCACCAGCTATTCTAAAAGTTACTTGCTATGATTTGCAGCAAAGTACTGGGCCAAATTTAGCCCTGTTGTGGTAAAGAATAGATCTCTGGGACAAAACCAGTAGCATGGTTTATACACGCATGAAAAATACAAACTTGAGTTGTGTGTCAGAAATAGAGAAGTCAAGCCTTGGGTATTTTGAATATAAAAAATAGAAGCAACTTTCCTCTCTACCTCCTACCATAGTTACAATAACGGTTATGTTTCTATGACATCATGAATATTTCTTAAATATATATCAGATAGAATTTATATTATTTTTAGAAATAGCTATATAGTGGCAGTTATTGAAATATATATATAATATAGTTATTGAAATAACTGCAAACATCACTTCTTTTAATGAGAAATACATCAATGTGTTCTTGGGTGGGGTTTTTTTGTGTTTAACTCCTCAATTATTAAGAAACTTAGCGGTTAGTTGAGCAAGTTACTGCAGCTTGTTGTCTGCCTTAGAGGGAGACTTAGAGGGATACAGCAACTGTATGTGAGAAAGGGTGTTTGTATACTCACCCTGCAGACTGAAAAATAAGAAAACCAAATAGTGAGTGGTATTCAGACCAAGATGTGCTTTAAAAGTCCTTCATAGTGGTAAATAAAATATAGCAGTTACCTTATGTAGTCTTAACATTTTATTCTTTTGGAATAATTGCTTGGGAAAAAACCAGATATGTAGTCTTCTCAGTACACTGGTGGTGAAAAACTGACTTTAAATTGGCAAATGTCTTTTCAATTTCTGTGTATATGAAGGGAGACAGAAGTTTGGGCCTATGTAATTTCTCCCACATGCACTCTTCATGTGAATTGTGAACAGAGAAAGGCACTCCCCTCCATGAGATTGGGTGTTTTGATGGCATTCAGCTGTGATTTTCAAAGCAAGCCTCTCCATGAGTATTGAAGTTCCCAATGCTTCTTGATGTAGCACAGCAGTTTAGGAAGGGCTTTTCTGAAATAGAAAGAGGAGGTAGAAACAAACTTACAATAAGGAAAACTGATGGGTTATTTCTTAGATGTTACATCTTCTGGTAGAGTAGTTTTCTGTTGAAATTATTGTCTAGTACTTGAGATACACAGGTGGTGAGCAGTGTTGCATTATGATGAGTGATGCTATCTGCAATTCAAATCCGCTTCCCCAGAGGGAGAGGCACAAGGAGAGAGAAGGAAATTCCTCTTAATGCAAAGCTTGGATAGCAGCCTTATATGCAGTTATACAGGTCACTGCCTTCTGCGTTTTTATGGGAGCAAATCTTTATAAACCATGCTGTACTTGCTCTGCTGCTCACTAAATCCCCTAGAGACTATACTGAATTTATAGGACAGGTATGTCTGTTGCAAAATGTGATCGGATTTTGAATATTCTCAAAATATTCTAATGTGCTTTGATTAACACTGAGCCTTCTTGGTCTTGTCTGTATGTTCCAGGCATTAAATGAGGCATTGTATTTGCATATACTAGTCCATGCGTTTCCCCGACTTACCTCAGCTGAATCCTCATTATTCAGGTAATGTAGCTTCCTGTCATGTTTGGGAGGGATTCTTGTCATGCAGCATTAATTCAGACACTCTGCTCATATTGGGTCTTTGAGCAAAAGATAGGCCTTTTTACATTAGTATGAGCTTTTTTTTTCTTCGCATCTTTCTTTTTTTCCACAGAAATGAGTGCAGTGGTATGTAAAAGGAGTTGGGATTTTCACTGAGTACCCAAGAAGAAGCAGCAAGTGGGACAGAAATAAGCTGCCAGGCCTGAGACTACTTTTTGAGTCCAGGTGACTGCTTCTGCCATGTCCTGTTTTTGTACGAAAGCGTGATGTGTGGTGTACATCACCCTCTGCTCTCTTGTTCCCCAGTCTCCATGGAAGAGAAAAAGATGTGTATCTGAGCTAAGAATGAGTGGCAACATCTCCCAGGTCCAAAAGAGTGGAAAACAAGTGCCTTGGAGGATGAAGCACCCATCAGATGACTCCGGAAACAGCCTGTCACGTTGACCTGTCTTGCTGCCAATAGTGTTAGCAAAAGCAAAATCCTCGGTGTCTCTTTCCTCCCCAGGAGAACTGAAGTAAATAATAAAAGTAACTTTGTTCGTTCTGGTATTTTAGTGAAAGTTTTATTGCTTCCTGAAAAGAAACCAGCGTGATAGTGGGACTTGGACGGTGGGAACTGAAATTTAACCAAGAGCAGAAGAGGAAAAGAACAGACTAAATTTTGCTTGATGTAATCCCCCCAACTGGCACATTGTATGTTCACAATTTAAAAGCACTTCTGAGCAATATTTTTAAAAAGAAAAAAAGGCGCATAAAACTTAGATGTTTATATAAAAATATATATATTCTATATATAATCCTGAAACAGTTGACGTTTTTCAAATGAAACTCTTTCTGTAAAAGTTGCTCTTTTTCAAAAACATTGTCTTTTTCAAGGTAGAGGGGTCATTTATGAGATATCCACATACACAAAGAATGATATAAAAGTCTTATAAATATTAAGTGCATGTAAATTATAAATTTATATATAGAGATAGATACCTTGAAAATGCAAATTATTGTTTTCCCAGGTAGAAATAGATTAGAATATTTTTTTTTTATTTAAAAAAAATAAATTCTGATATCTATAAGTGGCATCAGTTTAATTGATCTAGCAGATGGTCTTTTTCAAGCATGAATCTGTCAAAGGGTAGCTTTCAAATTTCTGTTGTGGGCTAAGAAGACGATGTCTGCCTTTGAATGCTGCAGAGAAGAGGTACTAAAGTAATACATCCGTGAGGGCATGTCGCAGTCTTATTCCAGGTTGACTTGATTTTCTTTTAATGCTCTTCTTCAGATGGGATTCTAAAAAATGGTCTTTGAAGTCTTTAAGAATAATCTTGGTTTTCTTCAAAGTTGACAGTGAGAAGTCATTAGGAGAAGCTGACCACTGATGAAGCTTCTTCACTGCTCAGGATATGAGTCCCTTGATGCGTGTGCAACTGGGAACATAGAATCATAGAATCATAGAATGGTCCAGGCTGGAAGGGACCTCTAAAGTCCATCTAGTTCGACCTTCCCGCCCATGCCCAAATCTGCCTACGTAGGCACTAAAATTGTGCCAGTGCTCTAAAGAAGTCTCTACTGATACAGCACTAATGCCTCTTTGACACCATTTCCTTTCCCAGGTGATGTCATTACTGGCCTAACCAGGTAAAAGAAGCTGATGACTGTGCACGACTGCAGTCAGTTCACACAAATTGGCGCTCTGCTGCTAAATTGGACAGTCAGAGAAAGATTCATGACCTCAAAGGCTATAGACCTGCACATATGTAGTTAGACTGATCCAGCCCAGGTCCAGGGAGAAAGCTAAAAAGAACAGGTTTAGATGATAGTGAAATCAGCGCTTGAAACCTCTCCTTGGGTTTCTCCTTGGAGTATGGACATACGTATAGGGGTTACCCAATAACCACAATGTACCACAACCTAAAGTTGTCTTTTCCCACTATTTCTGGAAGCTGGGTATATTAATGAGCTTTAAAACTGGAATTGTATTTATATATTAAAAGAAGTATGTAAGCATTGAAGAAAAAGTCCAATAGTTCATACTTTCACTATGATGCTTATAGTGGTTGCGCACACACTGTCTCTCAGTGGTAACAAAAACTCTAAAATTATAAGCTTACTTTCTTTGTGCTGTTTGAATCCCCATTTTTAAACTTACAAAAAATGGACAATATGATCTGTTTTTCAAACAATGACTATATATATTTTGGGCATTCTCCTGGGGTATTTCTCCCCCCTCCTGGGGTATTACCCCCCCGGGGGTATTTTTGCACACACACCCGGGGTATTCCCCCCCCCCCAAAGCCTCCTCAGGGCTCTTTTCTTATTGTTTTTCTTCTTTCCTGGCGCTTTTTTCTCCCGGTCTCTGGCGTGTTTTTTGGCCATGGGTCCTTCTGCGGGGGAGTACATTTATACTGTCATCCCTTTTTAATTGATTTTTATTTAAATAGATTGTGATTTGATTTCAGAAGTAGGTCTAAATGGTAAAGACAATCTAATAATCTTTTATTCTGTTTAAATTTTGGGTTAAGTAGAAGATCTGCAGTGTTTTCTTCTTACAGTAGATGGCAGAAGTAGACTACATCTTCCTTTGTGATTTAGTATTGTCAGCATCTAAACAGAAGGGTTATTTTATATTCTAAAAATCTGTATTAGTGCTTAGGAACATCTACACGTTAAAAATCTTATTTCTTCCTAAACAATTCTGTTTTAACTAAACTGTTACACTAAACTGTTGCAATGCTGAGAAACAATAATAATAATGATACTAAATAGGTCACAGGTTAGAAGGAGAAAGGATTGGAATTAAATGATTTCTGCTGCATTAACCTTGAAGTCAAACTTGTTCGTTTCTTGTGTTTTCATTTTCCTGGAGTTAAGTAAGAGCAAAAATGTTTCTGTCAAAGAACAGTTGCTTTCGTACACAACAAGCGCTATCCTAGATCTAGCATGCAATACGTTTTCTCAATCTGGTTTAATTTCTTCTGGCAGCTTTATGCAACAATACAGAACCTTTATTAATTAGAACAGAGTTGCAGTTGCGGAATTTTAAAGAACAAGTTAAAGTATTACACATGTATTTTTACTGGCAGCTGATAGAGACATGGCAGACAGTGTACTTGTCTTTTTGAGCTATAGATGACTTCATAGAGACACATAATTCTTATGTACTCTGAAAGACCAAGAAAAAGTGAATCAGTCTGAAAAATAATAAGGGTTAGTGGTAATATGAATTTCAGGAAGGAAGCACGGGCATTAGGTTTTTGTAATTTGTTAAAAAACATTTTTCTAGTAGAGATATTAACGCCTGCTTGTTTCTTCAGCTTTTAATTTATTCCAGCTTTGTCAGACTCTTGCAGTGTGGGTTGTTCTATTATTTTTCATATGTGCTCTTACACTGTGCTTATCACCATAATACCTGAGTGCCTGATGGTAGTGCATTGAATAATTAACATCCACCGCATATTTGTACTGTCAACTTCTCCCAAGGAGACAAGTGTGTGTGAGAGAGAGCTTCCTTTGGCAATTAAAGCAATGCACAGATGCACAGTGATATGTGCTAGAGAGGGCACACTCCAAGAAATATGCCTTGTAATTAGAGCAATCTGACGATTCTTTAATTTCGGTGGTTGGATTTCTAGATTTTTGTTAGCTGTATTTTCTGTACATTTGGCTCTTTTGCAAAACAGCGAAGCACCATTGTCTCATGAGAGCATATTTGTAGAAATTTTAACTCATATATGAATACAGAAATTGTAGATGCTTATTTAATAGGCTTGCTGTGGAATCAGTAGAATTACAATGGGAATTGGAAGGAGCTTCTATACTGTTCTCTATACAATTTATATTTCATTAATTATTGCAGTCTTGCTGTACCAATTATTTAAAATTCTACTGTAAGAAGCAAGTATGTTATCTTTAAAATGCATCCTGTTTTCTTTTTTTTTTTTCTTTCATCATTCCTTTTGTCCTTGCTCATCAGACGGTTGTATTGTCACATTAGACAAGGGTGATACACATTTGTATGATTGCTTTTGCTGGGATTCAAGGATATATGCTGGAATATGTATGCATGATGAATTCTTGCTTAGGTAACAGCCTGACCACTTTATATAACAATTACGACTGTGAATAGAATGGATGAGAACTCTACTCTTGCAACCAAGAACTAAATCTGTTTAAGTTGTGATGCTGGATCCTATCCAAATATTTTTTGCATTTTACTCTAATTACATTAAAAAATAAATTAAAAAGAGCACATTTTCCCTCCTTTTAAAGATTACACTCTTCATCGTACCTTCTTCCAGTCCACATTATAGATTCCATTTGATCTGATTCTTAAAAAGAATTATTAGTTGAATGTATTTTTCCTTCAGTTACCAATGATTTGCAATACCAAGAGGTTGCAATAGCAATTTCTGTGATCATTTGTGTGCCTTATTCCCATTAGAGGGCCATTCAGAGTCTGGAATTTCAATCTAATTATGTTCCTTCTGCTAACAAACAAAGAAGCAAATATTTCATTCGTCCCTCATAAGAAAAATAGAATAACTGAATCAGTGGTTTTTGTTTTCCGTTTTTCTTACAGCTAATTATTTTGTATTATCATAGAATCAAAGAACTGCAGTCCCACTATTGCCGTTATGCATGATACTGTAAAGGCAAAACAAAAATCATTCTCAGGGCCTATAATTAGTATGTAAAATAAGGAACTAGAAATGAATTTGTAAAAAGAAAAAGAAGGGTTAAATTTTGAATGTCAAATTGTCTTTATGCTCTGTAGAGGCTGAATTAGGGATTTATAGCTTCTAAAGCACAATTTAAATTTAATTACAAGAAGGCACTGCAATCCTGCCTTTTCATTCAGCCACAAAATGGAAAAAAAATCCCAGCAAAAATCGCAGACTGGATATGATGTCTGTAGTAGTACTAAACCTTCCTTCATGAGCCACTTAGGCTGAGAGGTTGCCTCTCATCTCTGTTTCTTGGTACTTCTTCTCACCATTTGCTGGGGTCTTCACAGGATAAACATTTCCATGAACAATAGTGGAATAGCTGGATCCTTTCTTGTAAACCATAAAATGGTCTGGAGAAGAAAATAAAATAATAATGGTAGTCTAGATTTCCATGTCAGTATTTTTATGACACTTGTAAGAAGCTGGCCTTAGATTTTGCTGAAGAAAGGGTAGAAGTAAAACCTTATTTCCTTTTGAATTATGACTTCTAGGTTTCATTAAAACTCAAACATAATCCAGTCTCTTATTAAGCTAACAGAATGTAGTCTTCAGCCACTAGCACTTTTCAGTAATAATGAATCAAAATATGGGCCAAAAAAGTTAATGACATTTCAAAAAATGTCTCTGATTTTCCCAGATAGGGAAAATTTCTGACAATCAACCCAATCAAATGCAAATGCATTAATGCTTGCCCCCAAAGAGAAAGGATTTGATCTAGTACTTGGACTGTATTTTTTCTTATTTATATACATGTTAATATTATGGTGCATTATTTAAATCTGCATTCTGCTTCTTTTGCTTTGGATTACTGTGCAATGGTTTCTCATTTTTTCTTTGGCTGACTCCATTTAAGCCCTGTGTTTAACAGTGTTTCCATTTGTATTCATATATTAAAATATTACTGCCAGCACTAATTTCAGATTGTGAAAATAAATTGGAATTGAGCAATTTATTTCAAATTAAACACTGAGATTCCTGTAGATCTAGTCCATCTGCTCTGACTCTGCACAGTCACGCTAATTTTATTCTGCTCACTGTATTTAAATTCTTGAATGCATTTTGTTCATGGTCATCCTGCAAGCAAGAAGATAATTATCTGGTGAAGCTGAAAACATCTTGGGCTATTATTCTGAATTAGGTCTTGGAAAGTGCTTCAGGTGTTTACACAGGTTTTTTAGTTTTGGTGGGTTTTTTACTCTGTTTTGCTTTTTTTAAGACATATTAGCATTGCTGTTCTGCTGGGCAGGATGTACTTAGTATAGTCAATTCAGCAAGCTGTGTCTATGTGTCTAAATTTTAGCTAGAAATAGTCTTTGACTTACTTTTAAGGGCAGGATGACCTCACATTGCCTAACTCCTTGCCTCCTCTGCAGTTCACAGCGGACTGTGGGCTTGCTCTTACATGTTGTGGATGTGAAAGGAATTCAGTAGTAGACACAACTGGAAAGCCACATATAATCCAAGTCCCAGGACCTCACCATAAGCCTGAATAATATTTGTTGCTTGTATATTTTCAGAAGGACACATTCTTGGTTTTTTTTTTTTAATCACAAAGGAAACCAAAATCCACTCATCCAAAAGATGTTTGAAACAACGGAAGACAGTTATACTAACTAGAAGAAAAACTAAAGACCAGCTTTGAAGATAACTCCAGTGCTGTATTAACAATAAAACTGCTTCACTCTGCATGTGTGTGTGTAGAAGTCGGGAAGAGGTGGGGATAGGACAGGGAAGACTTTCAGAATTGTCATGAGAAAAATGCTGTTATAAAAATTGAATGGTGGGTGCAGTAGAGGTAAATGTCTAACATTCTTCAGACTGTCATAGAAAATATAAGGTACTGCAAGGATGAGATGGGGATATTTTTTTCCCTGTCCTGATGGAAGCTATTCCAGTGACAGTAATAAAATGTGGGCCATGGACCACTGAGAGAGAATGCACAAAGGGCTGTGGTCTTGTAGTCAGACCATGTGGACGGCATTTTTTCTGCTCAGAAAGGTGAGACAAGGCTCCAGCTATGGTATTGCTCTGTGAACATTCTGCATGTTTTGAATTAAAGAATTAGGAGATACAGTGCAGGAACAGAAACAGGAGTGCATAATCTGGGCTAGAAAGAGGGTATGTCCCTTTTGTCACCGGTTCCCATTGACTGGTCTGGGTTTCTAATTGCTTCAGAAACCTTACATTCAGAAGCCTGAAGTTAGATGGAAGGAATCTAAGCCAAATATATTAATAGTTTTTGTTTTGTTTTGTTTTGTTTTGTTTAATCATGGAATTATGAAACACTACTCAGCCACGGTTTCAGAAACAGATGAGAAAAGTCTGAGAAGGGGAAGAAGGGAAACCAATTTTTTTACATAGTGCTATTAGCTAATATATTCACACCAAGTTCATCGCTATTATGAGAAACAGCAGTCTCTCTTAGGAACTGAAAGTTTTTCTGGGCTTTTGGCAGGTATATAAAGCTAGAATTTCAATGTATTTATTCTAAATTCTGGGCTTTCTGCAAGGGAGGACACACTTTAGTGAAATCCCAATATTGGAGAGAAGCCACTTTCACTTTCTTTTGGCACAAGATGTAATTGGTTGCAAAATACAAGTCAGAAGAGCTACATATACATGTCTGCAAAGTACTCAGTTTAGAAGCTGTAGTGGTGCTTTATAAGGGTTTTCAGGTGACAGCTTATTTCCCTCAATTGCCATGTAAATTATGATAATAGTGGTAAGGGGACCCTTAAATTCTTGGTATTTACATCCATTCTATTTTAAGCAACTGCTGCAGACTTTAGGGCACACAAATCTTAGGCATCAAGTACAATTATTTGGAGTTTAAAAATAGTTTCATTTTAAGTCCCAGTAAACATATTTATAGAATTTCTTTAAGTGTGCCATCTAGAGACACCACTTTGCTTACTATTACTGTTAGTTGTTGTTCTTAATATTATTATTAATTATCATTATCTTTGTTATAATTGTAATTATAAATTAAAAAATGGGTTGTAATACTTTGCTGAATTCTTATATGTATAGAGATCCTACTGGCATCAATTATTTTCTATTATTGTCATCAATGATTTTGATCAATGATCTGTTGAAAAACATTTCAAGAATATTTGGAATCCCCAGCTGAGCTCACAAGTTCATTTTGCCAGGCTCTACAAAAACACACAGCAACTGGCTATGCCTCTCTTTCAGTGTAAACAGATGTGAAACATTTAAAGCTGCAGGCACGATCTGATTGGAGGGAGACTTTTAGATAGTACAAAGTTAATTCTTTATTTGACTAAGGCAATGATTTAAAAAATGCAAGTCACTCTAGCTTTAGTAGAGTTTTAGTTCTGTCATTTCTGCATTGTTCCAGAATATTGGGGATAATTATTAACTTGTTTTCTATTTCACTCACTTTAAAATGCTTTAATATAGTAATATGACTTTAGTTTGACTGGCTATAAAGGTCCACTGGTACACGATCTAGCATTTTTCTGATTCAAGCTATTGATCAGATGATAGAGAAAAAGCAAACAAATACTGAAAAAAAACCACCTTGAAATGCTCTCATCATACCCTCAAGTGATATAGTAGGAATTCATTGGAACTGAGTGAGCCTGTGGATGATCGGGCTCAGTGTGGTTATTTGGCAAGTTAGTGACCTTTGTTGGATCTTTTGTGTTCACAAAAAAAGCATGGCAAATTTATTTAACCTGTAATATTAATACTTATAGGGTAACATATTCAGAGGCACAGTATGAAACAGTACTAATTTAGGAATTTAGATATATACCATGCCTAATGAAAGCAAGATATCTCATCACAGACTGATCGTAGAAGATATAAATAAGTTGTTTTTCTGACTCCTCATGATATAAGACAGGAAATGGAGCCACAACTTATTAAGCATAAATCAAGAAACATTTCCTTTCTCTGTTCCTCGGAAAGCCTGGTCTGAAGATTGAAACAAACCTCAAGTTTGATTTTCTGTTTATTTGCTTTCTTTGCAATGCCCATCTTCCTTTGTTTCTCTTTCTTTTCCATCAGGCCCCTGCAAATGGGCAGTTGCACTTTTTAGTGATTATTTTTACACCAGGTTAGAAATAATCTTTTATTCCAGAGATTAAATTCAAATCATTTTCATGGCAAAGTATGGGTTGCTTTATTTTTACTTCTTTATTTAACATACTTCTTTATTTAACTCTTACTGGGAAAGTAAGAGTTTGAGAGACATCTTGCATTTCAACAGCAAAATGCTGCAGTCTGTATCAGATGGATAAAGCTCATACAATGACCTCCTGTGAGATGTATCAGCTCAGCACTGAAAATGTTTCATTTGCATAGACATTCACCCTATTGATTGCAGCAGAAAAGACAACAGGTAATAAATGTGATAAAAGTCAGTGCTGCTCAAATGAATACTTTTTTTTACCCTGCATGAAAGCTCAGTTGGAGCTTCTGTGATAGGACTAGTCTCAGAAAACATTTGTCTCACAAGCATTTTGTAGAAAATCTGCATGATGTGATACAGAAAACCAAAGGAAGTCACAGCTTTATATTCATGACTGTGAGACAGCATTGTAATTTGAAAATGCTTCCAATAAATGGGAACGTACTTTCCTTGATCTGGCATCTTCAAAACATTTTTGGCTACTGTACTTTACAGATATCCTGTGGCATGCCACAAGAATTTTTAGTGTGTATCACAGTTGCAACAACTTTACATTTCCTGCAGGTTTTACAGCATTCAGGCAGATATTATGGCTTACCCTATGCCTTGCTGTCTTTTATTATCTTACCTGCAGTTGAAAAGGGTGTCGTGAGTCTGCACATATAATAGGCTTTGAATCTCAGATGCACATAAGAAATCTTGGAGGATATTGGATAAAATGTTGTTCTTTAATGGATCTTATCACGCTTGTCTCTAAGATTCTTAATAGCAGGGAAGTAATGTTTCTTAGAAACACAGTTGTTTCTATTGTAGCAATTCATAGTACCAATTAAAGCCACAGAGGAATGGAATTCGCTTCATCTGTCCTCATTTAAGCATCTGAAAGTCAGATGCTTAAATATGAACTAGTCAACCTGGACTCCCCTGTCAGCCAAGTAAGAAAGGTATGTACCTCCTAAGGGTGATTCATTCCCAAGGAGTGTTTAAGGTAGATCCCTTGAATTGCTTAGAAGTGTGCCTTTCTCCCAGCAAGGAAGCCTCTGGCATTAGGTATGAATGCAGCTTTTTCAAGTCTGAAGTTAGCTATGCTGGGCCTGTCCTTGAATGCTTCTAGACTTAGATTTCTGAAGACACCAGACTTAAGATGGTAGAAGGGATCATGTAAATACTCCTTGTCAAATACGGTAGAGTTTAAACAGCTGATAAAGATGATTTTATGCTTTGGTTATTTTTATTTATTTATTTATTTTTATTTTATTTTAAGTGGGAAAGGAGCTGTCACAGAGGGCTCTCACCACAGCTCTTGTAGTGCTGGTAACTGCAAGTGGGTGTCTGCAAGTAGCAGTGGCTCAGGTGCTTGTTATCCAGCGGGGATCTCAACAGACCACATTTTGTGGTAGGGGGGTATATGTGTGTGTTCATTGCGTGCGTACATATAGGACACTGGAATTTTAAGAGAACAGTATCATAGAAACCAAACCCAGTATAAATTATAAAAAAGTTATCATGACAATACTAACTCAATGTTATATGTTTATATGGTTATATGTTGGAACCCCCCAAAACGCACATGATCGTGGTTAAAGGGTATTGCTTTCTCCTGTTTACCTCTTCTCATGCTCAGCCTGTGCTGTCGCATGCCTGTTTCTGTGATCTTGGGGACAGCCAGCACTCAGCAGCACTGAAGTCCGCAGCAGAGGTGCACAAAGCATGGGCACTCCATAGAGCTGTCACTGAGCTTGTTTTTTCAGCACCAACAATCTGTCATTCTATTTCATCATAAAAAGGAGAGCCAAAGCATGCAGTTACAGAACAAATTCTCACAAATCACCTCGTGCATGAAATCAAAGGATAAACTTACCCCAAAAAAGATATTGAGGTGCTGGAGCGGGTCCAGAGAAGGGCAACGAAGCTGATGAGGGGTCTGGAGAGTAAGTCTTATGA
>JAOXNO010000001.1:158478158-158498684 GCA_028565335.1 Limnodromus scolopaceus
GGGTTGACATGGTCCTCAGGAATATGGTTTAGTGATTTTTATTTCTTAGTTCTTATTTATTTTTTTGTCAGAGTTAGTTTGATGGTTGGACTAGATGATCTTTAAGGTCCCTTCCAACCTAGATGATTCTATGATTCTATGATTCTAAATGGAGTAGCAGGACCAAACAATTCACTGTTTTTCTTGCTCAGCCCATGTCGTTGCATACACACTTCTGTGACTTTTTGGGTAGCCAAGGGAATCCCAGCTGAGGTCTAGAATTCCTGTGCTGCTGTGTACTTCCTCTCATGATATGTTGTGCTGACACTGGTGCCATCTGCCCTTAGAGGGAAATGAAACTCAACAAGATTTTACTGAGGGCTATCAACTTTCTGATGGGGATGGATCCCACTACACCCAAGGTTAAGAGATACATCTGAGATATAAACAATTTGGTCACAGCAGCTTTTTTGAGTACTGCACTTGTTTCCAACAGACTGATTTGAGTGCAGCTTTATCCTGGACAAAACTGTGGAAGATGCGTTACCTGCAAAAAATGGAAAACAGAAGATTTGCAAGTATAAAGAGAAAAGCGAAGCACAGCTCTCTCAGCTGGCTGATCCAGGACCTGGAGGACATGATCCAGGGCTAATTCTTGGGACAATCTGGTAGAACTCTGATCAAATTAACAAGTACATGAGCAGAGAGAGAGACGTCCTGAATTCAGAAATTAAATCCAGGTTTTCTAAATTTCAGCCTACTGTCTAAACCATCAGACTTATTCTTCCTTTCCAAAAAAATATCTGGTTTGCAGAACTGGAAGTATATTTTATTGATAACTCTGAGAAAAGCTGGTAACTTTCCAATACTTCTCAACTTAAAAAAAAAAAAAAGACTGTGAACATAAATGATATTTCATACTTATTTTCTCAAGTTGTCTTATCCTTGAATATATGGCTGCTTTATGGTAAAGTAAGATATTAAATAAATAACAGGGGATAAAAGTCTTCACTATTTGTTCTGCATCAAGGGAGAATGCTATGCTGACATAAAAAGTAATCTTTATTTTTATTCATCTATCTTACTGTTCTGCTTGTACAACAGACTGTTGAAATGGAAATAACACCAAGTCTACTGTTCAAAAGCAAAAATAAAGAAAAGGCAAAATATTTTTCTTATTCTTATCAAGACCCAATAGCCTCCAAAGAGATATTGCTTTTTTTTGGTAAGTATTTCATGGGTTTTTTATTATTTTTTTCCTAGTCTGCATTTTAGAAATTCAGAGTTGAAGCATGTGAAAATCTTCAGTTCTGTTTATATGTTTCTTTTAAAACTGGTTAAAAAAAGCCTGGTTTTAGGTGTCACAGTAATGAATAAATTAACTATGGATTGCTATATAAATATGAGAGCTAGTACAACTACTTAGAATCTGATAATAATCTTTTTTCTTCTTTTCTTTGCAAACAGAAAATGCAATATGTATTATAGGTTCAATAGTGAGTGAGTATATTTAATGTTGAGCTTCCTTGAGACTACTGCAAAGTGTTATCTTTTTTGACATTAAGCACCATGATTAGTCCAAAAATAGTTTTCTTTAAAAGTAATGTTAGTATTTTAACATGCTAAAATGAAGGGCAGTTAGATTTATTATTAGTAAATGAAAATACTGCTAAATGCACATTAATTTTTTTTTTAACCTTATCCATTTTAAATATTCTGTAACATAATTATATAAAAGAAAATTCAGTTTTAATATGTCAGATAGTGTTATCATCTTGCAGGCAGCCCTCCAAGGTTAATAATGTCAGGAAATATAAAGTGTTTTTGACTATAAGATTAGACTTCTTATTTAGAAAAGGGCTTTAAATTTCATTTCAAAAGTAGATTTCATGCCCCATGAAATTTAAACTGTGACATTTAGAAAACATCCATTTTATTATAATGTAGTGAAAAATTATAGTGTACATGCTTTTTGCTCAATCCATCAAGAGTGCTTCTGGAAAGACTGTGAATCTTTTTGCAGGTAAAAAAATGTGAAATTCACTGAAGAATCAATGCCACCAACTGTTCATCCTCAGGAGACAGATAGTTAGGCAGAAATAATTACTTCCTTAACTGTGTTCACTGGAGTTTGAAAACAAAAACCTTAAAATGTATTCAAAATTGTTTATATTTAACGACACTTTTTCCTGCAAAGATTTATCTTCCACATAGAAATTCCAGAACTATCTGATAAAAATTAAACAGGTAATGCTGGTAACTCTCTGTATTAATTTTTCAGATTGATTGAATTTAATTAGATAATGCTGTGATCCCACATGATCTTTTCAGGAAGCAAGGTTTGTCTTATACAAGAAAGGTGTGTACTTACATTTTTGCTTCAAGTTCATCTTTTGATCACAGCTTTCAACACAAAAAAAAAGAAAAAATAGGTTTACCATTTGATATTTGTTATTGCTCCCAAGATTATTTACCATAACCTTCAAATAGGTAAGTGCTGATATGTATTCTGGTTTATTATCAGACTGACTCCACATCTATGAACTGGTTTACTTGAAAAGGTCAGATTAGGGCCATAGATTTTTCCAAATTATTCTTTGATCCCTGTAGTTAGGAACCCAAGACTGCAGGGCATGCAGAGCTCACCTCTACTACAATCCAGAAGTGGTCAGACTAGATGTGAATGACATAACGTTTGTGAGAGAGACAGATGTCATCAGGCAAAATATTACCAATGGAATTGATCTATTAATGATATTTTTAAGGAAGTGTAGAACACAGGATGCAACTATATCTGTATGAGGCTGGTCACAAGTTATTAGGAAAGAAGAATTACTGTGAAAGATGTTAGGAAGGATGATTAGAATGGTATAGGAGAATGGAAAGTCCATCTAAGAAGCAGTCATTCAAAGAACATGTCTTGTTTACTGGAAATTGAAAAGAAGACTGGCGGATATCTATAGATACCTTAAACAATTCTTAATCTTAAACAAAAATCACAGAATGGTTAGAGTTGGAAGGGACCTTAAAGATCATCTAGTTTCAAACCCCCTGACATGGGCAGGGACATCTCACAGACCAGGTTGCTCAAAACCCCATCCAACCTGGCCCCTCATGGATGGGGCATTTAAAATTTCCCTGAGCAACCTGTTCCAGTGCCTCACCACCCTCACTGTAGAGAATTTCTTCCTAATATCTAATCTAAATATACCCTCTTTCAATTTAAAACCATTACCCCTCGTCCTATACTATGCTTTCTGAGAAACAGTCCCTCCCCATCTTTCCTGTAGGTGCCCTTCAGGTACTGGAAGGCTGCTCTAAGGTCTCCCTGGAGCCTTCTCTTCTCCAGGCTGAAAAATCCGAACTCTCTCAGTCTGTCTTCACAGGACAGGTGCTCCACCCCTCTGATCATCTTTCTGGCCCTCCTCTGGACTTGCTCCAACAGGTCAATGTCCTTCTTACACTGAGGGCTTCAGGGCTGGAAACAGTACTCCAGGTGGGGTCTCATGAATATAGAGCAGAGGGGCAGAATCACTTCCCTCAACCTGCTGGCCATGTTTCTTTTGACGCAGCCCAGGATGTGCTTGGCCTTCTGGGCTGCCAGTGCACATCACTGGCTCATGTTGAACTTCTCATCAATCAACAGCCCCAAGTCACTCTCCTCAGGGTTGCTCTCAATCCATTCTCTGCCCAGCCTGTATTTGTGCTTGGGATTGCCGTCACCCAGGTGCAGAAGTTTGCACTTGGCCTTTTGGAACCTCATGAGGTTTGCATGGGCCCACCTTTCAAGCCTGTCCAGGTCCCTCTGGATGGCTTTCTTTCCCTCCAGTGTGTCAACTGTGTCACGCAGCTTGGTGTCATCAGCAAACTCGCTGAGGGTGCACTCATTTCCACTGTCTGTGTTGTTAACAAAAATGTTAAACAGTACCTGTCCCAGTACTGTCCTCTGAGGAACATCACTTGTCACTGTTCTCCACTTGGACATCAAACTGTTGACTGCAACTCTTTGAGTGCAACCATTCAGACAGTTCCTTATGCACAGAGAGGTCCACCTGTCAAATCCATGTCTCTCCAATTTAGAGACCAGGATGTCATGCAGGACAGTGTAACATGCTTTGCACTAATCCAGGGAGCTGATGGCAGTTGCTCTTCTCTTATCCACCAATGCTGTAACCCTGTTGTAGAAGGCCATCAAATTTTTCAGGCACAATTTGCCCTTAGTGAAGCCATGCTGGCTGTCACCAATCACTTCCTTATTTCCCATGTACCTTAGAAGAGTTTTCAGGCAGATCTGCTCCATGATCTTGCCGGGCACTGAGGTGAGACTGACCAGCCAGTTCCCCATCTCTATCTGAGCCAAACTGGGCAGGGGGAAATCTTACTCAAACTATGGCTCAGAAATAGGATTGAAAATTGCCATTTAGTATTTTTAGAGTGGGAAACAGGAAGATTTTAGTTATGAGAAGAGAAGAATGAAGTCCTAAAGTAGTAGGAGCCAGCAACTTGACTACTTTTAAGAGGATCTTGGTAAATTAAGAGCTGGATTATGTGATTTCAACATCAGGGGCTCAGGAAGTAACTTCCTTCAAGGCTGCCTTGAAGGGTAAAAATAGGAGAAAAGTGCCTACTTCTGAATAAAGTTAAATTTGGTAAAAAAGAAATGGAGAATATGAAACATTGCAATAACATTTTCCTATTAAAAATGGCAAGCATGACATGTTTCATAAGAAAGCTAATGGGGGAGAGAAGCAAAAAGGACTGCCACTTACCCTTGAAAATAAGCAAGTGAAGCCTCCTAGCCCAGCGCTCAGAATCTCTATAGGCATGTCTTGATGTTATTTGTTTCATAAGAAACCATTTTAAGCATTAAATATACTGAAGCAAAAGTAAGTGTTTTAGTTAGCTGCACTGCCATAGCCCATCTCTGCAGAAGTGGAGAGCTGCCCCCAGCAAAATTATGGCCAGTCCTCTGTGCAAATGGAGACCAGTAGAGGTGATAAGAGGAGATGCAGAATCAGAAATATAGTTCAGCAGGCTATCTTCAAGTACCATTGCTAAAAATAGACTTGTTGGAAGGAGAAAAGAGACCAGTTTACTGCTTTTCAGGTACCCTGAAGAGGTACCCTGGTTGTTCCTCACTTAGAGGTGGGTAGTAATAGCAGCCACCCCTTACAGTCCCCGGTTGCACCGTTAACAATACATTTTTTGTTAAGCATGTAGAGGCAATGCAGCTGTGACCTGTGATTCATCAGTATTGTAGTTGGATAGATATATCTGAATCATACTGCTTCACTTAGCATCAGCCAGCAACTGACCATTAATTTCATCAATCAACAACTGTGCCTCATGGACTGGTTACAATTAATGTTAAGTAAATGGTGTATAACAGAATGTATAAGCCCTGACGGATGTTACGGTTCTCATTGGGCTTCGTGGTGTTTAAGGAAACTGTTTATGCCTCAAAGAACTTTTTTGATATAAATGAGAAAAAATAACTGATGGAAGAACAGATATCTTCATCTTAAAGAGAAAGTTTAAGATTCAGAGCCAGTAAAGAACATAGATATTCAGCTGTACCCTTCCAAACTTTGAAGTAGAAGTGGTATAAAATGCAGATTGCTATGTCAGCCAATAAAATTATTAAGATAGAGGCATGTTTGAAATCACCTTCCTCTCTTAGATACCTAACTACCACTAAGTTAAGGCCATGTGAGACTGGATTCAGGTCTGGAACTGTTTGTTGCACTCAAGAGCATACGTCTTCTAATCTGAGTAATAACTTCAGCCTCCTCTTTTAAGACAAGTTTCTGATAGTATACTTTACTTAGCTTTTTAATAAAAATCCAGATTACTTAATTTTGTCAGAAATTTGGAGGAGGTGAGAACTGGAGAGTTGAATTCCGTGCTCTCCTCAGATGAAAGTATTTGAAGACAAGTCGTCCCTGACAGTGCTTTCAATACTAGATTATAAACTACTATGGAACAAGCTACCTTTGAGCTCATCAGTTGAGCTGAAACATTGTGCAAAACAGAATTCAAGAGTGATAAGACCCAAGAGGCAGAAGATGAGAAGAGAAAACAAGCGAGAAAGAGGAAAAAGTCACAAGTTGAATAAAATATAAAATACAGAAACAGGAATGTAGTTGATTGTCTGGCTACAGAAACTGCAGATCATATGTGGGCATATTGCTATGCTCTTGATGTTTTTTGGTGGGTTTTTTTGGGGAGTTTTTTTGTTTGTTTTTTTGTTTGTGGGGTTTTTTTTTTGTTTTTTTTGGTAGGAGGAAGCTTTAAGATTGTTGAGGAACTTACAATTGATTTACTCTCTGGTAACCACGCTGTGTAAATTTGCTAGAACTAGTTCAATGCAGCATGGTTGCTCTCCCATGTTCCTAAAGGAAGAAGGAATGTCCTGACAGCTTTCTGCAGTTTTCTTCAGATTATGAAGTCAGATAAGTGTAAGAAAGAATCCAGGTAAAATTTGCAGGATTAAATCTTTAATCAAGGAACAAGATCATATAAAATAAAAATGACTATTAATTCCTAAGTACAGAAAAGCAGAAAAATTGCCAGTCTAAATTGTGAAGCAGTGGGTAAACTGACTATACTGGTAGGTGGAAAGATTTTCTGTCTATTAACTGCCTGGTCCAGGTGAAGTGTCAATGTTTAAGGACCCACATTTTCCATACAATTAGCAATTGATTATTCCCATTGTTTATTTTTTGTAATGGGTGGACACTCATGATAGTTTATCAAATCATTGCAAGTTCTTCCACAAACATAAAGGAAAGCTATTATAGGGTCAAAAGAAAGCTTGAGAATGAATAGCCAGAGAAAACGAAGACACACACAACAACAGTGTGCTATATAAAAAAAAATGTAATAAATTTTAATAAAATAACGGTAATAAAACACTATTTCCTGTGCCTAAAAATTTTATCATTAGTTTTAATGTATCTTGGGTTTAAATCAGAAGAGTGACAAAATCACAGCTGCTGAACAAAATTGCTGAAGAAGAATGCAATCTTACGCACTTGTTCTGACACAAGTTTTACCTGAGCCAGCACTGCAGGTTAAGACTTTCAGAGATCTAGGGTACTTAAAAAGCTTTAGTGATAATAATATTGATAGTATGGGTTAACTGATGGTGAGATAAGCTTTAGAAGTGCTAAAACTCTTTGCCAATCTCTTCAGTTTATTCAAAAGGAAGTCTAGCTTCCAGTTGCCTGGATTTTATTTTCTTATACTGTAGCATTTTCAAGTTACTGAACTAATGTTTTGTGAGGATATATTTCTCTAGATATGAGATGACATTACATACACTACATTACAACATAACGGCCATTAAAGGAAATTCACTGCATATTTGATTTCCACATCTCAACTTTCCAGGTGCTTTCACAAAAATCACAAATTCAAATTTTTAAAAATATTATTTTTCTACCACAGCTAGATAACATTAAGATGCATTTTCCATTCCTATGTATATTTTGGTTGTGTTTTTTTTTTCTTTAATTTTTAATAAAAATCAAATAGAATCCAGCGTAATCTAATATTATATCATGGTTCCCTATTTTGTTGTTTGGAAAGTCACTAAAATGAAATATTTTACCTCTCTTCTTTTTATCTTGTCACCATTTCAGATCTTAGTTTTTTTGTTTGGTTGGTTGGTTTTAATCAGTGTTGATCCTTTAGAGGGTTTGATATAGTAGTTATTTCTGAGAATATTCAAACTAAGTATTTTATGGACAAAGGCAAACAGATTAAAATTATCTCCATTACTGTTATATGTTAATGATAGCCTTGCTGTTATCTCTCTAGATGTCTGTTATTTACTTGCCCTTGATAAATGCATTTTGTTTTTGTTAAGCATCATTTTAGTTGTATGTTGTTTCGAAGGCATCACCTTTGTCTGGTATAATTTTCAACACATTTTTATAACTTCCTAAAAATTTGTCTTCTATGGACTTACTATGGACTTCTTAACTACTATAGAAGCAGCCAGCTAAAGCATAGAACACAAGAGCAAATTGAAGTCCTCAGTAGGGGAGTGATTTTTTTTATTTAAAATAAGAATGGTTTTACCAAATATTCTAAGAGTGTAGAACAACACAGTTTCTACCTGTGTGTTCTACATACTGCTTTGGAAAAAAAGGACAAAGAGGTACATCACAACAGATACAATAAATTCAGTCCCTATCACACAGATATCCTTACCCAAGTTTTCTGTTCAAGAAAGCTGCTTTGCAGCCAACAAAATGATAGATTTTTTTTTTTGGCAACATGTTCTCTGAGTACTAGCTGAGGTTTCTGTTGCTTTTTTAGTCTATGTATTTTTCTCTCATTTTATTATGTTTTCACTCTTGACAGAAAACAATCACTGTCCTTATCACTTTGGGAAATGAATTCTTTTAAGCATAGATTAATAAAATATCAGCAAAAGCCAGTATTATGCACATATGACTGAAGTGAATAAAAGTAATTTTATTCCTCTAGCCCTTTTAAAGCTGCAGTATTATTGGCTCAGTCTCATTGATTTTGCTCGTGTAAGCATATGGGATTTTTTGTAAGTAATGAAATGCTAGGGTTCAGTGTGGTGCATCTTTCATTAAATCTGTAGTGATGAAATCTGTTTAATAATGTGTATGGCAATCTTTTCCCCTCCCCCAACTTTCATTTGAGATAAAGATGTAATTAAATTGTTTTTCTTTCATATTTTCCACGGACAGGTAGTAAAATCCATGGTATTATTAAGGCACTGTGAAATTCCACTTACTTGCTTTTATATATGTATATATATATTTGCTGCTATCAAATACAAAAAAGATTAGCAAACACACCTGTTAAAACAACTAAGCAAAGAGTAAAACAAAAAAAAAAGGAAAATCATTATCAAAAAACCACAGACTCAGTCCTCAATCCTAAAAACACTTCAGCATATTTTTCTATAAAAGAATAATCTCTTTGAAGTTCATGAGATCATTGTTGTAAATAAAATTGAAGCTTTGCTTAAAATCTACAGTGAAATGATTAACTATGTCTACAGTTTCAGTTATATCTTATGAAAAATAAATATTTTTTAAGCTCTTATCTTTATAATAATGGGTAATAATTAATCTTTTTTATAGAGTGCTTGGAATATAAATGGCATTATGTTAAAACATTGAAGTTGAATTTATAAAGCAAGATTCTGAATCTTGGTCAGTACTTTAGATCATTAATCATGTGCTATAGAGAACTGGAACTGAAAAGAGTGGAGACAATCGCCTTTTGCACTGCATACACAAATTTATATTAGTTCAAAGAGAATATTTTTTGGGTAAAAAACGAGCTCAAATTTTAGTTTTGTCTAGGATATTGATGAATCGCAGATAAAATTGAAAAAGCCTTTTCCTAGGAATAACTAAATAGCTAAAGAAAACTGTCTCTAAACATTGATTGTATTGTCTTATTAAGGCTGACACAATCTTTAGAGTATAGTCAACTTTATTCCTTCAGGTAATGATGCTCTGCTTGTAGATTACTTTAGTGCTGTCCTATGTTAGAACTTTTGTGTCCATTTTAAATTCTGGATGAAGGCCATAAAAACAAAGCCTGATTCTACATTTTCTTTCCTTCTATTAAATATGGAAGAGTTTTATATTTCAGCTACACATTGATACTTTACATTTTCAAAGCCACTGTAATTCTATACCCTACCACGACTGCTTCCTACGCAGCTCTAACGGGGGTAGTATAGGGATCCAGTTCTTTAGCTTCCTCTGGTTTGTATCAACTTATTTTTCAGTATCTTCAAATATAGATCCTCCGGTCTCCTTTTCTACTAGTTACAAGTTCATCAAAGTGATACAAGTTTGAAAAAACTGTATCTGTAATCTGGTATACACTGAAAGGAAGGAAAACCTATGGTTTTAAGGGAAGAGAAAGACACTGTGATACAGCACGGCTGAAACATTAAAGTTTACAAGTGTTCTTCAGTTACATGAACTGTTAATAAGGCAAATGGTTACCTCATGGATCTGCCCTCCACAGAATATGTGTGTGTTACCAGATAGAGTGGTCAGCTAATGTTAGCTTGCTCCCTGGCTCTGGGCTTTTGTCTGTCTCCAAGACAAAACTTGTCTACAGGGATCTAAAGCAAAGCAAAGTGGATACAAATGAGTTGACACCACTTTGCTTAGGATCACCCCTTGCTATTTTTCTGCTTATCACTGTAGATGGTCAGTATGTACTCACATGCATGAAATGCCCCTTACAAATCTGATGAAGCTGGAAGCTCTTACAGATGAAAACTTGTGTGACTGGCTTCCCCCAGCACTGACAGGATGATACAACGACAGACCAATAGACATTAGTAAGCAGAGGACTCCACTGGGGAGCATGGACATACCTGAGACTGTCTTCTTCAAATGGTAAGGCATCAGGTGTGTGGGGTGAGGGCAAGTTTTCAGTCACCCACCCTCTTCCTTATTACATGCTTGAGGCCTGAGATCAAATGGGTCTACAAAAGCATGTAATACGGTATGGACCCATTCTCTGTATCCTCTCTTTAACATGTTACATCCCTGTTACACACAAAATGGCAGCTATATCTTTCAAAAGCAGACTCCTAGAAACATAGGGCATCTGAAGGCAGAAGCATGTAATTTGTATGCATCTGTAGACTATAATCTTGGCTTATTCTTCTGTAATAGTGCATGTATGTTTGTTCAAAAATGAGTGTAAAAGTACTTTGAAAACATTTCGTAATATTTAAGAAGTCTTCTCTGTAACTTTTTGGTGTTAGTACATAATAGCCCTGACTACAGTTCAGAGTAATTTCAACAGTTTTCGGAATTAGAATAGGTCAACCCCACATTTTTTTCCTATACAGACTTTTCTCTTAACTGTCTGAATAGTTATTACAACAGCCTGAGTTCTTATATTACCCTCTGTGTTCTGTACTGTTACTTTTCCTTTCCAGTAAGCTCTCTTCAGAGATAACTAGAAATATGAATAGTACTTACAAATCAGTTTCTTTTAGGAGAACATTTCATTAATTTCTCTTCATTTGTATCTACTTGTGCCATTTGTGCACTCTACTATTGTGCACTCTACTCTTTGTTTGTTTTATTACTCCTCTGAAGTACCATTCTGCAGGCTTTAGAGATTTGTTCTTTCTCCTGTGTGATGCAAGACCACTTAGTATGCATTCCCTGTCCTTGTCCTTGGGTTTTTTAATCTTGCTTTTTTTTTTTTTTCTACATATAAGCCACTTATCTGAGAAGTCTGAATGTATTTTGTCCGAACACAATACATGCTCTAACAGTTATATCTTCCTTATGCTCCAAAGGAATAATGAAAAGAAATAATCTGCTTAAAAAAAGAAAGAAAGAAAACCAGTCTATCTCTATCTATAAGAGAAACAGTATGGTTAAGATATTGCAACCTGAAACTCTAATATTTTGTTGGAATCACAACGGGAAGGTCCATTACTAAGGCATTTAAAGTTCTGCAGTTTTTACTGTTTTACTTTACAGGCTTTGTAGGAATGGCACAGAATATTTAAATGTATCCCCAAATTATTCTTTGCTAGCGATAAATCTAAATTACAGCTTATTTCCAGTTTAGGTAAAATTTGATTGGAGAAGAAAAAGAGGAATCAGCTGGAGGAACGACATCATACAAACACTTTAACAAATCCACTCTAGCCATATTATATCAAGTATAATTTAGTACTCTTGCTCCTTTTCCATGCTAGCACTGATTTAAATGCCTCTGCTGCAGTTTTCTTATTAGAATGTGCCACAGTTGAATGACACATTTTGGAAGTTTTGTGGGACATCCCACTGGTATTGATTGGACTGGATGGATACAAGTTCAAATACCCATAAAGCTTAAAAATAGATTTTGAAAGAATCCAGTCATTTTCAGAAAGCTTTCCAATACAGAGGACACTTGTAATAGGCAGCTCATGTGCTGGCTGAAAAGCACACTAAAAGCTCCAGTAAAATTATGTCTCACCAGTTATTTACTGTCAACGGAAAGAAAGCTAGGGGAAAATCCATCTCCGTTCCAGAAATTTATTCTGAAGTATTTTTTGCTTTGAAAAAGCAGACCCCCCATTTTCTCGTCATCCAGTGTTATCTAGAAGATTGTCTTTCACCAATTTTTCTTTAAAGACAGCTTTTTTGATAGTCAAGCCACATAAACCCAGAGTCAACAAACAGGTATATCACTGAATCATAGAACAGTTGGAAGGGACCTCTACAGGTAATTTGGTCCAACCCTCCTGCTCAAGTAGGGCCACCAATCCATATACTTGGATTTCAACTGTTGGAGGAAATTTGTGGAAATAAGGAACATTGTTGGACCTGAGTCTGATGTAATCACTGTCTTCCAGATGCTGTGTTTAGCTTTCTCTATTGTGCTTTGTATTTAGGTGTCGTTTGAATCAGGAGAGTTTCTGAATTGCTTCTAAGATCTAAACCTTGGAGAACAATGGAATAAGACAACAACAGTTCATGACAAGCAAGAAACAACAAAAGATTATTACTACATAAAGGGAAGGTTTTCACCCTCTTACTGCCAAATGGCAAAGCAGTTGCGAAATTTACAAAAACTGTTTTTATTGGGAGGAATTTAGTTTATCCATGCAGTCTTAAGATGGCACTGCTGTCAATGGACAGGAAAGATGGTTAGGAGAAATGGGACCAGAGCAGGGTTCAACATCTTAATGAGGAATCTGGGATGATAATGAATGAAGAAGGTGAGATGGAGGGATGTTTTGAAAGACAGTATATATGGCTTCTGTGAAAAGCTTCAGCTCATATCAGAATTTATTAAATGGAAGTGACTTTTCTGACTTTTGGGACATGTGATGTACTTCTAAGCAATCAGCTATTGGTATGCATAGTAGGAGTGCTGGGTTTCATCTTTCATGGGTTTCATCTTATTTGAGGCTAAAACAGAGAAAGTAGAAGGCCAAATGGCTTGTTCCAAAATGCTAGCAGTTTGATTTAGTAAAAGCGATGTCAGGCAATAGTACAGATAACCTGCTTATGCAGTACTAGTTGCCCTCATAGTCTCTTTCTCTGGTTTAACTGAGCAGTTCCTGTCCTTTGGCAAAGCAGCTTGACTGTTTATAATTACTTGTTGCTGTATGCTAGCAGCTCAAATCAAAGGCCATTTCTACTGCAGCTGTCATCTTAGCATGTGATGAATCAATATATATTAGAGCTGTACATCAGCTCTTTTTTGAGTTTGTTTTGTGAGTCCTAAAAGCTTTGGAAGCTCAAAAGATCTATCATCTTTTCAAACACTGCATGTTAGAATCTGCATAGAAGATATATTCAGTTCTGTCCATTTGGTCTGTAGTGAAGGGAAAATCCAGCTAATTCCTACAATTACTTTAAATCCAGATGGAGTTTACAGTCTCCCTGAAAAATTTTTCACCTTACTTTTGTTTCATTGCTGCACAGATTTATATGGGCTAAGTTTACCACACTTACAGAGGGTGGGTCCGAGTCTGTGATCCAGACCAAACTCTTTTCACACATAGAGTGTACAAAACAAGAGTGCAAGGTTGAGAATGCCATTGTGAGAACGAGGGATAGAGAATATTTTTGATATGTGTGACCTCTTTACATTGAAATAACTGTGCATTTATACACTGTGAGGAAAGGCCAGCATCTTGATGCCTACACTAGCTAACTCTATGTATCCAGTCTGTCCTTCTGGTTATGTCCCATTAATAGTACCAAGTCTTTGGTTAAGCCCGAAAACTTTACTAGATTGGCAAGAATTGTATTAGCTTTGGTATAAGAACTTTATTGTCTTTTCTAGTTGAAATAGAGTGGCTCTCACCAGCTTCTTTTTGTGACTTCAACCAAGCCCTTGCTGACTATGTCTATGTTAAATAAACAGGGTCAGAAGACGGTCTTCAGCACTAATCTGTGATTGTTTTCATTACTTAATTCTTAGTGTCATCACTGGTACAGTTCTGGCTATGCCAGAGTTCTCTCAAATTTTGTCTGAGCACAAGAGAACAGGTGCCAAGGAACACTCCCAAAAGTCATTATGGACAACACTGCTCCATGTATGGGTCCCTGTGCTCTGTTTCTCTAGAACTATCTCAGCAGGCTTTGAATCCTCAATCCCTCTCTCCCCGCCCCAGCCCCCCATATTTTTATGTTACGCTGCAGGTCATCAGTGTACGTATCATGTAATCTCAGAGTCAGCTGTAGAATTACTTCCAGAGATTTTGAACTGATAAATATAGATAAAAAGTAACAACCAGGTCTCCTTGCCAGCAATGCACCACATAAGGTCTACAAAAGGTCTGTAGCCAAGTTGTAGCCTATGCTGTGTGGAGGTGGCTGTGCCATGCCTCTTGGCCTCAGGGCCAGAGAATGGTTCTTGTTCTGCTTATTTTACTAATGTCTGTGTGCCAATGTCTGCTGGTCTGCTCAGCACCTACAAGAACATTTTCTGTGTGCCAGCTCTCTGAAGTGGAAAAAAGTGTTCAGCAAGATTCCAGCTCACTCCTTACTACAAAACAGAGGCATTTTGTGTCGTTCCTTTCTGATTTTCCTCACTGGCTCCTGTAAGACATCACTGCAGTTTCTGGCACTGTGTAGGGTAATATTTCCTGCCAAATATCTTACCTTCCCTCCTGATGTCATTTACATAATTGGTGTTTCCAGTTTAAAAACATTTATCTTAAACTATAACAGAGCAAGTACGCAGCCTGACGCATCCCATCAACTGTCCTCACAGAGGGCTCCATTTTTCCTGGAGGCTTCAAGGTCTTCTGTTACCACTCTGCTACCCATTCAGTGAGAAGCACCACACTGATCTCTCCACTCCTAAACACTTCACAGACTTCATCAACAGTCTTGGGAGAGGGGACAGAAACCTAGATGCACTTTTCCACACAGGTGCGTAGCCCATACTCTTGGTGGAAGTAGCAGCCTTGTATTTCATTTCAGTTGCCTTTTAGCTCAGTAAACCGTCACTTGTACACAAAGTGAATGTCATGGTTTAACCCCGGCTGGCAACTAAGCACCACACAGCCACTCAGTCACCCTTCCTCAGTGGGATGGGGGAGAGAATTGGAAGGGTAGAAGTGTGAACACACATGGGTTGAGATAACGGCAGTTTAACAGGGAACACAAAAGCTGTTATGCTTTTATCCTGGAGATGCTTTGCTTGTGCAAAGCATCTCCAGGAAAGCAGGGCTTCGTCACATATAATGATTGTCTTGGAAGACAGATTTCCCCTTCCTCCTTCTTCCCACCCATCTTTTATTGCTGAGCGTGACATCATATGGTATGGGATATTGCTTTGGTTAGGTGGGGTCAGCTGTCCCAGCTGTGTCCCCTCCCAGCTTCTTGTGCACCCCCAGCCTGCTGGCTAGCAGGGTAGCATGAGAAGCAGAAAAGGCCTTGACACTGTGTAAGTACTGTTCTGCAATAGCTAAAACATCTGGGTGGTATCAACACTGTTTTCATCCCAAATCCAAACCATAGAACCATAGAAACTACTATGAAGAAAATTAATCCTATCCCAGCCAAAACCATTATGGTCAATCAGCCACCCCACAAAGCCTGTATGCCTGATAGCTGGGGCAAGCTCATAGGAAGTGGGAGGCAGAAACATCAATTCTTTGAAATGGAAAAGCAATTTAAACACTGTCTACAGCATGCTGTATTCAATATAATACCTTTGAGATTAAGCTTCTTGGGGAAACTTAGAAGTAAACTCTATTTGTGTAGAACAACAGATCTTACAAAAGAAATATATGTAAAGACTGCAGCCTTGCACAGAAAAAAGACTGGGTTTTGGCCATCTTTAACATAGAATTAGACGCCTGAAGGTTTAGCTAGGGGTCTGTGGATTTAAATCACACTACAATCACATCATAACCTTACTTAAATTCTGGTTAAGAAGCTGAATCTAACAAAACCTTTAGCTACCTAAGTTCCTTTATTAGCATGAACAATAGCATGGCAGGCTGAAAGGATATTCAAAGAGAAAGGCAAAAATAATAGTCTCTGTTGTTGTTTCACATTGAAGAATGCAAAGACCATGAAAATTGGCCAGATAATATTTGTGGAAAATTTGGTTTAGGCAAAAATTTAGTAATGCACACTGAACTCTCAGGACTGCAGGTAGTTAAGAAAAATTGCATTTTTTTCTATTCTTCCAGTTGTTTATGTTACTCTTAGTTAATCTTGTATTATTTGTAAAGGGCTCATAATAAGATTTAAATGCAAAAATAAATTTAGTAAACTCTATTGAATCCCTTTTATGATCTGTTATTTCCTGTCTTTATTTTTCTGATGTTAAGCAATCTATATGTTTAGACATCTAAGTGATTTTTTAAACAATATTTTGATTACATATACCTTTTATTATATCTTTGTCAGACAGAAAATTCATTGTTTCTGAGCATATTGTCAGCATGTTCCTGCATGTATATAAAAATCTTAACAATTTTGAACACCATTCTGCTTATATTCTGCTTGATTCCTTGCACATATACTTTCATTTAATAGCGGGAATTTAACATTATTGTTTAGTCTGCTGTCTGTGTCATTGAGGACTGCAGTCATTCCTTAATGTCCACCCCGTGAATTTACAAAAAAAAAGATGATACAAGTTATATAAATATTCAGAGGAGATCAGCATCGTCCTTTAGGTCTCATTCTGATTGGTAATAAATACACATTTTTTTCTCCAAATGAATCTATGGAGATCATTTTAGAATTGAATTATAAATTTTCTCATAGCAATAGTCCCTAGACGTTATATCCATAATCTGTATAACATCTACTGGTACATACTGTAGTAAGTGCTTCAGAGGATGCGTAAGAGGACAATGGAGGTTCTGTGCATTCCTTCACCAGCACCCAGGCTGCACATACCAGCTGGAGTGAGTTATGGGCTCCCATACCCCTCACTGTCCCTGACATCCCATCTTTAGGACTGTACTGGGGTCCTCGCTGGCCTGCCTGCACTGGTCTCCTCCTTGCAAAAGCAAGGCAGATGTGCATGGTATCTCTGTCTGAGACACATGCATGGGGATTTTGTGTGACAAAGTTTCTATGGGTGGCTTGTGTTCATCTGCAATACTAGCCAGGAGTCAGGAACGGTAACCAGTACTCCAGATGATAACGGCCTGTGCTTGTGCAGCTCCCCTGGACCCTTGCTCTGACTGATGGTCACCCTTATCAATTTTCATTTTACTGCTTTTAGAGTGGGATTCAGTTGCTTATACATGGCACTTAGGGACATCTGAGATGCATAGAGTACCTCACCTGGCCGCCAGCTACCACCCCAAAGACTGGGAACCCCTGTAAACTCTCTGGTCTACCTGTCTGCTTTGTGCAGACATCCTGAACACATCAATACATCCCAGAAGGGACTAAGGGTCTGTGTCCGCATGATGAGCGGATTTCCATGGATTACTGTGAGTGCCTTTATGTAGATATCCTTATGTAGGTATCTAGATTTAGGTGTCTCAATCTCAAGGAAATTCCACCTGAGTTCTACACGCACATGAGGAAATAACCTAAAATAGTTGGCATATTAAGAAGGAGGTAGTCCATCCTCCTAAGCTAAGTGAATATTACTGAAATTAAACATATTTTATCTAATATAAATAATGTAAAATGTAGGGAGAAAAAAAGGCAAAGTCTTGTGCGATCTGTGTTTCTCTTCATAATTACTCATTAATACTGTAAAATCTTGTTATGATCAGGTTTTGTCAGCATTGTAACTGCAAATAACAAACCTCATCCTGGAATGATTATATTGGGACACACTCAGGCTGTGTGTCACAAGTGCAAAAAATATAAAGAGACTGCAGAGTGATGCTGATAAACTTTTGTTAGCCAGGTAGCACAGCTACAAGGGGTTAAATTAAGTTTGATACTATTGCATGATGCCTCCACTCCATGTTTTCTACATCCATGAAGCTTGGGTTTACATTGCAGCTCATTTGCATCTATCAAGGTACATTCTGAATAATTTTGCGTGATGGGTCAATACACCACTAGTATTAAGTGACTTTTGTGAAGATTTATGTAACGAAAATGAGGGTACCCAAATCTGGCTTCTGATGCACATCTTGTAAGAGGACCATTATTCTTCAGTGTGTTTAATAAGTTATATGATTAATTTTCAGTTTGTGTGTTCCACTTTTTTTATGTAATCTTCCAGGAAGCTAAAAGCTTGATGTTCCTTGAATTTGATGAATGCCTAGCCAAGAGTACTGCAACTACTGTTACATGATGTATATGTTTCCTTTCAAGTATTCCATACAGATAAACTACAGATGTTTTTTAACCCATGCTTTATTTTTTGATTTATGGTGAACTTGAAAAATGAATTTATGGCTAATAAAAAATGCAAAACCAAAATTCAAACCACATGTTAAATAAAATGTAATGACTTGAGATGTACTAACTGCTCTCAGCCTGTGGCAGATTACCATAATCAATCAGTGGGCTCGTTCAAGCTGAGGATGCTCCATTCTGAAAGAGACAGATTTGCTGGCAGGCATTTTTAATAATGTTTTAGGAAGGTGAGGATATTGGTGTGATGTAAAGCTGGATGGAATTTTCTGTTTCAGTACTTTGCACTTCAGTGCAAAGTTGTAGGTGTGTATGAGTAGCATTTCTGTAAGTATTCTGGCTCTGTCTTAATAATACTATCTCCTTAAATTACTTTCCTGAATTAAAACTATGTTGTAAAATGGCAGTAAATTCTGTATGTTGGTGAAAAACCTTTTGAATGATTTTCCAGATGTTAAATGAACCAGATTATGTTGTTTCCATGCAATCTCACCTTTAGCTTTGCTGAAAGAATAGATTTGCAAAAATTTACATAAACTTGCAAAGCCAAGGCATACATGTAAGCTCATTGCACAACTTTGTACGTATCAGGCCTTATCTTGGCAAACAGTGGGAATTTGAGCTCAGGACTGCTAGAGACAGTAGTATGTGTTTCTGTGACACAAATTAAACCATGTTACTAAAATCAAATCTGTAGCCATGCCCCGTGAAAACTATATACAAGGATAAAAATCAAAATTCTACACTTATAATCTAAAGAACCCCCCCCAAAAGCTGTCCTTGAGTTAAAACTCCAAGTATGAGGTTCAGCTACATCCTTTAAAAACATGACTGTGGCTGTCTCAGTCTGGAGCTGGAATGCATCCCAGAATGTAGTTTCTGACAAAAAGTTTAAAAACCTAAAATTTGCACCTATGCTTATGTTCCTATTCTGACTTTGGTATCTATGATGAGATTTTTTTCATTTAGATTTTCGTATTGGTTAGTGTTATAGTTGTCCGTAACAAAATCTTTCAATTTTTTTTTTTTTTTAAAGTATCCACTTATCATCTGCTTTGAGTAAAATTAAAAATCATCAATATGTTTTAATGTTTTTTTTTTCCCTGGTTTTCTGATTGCTATGAAACATTTATGACAACTTTTTTAAAGATCTTTGTTTTTTCTGTCCTGTACACAAGTAATTTAGCTGATCTATACTGTATGAATTTTTCTTGCAAATCCTCTGTTCTTTAACATATATTAAAGGAGTTGGAGCTTGCCATGAAAAGTGTGTTTTCTTCAGGTTTCATGAAAAAGAAATTCAGAAATAGGTTTCTGGTAGATCTAACAGATTTGTTTCTAAGATTAGTGTGAGACTAGGAGCACTGTAGTATAGATGTTAAAAGTGCAAGTACCACATCTGCCTTGAAATTGTAATTTATTTTTCTTCAAAACTTTTAAAAATATGCCAAATGATTGGATGGTCTTTGTTAAAGAAAAAAAAAATTGCCTAACAGAGAACCTCAATGCAGTATTGCTGTAGTTAAAGGCTTTGCAAAACCCTGTATTTGAAAAATGTTTGCTACAACATTGAGCAATCAGATTACCTCCCGCAGACAGCTGAATAATTCATTTCACTGAACATGATGATTTATCAGCATTTCTTTAGTCAATTGGGTAAGTTTTGCTCCCTTTGAACAAAGAGAGCATTTAATCCTTAAAATCTATAAAATCATACCGTATCGCCTATCTGATCCATTAGGTACACCAAACTAATTAATTAAATAAAGAACCTACACACTGTTATGAATGTACATACATGTGCAATAGCACATTAAGATATGATAATATGAAAAAAATAATCCTATACCTTCTTAAAATTATTTTTTTTGGTAAAATTATCGTGTTTCCTTGAGCATTTTCATGTTTTAAGGTATATGTTTGTATTGTGGTATGTTCAAACAGGGATCTTCAAAGCCACTATCTCTATCACAATACATATTACTAAGCTGAAAACCTTAAAGCCATGATACTTTGAATGGTATAAATTCTGTATCAGAGGCAGTATTTCAAGTTCTAATTACATGAGTTATTCAAGAAGTTTTGCTTGCAAGACAACAAAAAATATACTGAATACTATGGCATGTTTGGGAAAGTTGCACCAGGGGAGGTTCAGGTTAGATATTAGGAAATATTTCTTTACTGAAAGGGTTGTCAGGCATTGGAATGG
>JAOXNO010000001.1:158498784-158517636 GCA_028565335.1 Limnodromus scolopaceus
TGTTTTTTTTTTTCATTGGTTGGACTAGATGATCTTAAAAGGTCCCTTCCAACCTAGGTGATTCTGTGATTCTGTGAAATGGCAGACTACAACATGCGTAACTCTGCAATGGTGCTGATGTTTCTGAAAATTCTAAAACCTAGTGGAGGCAGAAGCTCATGGAGCAGCTTGAAACTTGCTGAACCTGAAAATATTGTCAACTGTATTTATTACGTTACCTAAAAAGGAACCTGTAAGCACAATTTAATTCACAACTGAACTAAGCAATTTTATATTAAGCTAGTCTTTTGCTGCTGACAGGGAAGTTGAGTTCTGAGTCAAAACAGAAACTTAAGGGAAATGTTGAAGGTGCTGGGAAAATTTAAACATTTATTGTGCTCAGAGATTTTGTCAACAGTATACATCACAATTCTGTGGTGCTAATCCCAACATAGTTATGTTGGAATGTAGTTTGGTAAAAGAGTTTATTGCTAAATTATAGAAAAATTAAGTAAAAAAGAATGGCAGTGTTATGTATAAGATAATTAACCCATCTTAACTTCATATACTTCATATGAATATGTATATAACTTCATATACTAGAATACATTGCCAGAGCTTACAGTTTAAAAGGAAAAATTCCAAGAAATATCTTTTTTTTTTTCTTTTTTTTTCTGAAACTGGTTTTGATTTGGGTTACAAATTTACTGGGAAATCTTGATTAGACATACTCCACAGTATCCAGCTACACATTTGAAAACCCAGTTTCAGACCAGGTGCTGGGGAGCATCATTTTAAGAGCAGTGTGCTACATTGCTTTTGCACAAAATGGTCCATGGTGATTATTAGGAGAAGAAAACAGTGACGCTTAATGATTGCTGTGGGGTGCTGGAGGCTGAAAAGGTGGCTTGCAATCTGTTTTTTAGGTTTTGGGTTTTTTCTTTTTTTCCCTACATTAAGGAATGGAAGGTACCACTGCTGGCTATTTTAGCCTGAAATTACACTTTGGACCAGATAAACTTGAGTAGAAATAAAGCAATACTTTATTCTACACTTTATTCACCGACAGTTTAGAATCAGGCTCATAGCTACCTGTGCCTTACATCAGCTCCAAGTTTATTTTTTTGATTCATTAACTAGCAAGTCGCCAGAATGATGACAAGGACTTCTTGAGGCTGGTACCTTATCCCTATTTGAAAAAAAAAGAAAAAAAGAAAAAAAAAAAGTCTTTGTCTTATGTACTCTTTTACCAAATAAGATCTGAATTTGAAAATTCATGTATCATGGTATGCACAGATTAAAAAAAATCCTTCCTACAGATTCTCATAACTAAGCCTGAATATTAGCTCTGGCAGCTTTCTTGAAAGATTATTCACTACCATTTCTTATCTTTCAGAAATGACATTATCACTCCACTGTAAAAGTCAGTTAGGCATAAGTAGATCTATCTCCCATCCTTATTACAGATTAAAATTGTTGATAATAGTCCTGGCAATTGCCTGAGCTGCAATGAATTTCTAACACATTGTGAAAACTATGTATTATCAAGGTGGAGGAAAGAAAATTCTGCTGTCAGTTTATCATGTATGTTTACCTTACATACCGAAATCTATGTTTGAATTGTACTACATAGTTAAAAGATATAAAAGACATTACTTTAAATGTCTTTACTAGTTGTTGATCAAAACTAGAGACAATTGCCAAACCATTTCTGTGATAGCGAGTTTCAGGTCTACGGCTCTAGTCTGGTTTTTGAGAGACCCTTAAATCCCTAAAATGTCATAATTGAAGAAAAAAACTCATCTGGAAATATGATAGACAGTAAATGGGGAATTATAAAAAAGTGATGAAAGAAATATACTTTAAATCTTGTAAAACCTGGGGGAAAACCTTAATATATTGATTATTCCTATTAGCTTACCAAAGAGAAACCAAGTCATAGCAAGATCTATTTGAAGCTCCACTCAGATTTTGAAAATCGGTTCCAGAGGGCAGATTCAAGACACCACTGTAACATCTCTCCATATTCTTATAGCAGAAAAAAAAAGTTTCAATATTTTTTTACATCTAGAAGAATTTCAAATTTATTTGTTTCTGTATCTACACCTCACCAACCCCACTCCCAATTATTAATGTATCCTGACTGAACATGCTATTAAAAATTACATACTGTACTGGCTAGCTGAATGGTTTCAGTGTAAGGTTTCACCTATCAAATCTTTGGGGTTCAAGTTGATGAGAAATCTCATACTCATAAGGAAGTCTAAATAGAAAAGAAATCCCATTCTGTTCTGTAATATCCTTTCATCTGCCATTATTGGCAATTAGACTGTGAATGGTAGTCAGGTAAAATACTTATTGACACACTAATCAATACTAGTGCCACAAGCAGATTTATAGGCAGTCAGAAGTGAGAGAGAAATAATTTCAGTGAAACGGGTTTTTTAGTTTGCAGATCTTAACTTCAGGACAGACTTGGAGAAGTGACTTTAAGCAGATCAAGGAACTCTTTATCAAAGAGATAACAGAACCTGAACTTTTGCTCCTAGCTAAACTTCAGGCTGTGTCTGAGATGAAATTTTCTGGGGTATAAAAATCTATCACTTGGTAATCTGATGCAATCAGAAGAGGCTATACTCAGGATCATGAAAGAGACAGGAGAAAGTAAAAATATTGACAATATGAAATCTTAATGGCACAGCCAAGGTCTGGGAAATGAAGTTGTTACTTCTTTTATTTTGCCTTTTTAAAAAGAATGTGAGACTTAATAGTTTAACATTAATTATTGGAAAAATATAGGTAATGTGTGATGGGTTTCACTGAAATTAGAAGAGTTAATATATAAAACTGCAGGTTCTGATAGAGACTAATAACCAAGTAGTTGAGACCTCCTACACTTTACTTGTCCTCATCTGGACAAGACCTGCAGTTTATTTAGAATAATTCATTGCAACAAGTTCCAACTCACTGAATAACGCTTGAAGAAAGCATTATAGCTGTATTTTACAAAGGTTCTTTCCTGCAAACACAAGCAATCATACATATTTAAGAACCTGTGCAGTTTTAACAAAAAAAATATCAACAGAAGAGCAAGCAATACTAAGGCAAACTACAGTTCCTTTCCCTTGTTAGCCCTGGGAAAAGACTGCTCTTGCTGTGACACAGTAACAGAAATACACAGTGCTTTTGTGCACACAGTGTACCTGAATATGATTCTGCCAAAATGGCATGGCTTTGGTTTGTTGGTTTTTGTTTGGTTGTCTTTTTTTTTTTTTTTAAGTTGACAATGTTACTTATAATAAGAGAATAATTTCTTCAGGGTCTACTGTCTGAGTTTTTGAGAGATCAGAATGACTTCAGGTAACATGAAAGAGTATTACTGAATGAAAAACAAGGTATAACATATACAACCTTATATTCACTTCAAGTGTACTAGAATTAGTGGAAAACATGCATTATAAATTAAATAGACACTGTATGAACCCAACCAGGAAGAAGCACATAAAATGTTCAGTTTTAAAATTTACATTAATATTTTCAGAAATAAAGTTTCCGTATAAAAGTCACGGTGCTTTAGCTACAAATAAGCTAGAATAATCACAGCTGCCATAATAGCTCATACCGAAGTAAATATTTTTAAACTTCCAATTTATAAAGTAAGCTTTCTTAGTATTCATTTTGTCTAGCTAGCAACTAACCCTCTACTGCCATGAATAAGCCTTGGCATCATAAAAGCCATATTTTTTACTGGTATCGTCTTTGGATTGTGCTAAACACCTTTCCATGTACACATTGAAAGGTAAAAGAAATGGTAGGTCATAAATGAATAGAGAATAAAAAAATTACTTTATCTGAGTCAGTCAGCACCTGCATATGTTAAATAAATTGTTAAGCCATATGCTAGCAGTTAAGTGTTGGATCTAGAGGTAAGTGAATCCCTTCACGTGTGTTTTAGAAATTGCTTCCAGATCCTTTTAAATTCATCTTGTTGTATTCTCTAAACCATAAATTATCTCCAAATATGCACAGTGGGTATTTCTGTAAAATTTGCAATTCAGTGTTTTTTGCTTAATCCTTTCATGTCTGTGGGTGCTTGAAAAAGATTTATTTTTTTGGCTGTTGTAGAACTCTTTCAGCACCCTAAAAATATTTTTAAAATTTGTATAATGTCTTAATGCAAAACTATTAACATTGTGGATCTCTCACTGAGTAAGATACTTATTCATATAAGGGAGCTTCTAGGTAGATTTGTCTAACATTTATCATTTTGGTCCCTCTGAAATTTGTAATGATTTTAATGCTTTTGAAAAATAAATGTGTAGGAAATCTTGGCTACACATGCCTTAAAACATGCCTTAAAATTTTATCATCTGAGTCTAGGCATGTGCAATCTTACATCAGCAAATCTCTTTAACTTTCCATTGAACAGTCTATGTGAGAATTTGTTATATTAATATGAGGATCATATAACTGTTTTATAGATTTTTTTTTTTAATATCCTTAATTCTACTGACTGACATGCATACATCTTATAGCTGATTTAGACTGAGATATAGACTTCAGTTATTTATGTGTGGTCAAATATTAAGACTTATGTGCTTTGACATTTTTGTTCAGAATTAGCTGTCTGAAGTCTGGTTCCTCTGGTTTATTTGATTGTGTCTTCTTTAGCCATCTCAGAGTTTCTTGAATGACATATTCTGATCCCTTTCTCTTGTTTTTGATGGGAATCTCATACTACTACAACCTCGAGCTATTATCTCTTTTCATTTTGTAGTTTTTTCCATTAGATCTGCTCTAATTTGTGATTTCTTATTTACCTTTGGGCAAAATGCAAATAACTAAATTCAAATGTTTGTAAATACTACATCCAAAATTTACGCTTAGGAATTTCTCATCAATGACTATTACCTAACTGGAAACATCTAGCATGGTATTCAATTCACCACCACTTGATGATTAAGATTCAGTTTGTCAGGACTTTGAGGGCATTACCAGGCCTCACTCTTCCAGCCCAGCCTCCACTGGGGCTCCCTCACTCTGCCCGTGTCCCAGGACCCCATGTCACCCCCTCAGTGCTGTCAGCCCCTGCCCCAGTGGTGCTGTAGCAGGGTTGATCTCCATCTCCCCACATCCCTGCCCTGCCCAAGCATGAGCCCTACTGAGCTGGGCCCACCTACAGGCATAGGCATCCTATAGGTCCCGTCTTATGTCTGTCAGCTCCAGGCAGATGTTTTGGATATCCTCAAGTATTTCATAGAGCGTTAGACTCCCATGTTTAGGAAACAGAAATAATCCCCTTACCAACACAATCATGAGTCCATATTCAGATAACAAAAAAATCAGATAATGAAAGTCTGTCTTAGGGTATGATAAATATGTCTGAATTCCACCTACTGTACTTATTAGATTTTCACTGTGTATAATAGAAACATAATCACCTACATTTAAGTGAACTCAAATCCACCCCTGAACTTAAGAAGGGCTGGATTCAATTACTAAACATTGCTTTCTGGTGTGGCATGAAGGCACACAGGCTGTTTGCAGGCACAAAAAATTTTGGAGTTACATTGGAGAGTTGTTGAGGGTAGAGGGAATCAAAACTGGACCGGCCTTCTCCAAGCTGCCCTCTTTGAAGCAGCTGGGTGGGATGAACTTTGTCCAGAATGTGTCCTACCTGGAGACAGAAGAGTCATTGGAGCACCCCAGAAAAGATCAAGGGACTGATCCAGTTTGTAAATGCTGAGTGGATCTGATCAGCATTTCAGGCTTGAGCATATTTTATTTAACAGAAGAGGCAGACCCTTGGACTACTCAAACCTGAAGTTACCAGTCTAATCTGTTTAAACCTAAGAAGAATGTGGGAAGAGCAGAAAACCAGCATAAAATCAGTCACAAAGAAACTTTACACACTTGCAAAATTTACCTTCTTCAAAACTGCATAACACAACTTAGCCTACAAGACTGATTAATAAAATTTAGTTAAACTGACACATGGCTCTTTCCTCCCAATTATGCAAGTACATGAAGTCAACAGCGTTCTTTGCTATGCAGATGTCAAAATCTCTGGTTTGCTTTCATTTTTAAATAGAGAGGACAACCTAGAATCTGAGCACATAAACAAGCCTCTGGGGCTGCCACTCCGAATGGACTAATACTGGCAAAATTTGCAAGGAAAGCTTACAAAGCAGCCACTTAATTTAGCAAATCTCAAGCCAGTATTACTGGACTGCAAAATTACTAATTTCCTATGGGTTTTAAAAGTAACAGAAATTATTCGCTAGATAACGTTGGTAGTAACAAAAGGGGCAAAGTCCAGTAAGCATATAGGTGCCATTTAAAAAAAAAAAAAGTAGATGCACCACAATTTTACATACAATTCATTGCCTTTTCTCTAGAAAATGTAATATAATGAAGGAAATGGCTAAGTAAAATGGTCTTTAAAAATGGCTTAGCTACAAGAATTGATTCTCACGATAATTTTAAAAAAATGTTGAAAAGTGAGAAGGTTATGTTCTTAAATAATATTATATTAAATGTCCATTTGGCTTTTTAGGAACTTTATTTATGTGAAAACCATGGGGTACACAGCATGGAAAATTTACTCTGACAAACAAAAAACCACAAGTGTTTGAATATGATGAGGGAGTTCTTTTAACAGACCCCCTCTGCAAACTGTTTAGCTTGCATTTTTGAAGCCAAGAAAATGGCTATTACTGCATTATCCATCTAGCAACTTCTGTAGCTTATGGCAGAAACCATTCAGTTTAACAACTTAGAATATTAAGTTTTATTTCATTAATTTTTCCACATTAAAAATACTTAAAAGAAAAAAAAAGGTGTTTCTTAAAATGCTCATATAGCAGTCATATAACATGAAACATCGTATTCTTAAAAAGCTATTTTAGTACTGGAAAATGAAACTGTTACATTATTGTGATTTAAGTAAATCTGAATTCTATCAGCATCTGGCCTAGTAGCATGGAAGAGTGATCTGGGAACCATAATCATGACAAAGAGTACTGCTTGTAAAGGAATAATAAAAATAATTTTCGTATGCAAAGCACTTATAATCCTATTATCTGTTTCCAGAATTTACTCTTCCAGAGTGTCTTTTCCTTACTATTTCTCTATTATGTCCTAGCTTCTGGCACCTTGCGCCAAATCATGTAATATGAGAATTTGTCATGTTCACAATGTTTGACTGAAAGAGAACAACTTGATTGTCTTCAGAAATGGAGGAACAGATTGTAGAGAAGAAAGATCTTGCAAATAATTTATACCAAAATTTAATTCTGAGGTATAAGACCTTCATATTTCCTGCAGCATCTGAAATCTGCAATCTGAATTCCATAACAAAAAAGTTAGACTTTCACAGGTGTTTTAATGAACTCAAGAAGTACAGCTCTCCAATAAGTCAAATTTCAATATTTACTAGACCAGTGGATCTACTGTGAACATTAGTTTTGCCTAGCATGTACAAGTTAGAAATTAAGACCACTTTCTTTGAAAATTTTTTTCCTGAGTTCCTCCCTCACCCTCCTTTTGTGGAAAGCTCAAGATTCTGAATGAGACCATGACATAGCAAAGCCAGGCCAAAGGTACCTCTAGTTCTTGAAAAGTTAATACAATGAACAGACACTCGCTGTCCACCTTCTTTGTGCCGTTCATGACTTTACAGATTTCATCATCATTATCATAATCATCTCTCTCTCTCTGCTTTTCACTTTTCCAGTCTAAAGATTCTTAGCTCCAAGTTCCTCCAAATTCTTCTTTGATGATCTCTCTGCTCTTCTCTGAACATTTCTCTATTTTCTTACAACTTTTTTGAAATGGAAGGAAAAGAGCTGTACAAAGTATTAAAGATCAACATGCAGCATGAATTTGTAGTGGCATGTTTTTTCTTTGTTATCTGTTGTCTTTCCTAGAAGCTCCTAAAATTCAGTTGAATTTTTGATTACTAGTGAACACTAGACAGACCTTTTCAGAGAACCACTCGTACTTTTGTGATCTTGACCCTGAACAGCAGTACTCAGCTCAGAGCCCATCATTGTATAAGGATATTTTATGTTTTTTGAAGCATAGCTATCATCACTGAAATAATATATACACTGAATTTCAGTGCTAATATATGAAATCAATCAGGGTCTTATGTGAAACCAAATGCAAGCAAACGTGGAAACGTTCTGAACTGGAAAAAAGTTCCTGGTGGCATCCTTTTCCATAAGGGCAAAAGAGGACACTAACCACTTTTATCTCTGTAGATATGGCATGTACTATCTAAATCATAAAAAAAGAAGGTAGGGGGGAACAACCGAAACCCAGAAATGGTAACATATACCAATGGCTGAGAGTCATACACCAAAGAGTCTGAGAGCTGCAAAAACACTTTCAGCATGGAATTGATTCATATCTTTTTCATTATTCAGTTAATTACATTAAAAAAAAAGTTTCCTTAAAATTGAATCATAATCAAGTATAATATGACTTCCTATTTTTTCACTACCAAGTCACACAGAATTTTAATCTTAGAAATACATGAATGGCATTCAATGTCAGCTAAGCTTCTAGTATTGCCTAATTAAATCTGGGTGACATGACAAAGCAATTTCCCTCAGGGCTGCCTGTTGTCACTTTTTTATCAGCATAATTTCATTGTACAGTGCAACTCATCTTCAGAGAGAAAACAAGGCAATGCTAGGTAGTGACCCCAAATCTATCTAAACCACCAATCCACTCCAGGGAAGGGAGAAAAAAACAAATTAAAATTCTTAGCTGGTATAAATCTGGCAATCTGTACAGAGTTATCTGTACTTGCATTAATGGACCATGATGACTTATACCAGCTAAAAAGCTAAGTTTCTTTTCCATAATTGTTCTTAGCTTGAACTGCAGATAATTAGTGTGAAATGCTATTTTAAACTCAAGTATTTATACAGCAGTCTTAATTATCTATATTATATAATTTTTCTTAAAAGTAGCTACTAAGGGAATTTCTCCTAAACAATGTTGCTTATTTGATTTTCGAAGAACTTGTTGATAATAGTGTTTTGTCCTCCTGGCCTTTAAAACTGTTGGTATCCTAGACTGTTTTTAAATTCAGTCATTCTGAGCTAAATCAAGAATAATTGCAGCAAGTCACTGGAGCTACAGGACCACTGTACAATTATAAATAATATTTAATAATATATCTGGAGCAATCTGTTTGACGTAAGGATGACATTTAATATATATTAATGAATAGATAAACCAAAAGTGGTAGCATGAAGTATTTAAAAGTGTATGTTCATATTTTTCAGTGAGATATGTGAAAATCCTGTGATGTGATGCCTAGAAAATATGGACCTGGCTGGGGCAGGGAAGGCTTGCCTTTGATGCCTTTGAAAGCAAAGATGAACAGGCCCTCCTTATACTCCAGGTGCAGTGAATCCCTTGAGTGAGGAAAGAAAGGATCAAGGCAGGGAGAATGTGGTGCTGCTCCAACAACTGCTTTTGGTCTCAAGCAGAATATGGCACTGAACTAGGAACTGAAGCAGTTCCAGCATTCTCCTGGTGAAACTGGCTGCTTACTGTTTGGACAGGCTTACTCTTCGCTGGGTAAAAAATTATCTGGCCCAAAGAGTTGTGGTGAATGGAGTTAAATCCAGTTGGCAGCCAGTCACAAGTGGTGTTCCCCAGGGCTCAGTACTGAGGCCAGTTCTGTTTAATATCTTTATCAATGATCTGGACAAGGGAATCGAGTGCACCCTCAGTAAGTTTGCAGATAACACTAAGTTGGGTGGGAGTGTTTATCTGCTTGAGGGTAAGAAGGCTCCACTGAGGGATCTGGACAGGCTGGATCAATGGGCTGAGGCCAGTTGTCTGAGATTCAACAAGGTCAAGTGCCAGGTCCTGCACTTGGGTCACAACAACTCCATGCAGTATTACAAGCCTGGGGAAGAGTGGCTGGAAAACTGCCCAGGAGAAAAGGACCTGGGGGTGTTGATTGACTGCCAGCTGAAAATGAGCCTGCAGTGTGCCCAGGTGGCCAAGGCGGCCATCAGCGTTCTGGCTTGTATCAGATATAGTGTGGACAGCAGGACTACGGAAGTGATTGTCCCCTTGTACTTGTCACTGGTGAGGTCGACTGAATACTGTGTTCAGTTTTGGGCCCCTCACTATAGAAAGGACATTGAGGTGCTGGAGTGTGTACAAAGAAGAGCAATGAAGCTGGTCAGGGGCCTCGAGCATAAGTCTTATGAGGGGTGGCTGAGAGAACTGAGGTTGTTTTGCCTGGAGAAAAGGAGGCTGAGGGGAGACATTATCATTCTCTAGAACTACCTGACAGGGGGTTGTAGAGAAGTGGGAGTTGGACTCTTCTCCCAAGTAACAGGCAATAGGACAAGATGAAATGGCCTCAAATTATGCCAGGGGAGGTTTAGATTGGATATGAGGAAAAATGTCTTCACTGAAAGGGTTTTCAGGCATTGAAATAGGCTGCTGAGGGAAGTGGTTGAGTCACCATCCCTGGAGGTATTTAAAAGACGGGTAGATGTGATGCTTAGGGACATGGTCTAGTGGTGGACTTGGCAGTGCTAGGTTAATGGTTGGACTTGATGTTCTTAAAGGTCTTTTCCAAACTATGATTATTTAAGTGTTTGATATGTGAGCTGTAATTCCCAACCAATTTTTCTGTGCTAACATTACTTTGTACTCACGTTGGTAATTTCGTGGGTGTCTAGGTGGAGGCTCAAGTTGTTTAAATGTTTTTAGAAAGAGTGCTCAGAAAATGACCTTGGCTAGCATGGCTGTCATTCAACATTTGGCAGAGTGGTTACTGTGCATGTCTTCAAAAGGAATTAGTCCTTCTGTGGAGTACTTTAGATGGAAATGGATAAACTGTTAGTCAATACAGAACAAACCCAATTGACTCTATGTGTTAAATATTTAAAAATGCCTACTGGCTAGATCCTCATGAGGGCTAGCACGAGATTTAAGTATCTAACTATCTCTACATGTTTTCCTAATCCAAAACTGCTAAGTCCTGCATCCCAACCCTCATTAGCAGCTGACAGTCTCTGAAAATGTTTATTGTTACAGAACAGAGAGATCTTTAATATCAGAATCTTTGTGCCAGAAATATTTCACTTCTAGTTCTGCAGAATAGGTCTGCCTCTACGGTAATATCTCCAGTCTGCTCCTTTCCACATCTTGTCTGCCAAGTCAGATATGTCCTGTGTTCTCGGATGCTAATAAAACAGGCTTTTGATGAAAGAGAGACAGTGAAAAAGAGCCAGTAATGGGAAAAAGTACAGCAGCATCCAACACAGCCTTTTTCACATTCAGATTTGTGCTTTGCTCTGGGGCACGGGTCTGTTTGGTACAAAATGTGCCACAGGTAGAGGAATATTTGGACTTTAAATTGTAGAACCTGGAGTCCAGTTTCCTGTTTGGGCTATGGCTGGTTGAATCTACTTTATCTAGAAGAACACCGAGTTATAAACCTATTGTGAGTCATACTGTCAAGGTTATTTTAATTTTCATGAAACATTTTAATGAAGCAATTAGAGTGTGATTTCCAGGTTCAAGTCCTTGTTTTTATGGCAGATTATATATTTAATCAAAGATCTCTATATATGTGTGTTTATGCATGTACATAAATGAAAAGACAAGAATATATTTTAGGACTAAAGAATGGAATTAAAACCTTAGTTTTAACTACTTCTGCAACATTTTGGAAGAAACAACTCACCTTTTAGAAGAAGGATTAATAGCTGTCCTGCTTTTAAAGCTGTGAATTCTGTGTATTGACATGAGAGCATACTGTATATTCTTAAGCCCAAATATATCCTTAAGTCCAAGTGTCCTCTGTTCTGATTCACTGTCTAAAAGTTAGCAGGTCATTCCAGTCAGGCTTTGCATCCAAAGGAGAGAAATTTTCATCTTAAGGGGGTGATTCATCTCCTCAGAAGATAAAATGCTGAGACAGGACAGGTGAATTAGCCTCTGAAAGTATCTATTTCTCTCTAGTGATTATAATGGGTGGATAGGTCAGGCAGATGAATTCCATCCCTACTGTCCCATCTAGGTGAGTCTTGCAGCATGTAGGGTCTTCTTGCTTTCTTAACCAATTAACTCTTTTTATACACTGGATACAGAGACTGAATGTTAACCTGGATGTATAAAAACAAACTCCATTAGACAACTAGACGTCTGAAAATAAGGCATGTAGCAATACAGCCAAAGTGATCTTAAAAAAAAATAAAGGGGGTAACTTACAGTCAAAGAAGGTAGATAGGAAACTTTTTCAGAGAAATGGAAAACCTACTGGAAATGCATTTTTGAATTTCAGTGCTAATACATGAATTCAATTAGGCTGTCATGTGAAACCAAAGTTAAGCAAACATGCAAATGTTCTGAACTGAAACAAAGTTCTCAGTGGCATCCTTTTTTCCATAAGGGCAAAAAAGGACACTAAGCACTTATCTCTGTTGGAGCTGCATGTTTATTTTAGGCTGGTCATCAAGTCCACTGAAGATTTATAGTTAGAAAAGGGAATTACAGAGCTCAGTTTGGCTTTGTGCAATTATCACTATTATCCCCAAAGTAGACTACATTTGTACTGAAAAAATACTGTAGAGCACAGTGTCATTTTGGAGTGCTGTGGAGTTGTTTCTGGAGCAGAGATGCTTTAGTAAGCACCTTCACAGAAAAATGCATAGACAAATAGAGACAGGAAGCATAAGTCTGAAAAGTTTCATCTATAGGCAGTTGTTATGTCTGCTTTTAATTTCTAAGGTTTGTTTATAGTTGATTTTATATGGAAAGCATGCCCTGTAAAAAAGAACTCTATAATGACTTTGCTAGAGGCTTGCTTTGTTTTTCAATATGAAAACTGGTTAGTTATTACTGCCTTTGATATGTTTGATGCACGGAAGAGTAGAGGAGGTAAAAATAGTAGTTACTTTGCTTAAAACAGGTTTTTCTAGTAGAAGGAAGAGCACAAGCAAAGATGTTCTGTATGGCAGAAGGCATGCAACATGAAATAGGGCTGTCGTGGTTTTGACCAAATTGACCAACCAGAACGACAGATGGCCCCTCCCTCCCGCCCCAAAGGAAAAGAGAGGAGAGGAAGAGGGAAAAAAAGAGATTTAAGAGTTTAGAAAAAAACTAAACTACTTTAATGAAAATATAAATAAATAATGAAATAATAAATAATATTAAGAAAAGGGAAAAAAAAACCAAAACAAAGGAAAAAAAAAGTATACAGTATATACAAAACTGTATCAAGCTCCCAGGATGATCATCACGTCACCAGCGGGTTCAGGGGAAAGTCCCAGGCTGGACTCTGTGATGGACAGGAGTTGGATTCCAGATCTGGAGTCAGGAATGCTCGGATCAGGATCAAAGGCAGACGAACAGACAGTGTCCTCAGACGTCGGCCACTGAAGGAAGAAAAAGTTGACCCTTTGATCCCTCAGCTTTTATACTGAGCATGATGCGGATGGGATGGAGTATCCTGTTGGTCAGTTTTGGGCCACCTGTCCTGTCCGCTCCTCCCTACAGGTGGGACCCCTCTACGCTTTTCTGCTTCCGATCCTCCAACGGGGCAAATAACAAATTTGCCTGACCTTGGTTATTATAGCAATGAGTATAAGCAAGGTCCTCTCTGCATACCATTCCTTGGTATAATCAGGTCTTATCACTGTAAGACTAAAGAGTTTCTGAACAACATGTTGTTAATTTCAGAGTTAGTTAGAAGAGGCCCAGCTTAAAAAGTAAAATTACTGAACAGAAAATTAGTTCTGTTTTACCTCAAACCAGGACAAGGACAAAAGCTGTTCCTTTCTTTGTCTGTAGAAACAGAAATTTAGTTTGTAGGATAATACTTCCCTTCACCCTCCCTATAGTTCAAACTACTGGACATAAGGGCAAAAGTTTTGGGTTATTTTTTCTGGTTGTTCGTTTTCGGGAGAGATAGCTCTGTGTACTGGGCCTGGCTAGGATGTAGTTAACTTTTATTGGAGCAGTCAGTATAGTGCTGTGTTTTGGATTTCTGACTAAAACAGTGTTATAACACATCAGTGTTTTGGCTATTGCTCTCCCATCACATTGGAGGAGTGTGTGGGAATGAATGAGTGGCTGTGTGGGTGCTTAGCTGCTGGCTGTGGTCAACCTACCACACAGTGGAAAAATTCCCAGCAGATAAATACTACTGTGGAATTAGCCAAAGTAAAATACTTCCAAGTAATTCAAGTAACATGTATTGTCCCTTTGTGTTGAATGGGAGAAATAGAATATGAGTCATCTAACCTATTCCAGATTTCTATACTAATGTGAGATGAATCACCCCCTCAAAATGTGTTTTTTACTGTTTAGTCAGATGGATTCCATGCTTCATGTCAGTAAGTGAGGGCTGGTCTCAGTGCAGGCTCAGCTAAGCAAGAAACTTAAAGAGAAGAAATATATTATGGCAAGAATAACAAAGTAGGTAACTGCGGGATGACTTGGCTTGGCTTAGAGAACTGGAAAGCTGACAGCATTATTACACACCAGAAGAAGGTTTAATTTGGGGAATACATATTTAGTAATTAACAGTAAGCCCTCATATTTCGTAGTTTGCTGCTATGTGACAGCCAGACCGATGCTTGAAGGGATTATAGTAACCCCCTGTGGGTGGGATAGAAAATTATATTAAAAAGAGTTGAGAATGAATTAATGGGCTCATTCAAACCAGATACTGCATTCATAAAACTAGAATGGGGAAAGAACTAGAATTCATGGAGAAGCACATGACTTTGGAGGACAGATGTTGTGACTGACAGCTGAGGTGATATAAAATAAAACAGATTTGAAATAAAGACTCCTGTAAGAAATAAGAACTGTTATCTAATGTAGCAGAACAGAATATTCAGCATATAAACTTGCTGGACAGTTGTGGGACACAGTCTTAATAACAGACATTTGAACAATTGTGTGAAAAAGGCAAGTGTCAAGAAGACTACATGGGAACAAGAAAGAACAACGAGAAATTATAAGGGGTTAGGCAAAAACCAAACAGTGTATTTAACAGGTGTTTTAAAGCAGAATCAATTGAATACCATCTTGGTATGTAGGAATTAATTAAAATTGTGTTTCATTTAATTCCTTAAATATTTGATGTTTTATGGTGAACCACATCATCTGTAATATATTAACTAAAAAATCAGTCGTTCAAATTAAAAGTTAATTTAAGTTCATTAAGATTGTACTTTTTAAAAGACACCTATAATTATTTTAATAAGATGATATGGGGAAAATCTATTTCAGTACAGTGGCTATAGTCAACAGCTGCAGGCTTAGCATGAAATATTATATAGTTCAGCATGACAATTTAATTATAATTGCTATTGCTAAACAAAAAGTTAATTATAGAGCAGGAGAATAATGTTGTGGAAAAGGACACCAAAGCTCTGCAAACAGATTGCACATATTGCAAAATTTAAGGAATAGGTAGATGAAATCTCAGAGACTCATACAGAAATTAAAGCACATTTTAAAATAATCCTATTTGCTTTTTACAGTCTATGTCTGGAAGAAATAGAATTCCATGCCATAGCAGAATTCATCCATTTTCAGCAGAAATAATACATAGCAGACAACTTTTTCATCTGAGCCATTCTGGCCGGCTTCACAGGCGATGTTCTGTGCTCTTTGCCTTCTAAATGCAATTGAATGGTCCTTACTTTCCTCCTGAATTCCCTCATCAATCCTGTATAATAACATCTGCCAATGCACTCTTCCATTTCAACCATTCTCATATGAAGTCAGTGACACAATAAACCGACTGCACTTCTTGACTTCTGAGTACTTGGCCATAAGAGTAATAGAATTACTTCACTGTTTCAGACTAAATGTTTAGGTTGTCTATATCTTTAGACAGACCAGAAACAGATGTTTAGGGAAGTGTATAACAATACAGTATTTACTGTGAAATGCTAATTTCATCACTGTTCTGCCCTTTTATTTAAAATATTACCTTAATGATGGAATATGAATAAGGAGTGAGAGCTTCTGCTTTACTTTCTATTGTCCATTCAAAGTCATAATGTTAGGGGTCTTTTTTCAGTGAACCAATTTATATTCTCAGGTATGAATACATGACTTCATTTTACTGCAATAGAAATTGTCCGTCTGTATCTTCAAGTTGATTTTGTCCCATTGATTTTTCTTGACATTTTCTGTAAGCCTACAGAAAAAAGCAATGAATATAAACTTAAATGTGAGAAAACATGTGAATTTATTGATAGTATAAAGCTTAGAACTGTTCAAAGCAATTTTCCATGTTAGCAATTATTTTTGAGAGAGAGTGCTCTTTGAATGTTATTTGACTAACTGCTTTTATTTTGGGGAAATGGAAGCCATGGAAACCTGGTTTTAAGATGACTGATAAAGAAGTTGTCTTAGAGAAAGCTACAACATTCTAGCAATAACATTGTCAGTTACAATGAAATACTTCCAAGATGAAAAGTAAATTTCCTTTTGAGAACATCAATAAGTTCGGATCAATGAAGTTGTTTTTTCCTTCTTTTAAATAATAAATGAGCCTAAAACTTGTCAGTATGCTTTAAATACAGAGATATGAAGTATTTTGGAAATACTTGGTGTTATTCATGGTAGTTCAAGTTTTACTTTCTATTCCTTAAAGTTTTCTTTTATATATCGAGTAATTTGTTTGCAAATATATACACAAATATAAATTAGAATACCTAATGTACATGAGATTCTTAATGAAAGGAGTTAAATAATCAAGTATAGTTGTGCTTAATTTTCCCACAGAAACTTTATGGCAGTGAGATTCTTTTCTTCTTTCTGTGTAGACTGAGATCACAGAGAGAAGGACTAGATAAAGATACACCAGACAGTTTAATATTTTTTTTCTGTGAAATTTCCTATTGTTTCCTCCTGTTATTTTCACTTGTTCTGGATGGCAATAGTATCTCTGTAGAGATGAACAAAAGGAGAAAAAAATCCATGGAAATATAGCTGGCTATTGGAGCAAAAACCTTAAGAGACTGTGTGATATGGACTGGACAGAATGCCTGGGCAGAATGAGTGCAGAAAAAAACTTAGGAGGAAGAGGCAAGAGATTGAAAAAAACAGGCTAGCAAGGGAGGGTCAACTTTACAGCAAAGGAAGGCAAAGGTGGAAAAGAGATGGGTGTAGATGACAATCAAGTTAATAGTTCACCTCTTTTTACCCCTTATTGGTTTTCACTGTACTATGGTATCTTTATATGTGGTTTTGGTGGTCTGTATTAACTTCTCCCCAGTATTTCGTAGGCTTCTGAAATCCAAGAGATTACAAGAGAAAGGATTTCTTACTGTCATTTGAATAGTCAGGGAATACTTTAATTTATTACAGTAATGCTTCTATCTCCCTTTGTCCTTATTCTAACAACCTTACATATTCTGAAACCTCACAAGGAGGTAAGGATTTCTAATTATGCACATATATCCCTCACCACTCATTATTTTCTATTGATTTTGACATCTTATTTTTATCTACATAACGTCACCCCTACTTTGCCATTTGTATTCAATATCGCTGAACTTAAATTTTTATAATTTAAAAAATGATTCTTTTCTATTATTGGAAGTTTTTCTATTTGGTATTTTTGGAAGTTATAAGAGAAGCTGAGAAGAAGCATAACATTTTAATTTAGAAGTGGTATAATGTGGACTTTTGTTGAACATAGAGTTTACACTGATTTCCTGTAGGTGGTTTTAAAACAAGTTTATTTACTCTGATGGAAACCATACTATGGAAGCCCTCCATTTTTAATTAAGAATGTATTTTCTGCATTTAATCCAAATGGAATGAAAATAAAACTTTCTATTTCACAAGTGTCTGCTTGGACAGTTGTTACAGCTATTTATGGTAAGACTATTTATCTACAATAGGACTATTTAATCCGTGTACTTATGCCAGTTTTACACCTGATATCTGTTTATTTTTCTCAACTGCTATTAAAAGTTTTCTAATTTTTTGCATTGATTTCCATTTGAATTTTTCCAAAGATTTCAAACACATTAATTTTGTTTCATGACATACCTTTGAGATATATAAAGACTGTGTAGAAATAATGTAGTTGATTACTGAAATTCAGCCTACAGTAATGTGATATCTGCAGCCGACTAAATAAGATATGCAAGATAATTATTTAAAAATTCAGGGAAGGAATTCAAAAACAGTTGTATTGAAGAGAGTGCCCAGTGGGTTTTTAGGCATGTATGTTACAATTTAGTGAATTATAATTCAGTTAGCACAATGCCATTGCTATAAAAATGTTACAGAATCTATGATAGTTACCTGGTATAATATTCATTGACTGAACTTAAGCTGCCCAAAACTTAAACGAATCCTGCCAGGTGTTATTAGCAATATTCCTATGGCACTTTTTATAAGATCTCATTCTGCCAATGGATTTAATCGTGTGTCTGGTGCCACTTGGTTCAGCCTTTCTTATCTGCTTGCTCAGAAAGGCTTTGCACTCCCTTAGATCAGACACTATACCTGCCAGTCTTGTATGGAAGTCTTGGATACCTTAGATACCTGAAATTAATCTAGATGCCTATATTTATTCAAACGGAACAAGCACTAGGGGTTTTGGGTTAACTTCAGATTGTAGATGCCCAAGTGGGATTCAGCTCCAGATTAGGATACCAAATTAATAGGGCTGTACAGAAGCATTTATATCTGAGCTATGTGTTTAAGGTCATATAGCCATTGAAATTCAATGGCTTTAATTCACTTGTCCAAACATAGACATCTAATGACATGAGCTGGCAATGTGCACTGGCAGCCCAGAAAGCCAACCCCATCCTGGGCTGCATCAAGAGAAGTGTGGCCAGC
>JAOXNO010000001.1:158517736-158553142 GCA_028565335.1 Limnodromus scolopaceus
CCATGGCAGGGGGGTTGGAACTAGATGATCTTTAAGGTCCCTTCCAACCCAAACCATTCTGTGATTCTATGATTCTAATACCCTTTGATGTGCCCCAGGACATCCTCCCAACTGTTCTCTCATATTTTCAGAACAGCACAGGTCTTCTCTTGGTCCTGTGTTGCATTTGTCAGCCATATGTATGGATCTTTCATTCCCCAGAGTATGCAAACAGGCACTAAATGCTCATGTGAATGGCAGTAAATCAAGTCCCTAGTAAGCCTAGTGAATGAAATGATGTATTTAGCTCACTATATATGGGTACTCCATTTTGGATGTCTATAACCTGTACCTGAATTGTATCCACAAAATGTGAAGGAATTAAATTTACTAATATCAAGAATTTTGCTTATTCATCTCATCTGGAAGACCGCATTCCCTCTTTCTCACTCATTAATTATTGTAAGTATATTTTAACTTTTATGAAAGTCATTGTTGCCCAATTCAATATCATAATAACAGAAGAGGATACTTGGTCATCTTGCTAGCCATTTAGTGTTAAATTAATTCAAGTTCCTCAGGGAAAAAGGAACTTGGATATGACTTGAGGCAAATCTGACTTTAGCTACCGGAAACTGACTGGTCCAGTGTGGCCCACCCACTTGCTGTACAGGACTAACCCAGTCTAAAAGAGATTCATCTTATCTGTGTTAGCGTTTGGTCCTGGGTCTTCTTTGGGCCCTGTGTTGTGTCCTTCAGTCCTTAGGTCAAATGAGTAATGTGTGTGTGTGTATATTCATGATTTTTCTCTGTGAAAAGTGCTTGAAATAATGTAAAATTATCTTCTGGCCTATCAGAATTGTGTTTCTTTAATATGCAACTGAAAGTATGTGTTGCATTTGCAGAAGTGTGACATAAAGGATATGTGTAGATCAGCTTACAAAGTCTTCTGTACTGCTGTAGGATGCTGTGAGATGAAGGGATACGGATCCGCTATAGTTTTTGTCCATACCCATTCCTATTCTTGAGAATGGTCTCTGGAGTACATTCTCATTTGAACTGTGTTTTGCTGTCACCCTAGAAGGAACTATTTAGGTCACTCTGGAAGAGAGGGTTGTACCGACTCAATCCTTAGCATAGAAAACTGTGGGAGGAGGATCCAAGGAATCAGACTCTTGGATTAATCAGAAAATGAAGATATTTGACAGCCTAGACATGATTGTCATCCTTGTTTAATGCATAAGAATGATTTAAAAAAATGAAGTTGGGATGATAAGGGAATCGACTGTAGAAATATGGGTAATGTTAAAATAATACAAATTAATTTTCAATTAATTTATTGATTGAATTAATACTACCCCACGTAAATACATTTTTTTCAGTTGTTCTAGATAAAAAAGATTAGAATAAGTTCTCTTTTGCAACAGAGCGGAATGTGTTTCTCCTTTTCTTACTGGGCCACCACATCTCATAGGTTTTACTAGGTAAAAAATTTAAAAGACTAGAGATGAGAACCATTAGGGGCATGTTAAAATTCTTATATCAAATAATTAGAAAAGCCTCAGAGGGATTTCTCTTGTTTCTTGCTGGGTTCAATGTTAGTCTATTTGTGCAATAAAATGGATTATAGATATTGAAATCACTATTTGCTTTAAAGACTCAACGATTAAAAAAAAAGAAAAAGACATATCTCCCCCACTCCTAATATCCTATGAATAAGAAGGATTTTTGTGTCTTTGTGTCTTGTTTCTATTCTCATTTCTACCAGTGTTAAGCAGCTTTAACCTCATTAACATTAAGGAAGATGGTATAGCATAAAGATACCAGATATAGTAAGACAGTAACCAATCTAAAAAGAAAAGAAAGGAAGTTGGCTGCTTTGCACTGATTGCAAAGGAAATATTACACCTAATGGCATTTAAGAAATTTGTACTCCAAAAGATTTAAGGTTTTAATGATAATTTAGATGAATGGTAAGTATCACTTCTTTCTGGTGATGAGAATCATAATTCTAATAGTATGTTTTGACTAAAATTATTGAAAAGTGAGTTTTTGTGCAAGGGCAATAACTTTTTTCTTTCATGTGATTTAGAAGTAAATCTCAATATTCTTTAGTTTTACCACTAACAATTATATTTTCAGTGTAATTTTAATGTAAAAATAATTGCTTTGATCAACCTTTAGCTGGTCTAAATTCATGCATTTAAATGAGGTACCTAAGTTATCATTCTAGTTAAGTTGTATGTTTTTCCTACATAGTGTATTGGGTTTGCACAGCAAGGTTTTGGTAGCAGGAGGCTGCAGGGGAGGCTTCTGTGAGGTGCTAGAAGCCTCCCTTATGTCCGATAGAACACAGAGAGGGAGGAGGTGCCCCAAGCGCCAGAGCAATGATTCCCCTGCAGCTTGTGGTGAAGACCACACAGAAGCAGGCTGTCTTCCTGCAGCTCATGGGTTCAGATTTAAATTAACAGGACTGATCTTAGTTCTCCCTCCCTGTCTCCCCCTCCATTGGTTACAAAGGTGGTCCTCAAGTCAGTAACTTTATGGCCTTAACCTAGGGACCTCCCTAGGTCTCTAAAATTTTGTGGGATTCATGCAGCTCAAAAGCTGAATACTAAAAAAAAGCATTCTGATAATGATAAAGAATTTAAAAATAGGAAAAACAATCTTGTGGTATTCATATAGCAGAGAAATCGTGACAAAAAATACAGTGAAGATCTAGTGAAGACAAAGAATGGAATTATATACTGATCAACATTGACCATGACATGGAGACGCATTCTTTTTAAAGCAAGACAGCAAAAATACATCTGTGTAGCCGGGGGAAAAATGTAGTGGATTTGTAAAGGCTAACTTTAGTTTTAATTTTTTCTTTTGCTTTTACTAATTACTTCCAGCCAGGAAAAAAAAATTCTTTTCTCTCTCCCTCAACCCCTCCAAAATATAGTGAATCTATAGCTCTGGAGGGAGGAAAAAAGGGATAGGATCTTCAAAGTGAACATATTACTAGTTAATAAAAAAAAAGCAAAAAAAAAGTTTGCAGGAAGAAAAGTGAGATAAAATGTATATAAAAGATACTAATCAGAAAATGAGGTAGATAATGTATACAGTAGGAGTATAACCCAGGATGCCTTAGAAAAAAAGTGAAAAGAGCAGAATAGCCCTCTTCAGAAAAAAAAGGGAAAAGATAACACTAAAACGAGCTATACATATGTACTGATTAAGACACTAGAAAAGAAGTATTGTACAAGACAGTTATATAATCAAATCTGGACAAGCAAGAGATAAGAACTAATACTTATGTGCACTAAGCTTTGATATAGATTTAAGACTTGGAGAACATCTAAGGCCACAATTGTTTTGGCAGAATGATAAGGGTAGAATCAATCAGAAAGTATATCTTACTTTTTTACTGAAGAGTGTGTCTGATTTGATTGTGGTTTCCCTCATTATTCTGTAAAGAAAAGAATAAGAAACCTATGAAACGCAAACTTCTGTGACACTTTAGAGACCTGGGGAGTAGCTGCATCTCTAAAGCATCAAATGATTATGACTTCTGCTAACTTGAACATTTTAGGTCCTGATACTGTACATATACTGAAATCTACTGAAGGTAGTAGGCTTTCACACATGGTCATTTGAAGGACTGAAGTTATCAAAATTTTGGTCCTGTGTTAGAGATTATAAACCCAATGTTATAACCCTAATACTGACATCTTTGCCCAAGTGATCTTTGGAACAGGATTTATTAATATCTGCAGTAGAAGCCCTATATCATATTTGCATTATTTCATACAGCAAGAAATGTACTACTACCTATTATGTGTATTGGTGATGGTTTTAAACTAAAAGAGGGAAGATTTAGACTAGAAAAATGGAAATACAGAAAAAAAAAATTTCAGTGGGGGTGGTGAAACACTGGAAACTCTGGTTGCCCAGAGAGTTGGCAGATGCCCCATCCCTGGAAACATTCAAGGTCAGGTTGGATGGGCTGCTGAGCAACCTGATCTAGTTGAAGATGTTCCTGTTCAGTGCAGGACAGTTGGACATGATGTTTAAATGTTCCTTCCAACCCAAACTATTCTATGATTCTGTATACTTAGATGGATACTTATGCTTATCCTAACTCCCTGTGACTCATCTTTTGTATTCATCAGAAGTTTAGAGGAAAGCTAGAAACATTATGTTTACCTGATCTAACCTCCTACAGATGAAATTTAACCTAAAATTGACTTACAATTTCTAAGATCCAAACTAAGAATGATGATAATCACATTTGCAAAACACTGTTGGGCTGCTAACATTGTCGATAATCACTTCAAAAATAGTTCTAATTCAGGTGCTCCAAGAAACATATAATTGTGCAAGCAGATAATACTGAAGAAAAAACATTAGGAAGGTGTCATTATGACATTTGATGATTCTATGATTCTATGATTATCACTGTCTCTAGTCCTGGTGAACATACTGTGGCTGCACACGTTAAAAATACTGGAAATACATATGGATTCAGAAAAGAACTATAAGAAGTTCTAGACACATGAGAACCTAGACAGACAATAAAACAATTTATCCAGATGAGGATAAAAAAGTAATTTGACGACAAGCGTGTATGAAGTAGCTGAAGCCAATAAGCGAAAGAAAATCTGTGGTGTTACATATTTATTTTAATTAGCAATTTTGATATACATTTGTTAACAGGCTGAAGAAAATACTGTAACTAAAATGAACATAACTTTCTACATCGAATAACCTGGGGAGCCAGCACCAGATTGCCTAATATGTTCAGGGTTGATAAAATAGTTCAATAACTTTCTGAAAATATTTCTTATTTTAGACCAGTGAAGGAAGGTGACAGTTTAGTTATTCATGACTGTATTCTGCGATTTTGACTTGTATATTCATATCTGAGTTCCTAATTTAGTGATCTGGTTTTCATAGTATGGCAACGTAACTAGAATCTCTAGTGGCTTTGGAAAGTTAGCAGTTTATCTAGAGGACTTAAATAACTTTTTAAAAGCTTAAATACAAGCATGCGATGTATAATCATAGTGAGAAATTATTATGTGTGCTGTGTATTACTCTTTCAACCTATTGAACCTCTGCCTCTTGAAAATGAATACAAACCCCGGTAACTTGTTTATTGAGCTACTGCTCCACAGAAGCCAAATAGGCTCAAATAAGAAGTATTAATTAAACCACAGCACTTCTAGGGATGCATGGGAAGAGGCAGAAGTGTGACTGTGCATATCTGAAGAGAAAGTTTTGGTGTGTATCAACTTTCTGTTGGCCTGAGGAAGGAGATGACTCACTCACATGGATGGATCTGAGGTTTGGCTTAGACTGAGTGATTAGAGATGTAGATGAAAGTTATACATTTGTAGCTTGTGGTAGACATGGAAAGGATATTTAAGCATGTCCTTATTCTCCGCATGAAAATACTTTTATTTTATGCATGTCTTTTACTACTGAACCCAAACGAAATTTGACAGTTACTGTCAGTATTCACATGGGTTTTCTATAGTAGCACATCTAGTTACATTAGCAAAAAGCTTGTTTTGGGGAATTTTGATACGATGACGTTCTAGACTTTTATCCTTTTTAAATATAGACATGGAAATTCTGCACATATTTAGCTCTTTTTGCAGGTTTATGAATCCTGTAATCAAAATCTGTAGTCTAAAATACAGACTACCCTCTGTCAGGGTAATTACTACTCTGTCAGGTATGTTATGTTCTGGCTGCTTGCTGGGGTCCTGGGGGCAGAGGGGGATCCCCATGGGGAAGGATCTGGCAGCCAGAGCCCATCCCACCACCCCAGCCAAGAGCAGGGCAGCTGGGGGCACCTCCTTGGGGACGAGGATGCGCTGAGACCGCGATGGGACATGGGCCTGCGGGTGGGGCTTCCACACAGAGGGCACTCTGTAACAGCACTAGTTTCCACACCTTGGCTAGTGTTTCAGCAGTTCACTGCCTCCTGTGAAAAGGAGATTATTTGTGCCTGTTAGCATTTTCATGTTCTTAGACTCAACAGAATGTCTTAATGCGATAAATTGGTCAATAAATATATGAAAGTTTGTTATTTTTAAACTGGTGTGTCTGATCTTTTAAAACCAGAGTGCCAAGACTTGAAAGAATGACAAACTATGCAGAAGTATACAATGATGGATATGCTTAAGTAGTGTAATTACTTGTTCATAGTATGCTACTTCTTTTGCTGGTTCCAAATTTTGATCTATAACATGAGTCATGCACATTTATTACTTCAGACAGGGCATCTTTTTTCTCACACTAAATCTTTCCTTCTCGGTTTAAGAAAGGCTGCCCTCTTAAAATAGTCTTAGAGAGTGTTTCCTTACCCCTCAAAATACCTTTAAAATCCTACAAAAGCATCAGAGAATATGATGGAGGTTTAATTCTTATTTGAAAATAGAAAAAAATCTATTTAAAATACATAAATTCTTCTCTTATCTTTCTAATGAGTGCAAGTATGCATTCCAAATATCTGTGACTTTGAACACATCTCTCCATCACTTCAAGGGACAGAGACAATCCTTGTTTAACATATTCTTCAGTACTTTACAGCAATAAGTGAAATAAACCATTCTGGTAATATCTCAATATACTTTAAATCCTGGAGAAGCCACTATGATTCTATAGCAGAAGTAAAACTTACTTTCATGTATCATAGAATCACAGAATGGTTTGATTAGGAAGTGACCTTTAAAGGCCATCTAGTCCAACCCACTTGCAATGAGCAGGGACATCTTCAACTAGATCAGGTTGCTCAGAGCACCATCCAAACTGGCCTTGAATGGTTCCAGGAATGGGGCATCGAACACCTCTCTGGGCAACCTGTTCCAGTGTTTCACCACCTGTGTATATGTAGGAACAGGATGGAGTCAGATGGTGGTTTGTTAACATGAAGGAGACCCTTACAGTGGCAAAACCCCTCTAGAAATAGTAGAAAAAGTGGCTTAGGTATAGAGTTAGAGGCCCCTGCAATATAAACACAGATTTGCCTCTAATACATTTGTGGAATGGCGGTAGCTGGGAAAACATCTGGAAATAGCATATTACTCTCAGGAAACATGAGATAATTTTGTAGGTATAAGTAATTGGGGTGCAGATCTTTTGGACAAAGGCACAATATAGTGTCAGTTTCTAAAATTTAAAAATTCAGGACCATGCTATTTAGAGAAAAGTGTGTCCTTATTCAATCAGATTGAATGATAAGAAGCATAATTGTATCAGTGCATGGTCTAGGCCTTTCAACAGGTTGCCCAGGGGGGTCGTGGATGCCCCATCCCTGGAGGTGTTCGGGGCCAGGCTGGATGGGGCTTTGAGCAACCTGCTCTAGTGGGAGGTGTCCCTGCCCATGGCAGGGGGCTTGGAACTAGATGATCTTTAAGGTTGCTTCCAATCCAAACCATTCTATGATTCTGATTTTATTTGCCTGTCCCTGATTCACAAAAAGAAGTAATTCTAACCAGGGAAAAAGGAATACATGAGGATTTTTTTTTTCTCTTCTTACTGAAGATTTTAGAAGAGGTGTTTAAAAAGAAAAAATAAAAATAAAATCCAGTTATTTTCACTTTGCTTCCTTATTACCATGAAGATATTTTCCCCTTTCTTTTTCTGGGTCTAGTAAAATGTCAGTGTGACTGTTTTTGCTACGGATCTGAGGGCTAAATATGTGTTGCATTTAAAATCAGATTATAAATCTTTTTCAATAGCTGGAAAATAAATGACAACCTAGGGTTTACAACAGCTGCTGTGGTTGAATAAACCATGAACTGTATATTATCAGGTGAATATCTCTGCTGAGGCTTTAGGCACATCTCAAAGCTGTAGGATATTAAAAAATAATTTGTTTTTTTATTAACCATGGCATCCTACTGAATAAATTAAAAGTAACTTTTGATTGATGATGTATAAGAGTTTTTGCTGTGCTTTAACATGCACCATGAATTTCTCTCAGATTGGCAGGGTTAGTTGCTACCTGGTTGTCACATATTTCAGGTTAGTATGCAACATTTATCCTATTAAAAATGAGAACCTAAATCCTCATTAGAGAATACTGCTTCTGCTGGTTTTTGTTTTCTTTTTTTCCTGAAAGTGCAGACACTGGTTTATCTGTTGATTGTTCATAGTTGTAATGCACAAATAATGGGGAAGCTTGTGCAAAAAGGTTTGTTGAGTCGCTGAGAACACAGAAGAAGTACTGATGATATATTTTTCCATGCTTATTGCAGAATGTGGGAATGGTAGTACAAAGCATAGGGAAAGTATTTTGCACATTTGGGTTTTTTTTGCTGGGGAAGGTAGACATCCAATACAAGGTGAAACGGTTATACAAGGCAACTAAGTTAAAGAGATGTAAGAATTGGCTAGCTCTTCACTAGCTATCCAAAGATAGGTAATTATCTGATGTTAAATATCCCAAGCAATAAAACTTAGTTGGAGGGATACACCCCAGAAATGAAAGAATAAAATATAAAAATTCACAGAAAGAAGAGAAATGCACGCTTGCTATAAAGGATAGGTACAGTTTGCAGGTCTTTGAACTAGCTCTTATCTCTCATCAACATAATGTTTCTAATAGTATCTCATAGTATTAGGAACATAACCTTAATGTTCCTAGTAGTATCTTCCTATGGCCTCAAGCCATTGTAAGAACTGAATATTTTAATATTCTTTTATATATGTTACTTGGACTAGAAAAAAAGAAGGGTACGAGCAGCATTGTGGACACACCTATGTGAATCCCTTAAACAAACAACAGATTTATTTTGAGAGAAAGACCTATGGATAAAAAATATGTGATTAACCATAACCATTCTTTCCATTCTCTCAGAAAGAAGTGGCAGAAGTGTCAAACAGGGACACGTGTCAACTACTTGTGGGATTCACAAAGGGACAGATATTGAATTTTTTGACACTCTGGTAGATTAAGTACATTCGTCAACAGCCTTATGAGTTACTGTGCAACTTGTGAGGCACAGGTGAGGGCCTGTGCATATTTTTAGAAATACTTTGAGACTCCTGTGTAGCGTATGCGTTCTTTCTGCATTTACCTGATAGATCATACACCTTCTGTTTCTCAATTTTTTTACAGAGAGTACTTACTGAAGTGTTGCATACTGGTGTTATATATGCTGTTACATTTTCAATGACACTGTAGCAGCCATATTTTGAACAAAACAAAACTAGATGTACGGGTAATTTCTCTGTAGTTCTATCATGAAATTTGTGCAGTTTCTGAATTACTTGGGCCCTAATACTGTTTCTGTATAAAACATTAGTTTCTTCAAGTCAAGTATAAATTGTTAAATCTTTCCTACAGTGTCCTACATAGCATAAGGAAGGACATACTTAATTTTTGATTCCAAAAGATATATTTCTATGATTAACTGACAGTGCACCTTTTCATATTAAGTATTTGCCAGATAACTAGGGTGGAAAAAGCTAGCTATTTTTTTCCCATGAGTGTGTACACAACTACTCAGCTTTAGCAATAACTAATATGTTTTGGTTTTCTGTCATAATCTTCTCACACTCATTCATTTAATGCTCTTACTAATTGGTGGCTTTTACTTCTATCTGGCAAAACGGTGTCCAGAAGTTTGATTTTTAAACCCAGTTTTCAGACTCAATTTAGTTTTTGAAGTAAAAACCTTGATAGGTCTATTCAAATGAGGAGAGTTCTTAGTGCTGAAGGAAAAGAGAACAGTTCAATTGAATCCCTCAGTTTTTATCACAAGAATAGTTCAGTGTCATCTCTCATTGAGTTATTATCACATGAAAGATCTTCCACTATTCAACTGAACCACTTGAGAATTAGCTATTTCTTCTATATTGCCCATATTGCACAGTCCAGCAGACTGCAAGTTAGGTCCATACAGTATCCGTTCCTTGGAACAATTTGTGATAAAAGGAAGCTACTGTTCTGCTGGCCTTTCAGAATTATTTATCTGTTCCTGCATGTTGCTTGACCCAATTTAGACCTTCTTCCCTAGGAAAAGGTCACCCTCTTAGATGGGTTCATTGCAGGTCTGATCACACACATTCACAACAAAGTAATTGAAAATAGAACTGGGAATAGGAAGACCAGAAAAGCAAAAAGCCTGTCCAAAACCTGCCTGGTGGCTTGTCCCCTAGGCCTAAGGGATCTGCCTCAGAATGGGCCATTGACACAGTGTCAAGTGTCCAATATGTGGAGCCACTTCCTCCCTCCACCTTTTGTTTTAACTATTTATTGTTTTCTAAATTAGATTTTAGGCTTAAGTCACCAACAGCATGACTAATTATGTAGCCTCAGGCCAAGCTCTTGGGTGCTCTCCACATGTTGAGCAGTCGTCATCAGATTTTCTGTCACCCCCTTGGTCTTCTGTTTCAAGTGTGTTACATCAAGTGTGAAATCAGCAACAGTTATATAATATTTGATATAATCTTTGTCTATTGTTGCTTTGCTTCCAGAGGATTTTGATTAACCCAGACAGTTAGTGACAAATATTAAAGTAAGATCAAGATTAAAAAAAGAGATCTGCAGTAGTGAGAAGAGTAGGTTTTTTAAGCAGCCTTCCAAACACAATGGTGGAAGAACAAAAAAAATGGAAAGTTAGCAGCTCTAAATATGAAGTAGATTATGTTATGGAATTGGCCATATGACATACTGCCTAGAGGAAAATAACTGAAGAAAGAATCCTATAAATTCCTTTTAATTCTATACTCTGTTGTTTGATACAGTTTTATTAAGACTCCTCAAGAAATAACTCATCAAGAATTCAGCTCCTTATGGAGACTCTCATGTCTTCCCCATGCGGATTCATCTGCAAATACTTTGGACCCATAGTTTATTTTCCTTTATACATAACTTACTAATATTTATGCAGCCTGAATGATAGTGTCTGTTTGACAGATTGCCTATCCTGGGGAAAAATATGTAGGTTTTATGGAACTACAGCACTGAGTCTCATTCTAGCATCACACTTATTCAGCTTTGACACTTCCCTGGATCTCTGTGGGTTTTTCTTCAGCGGAGTGATAATTTCTCTATTTCATAGTTCAGTGTAAATAGAATAGGTCTCAAAACTGTTACTACTACTGCTTTCTGTGGAACATGAACATTCTTTATCGTATGCTGCCCCACCATCTCTTTTTGAAGAGTCCTCATTTTATCTGTTGCCTCTCTTCTATTGTGTGATATTTGCTTGTGGATTTTTATTTATTTTTTTAAAGTCTCACAACTATTGAAAGATATATATTTTTAGATTCAAGAAAAGATATGTTTTCCATCTGTATATACATTTTCTTTGTGTGAAGAAAATGCTATGTAGGAAAACAAAAGGTAGAATTTGCTTTGAAAATGTAAGATGTAAGGAAGGAAAAAGTTCTTCCTAGATGTGAGATTATATACTTCTAGTTAGGAAAGACGGGCATTTTTTAGTCAAAATCCCCAATACTTCTCAAATTTGTTTGCAGTCTCATTAGAAGTACATGAATTTGTGAATGTCATCCAACAAGAGAAATAACAGGGAATATTTTGTGCCTAAAATATGAAAACTGGTACAGATTATAATGTATTTAACTTCCTCAGTATTGGCTCAGTTAAGTTTTTCAGCAATTTCACCTACTGGGTAGCCGAGGAGCAACAGATTGTTATTCAGGGGTGGTGCCAGTGACACCACTGATTATGTTCATCCTTATCCTTTCCCTGACAGGAATTGTCAAAAGTAGATACTGAAGGATTAGGACAGACTCAGGCTACTTAACAAGCCTTGTAGAAAAGTAAACAAAGAGGGAAGCAAGAAGATGCATGTTTCTAGTCACAGCTAATCCCCTAGGTTTTAAGTCCCTGCTGAAGTTGCTCATCAGCTTAAGAGCAAATATTTTGTGGAAATCCAGGCACGGAAAACAGTGATTCTTTTGCTAGATATACTGACTGAAGGAACTCCTTACTGCAAACTTAACTTAATAACTTAATAAAACCCTCCTAGAAAATTATTTGAAATGTTGAAAAAGTAATACAAGGATAATTTTATTTGCCATACAAACAATGGTTTGTGAAATAGCATGCTATTTAGAACTTGCTGAAAAAAACATTCCTCTATTACAGAATGTAATAGACATTTTACTTTTACATTGCTTTCTAAATGTACCCACAGAATTTGTGAAAGAAAAATATTCTTACTACCAAATAATGCAGAATTCTATTGGTTTCTATCCTATTTTCTGCACCATTTTCATAATGGGAAAATCCAGTATAAAAAAAGCTTTATTAAGAATAGTCCTTGGCTGAGCTGCCCTGTGAAAAAGCCCATCTCTCTTTATTGATTTACCCCAATTAGTGGATTGAAATTAGGTGAGCTGAATCAGAAAATATTATCTTAAATGGTCAGCAATACTTTAACTGGAGATGTACAAGCAGAGTATCACATTGGCTCCTTAGAGAATGAGGGGTCAAACGTCACTTCTGTCAAGGTAAAATGAGAAACTTTCATCCTTTCTTGTTCAATTTCTGCTTTTGAGTTCAACCCTGTACATTTTAAATTCAATTTTAAACTTTATGAATATTAGAGAATAAAGGGATTATCACAAAAGGATACATACAGAAAAACTCTTTCAGTTTATCCCTTCTAAAATGAGATTTTAAATTCCATTCATGGACTCTTAAATCAGTGATAACTCAAATTCATCATTATAAACTGGAAATAGGATCACAGATTTAACTGAAGGGCAGAAGGTCATGGCTTTCATAACACACATGAGTGCATTTGCATTTGTATCAGCATACTGTTAAACAACATAAAGGCAGTAAACTATTGCTACAATGACACTCCTGTCTAATGCAGAGTCTTTTCATTGTAATATACCCTTGGTTATTTTTAATACAAGCCACTAGTCATATTTTTATGTGCTAATGAACACCATATTAGTGACTAGTTCACTAGTCAAGACATGAATCATACTGTGTTTCACCTATTCAGTAATGTATTGTGTTCATTAAATGTATTGTGTATTTCACCTATTCAGTAAATGTATTTTGAATACATTCATAGAAATCAGCATCTGTTTGCAAACAAATTCCTAAGACAACATAGAGATGAAATGATTGAATAGCTGATTTGCAGGAATAATACCACTAGTGCTGATGCAGTCCTTTTTTTTCTTTATCTTTTTTTTTTAATAACTGATTTTAAATAATTTAAAGAATTATCATGCAAATATTCATAAAATGCTAACATTGAAATTTATCATTGAATATGCAACAACTGCTTTTACTTTTCAATTTAATATAAATAATACTTCATAATGTGTAATGTAGTACTCAAAACTTAAATTTATTCTAGTTATTAATATGGTCTAGGAAGTGTTCTTTGATTCTGGAGCCATCTGATACGGTGTAGCCCAATACCCATTCAGCTCACATATATACATCATGCTTATGTTTTCTTTCCCTTCCCAAATAGGGGAGGGCACTCAAATTACCTATTAGGACTAGTTCTAACAGATAACCCCAAACCTTCCCACATATTCATCTGGAAAATGCTAGTCTGCATGGACCAAAATTATGCTATGGCCTGTGTTAATAGTCAAAAGTGGACAATTGTATGTCATTGATAAAGCCCATGTCTGTGTCCCTTTTCTTTTACTGGTATATACTTCGCCTTCCTGAGAAGCTTCAAAAAAAACAGTAAAAAAGTTCCTCCTACTAGAAGGGGGAGAGAAAAATATGACAAATTTTAAGTACAAGAAGGTTGTACAGTATCCCAAAGTAAGGAACCAATACTATACCCAATTTATTTTATAGGGTGATAGAAAGTAATATTATTCAATTCATGGAGCATTTTAATCATAGACCTTCCACATGCTTGGGACAGTATGGCCTCTAATATCTGAGTTTCAACTATATTCATAGAAGTATGAAAAATAATATGCCTATGTTATCTTAATTACATTGTGAATAATCAGAAAAAAGAAAGGAAAAAAAAAACCAACTCATGTTACATAGAGATATACTTAATGAATGATATATAAATGATTTTGTGTCTATCAAACACAACCACTAAGTATAGAAATTGGCAAGAACAGAAGTCAAACACATGCTTTCAGGCTATGGAATGCTATCTAGTTGCCAAATTGCTTTATCCTGTACTTAAACTATTGAAAATTATTTCCTTTTAACAGAACTAAAACAGAACTTTGTGCCCTGATGTATCTCACATTGTATATTATATTAAGCTTTTGATCCGTTCTTTGATGATGACTAATGTGGCAACATTCACCCTTTCACATTATGAGACTTTAAGATGGAGAAGAGAGAAAGGAGGGGCTAATTCACAGGAGCAAAGCTACTCCCAATAGCTGAGTGATAAAGTGTTTTGATAGAATAGTTCAAAAGTCACACTGAAGTAATTTTTCATTGCACGTTTTATGCTCTCTAACCTATCAACAAAAAAAGCTATAAATCTTTAAGCTCATATATGATAAATTGCCTTCAAGATATATACTTCATCACTGAAGCCAAATAAACTTTGAACTGTTAATACATTTCTAGATTAAGTAATGCAGGCCCTCAGGAAATGCACAGACCAACTAACTTAAAACTAAGCAGAAAGAAAAAGTTAAAGACAATGTCTGGAGTTCTATGGAGTTCTATGTCTGGAACTCTGACGTTATAATGCATCGCGCCTACCCAGCACAGTATCCATCGCTTTTTATCCTAATTTTGAAGAGGGGTTTTTTCCTGTTTAGAAACCAAAACCAAGCTGAGCCCCACAGCAAAAAACTAATTTCAAGAAAAACATAAAAGCAGAGAGATGGCAAAGGAAGGACTGAATAAAAGTAACTTTTTTCAAAAATTTCAGATGAAAAAGTAGACCCAGATGAGACACTGCTTAAAAATGGTTGTTTTGAATGCTATTCTAAATGTCTAAGATCTCTGAGGGATCCACATGGAGACAGTATGGACCTACAGGAGACTCCACACCCTTCCAGAGTAACAGCTAGATGGGCAGCCAAGTGCGTGGAGACCTTCGGACAGCTATGTCAAAAAACTCTGGTTAGATGGTGGAACCACTCTAGTAGCATCCTTAGGGCCCAGTGTTGTGATGGAGACAGCAAACCTTGGCTGTGCCAGAGGAACCTCTGCAAGGCAGGGTTCTCAGAGAAGCAAAATGCCTATTGAAACTCCATCAAGGGGAGCAGTAGCTTCACTGCTCCTAAAGACTTATAACTGGCTCTGAAGGAGGGACCCAGGCTCTGTCTTTGGAACTGTTGGTGTCCCAAAGGATAATACTAAAAGTAATTTTGGTAATAAAAACATAGAAATTAACCTGGTGGCATTCTTTAGGTTCTCTCTCAGTTTCATGCATGCAAATGCTGATCAGGCTGTCTGACTATTAATATCAGACACATAATAATTAAAAAGTTACTGTAGTGCTTCTGTAGGTTGACAGATTGACAATATCCATGGCTGTAGTGAAAAAAAAAAAAGAGCAAATAGTGTTGCGAGTTGCTTAACAGAAGGATATCTCAGTGCTAAAACTAGCTGTAAGGGTATGCTTAATCCCTCTGATGAAATTGATGATAGTTTTACTTTTTGTGGAGCACTCGGGCTATAGGAATTGAATTTCAGCCACTGGTTTGCTTCACACAGATCACTGAACAGCAAGAAGGCCATTTGAAAACAAATGATTCCATATTCCAGGACCAGTCCCTTGAGCTAACTGAGCTTTTGTGTTAGAATGAAGAGAGGAAACCAGGGAGTGGAAAGAAATGTTTAAAAGGATATGAAGGGCATAGCTGTGATACCCGTAATATTGCAGAATGGTGTCCCAGGTGGGGCTGTAAAACCTGCATCTGTGCTGGAGAAGTAATGAGTGACTACTTCAAATAAGCTGTGAAGCTCTGTGTGTAAATGAAAAATAACATCTTAATCTATGTACCAAACTAGTTACAACACATGTACTCAGAGTGCTAGAGCCTATACAGTAACTAGGGCAGAATTGAATTTAAAAAACAAACAAGCAATCAAGCCCCTCAAAAAACTAAATAAATATTTTATATTATGTTTATGATTTTCAGGGTTCAGTTCAGGATCATTTTATATCCCAGTCATTGTAGACCAGTTGAAGTCAACTCCTTGCCCAGTCTCTGACTTTGTCCCTTATGCCATAATTTTCAGGACTAGTGTAAGAGCAGTTACATCATCTACGAATTCACAGGTGCAGGGATTTCTCCTGTGCCTTATTGTGTGATAATTATGGTTATTTTGACTGAATGAAGTGACAGAAGCCAAAGAAGATCCACATGCTGTAGCCTTCTCTTTGGGATTGCCCATTTTGAGAAAGATTATAAATGAATTTCCTTTCCTGATGCCTCTAACGTTATTTTTAGATCACAGCTTTGTCCTTTCAGAATTGATATGCTTATATTCAGGAGACACTGCTATGCCATCCTTTCATGGTAATCTACTCTCATCCTGCTTCTCATATAACACTTTCAAATGATAAGTCTGTGCAGAGGTTCTGCATCAGTGACTAAGGGCACATGCCATAAGCAGTCTAACAGCGAGCAAGATTAATTTCAGAAGTGAAAACAGTAACTCTGTTCAACTCTATAGAGGGCATTTTACTTGTGTTGATTCCGATTATCAGTTCCTAATGGAATATAATTATTTTTATAACCTGTCCAAGAAATGCAATTTAAGGCATAAAGAATTCTCTGGCCTGGAACTTGTTGAATATAGTATTCTAATATATACATGTAATTATATAAGTTCAAAAGTCCATTTATGACAGCTGCTTAATAGTAGTTTGCCAAGGAAATGTTTGGTTGCAAATACTTTTTGTTGGTATTTGCATATATGTAATCAGATTCATTAACCTGTAATGATGTAAAATGCTTCTGTTTTATTTTTTAAGAATATTTAAGGATATTAAATATTAAATAATTAAAACAGCTACTCCACACAAACTATAAACAGGAAGCTGCTGATGTTATATTTTTTTTAAAAAATAATAATAATAAAAAATCAGCTCTAACATTAGTTTTTTCTAATGTAGCATATGTAGCAAATTAGCAGTCTTAGCAACTGAAAGACTTCTTAATAATGTGCTGTGCCACAAGATTTTTTTCTATTGATGGCTTGAAAAGTACTTTCCAGTGTAGAACCTAGAGCTGCACTAATACTAACAGTCATGGCTCCTTTAACTTCATAAATGGTTTGACTAGTTTAGTTGCTAAAACTGAAATAATTATATCTGGTAAATCTAAATAGAAAACCCTGATTTTCTTTCTAAATCTTTTCCAGAATCTTTTTATGAAGGAATTTCACAACTGTTAAGATGAATAATTTTTTTTTTTTCTTTCATCTGGTCTTGCTCTCTGGAAAATAGAACTGTCAAGAAGAAAGTTGAAAGAGAAAGACAATCAGCAAAGACATATTAATGTAAATCTCCATTTTGAAAAGGACAGCAGTGATTCCTGAGCATGTTGTCACCTGGCAGCTAAAGCATGCATAACAATATCAATCACACAAAACAGATACACACATAGAAATCCAGATTATTGTCACTTAGGTTAGTTTCATACAGGAGTCCCATACCAAAAATTTTTAGTGTTAATTGTGTGGATGGTCAAAGAGGTCTAAGTCTCTGTTTCATTCCTGATAATGTTTTTATTCTTTTTTTCAAGATTCATCTAATGTACCATGCATTCAGGAGAGTGCTGTTGGGAACTCTAGGTCACTATTCTGCTATGTGTCATCAGACACTCTAAAATTCAGGGGGGAAACTCAGGTTTTCCCACATTGTGGATCAACAGTGTTACCATGAGACTATTTTTCTAAATCACAGCCCGTAAAATAGGTGTCTGCTTTCCTAAACCTGAATTTCAGTGCTTCTCTCTTTAAGAGGCAGATGTTTAATCTCCTCAGAACAAGCAGGTCTGATCATGGCGAGTGAAGCAATTAGCTTTTAGCTAAAGAGGGGGAATTAACAGGGTTAGCTAACCTGGAAAAGCAGGCAGACTGAATAGCTGTTTGACACTAGGTGAACTTTAGGCAGACATACCCTGACTGAACTTTCCTTTATCTATACAGAATCACACATACATCAAAGGACTAGAGAGCTTTTGGAAATGGGAGGATTTGGGGACTGGGATGTACTTTGTGAGATAGGAGAAAAGCTGCTTTACTCTGCCACCTTCCTGCTCCAGAATAATAGCTGAATACTTCTTATCAGTTCTGTGCTAATATTAGTAATGGAGATACAAAACCTTCCTAAGGCCTCTTCTATTTGCTTTGAAAGTGAAAATAAAATTTTACCAGAATTTCATTCTCTCTTCTAATTCTGCTTTCATTAGTGATGTGTTGCAATAATACTTGCCATGATGAACTAATTTGATTTAATACAGATACGTATAATAGACTTTTATCTTTAATTCCAAATTAAATGAAATTAATTAAATATTAAATATTATTTCAATATAATATAGCTACTTTCTGAAAACCTGTTTGTAAAAAGCAGCAAAGAAGTCATTTGGAGAACGTAGAAGAAGATAGGGGTACTAAAACTGTGGCTTTGTTTATAAAAGAGTTGTATATATTGAGCTTTATTTTTCAGCTACTCCAGTAACTTCCTGCAGTAGTTCATGCTATGTAGAACCTTGTGGAAATCTGTCAAGGAGGCTTGCAAAATCAAATTAGACTGGTGATAAACTCAAAATAACTTTAACCAAAATTGTTTAGCAGAGAACCAAGTAAAAATTAGATTTATTAAAACCATTCAACACCCCAACAATATTAGTAAAACACAGGTTCAGTTTGTATGAGGAATTAATACTGCACAATTGACTCAAGAATTCCTAAGCTTTAGAAATGAGGATCCAAAATGTGTACAGTCACTCACCTATAACATGAGGGCTCTCAAGATTGAGGAGTTTCCTTGGGCAGCATCCCAAGGAAAGAGTCCCCAACTGCAGACTTACTGCTCCAAGGAGGACCAAACCAATTTGTCCTACAGGAAGGCTCCATTCATACTGAAGTTAAATCTGAACTGTGGTCATATAAGGTCATGTCAGCTCCCATTGGCTGAGGGCCAATCCCTTCCTTGTTCCTTGACTATATTCATGACTTCATTCTATTAATTCATTGACTGTATTCATGACTATAGTCACTGAAGGAAGATGAGTAGGTGATGATTGCCTGAGGGGTGCACATGACCATACTGTAATGGCATGAAAAACAAGGGTGCAAAAAGTGAGGATGCAGCAGTCCTAAAACTCCTGGCGTTTAATCAGGTTGGGTGCACCTGCCACAAAGTTTTTGCAGGATTCAGATCTTCCAATTTACAGACAGAATAAGGGTTAAGGGAAAATTTACAAAATATTTAGATTTATTACTGGAACAGATTAAAACATGTAAAGTGCAGCCTTGTCTGCTTATACCAGAAGAAAGTTGTGCTGGTTTGGGGACAATGTTTGTATGATCTAATGATCAAAGAGCTTGGACATTTTATGGTCAGTTTGGCTACTAGTTGGCTGTGATTTCTTAACCTTTCTCAGCATATTTTCTGGCTTTCGAAAACAGGAATGTAACCAAATGGTTTACTTAATATTTATTGAATACTTTCAAATTTTTGAAAAGAAACTACAATGGTGGCAATTTTCAAGTAGCAGAAGAATTACTGTTATCACCTCTTTCCATGATTACAATAAGTAAATGCAATTTACTTCTCATTTTGAATTGTATGTATTACATCATTGACATATAATTTGTCCTCATTTTCAAATTTTGACATGCAACTCAAACATTCTGAAGGTCTGAACAAATTCAGTCCTAAATATTTTATTCTTAAAAGTTAAAGTAATATGTAAATATTATTTTGCAAATATGCAAATATGTTAGAAACTGTTGCAAATATGCAAATATGTTAGAAACTGTTGATTCACGCACTAGAAGCAGCAGTTTGCATCAGAAAATGTAGTTCAGAAAAGTATGAAGTAACAGAGTATAAATTTCATATGATTACAGATTCAAATGCAAGGGGGAAATTAGAGTAGGCTAATTTGCATGTTGAAGTGAAAATGAACTTTTTAGACTTTTTTCCTATTAGTTTTGAGAAAAGAAAGTGCCTACATCTGTACCACATTTGCAAATCTTTAAATCAGCTAACAAGAAACATTGTTTTAACTAGTAAAACAATCTGTTAATTTGTCACATAATTAAGTATGGATATTCTGTAACAGCTCAAAATTGTAAGTATGTTTAATGAAATTTGAATGACATTTATTTTGAAACTCCAGATATGTTATTAATAAACTGAGTAATTTAGAACTAATTTACATAGTAAGTGAATATAATTAAAAGCAAATCTTTATTAAGGAGTCACAGGAAATCTTTAATTTCTAATGCATTTTAAGGAAGCAAGCACATCAGATTATTTCAAGAATAACTCTAACAATGGCCAGTAATACGTATGAAACTTACTTACATGACCGCATATGTCAAACTATGTTAAATGAAAAAAAATAAATAATGAAAGTTTTTTGATAACCTATGTCCATAATTTTTGCTTTCCAAACATGTTCCCAAATTTTGATTTAGTACTTGAGATGTATTTAACTATATGATTGAAAATATCAAATAGTAAGAATACTAAGAAGTGTCTAATTTCTGAGATTTGGTTGTTGTGATTTTTTTTTTTTTTAATTGCTAGTATTTGAGATGCTTGAGAGCTCTTTTTCCCCCCCAGCATATCCTTCACAGCTATTCCTTTAGAAATAAATAAATAATTACAGAAGAGCTTCAATTCCCCTAAAATTCCAGGAGGTTGGACTTTAAAAAAAATATTGTGTAGGATGTTTCATGATAATAATATGCATGCTTACAAGAAAAGTATAAGGCATAATACTGCTCCCATGTGTGTAAAATTATTATCTTTTTGACATCATTATGAAGGAAGAAAAATTCATTTGGTAAATAAATTGTTCTTTCAAACCATTCTTCAGATGAATGAAATGAAGGCCCCTCAGGTCAGTGAAATTCTACCAGCTTAGTCCAAAAATCATAATAAACTGTTTTCCACAAATAGGAATAATACCTTCAAATTGCACACTAACATGGTTTTCAAGGTTTCCTTTATACATGCAATAGAATTCATTAAACTCTTGTTACAATGCTTACATACTATTGTAGGTGTTATTGTCACTAGTGTTCCATGTCTAAGGAGTTGGAAAATCCGACACTAACTCTTTATATGACTCCACAAGAGAAAAAGAAAAAAGTTTATTGTTTGTTTCACTGTCTTTTGGTTTCCTGGTGTTTCTGTACAGGTACCCAGGAAAATTTTGTGTTTTGTGCACTGAACATTTGCTGGAGGAAGTTCAGTTGGAGCTGTATCTGGAAATAATAGTAGTGAATAGGAAAGGGCAAGGAAGACCTAGCGTGATGACAGACTAATGGGGCTGGTGGCATAGCATAAATGGAATCCCAGCATGAAGTGCAGCACATCATTGCTTTATGAAGAGGATTTCAAAATTATACAAAAAAAATCAGTTAGGAAGTGACAGCTAAAGATAGGAAATGACAAAAATTGTTCAGACCTTTCTGACTTCTATTCTATTCTAGTACCAGATCTTTACTGGCTCTGCCTGATTCAAGGAAGGTTTGGATAATGAATTTCTGCCTCCAAAGGTCTTTCAGATCTTAAAATGTGAGACAAAATAACTGGAGACTGTTGAGATGTACTTATTCCAGAGTCTAAACACCCGGAAAGCTCTTAGTTTGTTCCAATTTATAATATTGCTTTGGGCTTATATATAACATCAAACAGTATAAAAGTAGAAAGGGTAGCAAACCAGTTGCCTTGATGTGATCTTTTGGTTTAATTTGCTTCCTTTGCAGTCTTGATATCAAATTCTCTTTTGAAATCAGAACAGACACATTTCAGATTGAATAGTTTTATTTTGTGTTATAATACTATTTGGCACAGGACAAATTATTACTGAGAAACTCTAAAAGAGAGATGCCCAACAACACCACTGTACTCAATGGCTTGTCAGCATTTCTGCTATAAACCTTGTATTTGATGTTTTTCTTATTCTTTTGGCTTGATACAAGGAACTGAGGATATCAGCTGAGATGTAGTTTATTAAGACAGAAGAAAAAGCATAACGACTGGTAAATTGATTCTGATATTAAATTGATAGATAAAAAAATTATAAAGTTATTGTTACGAAATCGTTACTCACCAAAAATACTATTAAGTTTTCTCACAAAGAACAATGCCAGTGGAGACGAAACATACAATTGTTCTAATCTCACAGTTACTCATTATTATAGCCAACATAAGTAAACCAATATTGACTGAGAGAAAGCCCAGAAACTTGCTATGTGTATTCTGTATTGACTTCTACCTACTCTAAGTTAAAATCTGTATGGCAGGCCTGGTCTTGTAGTCATTTTAACATTTACTTATCTTTATTATCTAACAATGCTCTTTTCACTAGTAAAATTAGGTACCTGAATAAAAGTTTGTAAGGCAGATTTCAGTGATAGAAAGCTATATAAAAAGCTATATAAAATACATGTTTTGTAAACAAAGCATGAATGTCCTGTAAACTCAATCATTAAGAAACGCCAACACTGTTGATGTTTATCTGGTAAAGGCAGATTTATCATGTCCTAGGGTATGAGGTACATAAAGCACCTATATTTGAAAGTGTACAATATAAAAGTATTATTATGGTAAATATTTATTTACACAAAATTTCCAAGGTTGCTGGTTTTGTTCCCATCGTATGTAGAAACTAGAGGAGCAGGAACTGAAGGTCGTTAATTCTTCAGGGTCTTTCCCTCACATCTATTAACACAGTTATAAAGAGAAGGTTTTCTTATTTTAATTTGAATGCCAATGCTACTTCCTTATTTGGCCTTACGTGCAGGGGATCTTTGTAACTAATGACTGGACTATAAAAAAAGCCTCAATAGTTGCTGTTCCAGTGAATGACTGTTCTAACTGTAAAAATCCCTGATTCATCATCTTTCCACTGAGAGGCTCTAGATCAATGGAAGCTCCTAATTGTAAACACTCACAAAGACAACACAGGTATAATTTGACCCATTTAAATCAAGATATGTCTAAGAGTATGACCTTAATGTGGACCTATTTAATCTTTTAAATTACTGTTCAAGAATATTGGTAGTTACTGCGGCTTTTGTGGAAATATCATCCATGTTGCTGCAATCAGTGACAACTGAAACAGATTTTATTATTTACACACCAGATTTTATTATTTAATTAACTATTAGGAAATAGAGTATATCCCATACAAATTTTTTTTCATCCACAAAAAGCCATTAGCAATGCTAAAACATTAATTTACTATTACATTTTTTTGCTTTTCTAAGGTAAATCTATTTTTTCCTTGCAACAGCGCTCTATAATACTTATTTTAAGCCATTTTATGGATGTAGAAATTTGTCCTTTCTTTCTAATATGTGGTGTTATCATTTGCTCTTAATTTTATCTCATTTTGTGTAATCTTTACTTTGAAATGTGTTAATTTTTATTTTCCTGTTAGTGGAGGTGATACCATATAGATTTATAGTTACATTAACCTTTGAAATTTAAGGATTACAATCTATCTAATAATTTCAAGATTTATCAGTAAGCTGAATTGATTAATATTTCTACAGAGGTACTGAGAAAAAGTTTTTACTATACACTTAGGAATTCACTTCCATACCTACTAGCTCCTGATAATAACACTAATTTAAAATGGGAGTGCTCTGCCAACATTACCCTTGAAAACATTTGCAACGTCCTTCATCTTCAGGCTGTTAACAGTGTCCTTTCATGGCTCATTTTACTCAATTTAACATCTTCTCCAGATCCCATTGACCCTGGGATCATTTTACATCATCTTAAGCACCTTGTAAGTCTCACTTGCACTCTTTAGCCTGGCTGATATCTTTATCTAACTTGACAATAACAGTGTAAATTAATTACTATAGGTATCTTTTTTTTTTTTTCCCTAAGTTTGTTTTTGATTGTTTCAGGGATCTAGACTGTATACTATAATAATTTTTACCTATATATTCCTCCTTCCTTATACTTCTGTTATGGTTAATACTATGCTAAATGCGAAACACTTGTTTTATGAACTTCGTGTTGATTCTTCTTAAACTTAATTGTTTACTGTCTTTGAAAATAGAAAATTATAAAACTTAAATTCATCATATTCAGGTGTTTATAAAGGGCATGGAATTTCCTATTTAGCAATTTTCAGTTATGCTTGCTTCTTTATTTGATATCTGTTTTCAGAAGTATACAATAACCTAAAGGGAGACAATATATCCTACCGGGAACATAGGAAGGCATTATTTGATGCTATCTGTGAGCTATTTCCAAAAGAAAAGCATCTTCCTGGAATTTAATATTTCTCCAGGGGTCCATCAAGTTCTGGACCCAGGTGTGTTCCCATTCAGTGATATTTCCTTTCAACCCAGAAGTCATCACTTACATAGTGTAATCTAGTGCACAGTCACATACTTAAGTCTTCCTGTTATATTAGCTCTTCATATCCTTTCTCAGTAAGTGGTTCTGTGAGCACATCCCTGCTGATGGAACCAACTACAAAGTTTGATGAAAATTGAAATAACTCATGTCAAGGATAAGCAAGTTCAGTAGTGACAGCCGGCCACAGGATTTGGCTCTGTTTGTGTCTTCTAGATCAAAGAACTCTCAAATACCAATTTTCTTTTTCCTAAACATGCATCAATACAAAATAACCATTTTCCTTCCAGCCTTTTCCTGTACATTTGGTAGACCGACTCTTATGAGGCCTGACTTAAAGCTCATAGAGAGCAGTGGGAAGGTTTTTGACAGGGCTGCTAGATTGCCAAAAATGTCACTGACATATTCGAATATAATGTTCACTCCCTTAGTTCATATGCATAGACTTTCCAGCTAATTTGGGATCTCTATGTTTATATTAAGTCATGGCTCTCTGAATTTCACCCTTGAAACTTAGTTAACCAGTTAGTTACACTCGCTACCTGCTAGTGCACACCAGCTGGCTTCTGTGGTAATAAAGTGAGGAAGTTCCCTGAGTGAGGAAGAGAAGATGACACCTCCTCAGATAGAATATTTACGTACTGTAAGGAGTCTGGATGTTCCCCTGGCCCAGGAGTGATAGCAAAGGTGGCAGAGATACAGCCATTTTCACATAACTTCTTTTCATTTATACTCCCCTACTGGCTAGTTTAGGGAGGTTGCTGCTCTCAGTTCCTAAGGATCTACATGAATTATTTTTTTTATGTAGCATACTGAATGCTTAGATATTGTACTTTTGGCTTCTGTTTTTAAGGCAAACTGTCTGTGTCATTTTAGATGTCTGTGTCAGTTTCAACACCTTGTTCTTTAATTTGTAATGCTAAGTCCTCATTTCCAGGCATTCTAATTAATTCCTGAAGCTTTTTCAATATGAAGAGGAGTAGGGAAAAAAAAGACCTAAGCAACAGGCTGAAGGAAGACTAGGACAAACGATGTGCCAGATGAACAAGAAGTGGTGATTAGAAAGAAAGAAAGGAAAAAGAAATTATTATATAAAAACATGCAATAAAAAATAAAAAAGTCAAAATTAGAATGGCCACAGCTCAACATTTCTAAAATAAAAACAAGGATGTTTGAAAACAAATAAGAGAGATTAGTAAAAAAAATCTCTAAGAGCCAGGAAAAGAGGATTATGTGCAACAAATAAGTGCAACTTCTAAAAATTTTATTTAGACAAATAAAAATAAGCCATGCAATTAACAATAGCTGCTAAATGCATTATCGCCTTAATGAGGAGTTTTCACATTAATTGAAATATTGGTATTATATGGGATTAACTTCTCTCTTACAGTCATCCAATACTGCCTTTTTAACATATTTGTGCTTGTGTCAGATGATAATTTCAGAGTTTCTCACTCTGGATACAATTATTTGGTAGCTCAGCTTCCCCTTTTCTGACACTTTTCGCCTTTTCCATCTCCTGAAACTTCTTATGTTTCCTCTTTTGACAGTTACTCCACCTGCCTCTGTCCTTCTCTGTGAGAGGGCTAATGGTAATGTGGAAAGAAACATGGCAAGAAACACTTTCTGGTAGAGAAAGGGAAAGGAAGACAGTAGAAACAGTTGTTACTGGGAATTGTATATATTATGTCACAGAGCCCATAAATTCTCCATCCCCTAAACTTCACAATGAAGAATTGGCTCAAGTACCCCTGCACCGTGCTATTGCAGCTGTGAGCACTGCTGAGTATGATGGAGGGGCACAGAAGTAGCAAGAGTACAAACCAAACAAGCTCGTAGCATTTTTAACTATGTGCATATGCATTTGGGAATGGCAGGAATGAATGCTTACCCTGTTTAATAAAGGAGCTGCAACATATTATGCATTCATTATGCCTTATTAATTTGTTATTTCCAGAGATAGCTCAGGTCTAAAAGCCACTGATATCACTCTTCTGCCTTCCTAGAACGAGGAGTATGAAGAAGAATGACAGAAACAGATCCAAACCCACCATCAGTTTCAAAGTTGCACAGCTTATTAGCTCTGGTTCAATGCTATCTGTGCTTGTCAATGGTCTCCGGAGCACCAAGTTCTGAGCAAGCTTATTAGGTCAGTCACAGCACTACGCGAGAGCTGGGTCTGTGTATTTTTCCAGTGTTCCAGATAATGAGCCCTTCTGGCTCTGTGGAGCTTAGGAGAAACAGTTGAGTTGTTCTGCAAGAAACTATCTGAGCCCTGCAAAGCTGTGACAGAACTAATAAGCCTTGCTAGAATGAAGCTGACTGTGCACGTTGGGATGTCTCTATACATGACTTTACAGTTCTTTTGGGCCTGGAAATTTAATAAAATTGTCCTTTCTATGGTGATGGAAGGTTTTATTCCCGGCTTGTGGCTTATTACATGCTCATTGTACAGCACATTTTCTTACAACAGGAATAGATGGTGGTAGAGAATAGGACTGCCTGTTTTGTCCCACTGTGGCTACAATAACACTAGCTGTTTTGTTTCACAGTTGGTTAGCACCTGTGTGCTAAGAAGTGGTTCTTTCCTCTTCTCCTTCTGTAGCCCCTGATCTTTTTCTTTGGACAATAATATTTCCGTGCCTGCAAGGTAGCTGAATCTAATATGGCTGAAAATCTCTTTTTTTTTTTATTAACCTTTGTGTGAGTGCTGAGTTTGAGTTGGGTCAGTTCCTGGATTTCGTGACTGTTTAAGTGCTGGTGACTGGTGACAGTGTAAGGGAGGTGGATAGCAAGGTACAGAAGCACAGACTTTGCTTGGCTTTATTAAGAAACTGCATTTTTGGCTAACTGAACTCCCTTCCAGTTCAACTGAAAGCAATTGTGTATATTAGGCTTGGGGAATCTCCAAGGGTTCAGGACAGGCTGAAAGGTAATGAATAAGATATCAGGGAAAAAGACCGCAACAGATGCAGAAATGAGCCGCCTCCTGAAAATGCCCACTCACCTACTTGCATTAGCAAGTAAACCCAGAACTAAGTTAAGTGTCTTAAACAATAAAAAAGATTTGGTGACTTGGAAAAGAATACTGGAGTTTAGGCATCCTTACAGAAACCATGAAAACAACTGAACTGAGGAGAGGATTGATAAGAAGGACCCATCCCAAGAAGACATAGTGGGCAGGAGGAATCCCTTTGTTGTCCAACCTATTGTTTTGTCTCATGTAGAAGAAGAGTTGTCTCAATTATAATAAGTTCCTTTGTAGCAAACCAGATACATCTGACAACTATAAATTAAAAAAGCACTAATCAGTATATAATTTAGCTTCTGTTGAATACAAATATATGCAAACTAAAATAGTGCGGCCACCAACGCTATGCATTTTGTAGCACGATGTTGCCATACCCAGCTACAATCCATAAGCATTTTATGTAAGTATGTGAGCAATGTGATGACAACAGAGGTAAACTATGAAGTCTGTAGTTGCATGTGGGAGATATCCAGGTAAAAAAAAGTGCAAGATAGAATATGGCATAAGCACCGGTGACTGCAAATCTTCAGGACATTGTGCTGAAAACACAAGAAGGATGAGCAGCAAAACTGAAAGCAAGACAATCAGTACAACAAGAAATTGAGATGCTCCTTTGAGAGAGGGAGGGTGAGAAGCATAAAATACCAATGATGACCCAAAGAAGATGGAAATTAAAAAAGACAAGCCCATTTCAGTTTGAAATTATCTCATTAAAGAGTTCTCAGGTCTCATGACCTTGACTCCTGCTACTAGGACCCACCACAGACCATAGCCATCATGGCTAACTATAAGACATCAGCTCTATGGTATCGCATACTCACAGATAATCTGTGATACAATTGTTAGAGACTAAGAGTTTTGCATATGTGGAGATGATGTTTAATAACGTGTAAGAAAAAATCAGTATAATGAAGTGTGTTGTTAATAAGTGAATTTAGTAAAGTTTTGTTTTAAAGATTAAAACTTGCCTGACTCATTGTCTTCTAAACACTCCCATGAGAATGATCTCCAATTGCTTAACTGGTGTATATATATACACACATATATTCAGCTGCAGCCTCTTGTTCTAACTTATGTTCAGTAACAGAAGAATTATTTTGTTATCATAATGTCCTGGTTTGGGGTGCAGCAGAGCCAACTTTCTGCTCAGTGAGAGATGCTTTTGCTTACAATCGTTGCCATGGCAACCAGGGTCAGCTGACTTGGTTGTTTACCCCATGGAGGGGTTGCACCTGTGGGGAGGGGTGGGCAGGTCAGGTGGCCCAAACGGACCAATAGGGTGTTCCATCCATCTGCCAGGATCAGTATAAAAGCTGAGGGAGCAAAGGGGTCAGTTTGACTCCTCTTAAATGGCTTGACTTTTTTGATGGCTGAGGAAGACCATGGCAATTTGTCTGCCTTTGATCCCAATTGGAGTGTTCTGGAATCCAGTTCCTGTTCATTGAGACCAGTCTGGAACTTTCCCGGTGGCTGCTGGTGACATCTCCCTGGGAGCTTGATATGATTTTGTATATATTGTATCTATGTCTTTATTTTTTAAAAATTAATTTAGTATTAATATTTGATTAAAGTATTTTAGGTTTTTTTCCTAAACTCCTAACTCTCTTTGCGTCTCTTCTCCTGTCCTTGGAGTGAGAGATGGGGGAGAGCATCTTTCATCTTTTCATTTGCCAACCTGGCCCAAACTGCAACACATAAATACATAATTTTATATAAATTTATCGTAAATTAAAATATTATTTTATATATCTCCTAGCTTTTGAAAGTAAGTTCTTTGGCATCTCTTGGCATATTAATTTTAAATGAAAGGTACAGCTAATAATACACTGAAATTCTATATTCACATTTTTGGGATCTACAATTGCATCAGCTAACTGAGAAACACACATTCCTTGAGACTAGATAATTTTTGTTCTACAGCTATATCTAACCTCTGAACTACTACAGTTGGTCAGCTCTGGTTTAAAGAGCATTTCACCTCAGTCTATATGTCTGAACTCTTGGAAAGGTAAAAAAAATGCTAGAAATACAACAAATCATACAAAATTACAGAATCGTAGGGTGGTTGAGGTTTGAAGAGACCCTCAGTGATCATTTGATGCAACTTCCCCTCCTCAAGCAGAGTCACCTAGAGCTGGTTGCCCAGGACCATGTCCAGACAGCTTTTGAATATTTCCATTGAAGGAGACTCCAGAACCTCTCTGAGCAGCCTGTGGCAGTGCTTGGTCACCCTCACAGTAAAAATGTGTTTCATGATGTTCAGCTGGAACCTCCTGTGTTTCATTTTGTGCTCATTGGTTCTGGTCTTCTTGTTGGGCATCACGGGAAAGAGCCTGGCTCTGTCTTCAGGTATTTGTACACATTAATGAGATTCCCCCTGGTCCTTCTGTTCTCCAGGCTAAACAGTCCCAGATCTCTTACCCTTTCCATGTTGAAGAGGTTCTCCAGTCCCTTAATCATCTTTGTGGCCCTTCACTGGATTTTCTCCAGTAGCTCCATAGTTCTTTTTGTACTGGGGAGTCCAGAACAGCATGCACTTCAGGTGTGGCCACACCAGTGCTGAGTTAAGACAGTGCTGTAGTCAATTTTATTTTTGTGTCTCCATCATGTCACATAGTATCTGTCCAACAAGAATTTTCTATTTGTTCTGTACCAGCTAGTGTTAGTATCACCCCTCCTCATGAACTTCTTTTCTATGTAATCTTACCATAGAAGCAAGCATAAGTTTTTCTCTTAGTTGTTTTTTCAGTGGAAGAAGTGTTAACTGGGTTACAGCAAACTGTTCCTAGCCTTCTCAAAAAGGAATTACTACCTTTTTTTTACAAATTGGTTTCCAAAGTAAGTCAGCTATGATCAGTGAACATATATTAGCAAGAAAGTCCAGAGGAAACCATTTTTAAAAGAGAGAAAAAAGGATTCTCCCTCAAGGACTGATTGTAAATGAGAAGATTTTTGACAGTTTCAGGACAAATTTTTGTGTCTTGTTCTTGATAGGCAGAGTCCCCGGTCAATCTGAGATCCAGCTGGATAGAAACCTATCTCAGTTGGTGATTTAAGTTTCTTCTCTTTTCCTCATGGCATTAACCAATGCAGAAAACAACTGACAAAGAATCAAACAAAGAACCAAAGCCTTATTCCAAGACTAAGTTACAGAGTTAAACTTGAAAAAAAGCTTTGCCTATTCATCTAACCGACTAAGAAGATGTGAAAAAAAATATTTTCTTTTTTGAAAAGGAGCGATACAGACCAAACGTAATAAAACCAACTAAAAAAGAAAAAGTAAATCTTTTTGAATTACTCTATGGCAATAATCTAGCAGAAAAATTTTCTTGTTTGTTTTCCTTTCATTTAGTTTTTCTTCCTCACACTTTCTTCTCCTCAAGAACTAGATGAATTTGAAGTGAAGGTGTGTATTTTTTTAATTTTAGAAATAAAAATATGTCATTTGAATTATGCAACTACTCTAACAGTACACCCAAAAACTGATGCAGCTCTTGTACATACGAGCACTTTTCAGGAATCATAATAAAATTATCTAGAAGGTTAGGGTGGAAAAAAAAAATTGCTGGGTCCTGGTAAGAATACCATGGCTAGTGGCTGCCATAAATTGTCAAAGAGGGAACAGGAAAATAAAGAACAAATCAATCAGACATAGTTGGTTAGACTTGGGGAACTTCCAGAGGAAGAATAGGACATCTTGAAGTTCTGTTTGAAACTGCCTACGTAGCTTGTAAGATTTAGGCTTCAGCTTTCATACTGAATTTCACTGGATCATGTCATTTTCATTTTAACTGAAAATGTTATTGATTCCCAAGTGGCTAATGCCAAATTCAGAATGAGATTTGAAACCCTACTTGCTGTTGATCCTGAGATACTGGATGTTCTATTGCTTCTGTGCACGTGTGTGTGTAACCATCAGTTCCTTTCAGCTTCCTTCTATGCTATTGTATTTTATTAAAATGAGCAGGTAATCCAAATAACTACTCAGCAGAACTGTCAGGAAGATGATGTTTTCATGGTTGCTCTCATACACAAGAAATACATTGGTATTTAGCTTGAAAACTGTGTTCTGATCTCAATGTATAATACTACACAGAAGGCTACATCTATGCTAGTAAATAAAAGAGAGTTCAATTGCTCCCCTCACAGTCAAAAAGGTCTAGACTGAATACTAGGTCCCTACACAACAGATGAGTTTCATTCACACTTCTTAGCAGTTTTTTCTAGGGCTGTTTTCTAGGTGCCAAATGGTGCAAAGGTGTAATTATTATTTATCAGTATTTTTCCAGTTACAAGCGTTGAAAAAAAAATGTGTGGACTTCACTGTGTCCCACTCCAGTGTGAAACAAAGAATATGTGCTATGTATTCTGGGGGTAGGGTGGCATGTAAAAGCATGTGAGAATGGAGAGCCTGTTGAGTCAGTGTGAGAGGACAGTTTAGGAGCAGCACTGGTGGAGTCATCCCTATTGCTTGTTGGGAGCATTTCCTGTGGTGAACAATTCCACAAGGTGTGTTCAGTTATTGTGTGGGGCAAAAGAACTTATCTAAATCAGCCGAGGACTAACAGCTATATGCATGACAAGAGGCCTAGTGAACCAACTTTCTCCCTGACCCATACTATTTAGTAGTGCAGACTTTTCTGTGTTTGTAAAACAGTTTACTAAGGATTTTTAGACCAACTACATAAGACTCAGAACCATAAATAATTCTGGATTTGCTTACTTAACTGCAAGGAACTAGAAATGTTCAAAAGCAAAATAAAGAATTGTGAGACCAAGACCACTGTACTTTTTTTGGGTGCTATGACTTATTCCATATAAATAAGAAAAAAGTAAAAGCAGGATTTGGAATAATCTAATCCTGATTTTCTCTATGTCATTTAAATTGAAAATCAGCATTTCTGTTTCAGAGGACGTTGCTTACATAACTCACTGCTGCTAAATTGTTATATAGCTGAAAGTGAAAAATCATGAAAATTAACTTAAAATGTTTTACTTTTTCTTCCCAATCTCATTCAATGATTTGATCGAAGTGCAAATTGCTATTGTAGTCTTTGTTTTCTTTAAAATATTCAATTAAATTTTGCTAAAAAGTTATAACATACCATGGGCTCCATTTGAAAGAGAAATTTGATGCCACCAAGCCAGTGAATCAGTACTTCATTTTCTATACTTTGAAAATATATTCCAGAATCTAAACACTGCTGCCTACGTGCCTAATTCAGTGCATGAGGAGAGTTTTATGTCTCAGACTTGGCCTACTACATACTAGACATTAGGTCGATTAGAGGCAGCCAAGAAGAAATGCTAAGCATGCAGGTTTGTTTGAAATACTACCTCTCCCGAAAGGTTAGGCATTTACATTATTTGGAACAACCTACCTTGAATTTTTTTATTATGATGAACACTTATAACCATTCTTGAAGAGAAAGGGACAGTTTTCTCTCCACTTTTCAAGAAGGACAGTGCATACCTCTATTCCTTTCTTCTTCTAGTATCAATATGAGTATGAAGTGCAAGATCTGGTTAAATTGCTCCTTCCTCCTGTAGAACTCAAGGTTGTGGCTACAGTCTCCCTGTTTAGGCTGAGAAGATCATCAAGAATGGACTGAGGATTGTCTATACTTCTGTTGTAGATGAGCATGCAAAATTGATGGGACCATGAAAAGAGGACACAAGAAAAATCCTGTGCATAACCTAGTAGGTAAGGAAGTCACCCAAGAAACTACTGTTCTTATATTTGCTCCAAGGAGCTTTCTTTTTTTATTATTTTTAATTTAGTATCTGTATAATAAGAAATGCAGTTTGTGTCTCTCATTGAGATCAAAACAAAAATACTTAAAATGAAATTCCCATGTAACATTCCATTTCATAATGCCTTTGAGAATTTTTTCTCTTATTTGACTTTTCTGAAAAAATAAAGATGACCTACTAGGTCAAGGAAAAACATAAAAGTTACATTTGTATGACAGGAAACAGCATCCTAGCATACAATTATTGGCTAGAGGAGTGACTTAAAAGATCTGGCAGGCTCTCTTCTGGGATTATTTTTTTTTTGAGGTGATACAGTAAAAAATAAATCTAGGAGAGAGCAGCCTAAATACATTCACTTTCAAGCAAAATCTTAATTTCAACCTGGAGAGCTTATGGAGAAATAATTGCAAACAACATAAGACCAAGTAAGTGGACTGTGTACAATCAATGCCTGTCATGAAGAATGCAAAGAAGTAATGTGACTTCCTGTTAATAATTAATCCTGTTCAAAAACAGTAGGCAAATATTTACAGCTATGTGTTAGAGGCACAAGCAGATATGCAGAAGGCAATTAAAGTGCAAATCCATTTAAAGACATAAATAAATACTTGCATATTTCTTGCCTATCTCTCACACAATTTTATTTTTTAAGATTCTACTGAGAAACAACACTCAATCCTGCCCTGACTAGTAAGCTATGTGCCAAATCTTACAAAAGGTTCCTTTAATTCAGAACTGCTTGGAAGACATTACCATAATTTTGAAAAATAATATGACTGGAATACATCTGAGCATTGCAGATAGGAAAAAAAAAAAAAGATCAAACCTGTTTTTAAGCGTTAATAAAGAAATGTACATATGAGATACCTGTGAAGGGTAGATTTTCTCATTTATGATTTGAATTTTTCCCATGTTAGGACAAAAAGTAAATGTAGTGAGGAATGTTCCTTACTCCATAAACAATTGCAAAACTACATATTTTTGGGGGGGATTTGGAAACTATTCTATTTCTGCCAAATCTTAAATCATACCTTTATGTACTGTTCCAGCTATTCTGGAACTGTAGAAAATGACAGATTAGAGCCTGTTTAGATGCATTACAGAAAAAATCAAAACTGCACCTGATTTCAGGAAGAAAATGGGCTACTGTGGCCCAGACACTAGCTTGGACCATTTATGTTTCATATGCAAGATAAGTCTTATTTGTGTCCTGTTTATTAACATGCATGTTTAGATAAGGAGAGCCTCATATTGGGATAGAAAGCTTAACAATTTCTGGAACATTTGTAAGAATCACTTCTTTCTTTTCCTTAGTAATAAACCATCAGCTTCTGGTGACCACATTGATTGGCAGAAAATGTATTCCTCAAGCTGTCTTTTCTTATTCTATATGCTGAACTACATTTCTTGCTGCAACTGAACATGCCAAAGCCCACTGAATTACATATAAATATCCATCCATTTTGTTTTTCAAAAATATTCCTGCATTTTGCTATTTTTTGAACAAAATCTAAACAACAGAAAGAGGACACCACTGATGCTCCTTTGATTTTGATCTTCTGTTTATAAAAATCTATCATGAAGTTAAAAATCCCTAAGAAAGATTCGTTCATGTATTAGTAACTGAAGTGGATAATTTGGAATTGTCTATGTAACGAAGCTGCTTATTATTTCATCATTTATGAATACTGAAAATTTGCAATAATATTAATGATGATGAAAGTAACTGTTACATCAAAGCAGGAGGAAGTCATTGAGACAAAAAGGGCTTTACCTGCCTAATTATTTGTCACTAATTATTCACACCACACCATATTCTGTGACTTGAAGTTTGAATAGACAACTATTATTCCTTCTGCCAAAATAGTACCATCGGTAAAGAATATATAAAAAGGCCAGTATTTTAACAAGTTGAAATGACGTATGTAGGCTTAAGTGTAAATAAATATTCATTACACATACACATTAATTACATTTAATAACACTTTCACTAGTAAGATAAGCAAGAATTATAGTATTTTTTCCTTATATTTTCTGTCCCGGTTTGAAGTAAAACTGAACCAATTTTGTGTTCTGGAATTTTACATTTTAGCTAGGCCTCCTCTAACTCTCTGAAAT